>JBAMCJ010000601.1:2400000-3000000 GCA_037075205.1 Drosophila prostipennis
CTTGGTATCGATCTTGCCGGCCTTGGGATCGAACTGTCCACCAGAGGTCTCCACCTGCGCCGTCTTGGCATCAATGATGTTCTTCTTGGAGTCGAACTTGCCCGCCAGGGAGGTGACCTCCACAATGGGGTCAATCTGTTGGCCCACCTCGATGAGGCGACCCTGGTTCGGATCGATCTTGTTCGTCTTGGGATCGACAACGCCCAGAATGGTGATCTGGCCAGTGCCCGGATCCACCTTCACATTCTTGCTGACCACAATCTTGCCAGACTTGGGATCGATGGCCTTCAGTTCGCCGGTGCGTGTGTTGATCTCGCCATACTTGGTGTCCAGCAGTCCGGTGTCCAAGTTCAGGACGCCCAGGGATCGCTCCACATCCCCGTTGACGGTGTCAATCTTTCCGGTGGCCGGGTCAATGCGACTGGTGATCACCGTTAGCTCGACCACAGGATTATCCTGTGGCGTGATGCAAACGATCTGACCAAGGGAGTCGTCCAAGCGTCCTGTCTTCGGATCCGCCACTCCGGACACCAAATGGAGATTGCCAGTCTTGGCATCCACATCGCCTTGGAACACCTCCTTCTTGCCGGTCTTGGTGTTCAGAGCCTCCAGGGTTCCCTTCTTGGGATCGATCACGCCGTACTTGGTGTCGATGAGTCCGGTGGCGGGGTCTAGGATGCCAGTGGAGTGCTCAATGCTTCCGTTCTCCGCATCAATGCGCTTGGTGGAGGGATCGAACTTGGAGGTGATGACCATGATCTTGACACGCCTCTTCTTCGGCTTGGCCGCCGCCGCAGCTGCTGCTGCTCCAGCTGCTGCTCCTGCTGCAGCCCCAGCTGCTCCAGATCCTGGAGCTCCCTTTCCTGATTTGGTAGGAGAACCAGGCTTCTTGGAACCAGCAGCACCAGCAGCACCGGCAGCTTGGGAGGGTCCAACATAACCAGGCTCCCTGTTGTAGCGCTGGGACTCCAGGAAATCAGCCGTGGGATCTGCGATGGGCTTGTAGCTTCCCGGAGCTCCGGAGGAGTAGCCCTGGGGTCCCTTGGTGGGCGAGTAGGATCGCTTCTGGGAATCGCTGAGCGGGACAGCAGCCGCATCCACAGCACTGCCCTGTAGCTTAGCACGGGTGGTGGGCGAGAGAAGAGGATCCTGGAGGAGCTTGGCCCGGGACTTGGGCGAAAGTTGACCGCGATTCAGCTTATCCTGGGTGCGAGGAGACAGCTGTCCTGCCTTCAGCTTCTCGGCTGTTTCCTTCAGAGCGTTCTCGTTACCGGGAGCATAGTTAAAGGCCAACCCGATCTTCTTTTGCTGGGAGGTGGGAGACAGCTGCTCCTGACCGTCGGGACCGGATTTCCTGGAGTTAGGATCCTGATCGTAGCGGAAGCCACCCGGGGTATACGACTTCCTTGTGGGACTGGCATTGCCATCCTCGTCGACGGCGTACTCATACTGCCTGGTGACACCCGGAGTGGTGGATCCTCGGTTCTTGGCCGCATTCCTGGCCGCCTCGTCCAGATTCTGATCCTGCTGACCATCGCCCAGACCAGAAGTAACGACCAGACCAAGCCGACCCACTTCCTTGTCCTTGTCCTTTCCGGACTTGTCCTTGCCATCCTTGGATGGGGAGCCGCTCTTGCTCTTGCGACCCGAGGAGAAAATGCCCACGCCCTGTGGATCGTCGGTGGATCGATCGTTTGCGAGGTTCAAATGAAAAGGTTTAACATAAAACGAAAAGAAATGGGAGGGAAAAATTAACCAAAGGAAATTAAAAGTATCCTACAACCAATGAGGTAAACTTAGGATCAATTTCGGGTATCACTACAAACTAACGTAACTTACGGGGTGAAACTTAAGTGGGGTGTGACTTTTGGGGGGGTTGAGGGTTATTAAGGGCGAACAGTATTTACACGAGGGCGGGCGCATTCAGTGCGAGGCTATCGCCTAGCTTAGTACAACTAGACTTATGTCTATAAGACTATGATCTAGCTTAAGTTGGGGGAAACCAGATGGGATACTTACACGTCTGCCTGAGGATTTGTCAGACTTGTTGGAATCATTCAGCTCGTCATTGCCTAGGGGATTTAGTAAGAGATATTTTTAGTAAGATCCTATACTTCACTTAAGGATACCCACCATTAACGGCAGATCCTGCAGCGGCACCAGCAGCCAGTGCTGCCTTGGCCGCCTTTTCGGCCTTCTTCTTCTCCTCCAACTCGCGCTTCTCCCGCTCCTTGCGCTCCTTCTCCTCCTTCTCCTTGAGCTTCTTCTCACGCAACTTGGCCTCCTTCTCCGCATCCTGGGAAAAATAGTGCACTAGTTAGTTAATACTTAATGTGTAGCTCGGATATCACAGATATTCGGGACGAAAAAGGCAACATGCTACAAAATGGCTGAGATGTACAATATAAATTTACAGTACAAGCAAACGAAATGAAAACAATGGGTAAGTAAGTATTATAGATGGTATCATTTTAGTAGAATCGCATATTCAGTGCCAATGCATGTTTCGTGTGGACTGTACTGGTGTGTCCCTAAATGGTATATACAGCTCGGGAAAAGGACTGTTGCAGACGTCACAAAGTAATCAAATCAAACTTAAAATAAACACTCAAAAAAGAGTCAGATAGATAGATTAAATGAATGCACATATAACAGACAGTTGACGGCACTGTTTGACTTTCGTCTTTATACAGAAATTACCATAAGATCAAGGAACAGCTCGTTCGGGGGCTACCGGAGTGGTTAGAGGATAGTCGGTGATGAAAACAAAAATATAAATTAATAGGTTCAGAGCATCCATTAAATACTGAGGTACAGTAGCCCTGAGCTGAACAAATAAACGAATAAACGGGGGAGACTTCAAATCAAATCGTTTCATACGTAAGCTCACAACATTCGAAAAGCAGAGGTTCAAAGCCGATAAAATAAGTTAGGATAAATTGAAGAAGATTCAGATTCGGATTCGGATACTTTTTGTTTTTTTGACTTGTAGGTAGTAAAGTGTTAACCTGAACGGGGGGCTCAGCCTCGATGGCCGCAATCTCTAGGCTGGTCTCGTAGTCGCCCTCGAGGGAACTTTGCGAGGAGGCCGAGGCCGTGCCGGTGCTCGACTGTCGCATCAACTGGTTAGTGTTCGGGGGTTAGGGTGTGTTTCAGGGGACGGAGGATTAACATTACGAGCACATCATTTCATAATCAGAGTCACAGAGTGGATGTGTGGGTGTGTGTAGGTTTGGTTGTTTGGTTTGTGAGTGGTTGTGAGTTAGTAACAAACCGAGAAGAAAGTACAAAAAACTCTGGTTAACTCCGAAATCATCGTTAAACATGTTCATCTCAATAGCTAGGTTTCGTCAGGCATTAGTAGGTTGATGGCTGGATGGGTTACCTTGTCCTTCTTGTTCTTGATGGGACTGCGGCTGTGGGCATCTCCATCGGCATTGCGATCGCCCCGATGGTCCAGGGTGCTGCTCTTGCGGGCCACCTTCTCCTTTTCGGCCAAGGCCAGAGCTGTAAGGGATGAAGTCATTAGTATGGATTTTTACAGAAAATCATTACAAATTAATCAATATTCCCTATTCCCAATTACCATCCATGCTTCGAGAAGTGAGTCGAGCTCCGGACAGAGTCCTGTTGAACTTGGGAGGAGTACGATCCACGGGCGTGGAAGTGCTCTCGGCCTGAGTGCGACCCTTGTAGCGGTAGGTGGATCCGAAGTGGGGGAACATCTTGGACTTGCTGGCCGGTTCCGGGGTCATCAGGCGGAAGAAGGTGTGGTGCTCCACGCACGATTTCCACAGCTTCTTGGCGGCTCGGTGGTTGGCCAGCTTGAAGCCAATGGTGGATTCGTACTGCTCGAATTCACCGGGTCGGATTTTGATGTAGAAGTGGTGGCGCTTGTACGAGATCTTCAGGATCTTGGGCCAGGCAAAGCGGTTGATGCGCAATCTAGGCGAGTAGAGGGTTTAGTTAATTGATGTTTCTGTTTCATATAATCACAGCTTCTTACTTGTCGCGGTAGACGAGCAAACCAGAGGCACAGACGCCCAGCATGATGTCCACGCCCTCGGAGTCCTTGGCTGGATGCAAATCCACGCCGTACATGGCCAGCTTCTTGGCGTTCTCCAGGTAGTGTAGCTCAGCCTCGGCGGGCGATTGGCCCCTATTATAAAAAAGAAAAACAGTTAGAAAAATGTTACTTAAAATAGGGTGGTGATCCTCTCACTTGTGGGTCTTGTGCAGATCCATGACCTTATCCTCCAGTTCTGGCGTCTGATTTGGGGCGATCTTGAACTCCTTCAGATAGGCCCGCGTGGGCATGTCCTCGGCATCGTAGTCGCCCATCTCCGACTGCACCAGGTACGAACCGAGCAGCGCATGGGTGACGAATGTGCAGGGCAGTCGGCCCTCCAGGATGTCATTGCGCACCTGCAGGCACAGGTGGTAGCGCGTGATGTCCTCCTTGAGCTGCGACGGCTCCGGCGGATAGAACTTTACGGCGAAGGTGAGGGGCCAAGTGTCCGTGCGGAAGAACTTTGACACCGGCTTCTCCAGATCCAGCCAGGTTCGCGGGTCTGTGGGCGTCTCATAGGTCAGGCCGAAGTAGTCCTTCTCGATGAGGTTCAGACCGGCGCAGATGGAGTTGACCACGTCGCGACCAATGGCTTTGCGCTGTAAGAAATAATTAAATTTAATAAGGGTTTAGTTAACTGAACTCATAAAACATTCTTTCACTTCTAATCAATAATGTAATTATTTAAGAAAAGGCACATAATTTATTGTATATGAAGGAAATATTAAAATACTAACCCTACAATAAACAAATCGGTTTTAAAATAGATGTAAACATATTACATTGTTAGAAATTTTTTAAAAATAATATTATATTCTAATAAAAATATCATTGTATTTATTTTAAAGAATTCTAATAATGTTTACGTCTATTTTAAAAGGGATTCTGTTATTGTAGGGTTAGTATTTTAATATTTCTTTGATATAATAAAATTATGTTTAAGTCACAAAAATCTGTAAATATTAAAAAACAAAAAGAATTTTTTAAAAATATCATTGTATTATTTTTAAATTATATCATTGTATTATTTTTAAAGAATTCTAATAATGTTTACATCTACATATATTTTAATATTTCTTTGAAATAAATGAAATTATGTTTGAGTCACAAAAAACTTTAAAAATAAAAAAACAAAAGTTTAGATAGGGAAAAGAAGTATTCCCTGACTATTTTTAACATGAAACCCCCAACATTTATGACTAACTTTTGTGACATATCATCGCTGTTTACTCACATCAATGGACACATCCAGAATGGAGCCATCCAGCAGGGTGATTCGGGCGAGGGCGGGCTTTCCGTGCGACGAGGAGTTGGACTTGGCTTTGCTCTTGGTCGGCGTTTCCGGCTCAGCGGGCGCGGATGGTTTAACTTCCGCAGGCATCTTGGCTTCGGGGACTCGGCTACGCCAGCAGCAGTTTGGAGAAGGCTGCAAGAGAGTGGAGAAATTAGTAAAGTAAATTGCACTGGATCCCAGTTAAATGGCCGGAAGTGCCCACTCCGCGGGGTCATATGGGCGACTTTCGCTCATTAGATGTCTGCAGACTGCGCATAAAACACGCCATAAAGCTGCTCAATTTGCCTGGCGCCAGAAAAAGACCCCACACAGACACCAGGACACCCAGAAAGGAGGTAGCCACTTCCTCCTCCCAATTCGCGGCCATGATGTCACCCTGCAACTGCGTACTCACTTGCAAAGAGCTCTAGAATTTCTCCGGCCAAGAGAAATTGCCCATTAAAAGCTGAACTGCAAATTGAATTTACATTTTACTAGCGAAAGCAGATAGTAAAAAAACTTTCAAGTCTGAAACCATTACAATGAGCTGGCCATAAACCGCACAACAGTCAGATTTCACAGATCTATTATTAAGCAGAGTGAATACAAATTATGCCCCGGTAATTAAGTCATTAAATATATACAATGTGCATGGGAATCCGAACAGAAGTTGGGTTGGCAAGTCCTTTCAGAAAGCCGAAAAGTCAAGTGATCGACGCCAGCTCACGTTCGAGTTGTGAATTCAAGTTCAGCAGTGACATAAGACTCGCACTTACGTATTATATTATATATGTGCTATATCTGTGTGGGTTATATAAGCCGGCAAGCCGAGGCAGCGTCATGTTCTCGCGCTTTTATCCCCTTCCGTTTCCATTTGATTCCGTTTGCGGTCGGCATTTAGCGGGACTGGAGATTGCTCCAATAATTCCATAAAAATGTATCTTTCTGCAAACAGACTCTATCGACATTCTGCCTCTGCCACGGATGTGAGCTCAGTGCCCCACCCAGAAAAGAGCCTTCAATCAACGCTGATTGATTAGGAATGGGAATGCCAATGGGAATGGTTAACGTGCGAGGATCGAGAGTCAATTGGCCCAAGATGCACTGGCCGATTGCGCAGCGAGTTCAATTCCACTCGCAGTGTTTAATTGATTGGGATGCCATCGATCCCCAAGTGGAAACTAGCCGAACCAGTTTGATACGTACCAGAGACTTCTTGGCAGCTCTTCTATGGCGTTATAATACTGCTTCAGTTTCAGTTTTAGTTTCGGACACGACCCCCAAGCGAATTAACTCTGGTGGCGTCATCGTGCGTTCAAAATTAAACAAAAAGAAAAAAACACACATGAAATATGTATGCTGAGAACCAGAACCCCGAGTCCGAAAAGCAGACAAACATCTAATTTATATTATTTTATTTATTCTGGCGTCTTTGTAGCGCGCAGACCATGTGTATGTGGACTCCATATAGCATTACTTTGGCAGCGTGCTCGTTCCCATAGTCGAAGGTTGCGCATACGCAATGTTGACATCATCGACGGGCGGCTGCAACTATTTTCGCTTGGCGAATTGCAGCGTCTATTAAATCGAGAGAATGTGCCACAGGGCACACTTGACTAAGATCGGCGGTGAATCAGCACCATTATCTCGCACTATACCCCATTACAAATTGCTTTGGCTGGCAAACCAAAACAAAACAAATCGCTCGAACTGTTGATAGCGCGTAGCTTTTACAATGATTTATTCTCGATGACATCATCGGATCCGCGATATGCGATCAGCACCAGCTAAGGCATAATATCAAGAGCTATTTCTAGAGTTTATAGAAATATTTGCAAGAGATGCCGACACCCGAAAACGTTTCAGCGCATTCGCCTCAATTGAAGGAGGTCGAGGTGAAATTCATCAAGTGGCGCGCGTCTAATCTTCACGTTACAATATTGCTGGCCAGGCGAGAATAAATAAAGAGAAAAAGCAGACGGCGACCCAAGAGTAGTACAGTACATATATCTCTGGCATGGCATGGCATTATTGTGAAAGTAACAAAGTTCTGCTGGCGGACAGAAGGCAGAAGCACAAAAGATGGCAATCGCGACGTTTCAATTGAGAATCGGAATGAGAACATGAGCACTTGGGTGCAGCCTGCTCCCCTTTAATTAAGTTTCATTTAATACAACTTAAATCAAATTCAATTGGCGACGGGGCAGGGCCAGTGTCCGTGGTGAATCGTGTATCGGAGGGATGGCTCGGCCATGTGTCATCAAGTTATTATTCTGACATCAACCCAGGTCACCTGGTGGTGGCGTCACTTCCCCCGGGATGGCCGTGTCCCCACTTTGAATTTCTCCCTATTATATAAAGGTAGATATATACTATATACCGGACTCCCACTAGTGATTGTGACTGAACTTTCGCTTTAATGCCCATCAGCATTAAAATTTCCCCCGGCAGTGAAGTGCACAAAACTTTTCAAACTTGCCATTTTCTGAACTCAACGAAGCGTTGCCAATAAATCGCATTTAAAATGTGTTATATACAAGAGCGATTTTCAGGGGCTATTGCCTGAAACTGACTTCGCATCCGTTTATAAACATGGCAGCATTTCCGCAAGGGAAGCTGCTACATTTCACAAAGATAAATAAGCTTCCGTTGAAGTGGATAAATTAGAATATAAATTAATGTGCTGGATATTGCTGTTTTAATCAGTTCAGGTTGACTAATGGAGGGAATTAGCGGTATATTATTACTTGCCCCGCAATTTATCATCACTGACCCCCTGAACCAATCATTACACACCAATGAACATTCGATATTCTTGCTTTTCCAGCTCGTCAGGTCTTCCATCTTACTTTGTATATTTTTCGAGGAATTATGGAGTGGGAAATACGTAAACATTCGCGCATTCTGGACTGTGTGCTAAAGCGGGAAAGTGGGTCAATCAATACGAAACGATTAGAGGGTGTGTTTCGCCTTTGCGAATGCATAGACTTATCGACGGAGTGGAACCGCCTTGCAGTCGAGGATGGCGACTTGGAAGCAGCTCGTCGATAAGCCAGATCCGTTCCCATTTGCCACTCGGAACCCTGAGACGGCGATGACCGGTGGTCATCGCGAGTCGTGAGCCAGAAGTGGATCAGCCACTTGAGGAAAACGGGTTTCTGGTCACCAGATGCCACTTTTGGACAGCTCAAGTGACGGCTCTATGGAAGAGTGTGTCGCTTGACTAATTACCGCTCCGATCGGCGCTCGGCTGACGGCTGACGGGGCGACATAACCGCAGTGAATCACACCCACACCGCCCTGCACCACCGCTCCACTCCGCACCACCCCGCACCACCAGTGCACCGCTTGTCAATGGCTATTTAAAGCATTTCGCTCTGCCTGGCCAACGAACTCTGAATGCATCCAGAGGGGCTGGCATTTCTACACTACAAAAACTAGAAATCGGAACTTAATTCGGAAACTATTAATTTAAGTTGTTATTATGCATTTTATATATTCATATTCATAAACAAATTAAATTTTTGAAACATTTAAGTAAATAAAAAGCTGTTTAGCATATTTAATTATTATTATAATGGAATATTATAACTGCTTTATAATAAAATCTTTAAAAATAAGTCTTTAAAAAACTATAAATATTAAAGTCAATTCTACAACAACGTCCATTTTTAAATTAAACATCAAATTATGGTCTTAAATGTTTGATGTGATATAACTGCTCTATAAGATTAACCCTCAAGCATGATCATATTTTCCCCCGTGTAGTGATGCCGCACCCACATGCACATCGCGATTTGATTTCTGCCCAGAATGCGGGGGAAAAAGTGTCGTGAAGGGGGAGAAAGTAAACAAACAAGCCGCCGTCGAGGAGAATTTTGTCCACTTCAGCGCTTTGCACATTAATCATAGACCTATAGACGCCCCATCCGCAGAAGTAAAAATCGATGCGACAAGAAATAAAAATAGAAACCGGAAAACCCATCGATGGGGCGAACGGAGGGGAACTGAGTAGCTCAAAGCGGTCTGGAAAAGCTGCCTTCCGTCTGATTGAGTTTGTTGGCAGATTAGATTGGTTTTCCTCGCGATGAAGGAGGGTGGAAGTCTTTCGCCTAGTCGACAAACTAAGAATAGCCAACTCCTTTGATGAAGCGCAATAAATTGAAAGATACTTTGTGCTACATATTCGGAGATCTTCCCAGCGATCTGGCCACGCTGGAAAAACGCTTTACAGTGCCATTATCGAAACCAGGCTTAGTCTCCGCTTTTCCCCTGGAGAAACCGAGAGACTTCGGAGCGGCTCTCTCGGAGCTTCTAACGCTCAAAGACACACCTAGTTGGTAACGCTCGCTCGGAGTCGGATTCGGATTCGGATTCGTATTCGGACTGGGATTCGGAGTCGAATTCAGGTTTTCGCTTTGGCTCTGATTCCGACTCTTTTTTAGCCATGTTCGCGTGCTGCCAAGTCGTTAGCCCGCTCGCACGTTCTCTCACTCTCGAGATTTTTATACATTTTAGTTTTCCCCACTCGCTGGTTGTACAGTTATTAGCATTCAGTGGCTGGCACTCCTCGTTTGCTTTGCTCGGCTGCTTTATCTGTTTGTCTGCTGTGCAGCCAACTTCTTCTTCTGCTGGCCAGCAGCAACCGGTTTCTAATGCAAGCTCTGCCCCTCTCATTTCCCACTTTACATGGCCTGGCCATGAAGAAGAAGTCTTTATGTTAATGTTTGCTACTATTTGGGTCAAAGCCCACACCTCCCGGAAAAATAGGTAAAAAAACTCCACGTAAACAGCGGCTTTCGAAGAACGGTTTTTCCGTTGCCAAGTCAACGCCCCAAGTTTTCCGGGGATGGTGAAAATCGTGAAAATCATACCATGACTCAGAAGGGTGAGGGGGCCAAAGTAACGACACCAGTCACCTGCCATTCTGCCATTCATAACTGGCCTTTGTTGTGGTGCCTTATCTTATCGCAGAACCGCATACTAGCCATGTTGCCTAGTGGAAGGGATAAAGAGCCGTCCTTGTTTACCGAACCGATATCAAACAAAATAAAAATGCCATTGCAAAAAACGCTCAGAGTTTGATAAGGAGTGCGGAAACCTGCTCGCCCGCCGATCGATTCTATTTTTGGAGCAGTGACGTCTAAATGCTGGGGGAATTTGAGCAGTGGATTTAGCCACCCTATGAAACTCTATCCCATATGAGTGCGACAAAATTCCAAAATTATACATATGGGTCAAAAAAGATTCAAAAGCTTATGAAGGTTCTGAACTTTTGAGATACATTTACATTAATAAAAGTATCCGAAAGTATTTCTCAGAAGAATGTGTAACTGCGTAGAACTGAATTTGCTTTGAATTTTGGTAAAGGGGTTTACCCCTTGAAATACATTTCCCCTTATTATGCGTCGCTACACAATACAGTTGAATATTTTTGTTCAAGTTTATAGGTATCTATAAGTACATAGCTTTAAGATACATTTGTAACTAGAGGCCCTACTAAGTGCCTTTTAGATACATATATTGGAATAGTTTATTGAGTAAAAGTACCTTCAAGATACATTTGTATCCGATCGGTGTTGTGGAACGTTTCCTTGGCTACCGTGGGGCGAATAGGAATTTCCCACCCTCCCCCCGAAATGCGAAGCAAACGAGGAAAACACAGAAAGAGGAAAATTGGAGTAAGGCAACGGCAAAGAGCGCTGGCAACAACAACAATGTGGGACGAGTTGACAAAACAAGAAGTCGAGAGAATATCGTGCCAAAAGATACACTCGGAAAGCTTGACAGCTCACAGATACACGCAGGCACAGATACAAATGCCGTGCGAGTGAGTCCGGCTCTCTCTTCTGCTCTCTCCCTCTCGCAAAGCTACTCTCAATCAACCGAAGGTGCGTGTGTGTGTGCTATGAAGTCATTCTGCCCAAGTCATTCTGCGCTTGTATTTGTATCGAAAACATAAAGCCACCAAAACTCCCGACCACAGCCCAAAAAAAAGAAGAAAAAGTTACACAAACAAAAAAGTTAGCTTATGTCGCAATCCCCGAAAAGCTACTCACCCACTCAAGTCGGCTCTAGAATCCTTTTTAATCCACAGGAAGGATACGTAGATGGGGAATACTTTGCGGCGCCTTTTTACCGTTAGATGGGTTTTGCTGCTGTATTTGTGTTGTTTTCACTTTTCCCCGTTGTTGCACTCACACGCGTTCACACTGGTAAACAAATTCTTTGCACCTTTTTTCTATTCGTTCGCGAAAAAAGACAATTTGTTGTTGTCGTCGTTGAATACCTGTTGAAAATTTGACGTTGAGTTTTTTTGAGTGAGTAATAGAGAACGAAGAGCGGTGTGGGGAGCGGGGGCGGTGGTGGGGGGAAAATAGAGAATTATAAATTATTTTCGCATTTATTTATAAACACACTGTCGAATTGCGCGCCTTTCTTTACATCTGCTAGTCGCCTTGGCAATTCTTTCTGCTGGCAAAACAAATCTGCTCAGAGTTCTGTGAGCGCGATCAAACGTACCGTCCTCACAAATATTCGAATTCGATGTGCTGTGCACGAAGAGCAAACTGGTACTGAACCTACTGAAACCGAAGCGGAGAGTCCACTTTCCGCTTTTCGATTTGACTCACTCGAATTGTGTTGAGTCTAGAGAAACAACCACCAAGTGGTCGCAGTGCTGGCTAACGTCGGTGGTTCATCTGAGTGGTTCGGTTTGGTTTTCAAATTTTTATAGCGCCAGAAAAAGTGGTTATAGTTTATAATTATAGACAAAGATTTAAATTGTACCATACTTTTAGTAATGAATAGTATTCCAGTTCCAGATTCGCCTGAATATTAGAAAATCTATCTTGTTCAAAATACCTAACCAAATTTTAGATTTGGCTAAGAATTTGATTTTTTAGTATAGTATATAATCTTTTATGAATAAACAACTCACGTCTTATCACAATTGTGTTCCAAGCATCCGTCCAAAATAAATTTGTTTTTATGAAAAGTCTCTGATAAATAATTATCTTTAAAAATCCAGAAATAGACATTTGCGTTTCGGAGTTGTTTTTTTCTTTAAAGCTTTTAAAATTGTCAAAAATGTCAAGCGTTATCGTAAAATAATAAGCATAAAATAACAAATTCTTAAGATATTTGTTTGGCATGGGTTTTTAAAATTTTGCTTTTTTCATTAGAGAGAATGTCATGCATGCTGTACATCCGTATACTTTACTATCAACAGATATAAGTACTTTAGTTAAAATTCAATGTTTATTGCGGTGGCAAAGTTTCCTACATTTAGTTAATGTATAAAAGTAACTATTTATAAGTGCAGCTTCCATCTCGAATTCCATTAACAGTCTGTGGAAACGAAATTTATAAACTATTCAATTGGTCATATTGATTCCGATTCCATGCAGTCAGGTAAATTAAATATTGGAAGCAGGACCTCATTTGAAGCCCTTTATCGTTTGCGATACAAGCAAGGCTTCAGAGAGAATGCCTTCAGCTTGGTGCCCTTGGGCACATGACGCATCTTCTTGAATTGGAAGAAGTAGAAATAGTTAACAGCCACATCTTTCTTGACCAGGTCGAATCCACAGGCACTCAGGCATCGCACAAACTCCCGCACGTCCTCGAAACGCGACTGGATCTCCGCTATATAGACACTGCCGTGCAGCTTGAGCAACCGATTGGCCTCCAGGAAGAACTCGTTCAGATCGGTGCCCATTAGAGAGAGACAGTATACGGCCACGTCCAGAGATTGAGCTTGGAGCGGGGTGTCCGTGATGTTGCAGGCAATGATGTCGCCACGAGCTGCCACCAAATCCATGGAGTACACCTTATTCGGCACGGACTGGGCCAGTTTACCCTCGCCACAGCCGAAGTCCCCGATTATGGCTGTCTTGGGTACCTTCTTGATGGTCTTGATGATGCGGTTGAGTGGATTTGTTGGCCATTTCTCCACCTGTTGACGGTAGCCAGCGTGGTAGGCCTCGAAGGCGGAGCTATCCTTGCGGAAGAGGGCCTCCGCCTTGCGACTGGTCACCGAGTAAAGCTGCTCGTTTATGTATCGGAACCGTCCGCCCAGGAGCTCCGACTGCAGCTTGCTGGCCAGTGAGTTGGTAGCCGGAGTTGGTGAGCTGGTGGCCTCCATGGCCTCCACTGCCGCTTGAGCCAGTTCCGGTTTCAGCTTCAGTTCCTTTTTGCCACCCTTTGTGGCCTGCGTTGGAGGTCGCTGCTTCTCGATTCTTCCGGACTTCACCTTGTGCATGGCCCGGATGCCATCCTCCACATCGTCATCATCATCGTCCGAGGAGGCAGGGGGCGGGGCCAGAGGTCCTCCGCCCTGCCGGTAGCTGAATTTTCCAGGCGCCTTGCTCACTTGTGGTGCTTCTGCGGCCTCCGCCGCCTTTTTCCGCTTGGGTTTCTTCTTCTTTGGCTTCTTGGCGGCGGCGACTCCATTTCCCGAGGGATTCACAGGCTTGAATTCAATAATCTCTGCACCTGCCTCCCAGGGCGGCACTTCAAACGGCTTCATTTTTAAAAGAAAAATTGTAAACAAATCGAGAAACACGTGAAGCCTCCCCCAAGTGAGTTACCGCACTTTTGAAAACGACATGAACGCATTTTTGAGAAATTCCTAACGCGTTTTTCGAAAAAAAGCGCCAAATTTGAAACAGTCTTACTGAAATTATTCAAAATTTTGGATAAAATAAAAAAAGGTCAGAAATCGCATATCCAAAACAAAGCATTTCTTTCACATACTTTTTATTTTTGCACTAAACTAGAGTTCAACAATTTTGTGGGTTTTTCTGTTTGTTTTTCTCTGTATTAGTTTGTAATTTTCGGTTTTTTGCTTTGTCGTATGAACTAAATAACTTAAGGTCTAGTAGAATATTTTTACAACTCAATCGACGAAAGGTGCTGTTCGGAAAGTTGTCTGTTTTCATCGCTTAACTTAGCCTAGAACCGTAACTATGACAATCAGTTTACTTGTTTAACATACAGATACAGACCATTAATTTGCATTTATTTTGTTTTAATTCGTGTTACTAGGTTAGAAAAGTCTTACTAGCTAGTTTTGTTTCCCAACAAACCGTTTCATCCTACATCGCCCTCCTCACTCCATCATCCTTGAATTTGCGTTGCGGTTTTGAGCCAATCGAAAGCAGTTTAACCAGCTAAAAACATTGCGATTTACAATTGCTAAAGACTAAGAATTATTTATTAGTTCTAATTGCCTTAGTGGGTCTCGAATCGATAATTGCGTGTATTAATGTTGGTTTACTTGGATTCTCCTGCTGACTGACTATTTGGAATCGTATCTATTGGCTTTGTGAAGCGTGTACACAAATCTCTAACATAACTATCCGTAGCGATTACCGTAGGTCATTAAAGTTAGTTGTATAAATTAAAGCATTTCTTTGTAATACAAAAATATAGCTACAACGGAATCGGGTAGACGCAGACGTCTAGTATATCGAGTGATCGGCAGATCGAAAGATAGCGATTCGGGCCGAGTATCCCCTTTAGTGTGCTTGGTAGTGTGAATCTGGATCTGGATCTGAATCTGGATCTCTTCCTCGAAGGCTGCCTCTTCTAGGTGCTGTAAAATTGCGCTAATCTAAGCTATCGAACGCTCGACATGCAACTGGCTCTCTCTAGTCCTCTACGATCAGTAACTCACTGCTTAGCCTACGAGTAATTAAATTACAGTTAATAGTTGACGACGACGGCGGCTGCGGCCCTTAAAACTTGTGTGTGGTGAACCGGATTATATTTAAAATATAACAGTGGATTAAACGGGCGTCCCAATGGCTTAGTAGCTAGCCTCGTGCCCGGCCAGAATGTACAGATCATGTCCCTCCTCGCTGCCCAGGGAGCCGGTCCTCAGCAGTTGGCTCTCCAAGGCCACAACCCTGGAAACGAAAATAATATTTAATTAGTATAAATTTCTTAAGAACAGTAATATAAACACTTCCATCATAATGAAAGTTAATTAAAAGTGGTCCTTACTTATCGCTGCCCAGCAGCCTGTAGGTGCGACTCATGTCCTTGATCTCCTGCGTCACCTCGCCATTGCGCAACGACTTTCCCTGCATGCCGTGCTTATGGAATGCCAAAACGCTGTCCGGTAAACAAACTGAAATCGATTTACGCCATGAGAAGGCCGTTCTCTTTAAAAACAAATTTCCATCTCTTTTACCAATACTGTCAACGTTGAAGTCGAAGTTGAGCTGTGATACCATCTTCTTGTGCTGCTTGGGGTTGCCCTGCAGCGTGACCACCTGCATCAGATTGCCGTAGCAGACCAGAATGGCGTCCTTCTCCACCTGGTGCACACGCACCACCTTCAGCAGGTCGCGTCGCGGCACCATCGTGGCCATGGCGTCATACTCCAGGTCCTCCGAGTGGAACCAGCTGGCACCTGCGGGAAGGGGAGGAACTCCATTAAAACCATATTATTGCGTTTAAGCTGCTGTCTGGCACTCACTGTTCATGTTGATCAGCTCCAGCTTGAGGCAGCCGTTCATGGCCTTCCGCACACCCGTACAGACTATCGGGTACTCCAGCTCCGGCGTGATAATCATCTCGAATACGGGTGTGTGTCCGTTCTGGACACAGCCATGTCCTCCGCCCTGAATGCTAATGGCTGGCCACTCGCACTGCTTGAGCAGCATAAACTTGTTCAGTGGATCGTACCACTGCATCAGGAAAATGCCACTGGGCGTCGCCCCGCAAAGGTATTTGTATCCGTTGTACGGATTCCGTGTGACGCAGCACTGAGTGCAGCACTTTGTGTCCGGCACCTTGGTGGTCAGTGCAAACTTGCGCGGCACCAAACGCTCCGGGATCTTGTTCATGTGCAGCGAGAAGCGCACCGTCTGCTTGGAGTGCAGCGCCACCAGGTCGTGTCGGTAGAGCTGGCAGGATTTTCCTGGAAAAAGACGGGATATGATAGGCATATAGTATGTAGAATATGGATATCGCATCGAGTACCCACCCGACAGACTCATGAGCACATCCTTGATGACATACAGCCAGGTGGTGCGGCGCGGGAACAACTGATCGATGGCCGCGTCGTGCAGTTCGTTCATGTTGAGGTTGTAGATGCCCTCCTCGGCACCAATCAGCAGATGCTGGTCCCGCGTCTCCGGGTGGATCCAGGAGGCAGTGCAGTGCACGCGCAGTGGACAGCCGTTGAAGATCTTGGAGAAGCAGGCGCCCATGTGCACCTTGGGGGTGGGCGGCAGTCCGTTGGAGATGGGTCGGGGGGGCGTGTGGCGGCGCTTGTGGGAGCGTTTCGGTGGCACCGGTGGGGTGTTGTTCAGCAGATCCGGTTGCGCCTCCTTCTCCGCTGTAAAGATTATGATATAAATCAATTGTTGGGTTTAACATTTGTTTTTTTTTTCTAATACTTGCCTTCATCATCGTCCTGAGTGCCGCCATCGCTCAGGCTGCGTGTCCTCGAGGACTTGCCCATGTTCTCGAGCAACCCGATCAGCTGATCCATGGAGCTATGGCGTCGCGGCGAGTCCTCCAGACCATTCTGGTGGCCAAAAAGGAAGTGATTAATAAATAAATCGTATATATACAGAATATATGTATCTACCTGGTTGCTCTCGTGACGGTAATCACAGTTGTTGCCCGCTGAGCTCGTTCCCGCCGGCGCCTCACCGGAGCTGCTCCTCAGCAGGTTCGGGTAGAGATGCGACGAGTTGCTCGACGAGGGTCCATCAATGTCCCTCGCTCCAGACGCACCCGCTCCGGAGTTAGCCGCAGGGCTGTTGGAATGCGAATAGCCATCGCCGGCGGACTTGACGCCAGCTTGGATTGCCACCTCCGCCTCGTGCTTGTCCAGGAGGCCGTTGGTGCCGCCGGCTACTCCTCCTCCTCCGCCGCTGCTGCTGCTGCTGTTGTTACTGCCGCCGACGACTGCATCGCCGCTGGAATTATCGAGGAGTAGGAGGCGATTATAAAACGAAGCTGATGACGCAGAGGACGAGATGCTGGATGATGAGTTCGGCCCGTGGCCATGGCCGTTGTTCGAGTTCGAGTTATTGGAGTTCGCGTGCGGAAGGGCCGCCTGCGATGCCTGAGCGGCGGCGGCCGAGCGGTAGTTGCTGCTGTACCGCAGATAGTGCGCCGCAGAGGCGGAGCAACCGGATCCGGAACCGGAACCGTTCCCGGGAACGGCGGCAGCAGCATTATTCATGGCCACATCGGCAGCCACCAGCTCATCGTCGTCGGCATCGATGCTGGTGGTGCGCAGATTGGACAGGCCGAGGCCCATGCCCAAGCCCAGGCCCAGGCCCATGCCCATGTGGCCACCCACATGGGAGCCCATGCCCAGATAGGCACTGAGACCCGGCATGGAGGCCAGCGAGGCGGACGTGCTGATGCAGTTGGCATTGGCGGCGGTCACCGAACCGCTGGATATGGACGAGGTCATTGGATGGTGATGGTGATGGTGTTGCTGCTGTGCCGCCTGATGTTGCTGCTGATGTGCCGCCTGCTGCTGCACCTGCTGCTGTTGCGGCAATTGATGTTGCTGATGCTGATTCTGATTCAGATGCGGATGATTCGGATGGTGGTGATGCTGGTGGTGCTGTTGGTGCTGCTGATGATGGGTGCTGGTGCCGACTGCTCCGCCTCCGCTGCCACCGCTGCTGCTGCTGCTGCCGTTCGCGGCTGCCCCGCCTGCCACTCCTCCTCCTCCTCCTCCTGCTCCTCCTCCGGCGGCCCCTCCGTTGTGGGAGGAGCAGCTGCACTCGGCGGCGAGTGGATCTTTGGTGTCGTTGTTCAGTGGCAAGGTCGCTCTGCGGAGCATTTCAGACAAGCGGAGGGAATCGAGAGATCAAGAGAAGAGAGGCGAGAGAGAGAGAGAAAAGAGAGCCGAGATGTTGAGCTTCCTTCTTCGAATCGATCGGTAAGGTAAACACTATATGGCTATATAGCTTTTCGATTTGTTTCTGGGTGGTTTGGGGGGTGGGTGAGAGCGTGATTCGGTGGGTGGTTCTGTTGTGGTGGCTGAGTTCGGTTTCGAGTGTGGCGGAGGAGGCAGGAGGCTCCTCATCGTCTCTGGCATGCAGTGGAGATCTCTTGTTTGTGTGTTTTTGTGTGTTTTTGTAGCATGCAATCGAATTGATAAACTCCCTTCGGGCAACCGCAAGGGGTTAAGTGGGGTTGTAAGCGGATTACGCTTCTAATGACATTATTTACCACCCACGGGCTAAGCCCACTTACTAATGTCCTAGTTGGTTGTGGGTTTTCATTTTTTCATTGCATGCTAGATAAATAAATAAATAAACTAATATGAGGCCATAAATTATGCATGAGATGCAAAACACAAATGCTCAAAGATACACAAAGCACATCGAAACACATTCACACACGCAAATGAAAATGGGAAATGCTTGAATAGAAAATTGCCTCGCACATGAATGCACGGAGACCGAAAGAGCAGGAGAAGAAAAACAGAAACAATAAACAAAAACATTAGCAAAAAATGTAAAAAAAAATGGAGAAAAAAATGCTTGGAAAATTAATTCTAAAAACAAAATGCCAACAATTTTGCCCAAATAAAACAAGGCGGAATGCAAAAGCAAACAGAATTTGCTGGAAAATCTCAACAGCTGCTGGCAAAGAGAGAGGAAAAGCTGACTGACCAAAGGAATCCCATTTTCCATTTGCCGAATTAGTTTCGTGAATTTTCAGTTGATGTTAGCATAATTGCAATTTGTTTTCCATCGTGTTTTTTCAATCGTCCCTCCCGAGGGCAAAAATAGCTTAGGCTCCTCAAGTCCCCTCAATCACTGCGTTGGCCAATAATGCTGAATATTTTAGGAGATTTCTCGTCCTCAGATGGACAAATCAACACTGGACCACGGCTACGTGTGGCATTACTTGTTTGCACTACGGCCAGGCCAATAATACTAATAACAATAAAAGCAATGTGACGGCCATTTGCACACACATCAAATAAATAAACAATAAACATGGGAAAAAGGGTCCGAGAGTCCAAGAGCAGGACAAATCGAGCGCATTTCATGGCGGCGACCCATGGATATATAAATTTGGCCCAAAATATAAACCAATTGTTCGCTATAAATTAGTTGAAAACTGCTTTTCTGGTTTTCGTTGGGCCAAATAATTGAGCCATCGATGGGGTCATTTCTCGGACGTCCCACGGTGCGTATGCTTTCGTTATTCTCTATTTGCTACTAGCTCTCTCTTTCTGTTTCACAATTTCACCAGCTTTTCCCCATGGGTTTTCCATCGATAGACAAAGGCAAAAGTTTAGGCGGAATAAGAGGCAAAAGTGAACAAAGCCTGGCCCAGACAATAACCGACAAAACAAAGAAGTTGGGCAAACAAAGAATGCGAGAGGAACAAGGAGAACTAACTTATAAGATGGAGGAAGAACAGCAACCGTAACTTAATATGGTTTAAATGGACGCAGAACGGAAAAAAGTGTAATGAAAATGTAGCTATTTTTTCGGGCTCGGGATGGATGGAACGGTATGGAATGGACTGGTAATAAACCAAGGTGGCCACAAGATGAGCTGCTGCTCCTGGTTCATAATGATAATGATGCAGCAGCTCTGGCGGCGAGGATTTTGCGTGTGTGTGGGTGTGGTCTGGCATCTGACGGCCGCCAGGATAAAACAAAATCATTTGCAAGAGTGTTTGCATGTGAGGAGGTGGCAAAAAGGAAGCAAAAACTTATTTTCTCGACAGGATGAACTTAATACTAAATCAAAGTCAAAGAAAGTTTTATACAGAAAAAATACGGTGTTTAATCATTTTGAAGAAAATTTAAAAAATGTGAAGAAGAAAAAGAAAATGACTAAGGTCGATTTTTTCAAGTCATTCGTTCTGTACTACAAAAAATTTCTGGGGGTTTATTGTTATTCAAAATGAGGTCCAAAAGGATAAAGGACCTCCAGACTCGAAATGTGTTGCATACTTTTAGACACCTTGTGAAACGGTTTCAAACGTCTGGATAGTTATTAAACACTCTTATTTCTACAAAAATATGAAAAAATATGAACCCAAATAAGATTGT
This sequence comes from Drosophila prostipennis, assembly GCA_037075205.1. NCBI lineage: Eukaryota > Metazoa > Arthropoda > Insecta > Diptera > Drosophilidae > Drosophila > Drosophila prostipennis. The sequence goes on from JBAMCJ010000601.1 coordinate 2,420,404, forward strand.
TATTGGTTACTCCGTCGTAAAATGAGTTTAGTATGAATTCATCGATCATTAAAGAATAGTAATACTAAGACCGATATTTTTATCTTTCTGTGTAAAAATGGCAGTGCTTATGAGTGTAAAGTATGAGTTATGATAGGGTTAGTGTGGGGGGTCAGGTTGATCTATGTGTCAGGGGGGTTGTTTGAGGAGAGGTGGTCACACCGACTCGAGTCTAAAGGGATACATGGGTGGATGTAGTTACCTTAGCTTCAGCTCCTCATCAATATATTGTAAGAGGCTCCTACAAAAATCAAATACAAAAACAAAGATACGGAAAAAAGGAAAATAAAATAAACAGAAAAATTTATTGTGTTTAGTTTGTAAATTAGAAAAAAAGTAGAACAAAATACAAAAGTAGGAAAAGTAACGAAGTTAGTTGAGAAAAATTATTGGGCAGACCCAAATATAAAACTAAATCTACGTTCAGATCGTAAAAGCATTAATAATCTCAAGTACTTGTAAATATCAGAGTGTGTAAACAGGGTTTCTGTGTGTGTTTTAGCAAATATTATCAATTTTGCAGCCCCGCAAGTTCTGCAAATTAAATTCATTATACCTTAAAGCCATCACCAAGGGTAAATTCTCATTCGGTGGAAACGCTGGCGGCAGCGAAAAAACCTAACGCCCAATTAAACGCATCAGCTAATTTGCCATGTTCATAATTTTGCCTAATGTCATCTGGCGCAGCCCATTTCTCCACTTAGAAAGCACCCCATAAACGGGATATTAAAAAGTGTGGCATTCTCTGCCGCTTTTTTCTCCCATCTTAATCTTTTTCCCCCCGCCTAGGCAATTAATAATGTTCCCTTTTTTGTTGGGCTTGTGGCAGCACAAAAACAATACTAAAAAAAAGGAAAACGTAAACAAAAAGCAAAAATAAATTCTTGTTGTACTTTCTGCTTATGACGGTTTAAATGAAATTAACCATGACGGTCGAGCGGCCCCAAGGAGAAAGGCGTAAGACGAGCCAGCTTTTGAAAACTTTTCGGGCGCCACAAAGCAGCGGATGTGGGCGGAGCCTGGGACCGCAGTTCAGGCGGCGGGGGCTGGGGGCGTGGCACTTAGCCAAAAAGTCGCTTGTAAGTAGCGCTCAGTACATAGAAATTGGCGCAGCCGTTTTTATGGCTTCAATAAAATTGGGCATCAGCATCGAAAGTGCGGCTTTGGAGGGTCTGGAAAATAGGGAGCCTGTTGGAGGAGCACTCGCATGCTTATAGACAGAGTGACTTGGCTTTGTTGTCTGCGACGCCACTCGAGTGGCGGCTGCCGCAAAGTGTTTGCCACATAACTCAAATCGAGCACTTCCAGACGCCCCTTCTGCCACCCACACACACCACAGCCGCCGATCGCTGGGAGGGCTTATTAAACGTGCCACTCTCCTTCATCAGCGGCCAACAATGTGTAATCGTTTAAAATGACAAATGGCGCCTCATCCGGCGACTACAGAGGGAGAAAAATGTCAGCCTTAATAGGCGAAATAAAAAAATTAGAGATGTGCAGTAGATTTTGATATTAATTTCAGGCTTTTTTACAATTTATGTAATCTTTTGTTGATTTTTAATTTAGTTTTTGTAAATTTTTTTTATATTTTATTATAATAAAAGCCTCGCCAAAACGATAAATAATATATCTTGAAATGAAAATAAGATCAAAAAATAAAATAAATTTATAACAATGAATTTAATATTCTTGGCTTTCATTTTGCGTTACTTTGTTCTCTGTGCACCCGCCATTTTGAAGCTGCAGTTGCGTGCCACGCGGCGTATGCTTGATGTGCCATCCATCTATCCCTATTGCCCCCGCTCTAGTTAGCTGTTGCGTTAATTGATTTCTTGGAAACTTTTCCTTCTCCATGGAGCCCGCCACTCACAGCTACTTTCAAGTCCTGCCATCTATCTGCTCTGTAGCCCCAATTTTTCATCGCGTTCCTTCCTCGCAAGTTTCTTGTTTTCCGAGCCAAGCTGATCCGGGAGCTGAGCTGGGGCTGCTTATTATTATTATGTTGCAGCATACTTGGGCGGGTGGGTGGTTCCCTCGCCCTGACGTAATTACTTCTGGCTGGCAATTAAATAGCCCACAAGTTTGAAGCCCGCCCAGGGAATCATGGAAGCCAGGTTGCAATTATACAACCGAGTATGAAACTGGGAATAGGAAAGGAACTGCACTCGTCCGTGGAGTGGATGAAAAATTCACAAGTTAGGAGTTTTCCCGGGCAGAGACACGTAGCGGCGACTAAGCGCAAGCGTGTGTAGCAGCCATATACACATGAAAATGCAGCAAAATACGAAAGTAAACACACAGCTCCCGGGAAACGTGCAGCTAAAAAATTGACTGTGCTCGCAGCACAAGTCCAAAGTTCCGAGCAAATTACACAGCGCGCGTGCTGCGGCCTTAAGTTTTTGGCCAGCATAAAAAGCGCAACATGCAATGCAGTTCGGCTTAACAGCTGGAATATAGCCCCCGTTTTGGCCAACCTTAAAGACATGTTCATAATCAGGGTGCCGCTCAATTTCGGTTTTGATCGCTCGGCGCTGGGACTACAAATACAAAAGAGAGAGAAAAATGGAGAATATGGCTATAGAATCGTATAACTAATGGTTTGACCAATGGGTTGGCTGCTGCTGATGCATTTAAGCGCCCCCTCCCTGTGGGAAAATTCCCAAATGCTGCTGGGTGATTTTCAAGCTGGTGAGTCCACGGGCTGCATTTAGTTTACAAGTGTATGTACATAGTGGAGGAGTGTGTCTTTTGTGTGATAGTGTGAGTGTGAGAACTGAAACCGAAGTACCAAAACTGAAGCGGATTTAACCCGTCTCGCAAGTAAGGAAACCATAGACAAAACTGTAGCATAGGTCCAGGCAACCGCAGAGAGAAGCGATTGGAAAAGGTTCGACTGCACTTACATGTCACTGGGTAACGTCTCGGGACTAGAAGATCGCTCGTTCCACGTGGACTTCGTCGTCATTCCTTGAAATGTGAAAAAGAATATAGATTATTGAAAGATGCTAAAAGATGACATAAAGCATTTATATTCAATTTTATTTAAAAGCTTTGTTTTTTTTTAATAAGAAATTAATGAATACATATGTATATATTTAAAGATATTTAAAATAATTTCTTACAATCTGCGCCCCAATAACTGAATTTGGTAAATTATTAAAAAACAAGAGAGAACGCTATAGTCGGGTTGGTGTCCCGACTATCTAATACCCGTCACTCGGCTAAAGGGAGTGCGAGGGAGATATAAACTTTGATCAGCAATAACTTTTTAACAAATGGTCCGATTTAAAAAATTTCTTCTACATTTTGATAGGTATTTATAAACACAACAAAACTGCATTTTTACATTTCCGAAAAATTAAAATTTTTAAAATCCTATATAAGCTATTGAGGGCGTTAGAGGGGGCGTGGCACCTTCTTGAAATAAACTTGCGCTGCGTAGGAACTCCAAGAATCTTCATGCAAAATGCCAATCCTCTAGCTTTTATAGTTTCCGAGATCTCAGCGTTCATACGGACGGACAGACAGACGGACAGACGGACAGACGGACAGACGGACAGACGGACAGACGGACATGGCTATATCGACTCGGCTAGTGACCCTGACCAAGAATATATATACTTTATAGGGTCGGAAACGCTTCCTTCTCCCTGTTACATACTTTTGCACGAATACAATATACCCTTTTACTCTACGAGTAACGGGTATAATAAATTATTTAAATATAAAGAATTTATATACGAGAGACTTAAGGGTTAAATTTTAGCGTAAAATTTTCCAAAACAAATTTTTTTAAAAATATATACTGAAATTGAGTTTTTATAGATCTTTTTTTTCCCAAATAGCTTTTTTTTTTTAAATTTGTGCTCAAAATTAGAACCCACAAAAAAAAAGTTGGGATCAAATTTTTGGTATTTGTACGCATATCGTTTTTAGTATGCAATACTGGTAAAATTAATATTAAATATTGTAATTTGGCCGATTTCTCTCTCTCGGAGAGTCTCTGACACTAAAGAAATTCATCAGGTATGAAACGAAGACCGTGTCTTTAATTTATGTTTCCTAAATTCAAAAGATTTTAGCCATCGACTTACCTGTTTTTAGTGTGTGATTTTGCGCTGGCACGCCATTGGTGCGTGACGTCATTTTGCTGGCAATGCGCTGTGGCACACCAGCCACAGACTGAAAAGAAATGCGAAGAAGGAGACTTTTAAACTCTGTCGAAGAATGGGCCGCAACTCCCCCCATCGTCAGTCATTCGGTGACAAAGTTTCCGCCTGTGATAAAATCTCATAAATCAAAATCATATTGGGATTTTTGAGCGTGATGCGTTATTTTTCCCAAGAAAAGGTGCCGAGCTAAGTAAAATTTAAATATCTTTGGCTAGGAAAGCAAGCTGGGAAACTTATTTGCCACCGGCTGCTAAAAGTTTGCAAAACATCTAAACAAATTGAAGATTTATGACTTGACAGGGACCCTCCGAAGCACCAAAGCACCGAATGGCCATGAAAATGCCTTTAAAATGACTGCTCCTGTCCCTGCTGGTCGAACGATTAAAGTTAAATTTGATTTCGCATTTGCAAGTGTCGTTAAATAGGCTTTGGGCCCCGGCTGTCTAGACAGCTGCATTAGTTCGACCGCCTTTGGCGGCCAATTAATTAGGTCGAACTCTAAAGCCAAAGGGCTCTTGAAAGTGTCTAATGGCGCACTAAATCGTTGACCAATCCCGAAACGCAACGGAGCTGAAATACTCCTAAGAAATGCTTTAGCTTCAGCTTTAGCTTAAGAAAACTTTCCCTACGCTTTTTCCGCTTTTCTCTCTCTAAAAGCGTAAATAAATTACGGGGAAAGGTGGCAATTCTGCCCAGGGGGGCGACTACTCACTTCCTCATCGCCATCGAGATAGTAGTAGAACTGCGGGTTGGGACTCTGGTACTTCTGCAGCAGCTCCTTGGCCACCCGCAAGGACATCTCGCACTGGACGAAGGGATGCTGCAGCAGGCGCTCGGCGGTGGGTCGCTTCTTCGGGTTCTTCGTCAGCGCCGTCTTGATGAAGTTGTGGAACGTGGGGCTCCACTTGTCCTTGTTGTTCAGGGTGGGCGGTTTGAAGCCGCTCTTCGACATCAGGAAGAGGGCGCGCATCGGATGCAGATCAAACATCGGCGGCTGCAGTTCAGCGAGCTCTGTTTATGCAGGGGATAGAGAATATATAATAATTAAATTACAAAATACAATTTTCAGTTGTTAAACTATTTTAGCATTTTACTTTTATTTTTTTGATTGCCTAAATAAAGCTTGTTGTAGGCACATTGTTTATTTTTTTGTACACAGAAGTGTAGCGCAGTAATATCCAATGCATTTGGTTCAAATAGTTTTTAAAGTAAAATAAATTGAAACAAAATTGGTATGAATCGTTTTAATTTTTAACATGTTTGTGTAGTAATTGTTCAATATAGCTTTTGTTTTGTATCCCGTTTCAATCATTGTTTGACCATTTGGAGTGGGAAAAATATTAATTTATTCCTTAATAAATTATAGAAAACAATATAGTACACAATATATATTTCGATTATTGATTGTTTAAATGAAGTAATTTGTAATCGAGTTACTCACCGATTGCGGTTATGCCGCAGGCCCAAATATCACAAAGTTGATTATAGCCACCCTTTCGCTCCACGGCCGCCACTTCGGGAGCCATCCAGTAGGGTGTACCTATAATTGGTTCAAAATAAAGGAAAATAGGTATTTAAAAAGATTGAATTAATTTGCTAGTGGCTATCAATAGCCATATTTATTTTTTGTTTGCTGCCCCGGCTAATTATGCAACATTCACACATTTAATTTCATTGCTGCCGATTATGTTGGTGTCATTTATTCATTTGCCGGCCAAAGCGCTGCGTTTTTAATTTAATTAGCGTTTTTTATGCGTCAATGTGACAATTGTGCAAATAAACAAATTGCTGAATTATGCAAAAGCAGGGTAATCAAAGCCGGGGGAGTGAAAAAGGCATTTGCGACACATTTTGCTCTTCATTTTGGGCGCACGTTTTATGATCGCAAGGAGTGGGGCTAATGCGTCCATTACTCATACGCCATGTTGCAACGAGGCAACAATTTTCGCCGCGCCAGCAGCAGCAGTAGAAGCAGCATAGTAACAGCATCTGCTGGAGTAGTTTCCCCCAAATGGATGGATGGCGCTCGAGAAAATTAATTTTCCTCCCGCTTGACAAGTGGATGAGAGAAGTCGTCGTGGCAGTTAATTGTATTTTCAATTTAATTAAACCACAACGAAGGTGGAAAATCAGGTTTGATGCCTGGCTCTTTGATACGGCCAAGTTTAAGTTACGGTTTTCGGTTTCGCCCGGGGCCTTCACCCTCCACCCTCTTCCCCTCCTCATCATCATTGTTTCCGCTCTTGTTTGAGCTTCGATCCGGCAAAGTGATGCGGAATGGAGGCTGAATTGAAAGCATCGGAGCAATGCGAATTCTCTGAACTTTCGCATGCATTTTAATTAAAGGGCAACACAAACAAGTGCAAACACACACAGAGCTACTGATACTGAAACACAAAAACACACACAGTGAGGGGAGAGCAATATCATCCACAAAGTGACAGCAACAACAGCCAGTCAAGTATCATTTTGTTAATTGCTGAAAAAAGGAGCAAAAAAACTGCAAATGCTGGAATTAAAGGAGACAGGCGGCAAAATTAAATGGCAAATGCGGAAAAAAAAAGGAAAACGGCGGCAGGCTTTTAGGCTGCTGCATCTATTTAATGCCAAGACGCATTTCCGTCAACTCGCGAACTGGGAAACATTAAGGACAGCCCACACACATACGCATATTCATCTTTATGGCATAACTGCGGCTGAATGAGCCAAAAAGGGGGTTGCCGGCAGGGTAAGTGGGCGGTGGGCTTTACAAGCCGAAGTCACCGAGGTGGAAGTTTCTGCTCATCGTGTGTTGCCATTGACTTGTTAATGACACTAAACACAAACGTAAGCACCTTTTTATTGAATAATAAAAGCGTCAGGCTGTCGCCACCCCCTTAGTCTCTGTTTTTTTCCTCTCCCTCCTCGTTAACAGGGGGGTAGTTCAGACTCCTTTTCCATCTCTGTCGCTGGCATTGAGCTTTGTTTTTCTTGGTTTACAAGGACAAAAATTCACTGAGAAAATAAAACATCACCCGGGGCAATGAAAACAAGCTTCAGTAGCATTCGCTTTAAAAATATAACTTGGAAGATTTAATATTGAAGGATGCTGATTTATGCACATTTTAAAACACATTTAAAGCTTTCAGAAGAACCTGAAGGTTTCTTATTTTTGCATTTTAAAATCGGCCTATTAATTTACAAGTTTAGGCGACTGCTTGCTTTGTTACTTGCATATCTCCATCTCCCTCCGACACACTCCGCTGAGTAATGGGTATAGTCGATAGTCTTGTTTTATCCAAAAAAATTAATTAATTTTTTACATATTTTTTCACAAAAAACTTACATCAAATGCTTAAGGTTTAAAGGTTAAGGCTAAAAACGTATTTCTTACTTCAAATCACAGCTTTTTTAAAAACTGAGTTTTCCGAGTGTGCCCTTACTTTGCCTGAAAATATGCAACCACAAAGAGCTGGCATATCTTGGATCAGACGAGTATTTACTGTCATTCCAACAATCGATGTAAGCTCAGCAATTGACTTATGTTCATATGCAAGAGGTACAAACGATTCGGGGTGGACCTCCATGCCCCTATGCACAGTTTCCAGACATTCAGGATAGACGGATAAAAGTGTGGGTGTGTGTACTTATCACCACATTTGTCACAGAAGTCGCAACAACGTCAGGAATGGCAACAACAAACTACAATGGCATAGGGAGCCGGAGCCTGGAGTGGAGAGCTCTCGGAATGATAACAGTAAGCGGACGTCACATTGTTTGACGGCTTCACACAAACAGAGAGGGGGAGATAGTGGGAAGTTCCTATACAATCGGCCAGGCCACCTCTCACCATCAACCAGAAAGCTTCCCGTCAATCCCCTCGAAAACCCTGTCACTAACATGCCACAAAAGATGCTCGCTCAGCTCGAAAACGTCATGAAAACGCAGCCAAAAGTGGCAACAAAGCAGCAAAGGGAAACAAAGGACCCGGCAACCTCCAGGTCGTTAAACTTGGAGTTTGCCAAGCTATATATTTATATATATTTTCCTCCTTTTCCCTCTTTTTTTTTTACAATTTTTCGTTGCACAAATTGCAGCACATTAATCGCACACTGGCAACCGAGCGGACTTGTCCATTCAAATAAATCTGAAATCAAATTAGCGCTGCGAGCTTGCTTTATGGCCAGCTTTTCGCTTTTACGACGGACTCCAAGGACAAAGGACGGCATTAAAAATTAAAGTGCTTAGTCGAAGCAGGATAAAGTCAATTTGACGTAAATGAAATCAAATCAGATGCCGGTTTTTATGGTACTCCTTCTTCGCTATTCACTGAAAATGTCATGAACTCTAACGCGGCTTAGATTTTATTAGCGCCAGGACTTGATAGCTTTCCTTTTGGCGAAATTAAGGACATGAAGAGTGAAGAGCCAGCTGTCATAACTTAATTAGCTGGCGAGTGTCAACGGACCCGATGAAGGGTTGTGAGAATTTTAATTAAGTGCAGAGCCAGGCATTTGAAATAATTAATTGTGAGGCGGCGGACAGTGGAACTTGTGGGTTGTGCGACTTCTGGGGCTTAACTGCTGGCCGGGCGTAACCGCAAAAATCTAATTTGCAAAGTCTTTCAAGTTGAAAGCCCCAGTGATGACGACGGAAAAAATGGTAGCTCATGCAAATCATCGCTGCTTCGTCTGTTCGCCGGAAGATTGCAAGTTGTCATGACAAACTACTCCCCCTTTTTTACGCACATGGCCTGTGACTGATAAGTTGCTATTTGCATTAAAATTGCGTATACTTCACGTGGCCCCAACATCTTCAACTTAAGGGCTTAGGCAAGCAATTTAAATTAACATAACAAGGAGAAAATACAGGATTTAATAAAAACTTTACATATTTTGAATCACACCCTTAGGAGAAATAGGTTTTTCAAAATTGTACATTAATTTCTAAATGCGTAGAAAATTATAAAGTTTTTTACTATTATTTTCTTTTCTCTCTAAAGTTGCTAGAAAATCTCCCTTACTGGGATTTGGAAAATATCTTAGCGCTGTCCACTGCAGCAGAAAAGCTTTGGGAGAAGTAGAAGAAGCTGAAATCTATTAGAGACAAAAATACGTGGCTCAAGTGGAAGGAGGTTCAAGAGGACTGGCAAAGCTGAACAGGCCACAAAAGAAGTAGCCACCAAACTAAGACGTCGACTCGCCAATTGGGACATTTTTCAAAAATTATTTGCTTTTGTGCTTCAGTTTGGGGCAACAACAAAGGGGGGGTTGGAAAACTCCCCCTCTTTTTTTCTATTCCCCCCCTCAGAAGGATGGCAAACAAAGAGCCAGACTGGCCACCTGCTGGTCGGCTACTTTTGTCCAGCTTCCCGCCCCCAAATACTCCTTGGATTTTTTATACTCCGCCTGCATTTGAAATATTCTGCAAATTGAATTGTTCCCTTTGGACCCGCCATCGCTTTTTGATTATATTTGAGAATTCCTTGCAGGAGCCATTATAATGCTACTCCTAATTGAATTGCATTCAATTGGAGAGTCCATTCAGGCTTTTGGCCATTCCGAAGTGGTTTGAGATGGGACCACTCGGACGTATACTCGATTCTCCACCCCTGTCTAATTTTCAAGTTTTCCTTCTGTGTTATTTGTGCTTTGTCATTTCTGACAGCTGCTCCATGGGGGAGGAGGAGCGTTTAGGAGCGTTAAACGCAATTGTTGCTGCTGGCAGGACACTCCACAGGCATTTTTCTGCTTTGATGCTTCGGTGTGCCAGCCACAAAACAGAATCTCATAATGATAAACACTTTGTGTGACAGCACACCTTGCCCCGCCCACCGCCCATATTTCCAAGGTTTCCACTCGAACTCGAATTCCGACTTCGTCGGCGAGTGTCCTTGATGCCAAGCGATTTCGCAGATGTCCTGCTGCTAAATAATATGCTGAAAAGGAATTTTCTGTGGTCTGTATTTGGGAAATCGATTGCTTGAATCTGCATAAATCCATTGGTAGAAAATAATGAAATGATTTAGGATATTTTTGTATATCTGCTTCGTAATTCCCCCGAAAATATCAGTATTATTTATGATTATTATCAACATTACTCACCTATGAAGCTCTTGCGTTTGTTAATGGTGGCCGTGATCTGCGCCGAAACCCCAAAGTCCGCCAGCTTGACATCCCCATACTCCGTCAACAGGATATTCGCACCCTTGATGTCCCGATGCATTTTGCCCATGGAGTGCAGGTACTCGAGTCCCTTGAGGGTCTCCCGGCACATGTACGCGATCTGGACTTCGGTGAGGGGACCAGTGACCTGGTAGATGTCCTGCAGACTGCCACCGCCGCAGAACTCCATGCAGATCCAGAGCTTGTCCCTTCGCAGGTACGATCCGTAGTAGGCGATGATGTTCGGGTGGCGGCAGTCCCTCATCATGATGATCTCCTGCTGGATGATCTGTATGTCGTCGGAGGGCTCCAGCTTGATGACCTTGATGGCGGCCAGCTCATTGCTCTGTATTCGTTTCGCCTGTAAGAAATCAGAGAGAGATTGCCTTGAATCAATACCTATGGCTCTCGAAAAGTCAATGAAAATATGGAGATTTAAAAGGGGAGGCGAGGCGTTAAGAGGGTGGCATTTTTGATTGGCTGCACACCTGCAGCATCTGGGGCATCGCCTCTCTGTTCATCTTCATACATGCAAATATTCCTGCTCGTTTTCAATAAATTTTTAGCGCGCGCTCTTGCACATAAAAATGCATTGTAACCACTTCACAATTCACCCCTCACATCCCTCCGGCAGGCAATGGTCCATAGTATTTGCATAGAACAATCACCCACGGGTGGAATCTCTCCTTCCGAAACCCCCCACCCCCCATCTGATACCCAATCCCATTTCCATTGGCAATCCCTATCATCGTCGACGTCATCAGGCGGAAACCTGCGAATGCCTGCAAGGAATATTAAAAGGTTGCCAAGCAAGAAGGCTGAGTAAAATCGGATTCGATTTCTCTGCGCTCCGTTGAAAGCTGAATAATGAATAATTATTCAATAATAATGGTTATATTAAAAAACGCAATGAAAATTGCAGATATTTTTAAAATGTTAAGAGAAACTGCTTTAAAAAAGTAAACAAAAAAGTGTAAAATAAATATGTAATTTAAGTTTGCAATGTAAGAACATATTCTGAAAAACAATTTAATATTCACAGGCAATTAACAAAATAAGAAAACGAAAAATTTAAACAGATACAGGAAAAATAAATAGGTTAATAAATCATTTGAGATAAATAAATACATTTTCCAAATGCATAAAATAAAATTTACGCGTTTATATTTTTGGAAATTTTAAATGAACCATAATCTTTAAATAAATAAACAAATTGACTATAAACGTTGAAAGGCATTTTAAGAATATTGATGTAATTATTGAACTTCTTCAAGATGAAATTACAATAATGACCGTTTGACCTTTCGGGCGAAAGATGCTGAGTGGCTTTCCGTTCTGTCCACCTGATCATTAAGCCCAAATGTAATTTGGCCAGGAAGTTGCCGCTGTGACCAGTGGATTCCATTTAAGAACTGGCTTTTCGCTTCGCAGCTCCCTGCAATAATTTCGCAACGCTTCGCTTCGTTTGGGGAAGCATCCTTGGAGGATATGGAGTTCAAGCCGCACACAGATACAGATACACACACACACACACGCAGAGAGAGACAACAATGCATGTGGTATCCACTTTCAGCCCTTCACCTGCCATCCGGCTACCTTTATCCTTGACGTCCGTGTGTGCGAGTGTGTACGTGTACATGATTCCACCATTTATCCTTGCGTCATGTACTTTATACGCCCACGCCGCTTTCTCCTCCATCTCGGCCTCCTCTTCCTCCTCCTTCGGCTTTCTCCGCCTTTCTCCTCCTCCGCAGAGCTCTTATATTTATTTTCGTTGCATTTATTATTCAATGCGGTAGCTCCTGTGCTCCCTCTCTCTCTCTCTCTCTCTATCTCCCTCTCGCTTGTTTGTCTTGTGTGTGTAAAAGTGTGTGTTATTTTTTTGCAATGATATCTTGCTCGACTTAATGAAGATAAAGCGATTTTTATTGCACTGCAGCAGCAGCTTCAATCGAGTTTAGTTTGTTTATTTTTCTTTGCTTTTTTCAGCTGATTGCTTGTCCTTGCTTTTCATTTTGCAGTTTCCATTTTCCCCGCCTCCTGCTGCATTGTTGCATTTTTGATGTTTTTATTGCAATCTGGGCTGGCTTCCAAAATGCTATGCCATACCTTACAGCAGGAGGTCTCCGTCTCCGTCTCTCTCTGTCCGTCTGTCTGCCTTTATTGCCGTCTTTCTCTGGCTGTGGCTTCCCTCCCTTTCCCTCGCCAGTTGACAGGCGGCCATCGTCGGCTTTTCTTGTTCCTCATCTTGTTTATGGTAAATAAATTATGCGTGATTTTTAGACAAGTTCCCTGCGGCTGCCGGAGCAAAGATGAAAATGAAATGTGTTGAGGCAGCAGCTGGAAAACGGAAAAGTGCCCCGCCCCCATTCGCCATCTCCCCAGCTGCGGTAAGCATAAAAAGCTGCTGATATGCACAAGCCAAAGTGGAAAGGAGCTTCTGAGCTTCTGCTTCGATGGCTAAAAGGAAGCGAGCGCAGTACATCCTGCCATCCTGCTATCCAACTATCCCTCCATCCTGCAGCCTCCCAGGAAGATATGCAGCATCAACAAAATTTATAATGAGCTGCGCCAACGTCAACGTCTTCCTCAACATTTTAAACGGATTTGCTCATCGCCGAATGCAACTGCAAAAGTCATGGCAAACAAACTTTTAATGACTTATTTCGGGTTCAATTACAAGAGTCAACCGGCGATTGATACCGGCAGCACTTGACGTATTTATTTTAATTAAAAATGCATTAAATCATTGTCAGTGGGACATTGAGGGGTCTTGAAATGACCGGTAATTATTATGGGAAATATGTGAGGGGAAAAACAAATTTGCTCTGTAATGTATGCTACACTTTTCACGCAACCCGAGATGTAAGCAATCGATGACGATCGGTGGGCGGGGGGTGGCAAAGTGGGCGGTTGGGAGGAGGGCTACGCCATTTCCTGTGTGTCTGTGTGTGTCCGGCATGTAATCGTTACAATTTCCGACATATGCTCATATGCATGAGCAAGCCAGCGGCCCCAGGAGCAGAATATCCTTCCTTCCTTTCCTACCTCTTCTCTTCTCCTTCCTGTGGCTTTTCGCATCGGGGAAAAAGGGTTTACTTCTCCACTCTCACATCCATTTTTCGCCCTACTTTGCACATAATGTCCGTAATGGATATTACGCGTTAAGCTCGAATTTTCATTCCTGCATTGCTTGCTAATTGCATGGACTGACGGAAAAAAATTATTTAAAAAAAAAAAGGAAAATTACGAGCCAGTATGCAGAATTCCACTAGACTAAAGATTACCCCGTGTGGTCTTTGAAATTATTTATTTAAAAAAAAATAACTTATTCAAAATACATCTTAAATAATTGATCACACACAAAAAAACTTGGTAAAATTAACCAATATAATTGTCAAACAGTCCCCAACCACAAAAATTGTCAATTCTACTAATTAAATGGTTAGGTACTTTCACAACAACAAATACACACAATTAGCAAAGACACATACCCAAAGAAAAAACAAAATACACGTAACTATTTTTTATAGTTACGTAACTATTCGTATAGGTAAATTTTACCAATAAATTTTATTTGTGTGCATGTACTGTAATCGATTTAAATATTTTTCAAGGATTCTACCCAATTCGAAGCGACATCTGACTTAAGCTGAGCTTTCTACCCTTTATGAATGCTTTTTATGAACTGCAGATCTTATGAAATATGAATTTCTATTGTTATGACTCTTTAATAAACACAATACAGAAAATCCATTATTTTATTTTGATAATGATGGAAAATATCGGACTTTTTTAAACAAATATTTCGTTTTTTTGTAGGCGACTCAACACAACTTATACAGGGAACTCCATATTATTCGACATGTTCGGCACGCTGTGCACAACGTGGGTCATTGGACACTGGACACGCAGGCTTAATTTCATTTCAGGGCTTCCGAGGGAAATTCATTTAGCGGGCCAAAATGAAAAGAGCTTAAAATTGTTCAGCTTAAAATTGTGCACGTTTCAGTCCTCCCCTCTTCGACCTCATTCATTTGTTTTGCATTTGACGGAAATAATTTATGATTTAATTTGAGAAAAGGTCGCGCTGTCGTCCCGAATCGCGAACTTAATTCAATTTGCCGAGAAATTTAAATGCATTTTGTTTTTGCTCACGTACAATTGAAATTAAATTACGTTATTGATCGGGCCTCTCCGCCCCTCATTTCGCACTCCTCCATAAACGAACACTTGATGCCGGACGGAGCACTCGAGAGTCTTTTTCGAGCCGCTCCGATAACTCATATTAGCCACTCGAGTTTATCGATGAGCTCGCAATTCTCCAACAATTTTCACGCAATGCCAAAAAACAAAAAAAAACAAAATATAATATGGCCTAGGGAATTTCTCAAGTGGCTTTGGGGGTCTGGGTCATTGCCAAGAGACAACGCCGGCATCTTGACGAGCGTTTTTCTGTTTGCCGGAATGCGAAAAGGAAAGGGAATAGGAGGCGGCACAATAAATGGGCGGGAAATTGAACGAATTTGTCACTGGGCTAGACAAAAGGCTAATGGTGTAACGGCTGACCAAAAAATATGCGGCAATCAATCAATCAAAATGCCCAATCGTTATAGGATGAACCTCTGCAATATTTGATAACCCAAGACACACAGGCAGCAAAATAAGGTAGATATTTGTAATATATATTTTAAACAAGAGAGAACGCTATAGTCGGGTGGGTGTCCCGACTATCTTAGGGAGATGGAGATATAAAACTTTGATTGTGCATAACTTTTTAATGAATGGTCCGATTTGAAAATATTTTCTACATTTCCATAGGTATTGATAAACACAAAAATAATGCATTTATAGTTTTCCGAAATCTTTAAAGTTGTGGGCGCCAGACACCTTTCAATAAATGTTCGGCTAGTGATCCTGATCAAGAATATATATACTTTATAGGGTCGGAAACGCTTTCTTCTACCTGTTACATACTTTTGCACGAATACAATTTACCCTTTTACTCTACGATTAACGGGTATAAAAATTAATAATATTTTTTAATACATTTTTAAAGTTTTCATACATTTTTGAAGGGTTACAAATATTATGCAGCTTATAAAAATATTAAAGAATATAAAGAAACGTATCGATGAAGCCATTTTTGTTAATTCAAAACTGACATTATTCGTGCGGTGCATAAATCCGATTCCCCATAGAATTCAGCTCTTTGTTCGGGGGACTATCCCAACTGATTCAACATTGCGAGCAATAAAGATAAAATTGTGCAATATTTCCATTCAGCGCACAAATTCAGTGTTTGCCAGTGACACGCCCACTCGAACGCCCCCGCCTCCGTTGACGGCAAAAATAGAACAGAATTTCATGCTCTTTTTTTTTTTTGCTCTTCTTCAGCTTATTTCGGAATGCTTCTTTTACTGATGTTTTCTGTTTCCCGATTTCGGCTCCCCATTTGCCACATGTACGAGTACTTTCCGCCGCAAATATTTGCCATTTTTCGCTGTCGGTTTTGTCGGTTAATGCGGGCATTATGTCAGCTTTCCAAATTGTTTATTCGCGCATTTGGATTGTGGGGGTGGGATTTCGACAAAAAACCCCCTTTCCTCCAACTTCCCGGTGGGTGGTAATGAACCACGATTTCTTTGTGAACCCCCTTCGCTATTAAATGCATATTCGCAAAAACTGCAGCTAAAAATGACTTTCGGTTTAATTTGGGAGATAATCCACATTCGGACTTCTGTTTAGCATTCCGCCATGAAATATGCGCGCTGTTATCGCTGACACTCAATAAACAGTTTAAAACCACGCAGAGCGGAAAATGAAAAGAAAATATGTTGCGGGTGGTGGGTGGTGGGTAGTGGGGGGTGGGTGGCGCTAAAGTGGGCTCTGCCTGCTGCTGCTGCTGCCATGCGATAATGTTCATAATGAGCGTGCACTTGAACGCGACGCCAGATAAAAACGAGTTAAATTGTGACGCAGAAAGCCAGACAGAACACCGAAAGCGACGGAAGAGCGCGAAAAACGGGGGAGACAGAAGGTGTGGACTGTAGACAGACAACAAAGATAAAATTGGAGCGAAAAATAAAGGAACAAAACAAAACTGTCCAGTTAACCCCTGTTTAGCTGAGTGCTTTGAACCCTTTGGCAGGGTCATTAACAAAGGGTGTAGCACCCCCACTTTTCCCCGCAACACCCACGTGACTTCGCGTTATTAAATCCATTACTGTTTATGATTTGCATGTGAGCAGCCAACCAAATGGGAAAATGGCGAGCCAACGAGCAGACGCAGCTGCCATTTTTATTTCCCACTTAACGGCTTAGAAACAGTGGCTTGTTTCAAGTGGAAGTGGAAAAAGGACACATAGAAAATAATATTTATATTGTGTTATAAGATATTCTGAAAATCTATTTCTATAACGTTATAAAATTAACTACATTTTAAGGAATGATATATTTTTAGTTCCATAGGGAAGTCCTATTTTGTACAGCATTTTTTAAAAAATATGTAAAAAAAAAACTTCTGTAGAACTCCCAATTCCCATTGGTTTAAACAAATCCTTTTGAGAGTAAGCTCTAAAAAATGAAATAAATAAAACAGTATATTTACGGGCAAAAATATGACACACTTATTCAAGAATCAGCTAAAACGCCATTTAACCCTATGTTTTTTTCAGTGCTGACAGCGGGTCACGTAGAACTCACAATTTAGATTTTAATGGCGAAATGGCTTTCCACTGCAGCGAAATGTAACTGGCTCGGACAAGAGTTTTCCATTCAGTCGCATGCGAGTCCTTCGAACTGTTGTCCTGGTCAGTGGGGCAATCTGTGTTCAAGTCCCCTTGTTTCCCCCCTCCCCCTTAACCACCCACGCCCCCGGCTGTGCTCCACTTTGAGCGTCTCTTGATTAACCGTTTCACAGTTATTAATGACTTCTACAGTCCCCATCTTTTTTTGCACTTCTATAGCTCGTTTACAGTGTGTTTTGTGTTTATGTGTCACACGGCATCCATCTCCGTCTCACTCGTTCCGTCTCGCCCCTTCTCTTTCTTACGCTCGTGCAGCAGCACCAGTTCAAACAAGCTTTGGTTGCTTAAAGCGGTTCTTTCATTCCTACCCAGCCATTTCGTTTGTATTTAGTCTGCTGACCCACCGCAACCATATTTACACAGGGAGAAAGAGGAGGAACTGAAATGTTGGCTATTCCGTAGATTATAACCTCTTTTTCTTTAAACCTTACTATTACTTGTTGGTAAAGAAAAAGAATATATATTTTTTAAAGTAATCTATAAACATTAGAATCAAAAAGATCAAAAGATTTTGTGAAAAAATTTTTTTTATACCAAATAATTTTGCGAAATGTTTTATATTAGTTCGTGATCCATTTTTCCTAGTGTAACTACTCTGTATCTCTGTCAGTTGTCCACCCGCTCAGTCTAGCTCGTGCTATTTGCTTTTAATTTCCACCGTTTTCTGCACATCATTCTCGGCGACCTCATCGCTGCCATCTATCCACCATTCACCATTTAAGACGGGGCATTCGGTGGCCCCATCCCATCCTCCAGCTGGTGGGCGTCTCATTCTCGTATATTAGGGCTAATATTCAGTTGGGTTTGCTGTTCTCGGACGGAATGTTTGTTTGGCTCGCGTCGGTCAACAGGTTCAAAATTAGCGCTTTAATTTCATTTCGAGAGCTTTGCTCATAAATTTCAATAAGAGCCCAAGCACAGGCTTTCAATGAGTGGGCGAGAAGAAGAGAAGTACGAAGTCCCTCTCACTCGGTCGGCGAGTCTTTGGGGGCAGAAAATGCTAATTGAAAATACAATATCATTTAAATTTAAATTAGTTCTCGAACAAGGTCGAAAACGGCTCTCACGGAAGGGCGAGCAAAACTTTTATCGCCTTTCAGGTGAAGGTCAAAGAGGGGAAAACTCATCAACATCATCGTCTGTTCTGTGTATCTATTGCACTTGTCATAACACAGGCAAATCACGTATACGCCACCACGTCTATGGTTTCCAGCTCGCAAACCTTTTTGCCTTTTTACGCTCACTTGCACCTGCCGTTAGTTATCAGAGTAAAAGTTTATCATTGCCTCAGTCCGCCTCTTCGGGGGGCCACAAAATTTTTAACGAACTGGTTGGTTTATGCATGAGCTACTTTAGTCGTCCAGCATTATGCATTGACAACATAGGGGAGGCATGGGGGGTTGTAGGCTGTCAACCTTCACCCACATATGCGGGAAGTACACAGGGAGAAATCTATCCTTGATCGGTCATGTATTGGAAACTAATCGTATCAAGTAGCGTTGTATGGCAATTTTATCGGTAAGCAAATGTTCCTAGTAATGCGTTATATTTTATTACAAACTAAGACAGAAATAATCTTGGTTCTTTTTTTTTATTTATCATCTATTCTGGGAAATTCTTGAACTTATACTACACAAGCTTACTGATATTATAATTCAGTTTCCACAGTAAAATTCTGTGCTTATGGTCAGCATAAAATATAAAATAAGGTTTATAAAAAAAAATCTACACTCAAAAAAAAAACAGCCCGAAATCGCCATTAAATCAAGAAATTCGCCATGGATTTCAGTCGATGGCGATTTACCGTATTTTTTAGAAAGGAATTTTCTAAAATTTAGGAAAAAAATTCTGAAAAGCAGAAATACTTTTCTAAAATCAAGAAAAATTGCCATCAAATTGAGAAATTTTCCTAAAATCCAGAAAGTACTTTTCTTGAATATAGAATCTTTTTTCTTAAAATAAGAAAGGACTTTTTTTATTTTTAGAAAATTTTCTTTATTTAAATAAAATGCTTACATATTTATTTTACTATTTTATTTCCTAAACAAGAAAGGGAAAAAAAAATAAAAAAGAAGAAAAGAAAATTATTAATATTTCCTAAACAAAAAAGGAAAAGAAAACAAAAAAGATAAAAATAAGATTATAAATATTTCCTAAACAAAAAAGAGAAAAGAAAACCAAAAAAAGAAAAAATAGCATTACAAATATTTCCTTAACAAAAAAAAGAAAAGAAAACAAAAAAGATAAAAATAAAACTATTAATATTTATATTAAATATTTAATATATTATTATTAAAATTTACTTACTTACTGCCAAATTATCAACAATACCTGAAATTGAAATTATTCCTGCAATCGAAAATAAAAATTAATATTAGAGAAGGATGGTATTGTCTGGTATGGTATTGCCTGCAATATTATTAATAGTCAAATATATTAAAATAGTTTGCCCTTTGCTTACCATACATTTTTACTTACTTACCAAATTTATATTAAAATTAATTTCAATTGCTTACCTATTAATTGCCTCTTAGAGGGATCGCACTTTAACTTTCTTAAATAGGCTCTACACAAACTTATTACTTTGAATGCTCATCCAAAACTGAGCGCAAGGGTTCAAGATGCAGCGCAACGCAAGCAACTCTCTCGCGAGAGACTGCATTTCCAAAACAACAACGCAATAAAAGTTACAGCTACGCACAAGAAAATTCTCGATCATGCACACAAACACACATAAACATATACATACATACGCCAAAAACTGTCAACGCGACGCGCCGCGGACTAACCCCATGTCTTCTTCTTTTTCGTTTCTAAGAAAGAATGAGAAGCATAACAGAAATAAAAAAGTTTTTCTTAAATCTATGGTGATTTTCTATTTCTACTTTTCTGTTTTCAAGAAAAAAGTTTTTTTTTAATTCAGAAAAATTCTTTAAATTAAAAAAAATGTACCGTGTTTTTTATGGCGACTTTCTAGATTCTAGGAAGGGATGAAGTACATTTTTTCTTAATTTAATGGCGAAATCGCCATTAAATTAAGAAAAATTTTGGAGAGCAAACTAGGAAAAAACACCATTGATTTAAGAAAAGAAATCATTTTTCTAAATTTAAGAAAGGTTTTTCATAAAATTCTGTTCCTATGGTCTTTTTTCCTAGATTCAAGAAAACAATTTCTAAAATTCAGAAAATTTTCTAAAATTAAGAAAAAATTTCATTTTATGGCGATTTTCTAAAATTTAGGAAAAAAAATTTTTTGAGTGTAGTTTCAACCAACAGCGATAAAATTGTGTCATTCCTCGCCACTCAAGTGTTTGTGTTTTTCATTTTTTTCGTTTCTTACAGGATTCTTTTGCTTTCTTTGACTACTTTCTTGGAGGATGTTCACTCACCTTTCAACCCGCTGCATAAATGCATGAGATCTGTATTGGGGTATGGGATGGCTTAAGTGAACCCTTCACCTGCACCTCATTAAGTCAGTCAGCCAAAGTTGTCGCACATTTTGCATTCAGCTAAACTAATTTGCTCTGGTCGAGTACCACGCCCCCTTCCCCCGTGTGTCAACTCTCTGGTGTGACACCTCAAGCACACACTCACACACACACACTCACATAGACTCACACACCCCGGGGATGAAACACAAGAAACTTTCCAGGTGACAACCGACGGGGGAGGAAGGCGAAGAAGAAGAGGCTGCATGGCCAGAACGATAGTTAAAACAGATTCAAGTGGCTCAGTTTTGTTGCATGAATTAAAGTTTGCCAGCAGCACCACGCCATGCCACGCCCCCTTTTTCAGCGGGCTAAGTGTTGCCGGCTTTTAGGCGACGTCCCGCCGGATGTCCGTTGCTTTAGCGAATTCGTGTTGCGACTGCGAATTAAGTGAAGGGGCGGAAGGGAAAGTAGAAAGGGGGAGGGTGATGGTACTCAGAGCGAAATGCGACGCATAAAAACACTTTTTTATTGTAGTTGAAAGAGCTTAGAGATCTGCCCTACCTATAACCCTCTAGGTTTTTTGCAGCCCCCACCCCTATATATTCCCATTCATTTTTCCCTTACTTTACGAGCAGCTGGTTCGATGGTACAACGTGGCGTATGATTCATTTTTGCATGTGTTTCGATTTGTAAGGGGAGGAAAATGGAAGGCGGGCTAAAAAAGGGTGGCGACTACAAATTTGCCTTTTAGCGCCAACATTTTGTAGCTGTCGTTATGGCTCGCGCCATAAAAAAAATCGAGCACGCTGGCGTATTTAAAATGGAAGCCAAACGTAAAAATGATGATTAGCTGTGCGAAAATTCATTTGGCCATAAAAAACGTTCACTGAACTCGAAGAAGTGAAAAAAATGGCTAGGAAAATCCGCATAGGGAATTGTTGCATATGTAAAACTTTGGAAAAAAAATGTAATTAAAAAATTTTCATACCTTTATTTGAGTTTTGGTCATGCATAATGCTTTTCAAATTGAATTTATTTATTTACAAAAGTTTCGTTTTGAATAGAAAACCATTTAATTGACCCTTTATAGAAAAAAACCTAGAAAGTTCTTTTCAAAAGCAAATAACTAAGTAAACTTTCATATTAGCTACAAAAAATGGTTAAAACTGTGAAACCAATGAAATTGTTATACATTATTTAAAGCTATGGTTTTTTTAAGTTCTTAATTAGATGATGTTGTTTTTGATTTACAAGGAATCTAAAGCGCTTTACATTCCCTTGCTTCTTGGCAGCCATCAACACAATTTCCTTCTCCAAATCTTCGGTAACCCCAGACCAAGAGCTTTCTGGGCCATTTGCCAGCGTCCAGGCTTCAATTAGACGGCAAATTAGACTAAGCCAGGCAAGGGACAAATGAAATTGCTGACCTCAAATCCTGGCCACGCACGCAACAATCCAGAGGCCCCAGGATATAGGCGAGGATTAGGCCAGAGCCTGGGCCCAGACTGAAACCGATGCCAAGAAATGTGCGTGGGCAATAGAAATAGATAGGAGGCAAGAAGAGTGTATGTATGTGTTACCAAAGAAGGTGTCTTTGGTTTTTCCTGTCCCACCGGAAGGCTTAGGATGTGACAGGCATATGGCCAAGGAGCACGGTCACGATCCCGCAGGATAATCATGTAAATTAAATTATGCTTTTCCCATGCATATTAAACTACAAATCGCACGAGGATTGCGCCTGCGAGAAAATCCAACTGGCGCACAAAATGAATGTGTTTCTTCCTTCGTCCTCCCGAGCAGGTCGACGACTCGACAACTCGACTCAGGAGCCAACCACTCTAATGAAAATGCTTAGCGTGAGCTCCTGGGGGTTTTTTCTTCCACCCCTCGTCAACTTGCTAACCCCCGGCGGCGCGGTCTTTTGTCATGATGTTGATGGAATTAAAATAATTTCTCTTGGCAATTTTCCTCGTTTTCCTCGCTCACCTTCGCCACTAAATTGTAGCCTTTTCCTCCTGCTGTCGCATTGGAGTGTCTGAGCTTAACCCCCTCCAGCCCCGTTCTCACTTAGGCCCCCGCAAATAGCTCTCCTGTTTACCAGACTCAAGAACTATCAGCTGCAATTGAACGACTTGATGGTGGGTGAGATGATGCTGTGACTAAGAATTTGTGACACTGTCTTTTGCTTCTACGTTTGGATGCACAGGAAAAATGAAACAAAAGTATTTTTTCGATCTAAATCTTTAAGGGCCGTTTTCTCGACCGCCTGTTAAATTTAACGAAAGCTTTAAACCCTGATTTTCCATACGCTTTCAAGGTTTAAATCCTAGTTTTAATTTAACAAAAGGAACGAGAAAGCTGCCTAAATATATCAAATAAATTCTGATTTTGTTTATCACTAAATACAATTTTCTATGAACACTGATCATTTCTTCCGACTGAATATAACTAAGTTATTCTTACCATTATTTTAACCTACATAGAAAATATTTTTTTATTTTTATATTTTAACTAACAATGCTCTTCAGAGCACAATGGAACGTAAATAATTAAATGAAAACTGTGCTTTCTGTCTGTTTGCGAGTGGCGGGATGCAAGGCTGAAAATAGCGCGGAATGGCAACAATAATGTAAGCGGCAAAACAGGGAACGGTCTAAAAACGGCTGGCGATGCATTTGCGGTCAGCTACAAAAATAGCAGTGCCGTCCTGGGCCGACTGAAGGAATTGGGTCAGTGCAGTGCCGTCGGCAGCAGCTGCGGTTGCATAAACTCCACGATTTCATCCCAACCGCCACCCCCCGGACGACAAATTTATCACCTCCATTGCATAAATTGATAAGCAATTTCCAGCAGCTGACGCAGAGGAAGAGGCTTCAATGCAATTGCCGCACGGCAAGTACAAAATACGCCATAAATTTTCAGCTAATAAAGCAAAGTGCAAAGGGGAAGGAATCGGGCGGATTGAGTAGCCGTCGCGTAGCCTGACCCAATGAAATATTCATGGGCCGGGGGAGAGGGAGAGGGAAAGGGAGAGCTGGACCATTCCACCTGACGACAGAGTGTGGCGGAAATTTAATTTATTTACCGCCTGGCCAATCGACAGGCGGTAGTGGCGAATGTATCTTGCAGATATGTACACACGCTCATCGAGTGCCTGGCCTATTACTTATTTTTTATTGGCTCCGAAGGCGGAGGGCAGGCAAGTCGCAATTTGCCCGTGTTGTAATCATCAATCGCGGGCTGATGGACAGACGAGTCACCCAATCAATTGCTATAATCATAAATGGCTTATCAGGCCAACGAGCAGGGCGAGCGGAAATAAGGAATCTGTCTGGCCCTACGCATTCGCAAAGTGTGTATTGCACAGACATTGACACACAAGACTGAGTGAGTGAGTGAAGGCCCGTGAACCTTGGCCTCCCTCCTCATCGTCATCGTCCTCCTTTCAGCTGCCCATCAGCAGTCTTCCGAGCATTGCAAATGTGTTCAAGTCTCAAGGATTTCGTGTACTTCTCGGAAAAAGCAAAGGGAGCAACAGCAAATCTCAGCGAAAGTGGAAGCCAAGACATGACACAGCTAGTTCGAGTGTTAGTGCACTCGAAACTTAGTTTCGGCCATTAAAAAAACTCTTAAATAAAACTTTGAAGCCAAAATACCATTCTAAATTAATCCTAAATTACTTTGAAATGAATGCTTACAACATAAAATATTTATATCACTACAATCATAACCTTCTCTTTTCTGCAAAAAAAAATATATATTTTAGACAACATTTATGTTATACAATCTTCACACATTTTTACTTCGAGTGTGGCTCTTTCCATCCATCCATCGGTGTGTTTGTCATTCGCCTCAGGCGCAATCAGTTTCAAATTTTGCGTAGTTTACTTTTTACATTTCAAGCTGAAAATTGAACAACCAGCGGGGAGGAAACCGCCCGGAATTTCTCCGGGGAAAAACTATCCGGCAGTAATCGATGCAGAGACAGAGACAGAGACACTGGGGGTGAAAGGAAGTCATTGGCGGTACTCGGCGGGGATGTTTGTCCTGCACTTGCAAATCGAATTTATGGCCAGGGGACTGAAATTGATGTGCTTCCAGGATCTCCGAGGTGCGATGAGTGGAGCATCCGCATTAGCCAGCTATGCTGCAGCTGCTCCCGGGCGATGCGAAGCGATATCCTATATCCTATGGCGCCCATCCAACATCCGCATCGATGCCAATTTCGCTCCATCGTTTTTTAAACTTTCGCTAAATTGAATTTTTTATTACGTAAATATTGGAGTAGCTGCGAGACATTGTGTGTGCGCTCCTCCCGACTTTGCCTTCTGTCTCCTTCCCGCTTTCTCCCATACTTTCTCGCCGTCTCCTTGTGTCCGACATTTGCCTTTTGCTCTTTCGCCTCGCCAAGGATTTTCGCACGAACGCCCACGACAAAGTGATGGCGCCGAAAAGTATGCTATAATATTTAAAGCTCACGCAAGCAAGCGAATTCTACTTGTCTCTGTATTTTTCCTTTCTCCAAGAGCAGGATAAGTAAAAGTTGGCGAGGAAAAAAAGATTTGGTACATTGAAAACAGAGAAGAATTTAAATGTCAACTATGCTTAGAGTTACCAAGGTTAAGTATCAACGCCCACAATCGCCCATAGTCGCCCACAAACGATACTAAAATGTGTCTGGCGCCCACAATTTTAAAAATTTCGGAGAAGTATAAATGCAATTTTGTTGTGTTTAGTTATACCTATCGAAATGTAGAAGAATTTTTCAAATCGGACCATTCGTTCAAAAGTTATACCCGATCAAAGTTTTATATCTCCATCTCTTTCGCACTCTCTTTAGCTAAGTGACGGGTATCAGATAGCCGGGACACCCACCCGACTATAGCGTTCTCTCTTGTTTAATTTTATTAAAGTTTTTGTGGAAATAGACTTTAAAAATCATATCATATAATTCTCAAGATATTTTTTTTCAGTCTTTTACTTTTTCCGGGTGGAGTTTCTCCTTGCGCAATTTTATGCGATTTTTATGGGTTCACAGAGCAACACGAGGGCACGCAGCTGTATTGTGAATAATAGAAAAGGATTGCCCAAATAATGCCATAGTCGATAAGTCGACCTTGCCCATCCGATGGCAATTCAATTAGTCACAGGGCCGGAATACCCCCAATATTCAGCGGTTGCCCGTGGGCAGGCAAGATAAATTTATTTATTTATAAATGCGCTTATCTCGACTGTCCGACCCAGAGAAATGCCTTTGATTTATGGGCCAGCGATTTGTTTCATTTCTTTTTGCCCAACAAAGAAATCAGGCGAAGCAGCACAAAAACCGCAACATTATTTTTCACACATTTGACTAGGCCCATTTGCGAAGCGAAAGCCTCCAATTAAATGGGAATGCACATCATCAGTATCCAAGTATCCACATCATTATCGTTCCCATTGATGGGACCATCGTACCATCGATTTTTATGCTGATTATCAGGCACTCACTCGCTCGCTGTCTCTCCTTCGGATTTTCCAAACAATTGAGCCAATATTCTAATTATTTTCACTGCTTCTCTCAGATTTGGCACACAGAATCAAGCGATAAAACGCGTGCGAACTCAAGAGCGGAAAATGTGAAGAGGAAAAGTGGAAAGCTGAAGTGAACAAAGCAAACGGGAGAGAAATTAGTTTGTCGACAAGAGTTGATTGAGATTGAGTTGGTTTTGCCGGGAGGAGAAGTGGGGGGTCTTATAGCCCAAAGCCCTTCAAAAATGCTGGAGAACTAAAAAAAAATCATCGTTATGAAAGGCATAAAACACATACTCATTCCGATTCTGATTCGCTCTCATCAAGTTACGTTTACTTCTCTCATTTGAAGAGTTTGCCTAGATTGCTGCGCATTTCTTTGCATATTTCATGACCCTTTTGTGCCTCGGGAAAATAATGAATTTTTCTCGCTTTCCGCTCTTATTCTTGTTGCTGCTGCTGTTTTGCCAACTTTTAGTTCAGTTGGCCGTTGTTATTTTTGCAATTTTCGCGCTGTTCTATCGCTTTTGGTGTTGGGCCCCCAGCGCTTGTCCCCCATTTTCCATTTTCCTCCGCGTTAGCCACCCCCCACCACCATTTCCCATTGTCCGTTTGCAGTTTCCTGCTGACTTTGCCATCGACGCTGGTTGTCGCCGGCTGCCGGCGGGAAAATTGCAATTTAATTAAGCTGCTCGGCTGCTCAGTTTACCATCCACGCCCCTGCGAATTCTCCACTTTACCATGCAATTTTCGGGTCGCAGTTCAAATAATTTGGATGGTCGAATTTGCCGCCTTTGAAGTGCATAATTAAACGCAGACGCGGAACTGGAAGCTCGCTAGAGAGGACATTCTGGAATGGCCCCTAGTGCAGTTTGATGTTTTCAGCTTACCTGTAACGATAGGAAAAATGGTGGAAAATTAGAATTTAGTTTTTTTTTATCATTTTCTTTGAGCTAGAACTTTTCTAATAAGCTAGGCTAAGTTAAAAGAGGTTGGGGTTTTGGGGGGAAAACATATTGGCCAAATTGGCCCTGAGTTGGTTGAATATTATTCCATTAAGGCAACAAGATTTCCTCGGATTTCCTTCGATTTCCTCGATTTTCTGCTTATTTCGTACAGACATTTCGCGCTGTTCGTCAAGTGTCTGAATACGTTCCCCCCTTTGGCTCATCCATCACAGCATACACATAGACTTGTAGCCCTGCCCATCGACCTTTTGCATATTTCTCTCGCTTCGGTTTCAATATAAACAAATTTTATTCCATGGGCTCCCCTGCTTGGAATGGGGAAACAAAAAAAGAAAATAAAACATTGAGGCACAACCAACTGTTTGTTTACGCTGTGCGCATTTTATTTTTGGATGAGTGGAAGAAAAGAGGGAAACGAATCACATCGGAGTTCAGATAAATTCTTGCCTCTTTTTTGCCCGCTATTTGTTTGAACGAATTTCTCACATTTCTCGCCATATGCTGAGGCTCAAGTGATTGCGAGTTCCATAAATGCCAGCCTTCAATGGGGTTATTCATCATTAGCAAAAAGTTTCGGTGGGACATCATCCTCTAATCGAAGCTCCGGGGAGCTCCACTTAGACCACTTAAAAACTTTAAATTGTCTTATCGGTCGGCAGCAGCAAAAACAGAAACAAGAACAACAGCCGGGAACAAAAACTAGCCTCAATTTCAATAAACGTTAAAATAAAGGGATTAAAGGGGAAAAACCGCAGAAACTTGTTCGCCCCAAAGTATGCAACACACAAAGGGGAATATCCTGCTAGGATATTAGTTAGAGATGAGCACGTGACTAGTGTTCGTGTCAATACTAAAAGAAAAATTTTTTTTTTACTTTTATCTTTTTTGCTTTTAAATTGTAAAATATTATTGTATAAAGAGAATTTAGCTTCAATTGTAAATTCTCACGCGGACAACTCTAGCGAGCGTGTCTAGTTTCCAAACAATTGAGAAAATTAGTACAAATGGCCATGCTAGACGGATAAAAACAATCTACAAATAAAAACTAGAGCGAACAAAGCTGAAAAACTCGATTTTAAATTCATGGACAGCGGGAATGGGACAGCGGAAAACTACGCAAAAATGTCATTTAAAAGTGTCCACAAACGGGAATACCCGCCATTGTGAAAAGCCAACCAATTTTGGGGAATAGGCGATGGGATGGGGGAAAACCAGCTGAAACAAAGAACTAACGCCACCACAGAACAGACAGAAACTGAATGACTTTCACTCCCTTTTGCCCGTCCCTTGTCTCCAGCCTGCAAATGATGACAAATCACACACGCAGACACACATGTAAATAAAGTTATTCTGTGGCAAAATTAGAACAGCGCCGCTGAAATAAGGACTAAAGTGTCGCACTTAATTATACTGGGACCGCAATCATGGTAGCATTGAATGCCACCACTACAAGAACGATTTTAAAACCACCCCCGAAAGCATAGACCCAAAACTTTCAGCACCCGTTAAAAACGCAATGAAAAACTTTTTCAATTGCTGCCAAATGACAAATAAAAGATGATCTGCAAATTTGAGAGAAGCATCATCATTCAAGTATTGGATCACTACACAGAGAGAATTATTTAAGTAATTTGTACTTAAATTGAGTATTTTTGTACTCAAAAATTAAGCATGAACACAAATACTCATTCTGAGTACAAAATACTAACTATCAGTACAAATTTGAAAAAAAAATTTTACTCAAATTGAGTACAAAATACATTTATTAAGTACATTTTTCCTCAAAATGAGTACAAACTGTACTAATTTTTGGAATTTACTTGGATAGTATTTTAAAAATGAGTATTGCCATTTCTCAAATTGAGTACTGAAAAATGATTGAATTGAGAAAAAAATTCTCAATCCGGAGAACTTCCTTTCTTACTTACACATTATTTTAAGGGCTATACAGCATATGTTATGTTAATTGTTTCATAATTATGTGAATACTAAACTGTTATAAATAAAACAAACTTCATTTTTGTTCGACCCAAGTCGCCTTCTCCGTCACTCGAACCCCCGACCCTTGTGTTCATGCACGCGCGCACTAACCGGCTGAGCCAAACAAGCATCACATTTAGCAATGTCCAAACCGCGTATAAGATTTAAATTGTAATGCTTGCAATCAATTGGATTTTAAACATTAAATGGAATTGGGCTGATTAAACCATAATAAAATAATTAAAAATAAAAAAAAAAACGCAGAATAACAAAAACAAAAATATTTGTGTTTACCGGAATGGGGATTGAACTCACGACCCGAACGACATTAGCTATCAAATATTTGATGGCAAGAGTCATTTACTCCCTAGGCCAGCCTTTTAGAAGGTTCCTGTGAGTAATGTCATACTCATTATGAAAATATTTGTACTCAAGTTGGAAATTGAAGAACTTGTTTCCTAAAATTAAGATTTTTGTGATCAATTCAAGTTTTTTTTCTTAAAGTGAGTTCAATTTGTACTCAATATAAGTTTTTTCCCAAAATTTGTACTCAAAATCAGTACATCCTGAATTTGAGAATACAAATACTCAATTTCAGAACGTCAGAATTCTCTCTGTGTAAGAGCGTTCTGCTTGCCAACTGCTCTATGCACTTTCAGAATCCATTGTTCTTTCTGGAGTTCATCGTCCTTGCCATCAATTAGAGGAGGAAAAAGTTTCAAGTCCCAGGCAACAGTGTTTTAACCACCCACAAGTTCCGTTTCCAATCCTTAGCTCTTTGCAGAGGAAAAAAAATATATTTAAGCTGAAATACTGATTAAAGATATATAACTACCATGAAAAAGATTGTACAAAAAATTATCAAGATTATTTTTATAAAAAATACAAAAAACCATAAATATTAATTTAGTTATCTTAATTAATATATCTCATTTTGGATTTTTTAAAGGTTGTGTTAAACACTAAAGGTCTTTTAAAAGTCTTTAAAAATATTGATTAAAATGAAAAAGATTGTACAAAAAATTATCAAGATCATTTTTATAAAAAATACAAAAAACCATAATTATTAATTTAGATATCGTATTTTGAATTTTTTAACTGTTGAGTTAAACACTATTGGTCTTTTAAAAATCTTAAAAACCCTACGGATATTTAAAAAAAAATTTGATAACAATATCCCAAGTTTTGTCGAAAATGTGATGACTTATGGGAAAATATTTTAGATATAATGTAGTATTTTTTCTGAGTATTACTCCTATTGTAGTTCACCTATTCCAGGCTGTTGTTTCTGCTGCTCTGGTTGGTGCCTTCATTGTTATTGGCATTCGGAGCTGGGCTTGCGTGCAAAATTACCTTCCTGGCCAGCAGGACGCGCATTTCCTGTTCCATTTTCTGCGCCTTGTCTGGCGAGGAGCTTCGTTTGCGTTATTAATACAGTTCCGTTCTAACCAGTGGCGGATCCAGGATTTTGTTGTGGGGGGTGATATCAGAGCAATTTTTTGTTGCATACTTTTTGAAAACCAAATTTTCTTTGATTTTTCACTTGAGTGGGGGGTGATATATCACCCATATCACCCCCCGTGGATCCGCGCATGGTTCTAACCCATTTTGTTGGGGCACTACTACCAACCATTTCACTCTATATCGATTTTTGCACCTCTTTTTTATTTTATTTTCTTTTTTATTATAAGCCAACCCTCAGAGCTCGTAAATTATGCAACCTAGTGGTAAGCAGCTCGCATGATGTTTTGGGCCCCGTTTCCCTGATTTACGGCCACCGACTGTCCAGACTGGCAATTAAAACTTACGCTTCCGCCTCGGGGCGTTCGCTTTGATGGGCGGACAGGCGGACGGATGAAGCTCCTCCGGGGGCCTCGGATCAGGAGTCGCATCAATCAAATTATACCTTTGAGCCGGGCAAACTTTGTCGAGCCGATTTTCCCAATTAGCGCAACCAGCGGAGAGTCCTGCCCGCCAGCTCCTTCGGCCGATTAGGCCAGACTGTTCAAATGGGCTCCGAAAAGTTGCAGATTTAATTAAGCCGAATTTAAAATTCAATGAGAGTAACTTTTTCTTCTATTTTTTTTTTTTTATGCATGAAACCAAGTTTGTCCAGCTTCCATGTAAATCAAATCTGTGCTGGACTTAATTCATGTATGCAGTGTCCCGTTGCACAAAAGCAGAAAGATTAAAAGTAAAATTTAAAATTTTGTATTCTATTAAAATATTTTACCAAATGTCACCATAAAGTTCTTAAAATCCTATTAAATGATTGAAGAATTTAGAATAAATTCTTGACCTGAGTTGTCGTCGTTTTTCCCCTTAATAAGTTTTCCTAGAATCAACAGGGAAATTTGTGGCAAATTGTCGAAAAACGAATCGGAGGAAGGAAAACAGACCAGTCGAAAAAGCAGAGCGGAAACCTAAACGAAACGAAAATGGAAAAGGGAAAATTGCAAGAGTAGAGTAAATGAATTTCGGCGGTGAAGGATTTTCCAGACATTTTCTCCCTTTTTGGTTTTGCCCTTTGTGAGAAGGACATGGTCAGTGGATGGACGATGGACATTGGGGCTGGCCACAAGCTCCTGGGCCCCTAATTGCCCCAGGAAAAAGAGGGAGGAAGGGGAAATTGCACGGCGGAAATGGAAAATGAAGCACAAGAAGCGGGCTGTAATGAGTTCGATGAAAGGATCTCGCGGCGACTTTTTAATTGAACTCGCTGGCATAGTCCCTCCTTGCAATTTGTCAACGCTTCTGGTGGCAATTTCCGCCTGGCTGGCCGGCTTATGCCTTTCGATCATGGTGAGCCTTTTAAACTAATTGAGTTCATGTTTTATTAATTGCCTGGCTCAAAAGGGCAGCCAACCGGGCCCAGACACGCTTTTCCAGTTACGGGTCGGTCTCGTAAATAAACGATTAGCAGAAGGTACACACACACGCATACTGCAAACTTTTGTCGGAGGTAAAATGGAAATAGTCCAGAAAATCCTAGAATCCCTCGCAGACAGCAGCTGGTGAACCCTTTGACCTTAGAAGCTGAAATGAACTCGACGAGTTTCCATCTAGATTCCTCTTTGCTCCTTAAATCCGCCTGCAACTTTACCTTTCCATCGTGCAACGCACGATTCAATTAGCCAAAACTAATCCCAGCGCCCATCTCTGTTCTGTTTCCGTTTCATTTTTCCGGTAGCTATCATCTATCATCCGTAAGCCAGCTCCAAAAAGTATCAACTTGCCCGCACACTTAACCAAATTGCATTCATCGGACTATTGTACACCGGGAAAAAAAGTGGAATACTTAAAATGAGAGATAAACTTTAAACAAAATTCTAAAATCTGGAATAACTAAGTAAACTAATTATAATTATAATTAATACTTATTAATGGATAGTACTATCGATAGTTTAAAAATGTAGGAAACATCGATGGTTTAGGCTCACAATCAATACTATCGCTCAGAAAAATAATTCCATTTTACATGTAATTTTTGGTATATTTTAAGAAAAAAACAAGAGAGAACGCTATAGTCGCGTGCCCCGACTATCAGATACCCGTTACTCAGCTAAGGGAGTGCGAGGGAGATAGAGATATAAACTTTGATGAGCCAGAACTTTTTAAGATCGTTGTTTTTCTCAAACGTTTTATGATTCATTTTAATTACTAATTTTGGTAATTTGATTTTTATTTTCTTTAATTTCCGATACTATCGATATTATCGATAGTGACCACCATCGATAGCCAAAAACATCGATAGTATCCATGTTTAAACAAATACCATTAATTAGTTTGAATATTATTATTTTAAAGGATCATAATAATTTTATATTTATTTATTTTTTTACATTTTTTCTAGTTGTGTAAAAAAGTCGCTCTTCTACGTTTTTAAGTTCCAAGGTAAGGTAGCAAAAAAAAAAAAAGAAGAAAAAATATACAGATACAGTCAAGTGGTGGACCAAGTTTTTGCTCCTCCCGGAAAAGTTTCCTGGGGAACAGCTACAAATACAAGCTGGAAGCTACACAGAGAGAATTATTTAAGTAATTTGTACTCAAATTGAGTATTTTTGTACTCAAAAATTAAGCATGAACACAAATACTCATTCTGAGTACAAAATACTAACTATCAGTACAAATTTGTCAAATTTTTTTTACTCAAATTGAGTACAAAATACATTTATTAAGTACATTTTTCCTCAAAATGAGTACAAACTGTACTCATTTTTGGAAATTACTTGGATAGTATTTTAAAAATGAGTATTGCCATTTCTCAAATTGAGTACTGAAAAATGATTGAATTGAGAAAAAAATTCTCAATCCGGAGAACTTCCTTTCTTAGTTACACAATATTTTAAGGGCCATACAGCATATGTTATGTTAATTGTTTCATAATTATGTGAATACTAAACTGTTATAAATAAAACAAACTTCATTTTTGTTCGACCCAAGTCGCCTTCTCCGTCACTCGAACCCCCGACCCTTGTGTTCATGCACGCGCGCACTAACCGGCTGAGCCAAACAAGCATCACATTCAGCGATGTCCAAACCGCGTATAAGATTTAAATTGTAATGCTTGCAATCAATTGGATTTTAAACATTAAATGGAATTGTGCTGATTATACCATAATAAAATAATTAAAAATAAAAAAAAAAACCAGTATAACAAAAACAAAAATATTTGTGTTTACCGGAATGGGGATTGAACTCACGACCCGGACGACATTAGCTATGAAATATTTGATGGCAAGAGTCATTTACTCCCTAGGCCAGCCTTTTAGAAGGTTCCTGTGAGTAATGTCATACTCATTATGAGAATATTTGTACTCAAGTTGGAAATTGAAGAACTTGTTTCCTAAAATTAAGATTTTTGTGATCAATTCAAGTTTTTTTTCTTAAAGTGAGTTCAATTTGTACTCAATATAAGTTTTTTCCCAAAATTTGTACTCAAAATCAGTACATCCTGAAAATGAGAATTCAAATACTCAATTTCAGAACGTCAGAATTCTCTCTGTGTAGAATAGAGCCATCAAAGCAGTCCACTATCCCTGTCCCACTCTCCGGGCCATTGGCTTTATGCATATTATGTTTTCCGCCCCCTCACTTTGCGCCCGTTTTTGTGTTAGCCTAGTTCTCATTTTGTTGTTTTGATTCCACCCGCCTAGAAAACATTTTCTACAAATTGAATATCATTTGCAGCAGCTGCGAGCTTTTCTCGGCAGTTTTTCCCAACGCCCTGTCAGTCCACCCCCCTTTGCCTTTTTGCCCCTTCGCCCCTTTGTTTTGTGTAGCGACCTGGGAAAATACTTTAATTACTTTTAGTCATCGGGGCGCGCCCACCTGCTCTTGGACCCGTTTAACGCCTTTCGTTTGGCAATCAAATTGAAAAGTTCAACTGCAAAAAGGACCAACACAATTTCAATGTCCTGCTCGAGGGATTCCATCCCCAAAAAGCCCACCCACCCCATTCAATTCACTGGTCCCGGAACGTTGTCGAAATATTAACAAGTTGGGCACAAATATTCAAGGGGCTTCGGGTTGGGTTTCGTACGAGGACCCTCCTGTCGATGTCCTCCTCCCCTCCTTTGACTGCACTTGACAGGAGACACGTGTAAAAAAGGTAACCCCAGTCAGGTGTGGAGCTGGGGGACGTAAGGGATCTCATTTGGGTGCCACTTGGCCTTTGGCAACATGCAAGCAAAGGGGTGAAAGGTCCTTGTCCTTGCCCGTTACATTTACATGCTCTCCTGAAAATCCAGAATATTTACGAAATTCACTCTTTACACTACGAACTTTGTCACGCTGAATAAATTCGACCCTTTCACCTCAAGATATTCCCGGTAAATTGGCACAGACGGAGGCAGGTTGATGTTATGGAAAATGCATGTTCAGAATTGCTTTTAATGCAATCGAATACAGCAAAATGCACGCTGAGAGAAATATTGTGGGTATACAAAGGAATTGGTGAACTGAAAAACCATACAGGAGTATGAAATAGATAAATGAAAGATGATTAAACTTGGCCACACATTTGCATGCGTTTGAATAACTTCATTTAACTCTTTGCCTTTCTCAACTAAATTTATTTATACCACAATTTCCTATTATGTGCAAAACTTCAATTTACTTTCCTGAGCAGTGCACTTAAGTAAGCAGATGCACACAATACGTTTAGCATAACAAATTGAATTGATTTCCCCCAGCGAGTGTCATTGATGGACCAACACACACAGGAAGGATAATAGAACTAGGCCGGAAGTTGCCGGCAAAGATCTGTAGTCATCAATAAACCATAATCAGCTTGGCAAACTGAGCATCAAAATGCCAGGGAATTAGAATGCCAGCGAACAAAGAGTTTGTTTCATCTCTCGGGCAACAGGGCGCATTAAAGTTGCGTATACGCCTCGTGTGGCAGACGCATCGCAATTAAAGCTGGGTTATATAAATGGTAAACGTTGTTTTGTCATCATCATCATCAACATCGTCATCGTCATCATAAACTCCATCCCCTTGAGCGTATGCTAATTTCCGTGTTTGATGCAAGCTCTCAAGTAAGAGGTGACTCAATAGCTGTAGCGAGTGGATGGGCAAATGAATGAATTTCAAGCACGGTTCTTGCTCCCTGGCTTAATATGCCAAGCGATAACATTTGAGGAGGTTATTCGAGGGGGGTTTGCAGGGCGGGGTGGCAAGCATAAACCCAGAATGCCAATGGCACACTTTCAGGCCCGTCTGCCAGGCCATGTGTGAATGTTCATGCGTGTGCACCCGCCTGTACTATAAGTATAAGTACCCATACATCCAGTAACAGATAACATCAAGGCAGCCACGCTAATTGTTGTTGCTTTGTTGGCTTTGCCATCGCAATATGGAGGTGAGATCGTGACTTGTGGCTCACGACGATATATCGATTGGCTTCTATGAAATATATCAAACAAAAACACCTCTTAACGAGGTAAAAAAATAGTGACGACCGCACCTTCAACATACAAAAGATCTGATATCATATTTTGTGACGAAAAATAATTTTACATTCGAAAATATAAAAACACTTTCTAAAATTTACTCATTCGGCCCGCTTCAGACAAATTTATAAGATTTTACCCACACGAACATTTTCTATTGTAGCGTGCCGAAAAAGTAAATTTTAGAAAGTGTTTTTATATTTTCGAATGTAAAATTATTTTTCGTCACAAAATATGATATCAGATCTTTTGTATGTTGAAGGTGCGGTCGTCACTATTTTTTTACCTCGTTAAGAGGTGTTTTTGTTTGATATCAGAAGTTTTTAAAGGGACAATTTATACCCTAGGTTTAATTCACATATTAGTATACCTCATACCATGACCAAAAGTCATCCCCATATAACTTAGTTATTAATTTATTTATTTATTTATTTTTTATTTATTAAAGTTAATAATTGTATAATGGAACGGTTTAAAACAATTTTACCGATTCCTTGACCCTAAAATACAGTTTGGATATGCACATACAAAATTTAATGCACGTTAGATAAATAATTGTAATTTTTTTAAAGATAAAAAAATTACTTTTTGTCATTCAATAATTGTTAAAACACTTAAAACTTAACTTTTAATCATTAAAAATTGTTAAAGGGCTAGTAAACGATGAGAAAACATGAATTCCATAAGGATCCGATAAGAGTGAGAGAGTAGCCCTACTTGCTGCAATATTCGATTTTTTAAAAACTAAAAATGGCTCCAACTGTTTGCAAAAATCGATTGTAACTAACAATATGGCGCATTATTGATTTATAAAAAAAAATTTAAATACAAAATTTTTTAGAATCTTAATTTGTTTTTATTTTTAAGAAAATAAAAACTTATTTTTTTTAACATTTTTTTTTTAAAGAAGAGGTTTTAGAAGAATTAAATCAAAACACATGAAGTCACGCGGATTCATATAACCGGAGATAAAGATTTTCAATGAGAGGGTACTTTTTCAAATTTGTCAATTTTTGGAAAACTTTAAAAAATTCTAACTAAAAAAATAATTTGTTTTCGGACAAATCCTGATACACGTGATTGCTCATTTTCCGAATAGAACATGTAAAAAAAAATTTCAGGCAAATCAAAAATGTAAAAAAATTTTTTGGCCCAAATCTGTTCGGCTCGTAAATGAACGGCCCTTAGGCAGCATTAACTGTTATGCGCTGGCAAAAGTGGCTATTTTCGTTTTTTAATAACTTTTAAACGTGACTTTTTACAGTAATGTGTTATATACCAAAATTTAGGGAATCTCAAGGGCTATACAGTTTAAAGTTGTAAGGAAAATCGTTAGAGCCGTTTTTGAGAAAATTAAAAAAAAGCTAAAAAGAAAGTTTAAAAAAAATTTCTTTTGTTCATATCTTTTTAACTATTACATTTACACAAATTGCATATGAAGGACATTTATAGCATTTAAAAATACCTTTCAAACGAGATGCAGCACAACTCTGTAGCTTTAGTAGTATAGAAGTTACGGCTTTCCGAATTTTAGCTATTTATAGCTGTTTTCCCGCTAAACTAGCGAGTTTTTCCAAAAGTGGTAGAACAAAAGTTTTTTATATCGATGTGATGAACGTCATATCAAATTTTCAAAACTTAAAAAACATGTTTTGGACAAACTGACAAACTGACAAACAGAATTAAATTTTCATTTTGGGAAGAAGAAGAAAATCTTATTTTGGCAATAACTTTTGAACGGAGCGTCCGATTTTGACAAATGACCCCTCATTCGACGGGTATTTTCAAAAGGAATACAACTAAAACATTGCAAGGGGGCATTTATCCCCACCGGCCCCAACAGCTCCAAATTTCGAAATTTTCACTTTTTCACTTTCACCGCTCTCTCTCCCAAACCAATTGATTTTCTTAAAGTCTTGGTATGCAATCCTTTAAGTTTTTGCAATACCTTTCGATTGGTGTATTACTCATTACGATCGGACTATCACAGCAGATTTTCAATTTTGCGGCTATATATTAGTAGTCGCCTTCGCACACTCTCCTTGTGCGCTTCGTCACTACATGGACTGCCGTCCATAGTGATAATGATAATAATGTTTAATTTTTTAAATGGCTTTTAGGAAAAAAGTCTTCTACTTCTTTTAAATTTAATTGTTGTTGCTTTGTTGGCTTTCCTATCGCAACTGGAGGTGAGAGCGTGACTTGTGACTCACGGCGATATATCGATTGTCTTCTATTAAATATCTAATAAAAATATTTTTTAATCTTTTAAAGGGTTTTTAGGAAAAGTTCTAAACAAGTATACTTGTATACATCTATAGATGATGTTAATGTCCTCCTAATTGTTTTTTTTCCTTCGCAACTGGAAGTGTGAGCCTCACTCATATTGCTATCGATATATCGATTGCCTTCAATTAAATATCTAATAAAATAAGATTTTCATTTTTTAAAAAGTCAAAACAACTAGATTAGGTTAATGTCCAAGCGGTTCAAAAGACTTCAGCTTTTAAATTTGTTTAAATTTACAATTTTAGGGCTAAATCTTTTTATTTCACTCTTCTTACTAGAATGATAAATGTTTTTTGTCATAAATTTGATGAGCCATTTCCATTGCTATCGCTTTTCGTCTTTCTTTGGGTCGGAAAATGCGACTCGTTTCTTCATTATACCCTTGCAGAGGGTATTATGATTTCAGTCAGAAGTTTGCAACGCAGTGAAGGAGACGTTTCCGACCCTATAAAGTATATATATTCTTGATCAGCATCACTAGACGAGTCGATCTAGCCATGTCCGTCTGTCCGTCTGTCCGTCCGTCTGTCCGTCTGTCCGTCTGTCCGTCTGTCCGTCTGTCCGTCCGTCTGTCCGTCTGTTTCTACGCAAACTAGTCCCTCAGTTTTAAAGCTATCGGGGTAAAACTTTCCCAAAAGTCTTATATCTATTGCAGGTAGTATATAAGTCGGAACGAGCCGGATCGGACAACTATATCATATAGCTCTCATAGGAATAATCGGGAAAAAAATTTAAAAAAATTATTTCTTGGGTGTTTTTGAACCTAGAACCTCCTACTTTTGGAAATGCTTTTTTTTAGCTAATTCTTAATTTCGAATAAAATTTTTTCAAAATCGGACGACTATATCATATAGCTGCCATAGAAACGATCGGAAAATTAGTGATTAATAGGAATTATCGGCAAGGGTATATAAGCTTCGGCTGGCCGAAGCTAGCTTCCTTTCTTGTTTTACATGCGTTTTGTCATTCCCTTTCGCTTTGCACACCTGTCGAATGTCAACTTTTATCACTCTCCGCCCTCCTCCTCTCTCATCAATCACATTCGAAACGAGCCACTACCACCACCACTACCACCCTCATTTTCCACCTGTTTGTCACCTGCCGCCGGGTTCCTCTGGCAAACGGGACGTGACCATTTGACCAACGTGCCAAGCATTGTGAGCCAACAAAATGCGTTGAGGCGGCGAAGAGGGGAAAAAAGGGTAAGGGGATAGCCCAAGTTCTTAACGGTTATTGCGCTTTAAGACAGCAAACAGTTCTCGGCTGCCATAAATTCATTGAATGTGCCTCCGACTCATAATTCAAGATTAAGCCCAAGGAGAATTTGAAAACTTTTCATTTGCCCGGAACAAAGTTCGCCATTTCCCCCCACCGAGCTCAACTATTTCCGAGAATATTTATCAGCTCCGACGGCATGAAGTGGCAAGTGCTTAGCACAAATCCAGATTTTGCTCCCTCTATTGGCAATATTTCCATAAGATTTTCCATTTTACTATTTACTTTTGGCGCCACAACACAACGGAGAATTGAGTGGGACGAAGTCTATATAGCCAGTTAAAAATGTCTCTCGCTTTTCAAATTGATGTCCCGGAAATATGGAATGAGAATAGATGAGGCTGGCAAATTTTACCCATTCCATAAAATCTACACAGCAAAAAACTTCCAATGTTTAATTAAAAACTTCTACCTCCATAAAGATTTTTATACCCGTTACTCGTAGAGTAAAAGGGTATATTGTATTCGTGCAAAAGTATGTAACAACTAGAAGGAAGCGTTTCCGACCCCATAAAGTATATATATTCTTGATCAGGATCACTAGCCGAGTCGATCTAGCCATGTCTGTCTGTCCGTCTGTCTGTCTGTCCGTATGAACGCTGAGATCTCGGAAACTATAAAAGCTAGAGGATTGGTATTTGGCATGAAGATTCTTGGAGTTCCTACGCAGCGCAAGTTTATTTCAAAAAGGTGCCACGCCCCCTCTAACGCCCACAATAGTTTATAAACGATTTTAAAAATTTAAATATTTCGGAAAAGTAAAAATGCAGTTTTGTTGTGTTTATCAATACCTATCGAAATGTAGAAGAAATTTTTTAAATCGGACCATTCGTTAAAAAGTTATTGCTGATCAAAGTTCATATCTCCATCTCCATCGCACTCCCTTTAGCCGAGTGACGGGTATTAGATAGTCGGGACACCAACCCGACTATAGCGTTCTCTCTTGTTTTTATATTTATTCATCTCAGATTATTATTTATTGTATTATTTTAATTGTATTTGTTATGGTAATATTCCCAAAATACATTAAAATACTTGGGTTTAAGAGAAAGAAATTCCTAATCACTGACAGTAAAAAATATCAAATTGTCATAAATGTTTTTTGATAAGTTAAAAGCATTCACTTGGCAACCGATATTGATGATTTTTTCCTCTGTGGATACCAATTCTCGATTTAGCCGGAATTGATAACAAAAAGCGATACGAGAAAAATTGATTTGCAACTTGAATAGAGAAAAGAGGGACAGCTTACCTGCCGCAAAAAGGAAAACATTTATTTTCGAGATTAGCAATCGAGGCCCGAAGATTGAGGACGAACAATGTGTACATTATTGAGAAGCAGCCAAAAATGTTTTTCCATCCCGGAAGCGACGGTAGAGGAAAGGAAAACCCAAATCAGAAAACATTTTCCACCTGCCAGTGAAGCCTGGAGTTGTGCTACAAACTGGGCCACCAAAAAAAAAGGGAGATGGAAGTTCGGTTTCAATTTGCTGAAAAATAGAAAATTGCATAATTGAGGGATTCTCCGCTGTGGGAGTATGGAAAAAAAAGGAGAGGAAAACACAGAAACTGCGGTTGGGCGCCTCCTGCAGCTCTGATGGAAATTCCCTTTTCCATTTCCCCCGCCCACACAAATGCAGGCAACTTCCGCCCTTTATTTCCCGCTTTTGTTTCGGCATTGTTTGTGAAATATTGGTCAGCGGTTTCCACTCTGCATTTTTTGTTCTTCCTGCAGGAATTTTAGCCAGCCCGAAACGAGGAACGTTATTATGGTTGCCTGCAACGTGAAATATTTGACAACAGTTTGGGGTTTGCATTAAATTACGTAATGTTTTGGAAAAGGAACTTCATCAAGCTGTTCGGCGCAGTTGAGGGCATAAATCAAGCGAAGGGTGGCGGGTGAAAAACTCGGGGAAAACTCAGCTTTTCACGCAGAGGCGCGACTTTTGTACAAAGCTCCGCTTCGGGGCCGCTTCATCATCATTTAACGCTCAGTGGTCGTCATCTGTCATCAGTGCGGATTGCCTGGAGTTGCTCAGTTCACGCAATATATCTTTCAGTTGAGCTCGGCTTTAGCTCAAGGTCACCACCCTAGGTTTCTTGAAAGAAAAATGCAAAAAAGTATTTTCTTTGGACAAAAAATAATAAGAGCAACAGACGGAAAAGAACGCCGGCGAAAGTAGAATATTTATAAAATAGCCAAACTTTAAATTAAGTATTTTTCCAGACCCCCCGCCGCCCCTTTGTCCTCTCTTTCGATTTAATGAAGCGCATTTCCCTGGCGCAAACTTTGAACTTGAGGCAAACAATGTTCATTATGGGACCTATGGAAAACTCAATCCAGCGGGCGGGGGAAAACGAGGAAAGCCCCCTCGATGGTCGCAGACAAAGGCACATAAATTATTAGATGAGGCAAAAGCAAAAGCAAAAGCAAGAGCGTTGCTAAAGACTTTTTATTTGACTTGAAGTTTCCTTTGGCTCATTTCACTCTTGTCTGCTGCTTATTCTTGGCTTTCCGCCTTGTTCTTCTTTGTTGCTATTGTGATCTCCAGCTCTTAGTGACTACTTCATTTTTATCATATTTTTCCTCGCCTTTTCATAGCTGCCAACTTTACCCTCTCATTTGTTTTGTAACTTTTTCCCCCCCTATTTTTCCCTCTTTCTGTTCTTTCTGGTATTGCTTTTAATGGTTCTTAGTCCACGGCTTTGACTTGTTTGTCAATTTGGCCAGCAAATGTGTTACCCATCATACACATTTCCCCCTACAAAAAACCCCTCATCACCCATTAATAGCTGTTCTCGGTTGTTTTCCGCCTCTGTTTCACTTTTTACGCACATCAGAAGGAAACGCAAAGAGCGAGTAGCACAAAAGTAAGCCTTAAAGTACCGAAACTTGTCTGGGACTTAAGCAAAACTCCATTTACTAATTGCAATTACACACATGCAGAGAAAAGTTGGAAATTTGTGATTTGAAAAATGATTCAAAAACAAGAGAGAGCACTATATCAATTACCCGTTACTCAGCTAAAGGGAGTGCGAGGGAGATGGAGATATAAAACTTGGATCGAGCATAACTTTTAAACGAATGGTCCGATTTAAAAAATGTCTTCTACATTTCGATAAGTGTTGATAAACACAATAAAACTACATTTTTACTTTTCCAAAATTTAAATATTTCAAATTGTGAAAATCGAGATAAAGCTAAAGTTAGATAAAGTTAGAGGGGGCGTAACTCTCGGCTGAAACAAACTTGCGCTGCGTAGGAACTCCAAGGATCTGCATGCAAAATGCCAATCTTTTAGCTTTTGTAGTTTCCAAGATCTCAGCGCTCATACGGACGGACAGACAGACGGACAGACAGCTATTGACCCTGATCAAGAATATATATACTTTATAGGGTCGGAAACGCTTCCTTCTCCCTGTTACATACTTTTGCACGAACATTTTTTCACTGTGTAAGAACATTCGAAAACCTTAAGAGCATTTCTCGTTCCGTTTCTATAATTCTCCCCTCGCTCATCGCAGGAAAAAAACTTTATTTATTATTATTTTGCTTAATTGTGTTTCTGTGTCTACTACACTTATTCTCATTCCCCGTTTCTCCCTATCTTCCATTCTCCAAGTTTGTCAACAGTTTCGTCACGGCCCTGCTTCCTTTTCCCTCCTTCGCTTTGCGGCCTGTCATAATAATTTTAATAATTTCGTCATGTCTCCCTCAATTAAAGTCAGTTTAGTGTTGTGCGGTTTACGCTCATCCCAGAATTTTGCCGCCCGCTCTTTGGGATTTCGTCACTCATTAATTATGCTCGGTGCCTGCAGAGTTCTCGCAGTTTATGCAAATTACTTTAAGGTTAATCATTATTTTTTGTTTGTTTTGATTATTTTGTCAACTGCTAGGGCCGACCGACCCTCCAGCCTCCTGGTCGTTATCATTATTATGACCTTACTGCCTGATGGGAATTACGAGTGGATGCGGTTTATCTTGAGCCTCTCTGATGAGAGATGAGTTC
Organism: Drosophila prostipennis; assembly: GCA_037075205.1. Lineage (NCBI taxonomy): Eukaryota > Metazoa > Arthropoda > Insecta > Diptera > Drosophilidae > Drosophila > Drosophila prostipennis. The sequence goes on from JBAMCJ010000601.1 coordinate 2,463,987, forward strand.
GGAATTTCCTAATTGGACCCACAGCTGCTGCTAGGCAACCCGAGAGCATCTCGAATCGTTGGCTTAAGATATCCAAGTGCTGAGCTCTCTAATAATTGCAATCAACTCAAAAAACCTCCTCCCCTGGTTTTTGTTGGGGGCGGTGGTTTATGCACTTCCCTGGAACCGCAAGCACTGCCTTTGCCTTTGCTCACCGTAAATTGGAATTACACATTTTAATGGGAATTAGTTTGGACTGCAAACTTTTCCGACTCCCGAGCCGCAACTTTCGGCGGCTAATGGAATTATGCAAAGCAACAAAAACAAAAACAGCCAACAGCAGGTCAACTTTCGACCCACGATTACCAGGGTGCGGAGCTACGAATCTGACCCACCCGCCACTTGTTAAGTAGCTCATTTTACGTGCATAATTCTACAAGTTTTTAATCATCTCTCTCGCTGCCCGCAGGTTCTGTGGAGGGAAAGGCGGGAAAGTCGACTTTTTCAAGTGGAAAAAATTGAATGCAAATTTAGCTGCCAAAGATTTCATCTCAAGTTGTTCACAGCAACAAATGTCACTTGCCTGGGGATTATTATTTTTAGACTTTACACAAAAAACAATTCGTTCTGTTTTTCAATCTTTTGTATATTTGTAAATTAACGATTTTAAAATATTTTTATATAATGAATGATATTAAAATATGTCAATTTGACTTTATGTACTACACTCAAAAAAACATTTTTAGAAAATCGCCTATTGATTTGCTTTACTGTCGATTTTTTTCTATATTTCTGGAAAATTTCTTAAATTTAATCAATTTTGATTAATTTGAAGAAAAGGTTCTATACCAGTAGAAAATTTTTTTATTTAATCCATAGGCGATTTTCTAAAATTCAGGGCGATTAATTTTTTAAGTGTATATACTTGTTTTAATTTATCTGCGACTTACAAAAAATTGTATATAAAACAATATAACAAGAATAAATATTTGAATACTATTTGTTAGAAAAATGTACAAACTTTTAAATAATTGTATTTAAATATTTTGCTTCGTGCGGCAGTCCAATGAACTTTTGGAAAATTCCCGGGGCGAAAAGGGAAAAAGGGGCAGTCGACATTCATCGCGACATCGATAGCTCTCTTTTTCATCTTTCAGCTTGACTTTAAGTCTCAGTTTCATTTGTTTTTTTTAGCTGCCACTGCAACTTTGCAACTCTTGGGCGGCTGCGCGGCGTTGGCATTTAAAGAAATACATTTGTATGTGTGTGTAGGCTGTTGCCACGCCCACTTGGTTCAAGTTTATGACGGCATGCCTGAAATATTCGCCCGTTTTACTTCTGCCTCAATTTATTCTTACTTAGCTTCTTATATAAGTTGGATGTTTGGACGCCGCTGATGATGATTTTAATATGGCAAACTCTGACGTTACAAAGTTGAGCGGGCTGAGAGTCACAAGGAGAAGAAGTTATAATGAAGGACAAAGTTTTTGGCAGCCTCACACACACTGGAGACCATATGCACATGTACATACAGACGGACTAAGTACATACAAACTTGGGAATGGATAACTGCAGGAGGAAGCCCCTCTAAATCCTTTACGAAATTGGCCAAATAACGAGCTAGAGATGCTGTAAACACTTCCCCTCACTCTGACCACCACCCCTCCACCGCTCAGTTTTTCCACCTCCCTGGCATATATCCAATTGATGGAGAGACTCTTCCATCGGATAAAGCGAAGAGTGAGTGAAGAAGCTGCTGCTGCTGCTCAATATTCAAGGAAAATGTCAAACGGAAATGAGCAAGGAAATGAAGAGAAAAACTAAAGAAACCGCAGGGTGGCGCTAGAATCACCCACCTCTCCCATTCTTTCAGCTAAAGGGACATTTGGAGCAAGATGAATGGTGACATTTAGACGTTGCACAGGCTCCAGGGTCAAACACAAAATCAAAGGGCATGCAGAAAAAAAAATATCCTTGGTATCGTTTAAAAAAACATGAAAAAAAAAACTTACAAACACCCAAAAAATAGTCATAGAAACGAAACTATTGTAACATGAATTCTACACTATTGGGTGTCAAATAGTAATAGTAAACTTTCGGTATAGAAATAAATCTACAAAATATTAAGTTTATAATATTTCATATGAAATTAATACTACTAAGTTTAGAATTTTCATTATTAAGTATCATAGAGTAAAAGGGTATATTGTATTCGTGCAAACCAGTGGCGGATCTAGGATTTTGTTGTGGGGGGTAATATCAGAACAATTGTTTTGTTGCATACTTTTTGAATACCAAAATTCGTTTCATTTTTCACCCGAGTGGGGGGATCTATCACCCCCGTGGATCCGCGCATGGTATGAACGCTGAGATCTCAGAAACTACAAAATATAGAACGTTGGGATTAATCACACATATTCTTGGTCTTCCTACGCAGCTCAAGTTCGCTTCAGCCGAGGACCACGCCCCCTCTAACGCCCACAATCTATGGCGCCCACACCTTTAAAGATTTCGGAAAAATTAAAAAGCAGTTTTATTGTGTTTATAAATACTTATCGAAATGTAAAAGAAATTTTTGAAATCGGACCATTTGTTAAAAAGTTATGTGCGATCAAAGTTTTATATCTCCATCTCCCTCGCATTCCCTTTAGCTGAGTAACGGGTACCCCGACTAAAGCTCTCTCTTGTTTTTTAGATATTTCTTTACAGTGCAGCCGAGAATGAGAGAAAAGGGAGGCACGTTTAAAGGAAGAACAGTGGGGAAATTAGCCAGCAGCAGCTGCCACTTCCTAGGCCCAGTGCCAAAGACAAGGCTTGGTGTTTCTCCTTTTCCTGGACAAGTGACAAGTTCCAAAACAGCAAAACCCAGGAAAGAGCATTCGCCCCACGGTCACGCCCACAACAGACAAGTGTCTGCCTACAACTGACCCTTTACCGACCCTCTTTTCTGACCCCAACGTTTTCCACCCAACGTTGCCCCAACAAAACCCAACTTTAAACACGGCAAAGGAAAGAATAAATTCCGATTTAGAGTGGGATTCTCTTTTATTTTGCGTTTTTTTTTTTATTTGACTTTGGGGATGTCTGCTGATGTCGGTGGAAAAAGAGGACGAGGGACCTGTGCAATATTTCTGATATGTTTTAAAGCGAAAAGGATAATAGAGAGCGGGGCGCCGGGATGTGGCGGCTTCCCCAACAGACAGTCCCAATATTTGCACAACTGGGATTTTTGGGTTTTGCGGGAAACGAAAAAAGGGGCGAATTTAGGGTTCCCCGGAGTTGGGTTTTTATTTAAATTTCGTGCATTTGAGTTGATTTGGCGAGTGGATTAGTTTAGGCATGAAAGGATCCCAGATAAATACGAGAGGGGGATTCCGAGTTGGGTTTCCGTCTGGTCTGCAGGCTCTACTGGGATTTTCCCGGGAGAAATAAGAGGGGGAGTGGGCGAGGAAGTTAGGAGCCCAGAACACGTGTCCCTGTTGGCACTGTTCCTGCTAATTGCGCCAAATTGTTGCTGTTCCTGTTCCTATTCCAGATCCTGTTTCCTAATTCTCCCGGACACCATTAACCGTGTTCGGCTCTAACTCAATTAAGGCATCTCACACATCCACCTCCGCACCTACACAACCCATTTGAAAACGCCAATCATTAACATGGCAATGACAAACTTGGCTAGCAGTCAGACTTGCGCTCTATAATTCTATAATTTCATTTTCAAATTTAAACTATTAGAATCATTTTACCCCAATTTTATAAAACTAACTTATGTGAAACGCTTTTAAACCCATTTTAATTAAGTAGCTATTAGAGTTTTGGTTGTCTTATCTAAGTTACAATTTTTTTGCTCATAATTTGTATTCCACGAATAAGAAAAATTCGACAAAAAAAATAAATAATAGAACATGCCAAATAATACATTTTTCCAATCAAAAAATACATTTTTTTTTTAATTTCGGTCCCCATAGTTAAAAAAAAATTAAATAATAAAAATTCTCTTTAAACGTTTTTGCCATTGCGACGGACTTATAACTCGCATTTCATTAATTGTTTGTGTAAACTAGCATTATCTATGAATTTATGATAATGTTTTTATAATACCACCACTTATGGCTCCATTTGTTCTCGGTGTGGTAATCAATATCTGCTTATGTCCGCAAGTCAGTGAACAGGCTAATGAGCGAACATGGAATACATTCTGCAATTGTATACGCAGTTAACTCGATTTCACTGGCCAACATAGAGCAATTGTTGTAAGCGTTGTTGTTGCAATATTTGTTTTTGCCAAAGGGGACGGAGGGAGGAGGGGTTTAGGTATAATAACCGGAGCAGGAGGGATAAAGAGAGGGCATGGCAGACCGAGATAGAATGCAGCCGCAAGCCAACAAAGCATTGCAACCGTCGACGGGCGGAACTGCCCTCTAAATACCCCCAACGTTACGTATCTTCCACCCGCAACATTTCCCAGTAACTCCCCCATTTCCCTTTCCCGTCCGCAGAAGACGTGCAAATTATTGCCACGGCGGAATTGGGTCAACATGGCGACCCTTTGCACCGCCTGACTTTCCCAGTCTTCAACCCCCCGCTAACAACCCAATCGTCACTTGTTTTGTTATGGCGCTTTGTTGTTGCTAAATTAAGGGTTGCCATCGCCACCCAACTTTGTCTACATCCCGACACAGAGAGATAATCCTTTTAAAATCAGTAATAATTTTTTAAATATAAAAAATCTAAAGAAAATTTGAATGATATAATTAAAAAACAAAAATAAGTTTTTTTTTCATTACGTATCGTTGAATTTAAAATGCAAATATTTAATTTGATTCAAAAGAAAATAAGGGTTAAATGATTTACATACTAAATTTATATTGACGAACAAAAGAATTACAATTTATTTTTTACTTGTACAATATTTAAAATATTTACTTTTTAAATAATCTAAAATATAATTTAGTTTAAAAATGATTTTTTCTGTGTTTCTTTATTTCTCTTTTATTTCTGAATAAAATTTCCTTCCAGTGGAGCTTTGTTTTCCCAATCCTAGGAAAAGTTCTGCGTTTTGTGCGTTTCGCCATTTAACATTTAAATGCGGCGAAGGCGTTGAAACTGTCTCCCTGCTGGTTGTTTGCATTTCGCCCATTGGCGGTGGGCGTGTCAGGATCCATTTGCATATTACCCCCACCAGAATCCAGAGGATCTTTGGGTCTTTTCTATGGCCAAAGACAAGGCGAATCGAGGGGAAAACCCTTTGACATTTTGCTTTGTTTTTCCCCGTCGCCTAGTTCAAGGCAAACATTTTTCGGCTAGTCTTGGCTCAGGTTTCTTTTAGCCCCCATTTTGCTTTACTTCTATGATTTTGTTTTGTTGTCTGGGCTGACAAAGTTGTTGGGCTTTTAGCGTAAATGATTTGGCTGTGATTTTGCACAGAATTCAGCAGAGAAACAATGGCTACATTTTTGGAAATGGAAATGAAAGGGGAAGGAACCTCGGCACGAAGCTGAAGCTTTATGTTTAGCAGCCAGCAACTGCAATTGCAATTTGTGTGAAAACCGAAACCAAACAAGCAGCAAATCAGCAAACATAAACACACACTGTCAGACAGACAAAACGCATAGAGCCACGCCCACACACATGCGTTTGCTACGTGACCTCCTTGAGCGCCCACCGCCCCTCGCCCGCCGGCCGCCACGCCCCCCATTTCCCGGCACTTCAGTACTACAAATTCACTTCACTTCGTTCTTTCTCTAGTAATTTTCTCTAACCTCACACCCCCCAAAAAAAAAGAAAGAAACACCAATCTACCACCCACTTTCGTTGAGAGCTTTGCGCCAATTTTTTCATGTTTTCATGCGTGTTGCGTGCACAACAATAACAAAAGGCCAACAACAAAATACAAAATACAAAACCAGCAACAACAATGACGAGGATGATTGTTAAAGTGTGGCAACAACAAAAACAACAGCAAGAATAATGGCAAACATTGTATGGGGAAGTCAAGTGCCTGGCAAAGGCAATAACACACACAGAAGCCAAAAACACACACACAACCAAGCGTACGCATAAAATATGTATGCGCTATGCACTAGTATTTGTGCCAGTTTCCATTGCATAACGCTAGGTAACCTGGCACTTTTCCTTTTGTACGCCTGAAAGGCCCAGAGTTCACTTATTCCATATTTCTTTTATTTTCTTTTCCCCACTTGCGTTGCGCTCTCCAATTTCCGGTAATGAAAACCCCGTGCAACACCTTCCTCTTAAACCAAAGTTTTCCCATCCTGAGTTTTCCCACCCACCACGTCAGGTGCCATTTATTTCTCTTGCAGCTTTCCTGGTGAGAAATAAAAATTAAATTCCGATATATAATATTCTTTGGAATAGCTTAAATTGGGACCCGTTTTTAAAAATGGTGTGTTTCCGTAATAAAAAAATTATAATCTTAAAACTCAAACAAGAAATTGTTGATTAAAGAGAACATTAAAAAACAATAAGTGTTTAAAAATTAAAAAAAAAAAATGGGTTTAATAAAATTGGTTAAACGTTGTTTATTTCATAATAAATGTTTAAAATGCTCAAACAAAATTTTTTAAAAATTCTAGATCTAAATACTTAACATGTATAGTAATAAGTTATTATAATAAGGCGATTTTCTAAAATTCAGGGCGATTATTTTTCTGAGTATACTAGTAACCCATATGACGAATAATAGTTTATCAGTTTAAGCTCGAAATAAGCACGTTATATTAAAAGTGAGTCACTAGACTTAAAAACAATGTTTTTAACAACTCGCAGTTTCGGTTGCATGTCACACTTTATATAAAAAACTCATACTCGTTAAAATGTAAATAAAAAATTAAAAATTAAAAATATATGATTCATTTCCATTCTAATTTTTTTATGAAATTCCCTCTTAATTTTTCGCCAAGTGTGCGTGTTTTTTTGCAGTTGCACTCAATTTTTGGATCATTGTGCCACTAATAAGAATCAATGAGTGAAAAACTAGTGGGGGGAACATGTGAGGGAGGTGAAGAAAAGCAAATTGGAGCAGTGGAAACCCAATTCCATTCATAATAGCCTGTCAACTGGGGGAATTGTTGTTCATTTCGCTGTTATTATTTCTATTGTAAATTGATATCGCGAAACGAGTTGCAAATATGGGTGAATAAGAGAACGATGATTGTTCGATTGCCCTGCACTTCAAGTGCTCGATGTGTAATTATGGCTTAACCAAAACTTAATGTAATCAAATTGGGAAACCGAACTGGAAATTATCCCAAAACCAATTGATTTACATTTGGCTAACTTTGCGCTTTTGTAAACAGAAACGGAATGCCATCGCCGTTTTCCTCTAGTTGTGTGGCATCATAAATTCCCCTGACAACCAAATACCTCAATGTGAAAATAAATAAAACCGAAGTGAAAAGTCGAGGGAGCCAAGGAACGAAAGAGTGGAAGTGGAATGGTGGATTGAAACCGAAACCATGGGCTTTGGACTTATAGCATGACGCATCCCATGGATGAAACAGAGAAAAGATACAGAAAGCAGAGAGCCAGACTCTAAAACAAAAAAAGTCACAATCAGATGGCAAAATAAGTGGAGGGCCCAAACCAGATGTGGGCAAACATAAATAAATATGTAGCACATTCGAAACTAATCCCCATAATCAATGCAGGCGCGTGGCTGTTTATCGAATAAATTGTGAGTGAGGGGAATGAATCAAAGCCAACTGCCAATTCGATGAGCAAAAACACTCATCTAATGGCTTTAAAGTTACACTCAAATGCTAAGCTAATGCTTTTAGGGAAAACTCTTTGTTGACTTTCCAGAAAATATTCCGTCATAAAACACGACTTGAGCATCCATCCATTAAAGAAATTTAACAATAAATAGTAGAAATCATTTAAACATTCCATAAATATTTAATGCAAATTTGTGGTGTACATTACAGGTTTATTGATTTTGCAGTTCGTTATCAAACAAAGTGTTGAAGCAAAATAATTTAATTTTGTAATTAATGAAAAAGCTGGGTCAATTAAACAATACTCACAATTCTATCAGACTATTATATCTATCAAAATGCTTTTAAAATAATTTTTTTAGTTTATTGTATTTCAGTAAATGTGTGAGCACAACGCAATTTTATTTTCAATCAAATTTAACGCTTTAAACTAATTTTGCATTCCGGGAAAGCTCAAAATAAATGAATTTCCGACTTCGTTGCTTTTTGGGAAATGTGAAATTAAATCAATTTCAATTTCGTCAAAATTAATCAAATGGAAAAGCCGAAAAACTGAAAATTTATAGATTTCGATGGCAAACTAGGACGCAATAAATCGAATTGAGGAAATCCCCTGGCTCCGGAGGCATTCCATATGGCAACGGGGCGCTTAACCCTTGGTCTGCTGATAAGAAATATTTTAATGTCTCCCCTTATTCCCGTACAATCCCGCCCCTGGCAACAACAATTGCATTGTGCCACGCCTTTCGCCCAAGGGCAACTTCGCTGGCGTTTCGGGGCATTTGTCATATTTCCATTCGTCGGATGGCAAAAGTAAACATGGAAGTTGGATGGTGTAAAAAAGAACGATCCAAAGGAGAAGAGATGGAAAACTAAAATTGCGCATATTTTTGTGTCGAGGGGGAAGGCGCTGAAAAGGGTGATGGTGATGGAGGAAGGGTTGTGGAGCATGCGGGGGCAAACAGATGTACAAATGAGGGTCTGCCAGTGGGTGGTGGGTAGTTCGGGGGGTGCACATGCAATCTGGCACTGAGAAGAAAATATTTAATTTTTTTTATAATTTAATGCGTTTTGCATTTTAGAGAGAAATAATTAAGGTTTGATTTATCTTTGTACTTAGAATTTTATCGTAATTATTTTCATATGAATAACTGAATTTTGCTTTTATCACATAAAATATAAAATAAATATTTAAATAAAATATTTCAAACTAGGATTAATACAAAATATAAGTCGGTTTAATAAAACTTTTGCATAAGATTAATAAGAAAAACGTCAAATTTTCCTGTATGATTCTATCTTAGAATAAATAAGATCTACACACAAAAAAATTTGGTGATAAAATTGACCAATGAAGATTGTTCAGTAACTATAAAAAATAGTACTTTAACAATAAAAATAATCGGCTAGTAAATAGTTAAACTACTATTCAAATAGTTACGCTTACGGGATGTGTGTATTTTGCTCCAAATAAAAAAGTATACAATTACTTTGCTCCAGTGAAATAACTATAAATTGTATATTTACTATAAAAATAGTAAGTTAACTAAAATTTATGGTTTGGGCACATTTAACACTTTTTACAGTTGCATAACTGTTTTTTATAGTAACCCTTACGTTTACGTAAGAGTAACTATTTGATTGGTAAAATTGACCATTATTGTGGTTGAGGACTGTTTGACAATTATATTGTTTAATTTTACCAATCCATTTTTTGTGAGTATGGACCTCAAAATATAAATATAACATTAAATACTTAAATTTAGGTACTGCCATAGGAATTTTTTTCTGTGCAAAAAATGCGAAAATTGCAGGGGAAAAGTAAGGGATTCCGCAGCAACATTCTAAATCACAGGCACGCGCTTTCTTTGGCTTTTGTTTGCTGGTGTTTTCTGCACATTTTTTTGCCTTTTTTTTCTGGTGCTAGCCTAGGATCACCAGGTTTTGCAATTACCCACTCACCTTATAGACGTCGCCGTAAGTGCCGGAGCCAATTTTTTGGATGAGCTCGTACTCGTCCTGCGGATTTCTGCGGGAGATGTCCGAGCTGAGCAGATTGGCATTGTGGTGGCTGTGGGCGGCGGCCATCTTGCCAGCTTCCGTATCCGTTTCCGCTTCCGGTTAGCCGATCGAGTCCTTCTGCTGGATCTCTCTTAACTCGAGTTTTTATACTCTTGCTTGGTTTTGCACTCTTTTCGCCGCTTCTACTCGTTTTTGTTTGACTTCTTAGCACACGTAGCAGGCGAATTTCAGATACTTTTGGTTTTGGGGATCGAGATGCATTTTGGTCGCTTAAAATCACACACAATTACGTAAGGTTAACTGGACTTTGTATGTTATATATATCGGCATATATATTACTTCTAATGAATCAGATTCCGATCGGTGAATCTGGAAACACACACGAAATTAGAGAATCGCGAATTATGACGCAGACAGCGAAAAAAACGAGCGATGAAAACAAAAAACAGCAAATAAAGCAGCAACAACAAATTTTGATAAAAGGGTGGACGAGGAGGAGGTGGAGAAAGCGCGGGGGTGGGAGTGAGAAGGCGAGAGAACGTCTCGTTTTTTGTTCTCTCTCTCGCTCGCCCTCTCTGTCTCTCTTCTTTATCTCCTCCTCTTCTTTGTTTGCCAATGCGCTTGCACTTTAATTATTATTTATTAGAATTTATGAGCACTTTGTTTTTGCAAGTAAATTGACCAAATAAATAAATAGTGGCTGCCGAATTAAAAACACACGCGACGCAACAACAACAACGCGAGGCGTGTCGCTTTGTCGCCCGTCCGTGTTGTTGTTGCTGGGTTTATATTTTTTGTTTTTTAATTCCACTTCGATTTTTGCGGGCCAGCGCGCAAGGTAAGAACTACAAACCGTTCACACGGACACGTGATGGGGGGCGAATTCGGCCAGTATAATTAACAATTGTCCTACGAACGAAAATTTCACATGCTCTTCCGCACTGCCCAGCCAGAAATGTTGCTGTCGTTGTTTCGCGTGCAATCAAATCGTAATGAAAACGTAACGAAAACGTAAGAGTTGAGAGAGTAAAAACGCGCAGCCCACAAATGTTGTTGTCCTCTCACCCTCGCTAGCGATGGCAGTGGGCTATCGGACTATCGATAGTGGCACAATCGGCGGCAGCCCTGGTGTGTCGATAGTTATCAATGTTAGCTGAGCGTGGCGTTGCCAATAGGGCAGATTTCTAATTGGCACAAGGAGAATAATCGTATTTAAAACCTTATGAAATTTCAGGAGACATTTTGGTGTCCTGATTACGATTAATTTGGGATGGTAGCAATAATGTCAAAAATTATTTCTAAAAAATCTAATAAAAATCGTTAAGTTTTTTTTATCCAGAGGATTTTTTATGCCTGCCAAGAAAAAGGTTAACCACTTATTTAAAAACAAGAGAGATCAGAGAGAGGATCAGAGCTATTCGCCCATGTCATCTATGTCTTTTTTACAGAGACGTTCTAATCAGAATTGAAATTAAAACAAAATAGAACGCGAGTGCCCCGACGATTAGATACCCATTACTCAGCTAAACAACTTTAATATAAATATGCCTCCTTTAATGTTTTTGCGCCCAGTTTAAATAATTTAGATTTTGCATTAACAAAAACCACATTTAATCTTCAAGTAATGAATAGGTATAATATTATTACCGTCCCACATATTTTCAGTAAATCGGCACTATCTTAAGCAACGACTACGCTCTCTTTCGGGATTGGGATTCCACGGAGCCGTCTAAAGTGACCGTCTGTAGTCAAAACTCCGAGGGAGAATCGACCAATAGCAGCGAACTACAAGTGCCCATTCTAACGAACTCCATCAGGCATCAGCCGAAGAATCTGTTGGTATTACCAGGATAATCAGACCATTACTTGGCAGCCGCCAATAGAGCAGGATAAACTCATCGGATACAACGTCTTGTGGTGCTCAGTTTCCATAAATAGTTGGCAGATCTGTGACGACTACGAGCTGATCCAGTTTAAGGTGATACATGGATCGCAACATCTGTTCCAGTTGAAAGGGTCAATGGTGCAACCGAATGTTCCGTGGCTGCTAATTATATGGACAACACCGGAGGTGGAATGCAGTGAAACAGTCTCAGGTGGATTGGTCACCGGGACTATAAAACATCCTCTAACTCTATTCACTGTTGTCGTCGTCTTGCTTGGACCGATATATTTCCTCTTCCGGAAGCTGCAACGCATGGCACAAATCGATGTACAGATCCCTGACATGCTATTTAAATCAATTGATCCGATGTTGAAACTGCCGTTCCCAAAATCTTTCGCCCAAAAGCTGTAATAAACATCGCTAAGATGAACCAGATCGCCAAATTGATTAGATAAGAAAACTGTTTTTGTACAAAATTCTACATACACTCAGAGCTAATAATGTATTTTCAAGTCGATATCTGATTATAAAAATGGAATATATTATTTTCTGACCAAAATTAATTTAATAATTTAATTAAATAATTTTTATTTATTTATGAACTCTGTAGTTAATATAGATTAGATAGGGAGGAATTATATAGTTATAGGGCATAAATTGTTTTAATGCTAGCTCAATGACCGAAAATGTTTCCAACAGAAATGAGTCAAGCTATAGTTTGAAAAAACCGAATTGCGATAAGCTTTTCTGAAATAAGAATGTACCCATATATATTGAATTAAATGTTTCAAGCTTCAGTCATGAGTTGGAGAGCGCCTTTAATGGTACTATTCGTTTGGCAAATGAGCTTCTGCGATGCTCAGATGCCATGTGTTACACCCAGAGAAAAATCCGTTCGAAACGTTCAAAAATCAAGCCCAAACGGGGTCAAAAAGTGCGTAAGCCCGTTTGTTGTCAGTTCATGAACGCTTGTTCATAAAATTTGACCGAAATATTTGGCATGCTTTGCGAACGAATGGGGTCACTTTTAGAACATATTGGTGTTGAATTAGGAACATAATGGGCTTAAATAGGTAACGAACTGGTATTTTTCTGTGAACGGAAAGGGGACCATTTTCGAACGCATCAGCAAAATTCTGCGAACGGAACGTTCTTACTTATGAACATATCGTTCTTAAATTAAGAACGGTTTGTTAAAAATTCAAATCACCATAATAAAAAATGCGTACATATTTTTATTTTTGTATATATTTCGAAATTTTATTGGTCAGTAGGCTCTGAAGATGGCCCTAAGACCTATTGGCCCAATAGCTGCTTGGATGTCCTCCTCGGTGAGATACCGCAGACTCTCAAATGTCACTTGTGATTCTAAAAAAAACATAAAGTAAAATAAATTCATATGTATGTGTTCAGGCTTTCGTAAAACAACGTGCTTGACTTTATTTTATGAATTTATATAAAAGAAAACTCTCACATACAAGAACAATTGGTCAAGGCGCTTTGAAAAATCGTCGCACAATTGATTTTACATTCTTTTTTTATGAAGCACTCACCTTTTAAATGGGAATACACTTGAATAATCTGCTTTTTTTCCAAAAACTCCAACAGCTGTGCGTCGTCGCCGGTTAATTCAGTGCAAACTTCCTCGTTTCCTTGATAAATCATACTTTATTTTAATTGGATTAATGTAAATTGATCTCCATTCAATACTTACCGTCGTACTCGCACGTAAAAACGTTAACGTCCAGCTTATTTTCCATTTTAGCACAGCACTTAGCAAATTGTATACAAAGAACACTCACCACAAACAATGTGCCGAACAAATAATCGATTTTCGATAGAAATTACCCCGTCTATCGTAGCTTTTTCATGAACGGCGTTCGAAATCTGAGAACTATTTTCGCAATTTGACACCAACTCGTTCAAAACTGGAAATTTTTATGAACGGCGTTCGATTTTTAATAAAACTGTTCCACTTTTATGAACGGCGTTCTAGATTTGAGAACAAACGTTCAAAATGTGAGAACAAAAAAAGGAGAACGGATTGTTCGCAAATCATGAAAAATGTTCTTGATTTTTTTCGTTCTTTTTTTTCTGGGTGTAGGGATCCAGGAGATGTACAACAAATGAAATTTACTATAACAAATAGAAAGTGCTGTTTGGAATGGAAATTAAATAACGGGAAATATCGTGATAGATATATAGACTGGCATATGGAGCTGCATCCCCATAATTCTAAGATCGATCGAAAGACTCTTTGGTTAAACCCCGAAGATTCCAGTCTTGAAGAGGAACTATGCTTTGATATACCATCATACCCCCATCAGAAATACGACTTGAAACTGTCGTGTAGCTTCGCCGATCGCCTCGAGCCTTGGAGGGATGAGTACAATGCGCTGACCTTTTCAACTCCTCCGGCCATTCCGTTTGGTCCACCGCAGTTTGTCCCAAACGGATTTTTTTACAACCCAGAAAAGAGGCAGCTCCAGGTCTTGTGGATCCAGCTGAATGAACTCCAGTTTAATGGGCCCAACTTTTCGTATGTCGTTACCACGGACACTGGGTAAGTCAACCTACATATCTGCTTTAAAGCTTTCACTCGACCCATGATAATCTTTCAGAAATGCGGCGGTCCTCTTAAGCAACAACTCCGCCCTATTCCACAACTGGGATGCCACGAGTTCATCTGTTGTCTCCATTTGGAGCCAGAACTCGCGGGGACCTTCGCAAAATAGCAGCCAAATCAAGGTGCCCATTTTAGCACACAGCAGTAGCCATCAGCCGCAGCATCTGCGGTATCACGAAGACAACTTCACCGTCTCTTGGCAGGCCCCTCAGGATCAAAAGGATCTTATTGGCTACGTGGTCAGCTGGTGCTACGCTCCCAAAAACAGTTCCCTGATCTGTAACGATCACAAGGTTATCCACTATAGGAAACTAAAAGCATCCGATCTACAGTTCAAGTTTGTTAGGCCCTTGGAAGTACACAATGTGGCAGTAGCGGCCAAGTACAAGGACGATTTTACCGGTGGAACGCCACAGATCATTTCGACCAGATTGGTTGGGACCACCAAAGAGACTTATAGTTATAGATTGATTTTTTATATTGGGATATCAGCATTAGTCTCCCTTTTTCTGCTATGTCTGAAAAATTGCAAAAATTACAATCAAATGCCGAACCTTCCCTGCCCCACTATCTTTTAAATGCAGATATTGATTCTAAACCGCTAAAATACCGTTCGCAATTATAAAGAAATTGTTTAAAACCAAAAAAAATAAATTATACCTATTATATATGATTATGATATTTTTAAAACCAAATAAGACTTTTTTAAAACCTTATGCAAACTCAGACTCTACGTAATCGGAAAAAATCTATTACTACATTATGTTCCTTTAAACCAAAGAAAACACCAGTTCTCATTTATTTTGTACAATTATTATTCGTGTTTGTAGAAAATACAAAATATCAAAGGGCTCGAGAACGTTGACACGGAGAAATGGGTTAAAACGAATCCAAAGAACTTATTGCACATTTGTGTGTTGTGTTCGAGTGAGTGTATAAATAAATAACGTAATATGTCGATCATTGCCAAAGCAGAAGAAGATAGTTTGCACAGCTCCTCCGTCCTATCTATGTAACTAGGGTATTATTATTTCGATTAAGGTTTCTCGTTTAAGGGCTGGATGGATCCGTTGGGACTCTCCGGGGGACTTCCCCTTTCACAGCTTCCGTATGCTGCGGTCTGCCGCAGCCGAATTAAGTTTGGTTCTGTGAAAATAAGAATATAAGATCATTAGTTTGGTTTTCAGCACCCACAAAGCAACTAAACAACAATATCAAAATAAGCTTCAAATCGTATTAGGCCGAATCTTAACGAATAAACTGAGCCTTCGAGAGGAGTTGCATTAGTATCGATCGGAGTGCGATCGAAAACCGAACAAGAGTGTTAATTTAGTACACAACACAGTGGAGCAGAACAAGGAACTTCATGCGAATGCGTTGGCAGCTTACCCCGATTTCCCAGTCGCCCAAGGGCCAACTGGAAAACGCTCGAACCTCTCAAAACTGCCGCTGAACGAATCTAGAACCCTGGAGTTTATTTATCTTTTTCAAATCGAAGGAGGATTGTGTATGTTCTCTTGAAATATCTGGCGTCAGAATGACCTCGCACATCGCTTGGGGAGCATTTAAGAATGGTATTTTACTGGCTAAAGGTGCTGTGATGTTGCTGGGACTTTTCTACTCCTCACTGGTCATCCTGTGGTCGGTGGTTTTTTTTGTGGTTTGTATTTGGTGGGTGGTGCGATGAGAAAAAGACCTCAAATTAGTGCCCAGAAAGAATATACACAAAATGAAACAGCGTGGCCAAGCGCGGTGAAGGTGCATGGATGATCTCGGATGCTAGCGAAAGCCGGAAAGCAAAGCCTAAATTTCCACTTCTGACGCCAATTCAGAGGAATGAGTAAATCAAAAATTGCTCTTGGTAAATATCAAACTGCATTTGGCGGACTCAAGGCTTTTACAAAAGAATAAATATTCAGATGGACACAAAATAAGGATTTAGTTAACTAGGTTCAGATCTCTCTCTGTGAGTACCGGAAATGACGTTCTGTTTTCGGGTTGGGTGTGCGTGCGTTTTTGTGTGTTGTGTGTTGTGTGTGTGTGGAAAGAGAAAAATAAAACGAAATCAATAAATTAGTATTGGGTATTGGCTAGGTATGCGGCTAGCTCCCTATGAAAAAAATCAGAATCGGGAATACGGGGGTATCCAAGGCTGGCCGAGATCAAAGGGCACTTACAGTTCCATGGAGAGCACCGTGGGATTGGGACAGGCTTGGGGTGCCCGTATGTGACACTGCTTGTGACAGATCAGCTGGCAGTCGCGGCACTCGTAGCCCTGCTTTCCGGGCCTCCGCGGGATGGACTTCATGCAAATGGAGCACTGCAGGCCGCTTCTGAAATACCACGGAAAAAAATATTTTTTTTTTAAGTGTTCTTCCAAACTACATAGTCCCTATTTACTTTCCAAGCATCATTGAGTAAGTAAAAAAAACTTCAGTTTTAAACGAACCCAAAAATTTCTGGAACCAAATTTTGTATGGAATACAAAGTGCATAGTAGTTTTAAAATAAGAATGTAAAACATATTTTAACAATCAAAGTTAAAATTTAAATTTATAGTAAATTTATTTATAATTGTTTATAACTCTCAAAGAGAAAAAAATTACTTTAATCCGAAGATTATAAAAAAAGCTTAAGTTTTAAACAAAAAAAACTAAACCAAAACTGTAAATTCTTCTGCTATTTATTCCTATATTTAATATTAATATAACTTTTATGAATACCTGCCTATAATCTCTATAGAAATCTATAAACTTACCCGCTCAAATGCTTGGCGATGAAGGTGTGATCGTTGTAGATGTGCAGCTTGGTGCCCTTGCGACGCCAGCGCGGCCTCTGGGCGATGGCCAAAGGCACAATAAAGTGGCTAAGGGGAATCAAAAGCAACGGAGCCTTTAAAAGTTGAACATCTGTACATCTGTGATCGAAACTCACCGCTTTATGCCATTCTCGATGGTCTCCAGCACCAGGGTGGAGGCCTCGTGCACATAGGTTTTATTACTAGCCGAGGAGAAGCCTGAGATGGCCGAGGATTCTGAAATTGAGGAGCGGCGTGAGTGGTCGGTGATGGAGTGACCAATGCCCATGCGGGGTCCTGCGTTTTATTTATTTTTAGTGTGTGTTTTTTATTTGGCAAGTTGAGAGTGGCACACAAACCAAGCACCCGTTAAGACCCATCAAATCATATTTTGCATATATGAAAATAAACAAAAGAAAAGAATAGGAAAAGAGTATGAGAAATAATTAAAATCAAGTCGAATCAATGAGTTATAACCGATGGCGAGCAGATCCAAAATTCAAATACCAAAATCCAAAAAAAAAATGAGTGAAATATTTACAAAATATTTCAAAATATTCAACCGTGTGTGTGTTTTTTTGTTGGAATAAGTGTTTGGTGTGCGTGTGAAGGAACCATGGAATACATACAGATTCGTGTTGTGGATCACAGTTCAGTTAGCGTTTGATGGGAGTTGTGTTAGGGGAGAGAAGATAAAACAGACAATAGATGTAGATACAGATACAGATAGAATTACCATATAGTAAAGATCAAGCTTTGAATACGACAATAATTAGAACACTTAAATGTCTAGGGAGGAAAGCAATTTACACTTAGTAATAAAGTTATTCGTGAGATATGATGTCTGGGAAATAATGATTTAAATACATTTTGATAGCCAAATAAATTCCCACTATTGCCAGAAATTAAAATAATATCTAGTATAAAAATAAAAAGAAAGCCTTTATCAAAAATTGGTATAAAACTTGGAGAAATAAAATAGATTTTTTTCTTATAAAGCCTATTAATCAGAATATCCCAAATGTCCAATAAAATAATATAAACATTAAAAATATTAATAAAACGAGTAAGGAAAAGGTGCAGGTAGCAATTAATAGTTGCGATTAACGGGTAAAATGCCAAGATCTCGAATGAGATATTAAATGTGATGAGTGTCCCGTCGCAGAGTTATTAGCAGAATGCGGGAGTAGTCCAAAATATGTGCGTTAAGCCGGGCTCAAATAGTCAAAACGTGGACACTGGCGGAGGATTGTGATCGGGTGGTAATTACCAAGTGAATTGCTTTTGGACAGAGTGGCACGATCGACAGATAATGAACGGGAAGAATCACCATTGAGGGTTCCGGTGGCTGTTCGAGGGAATCCGGTGGCTGTTGCTGTATTCGAGTTGGTGGCTGATAGTGACTTATGACTGTTATTATTGGGCTGATCGGCCGAGAGGGTGCGTGTCTTGGAGCGGCTGAGCCGCATCTTCAGGGTGCCAAAGAAATTACGTTTTTTGCTGCGCCCGCGATCGTCGACCACATCATGGCCCTCGATCAATCCGGAGTGCTGGGCCAGCTGCTGGGCTCCTCCATTCCGGGGCAGGGTGTTATATCCACCCGATCCGGCTCCATTCGAGTTGCCATTGCCATTGAGGCTATAGTTGTTGTGATAACCACTGCCATTGGGCGATGATGCTGCATTGGGTTGGCCAAACTGCAAGTGATTCGAGATATATTATTATGGGATCTAATCCTAAGTCCTAACTCAAACTGCATGCCATGCCTGTGAACTCCTTGAACTCTGGCTACTTACCTCCGCGGTGCTTTCCTCGTTGACGGTGCCGTTACCTGAATCGTTGAGGGCCTCGCCCAGCTGACTGGCCTTCTCCTCCTTGGCCTGCTCCAGCTCGAGCTCGTCCTTGGCCTCGTTGGCTGCCCGCTCGAAGGCCTGGGCCACGGCCTGATCCAACTCGGTCGCCGTTTCGATCACCTCGATCTGGCCCTCTTTGTTCACCTCGACCTGATCGTTCGAGGATTTGGTTAGGGAAGCGCATTTTGGGGGTTAGGCGGAGCAAAACGGAACGAGAAACATTTGGATATTAGCTTGGCTTAGAAACTAGTTAGCCTACATGACTTCTAGACCATCATGAGGGCGGGATTAGAGACGCAGTAACTCAAGTAACTCAAAAGAACGATTGAAGAAATTATGACCAGGTTTGTGGGGGTTTACCTTAAATGCATTCGGGCCGTTCGAGTTCTGGGCGGGATCAGAGACGGGAATGAAATGAAATAAAGGTAAAGATAAAAATAAGGGAAATTAAAAAACAATAGAACGGGGAGAGAGGATACGAAATGTATGAAACCTCTAATAACATTGTTTTTCTTGATAAAATATAAATAAATGTTCCTCCCAACAACCGTGACTGAATCTTCCGATTTAAACACTCACTCGCTGAACGCTGTGGATGATCAGCGTGCTCTTGCTGGGCTGTCCACCACTTCCGCTGCCCGAGAGCGCTCCATCCTGCAGAGCCCGTACGGCTGCATCCGCCAGATCCGCTCCATTCCGGATGTGTTCGTTGATGGCCGGCGTGCTAAGACGCAGCGCCTCCTTCAATCGCTGGGGACGGGTGCCCGCCGGGATTTCGGCGCCCTCGATGAACACAAAGTCCACGGTGATGGCCCCCGCAACGGGCTGCGTCTCATAGGGGCGTGGCTGCAGCTGCAGCAGCTGAGTGGAAGCAGGTCCCACGGCCAGCTCATCGATGCCAACCAGGCCGAGACCCAGGAACTTGGGCGGATCGGAGGCAATCACCGGATGGTCATACACCTCGAACAGGATCTCGGCTGATTGGGGGGAGAGTTCACTAAAGGAAGAAAAGGAAATAGAATCATTAGTGTGTGTTGAAGGAATATCAAGAAATGACAAATATTACAATTAAAATGGAAACTTTCATCGGACTCACGATTAAATTAGACCTTAAAATTACTTAACTTAATATTATTGAATGATTTTCTTGTAAATCACTATGTTCTTTAGTAATGATTACTCATCGAAAACCATTAATCCTAAAAGATCATGATCTAAGGGTACAGATACAAAGTACTTAAATCACAAATCACCATTGTGTTTCACTTACAAGAGGAAGTGCTCATCCCAGAAGGGTTTGCTGCCGCGCTGAGTGCCCGTCTGGTTCTTCTGGGCCGGCTCGTCCATCTCGATGACCACATAGGGATTCTGGGCCTCCCTTATTCCCTCGCCCTTGACGATCTTGACCAGCAGCCGCCGGCCGGAAACCATGTGCTGTGAGTCCCTCAGTCCCACGCCGCCCAGGTGGTGCTCCATGTTGTGCTGTGTGGGATGTAGGAGGACAACATGCAATGAGTGAGTGCAGCGAGAGAGACACAGAGTAGAAAGAGATCAGGGGAAGGGTTCGAAGGTCGATCTGAGAGTGAACAAAAGTCGGGTTGTTTGGGGCTTATGAAATTCGCCTTTAATCAGGAACTAATGCGTGACAGACACTAGAAATTGTAATAATATTGAAAGTATTGGTTGCCCTGAAAAGAGAGAGCGCAAAAGAGAGTTCTTTTTACTTTCAAGGATCAAAAGGGGGGAAACAATACGAATTCTCAACGGAGACACGGGAAATGTGGTGTAGAATTCTGAGCTGAGAGATAGAGAAAAGGCGAATTCCATAAACACAGAGGTGGGCGAGAGCAATGAGAAGTGTCTGTCTGTCTGTTTGTTTGTTTTTTATGCTTTTTTCGGGTTACAACACTGTACAGAGAGTCTCTAATCGAGTTCTGTGTGCGATGACGAGTGTTCGAGGCACAGGAATACGAAGAACAAGTAACAAAACAAAACACATCCACGGATACAGGAGCTGGCATCTTCTCACTGCTCCCGACGCTCACCGCCAGCGAGTCATAGTGAACGGGATAGATTACGGGCAGGTCCAGGGGCTCCACTTCGGCCCGCGGACAGGTGGAGTAGATGGAGAAGTCCACCGGATAGACGGTGTCGCGCAGAGCCGTCGTCAGGATGTCGCTGATCACCGTCTGCAGCTGCTGTTCGTCCTGGTCCATCGCCTTAATGGCACCCACGCTGTTCATCGCGATGCGAACCTTTAGGAATAGAAAAGTTGATGGGTTATTATCATTTTTATATAATTTTGATGAAAATAATAATAATAGAGCTTGAAAACTATCGATATTTTCGATATGTTCGCGATATCGTACGATAACATCTATGTTTTCCAGGGAAAACTCATTTGAAATATCAAGAAATAGGAAACTGACGATATTTTTTTAAGCTCTACATTGATATATCATTTAGTTAAATACCATTTTGAAATATATACAATAACAATTTATATTTATTTAAATTTAAATGTGTGTATGAAAAAAATGTGAAATTTGGAGAGTTCGTATCATAAGTTTAAAATGAATCAAAGCTCAACGATTTTTTATAAAAAGATTTTAAAAAAAAGTATTTTTTTGTTAATAGATTTAAAATAAAACAAGAGAGAACGCTATAGTCGGGTTGGTGTCCCGACTACCTAATACCCGTCACTCGGCTAAAGGGAGTGATCTGTAGTCGGGTTGGTGTCCCGACTAAAGGTTGTAACTCAGCTAAAGGGAGTGCGAGGGAGATGGAGATATATGTAAACTTTGATCAGGCTTAACTTTTTAACGAATGGTCCGATTTAAAAAATTTCTTCTGCATTTCGATAGGTATAACTAAACGCAACAAAATTGCATTTATACTTATCAGAAATATTTGAAAATGTGGGCGCCAGGCACATTTTTGTATGGTTTGTGGGCGACTATGGGCGATTGTGGGCGTTAGAGGGGGCGTGGCGGTCGCCTGAAGTAAACTTGCGCTGCGTAGGAAGCCCAAGAATATGTGTTGGTAATCCCAATATTCTAGCTATTGTAGTTTCCGAGATCTCAGCGTTCATCCGGACGGACAGACGGACAGACGGACAGACGGACAGACGGACATGGCTAGATCGACTCGGCTAGTGATCCTGATCAAGAATATATATACTTTATAGGGTCGGAAAAGCTTCCTTCTAGCTGTTACATAATTTTGCACGAATACAATATACCCTTTTACTCTACGAGTAACGGGTATAATAATCTTGTTCTTAAAATGTTTCCCATTTATCAGTAAATATACAATTATTTTTAGCTGTTTAGTTACTCACATCCGGATAGCCCTCGACGCGCATCTCTCCCTTGAGGGTGTTGTAGTTCATGGGAATGGCCATGCGGGCGCGGAACCTTGACACGGTGACCTTATAGTGGGAGGTCTCCACCTTGCCGGCCTTCTGACGGAAAGTCTTCACCTGCAGCACCGGCATGGCATCGCAGTCAAAGGTGATCAGCTGTAATATTGGGTTTTCAAGTGATTAAAGCTCCAACTGACAACCCATTGACTTCTCACCATATCAGCGGGATTGTTCTCATCGCAATTACAGAATATATTATTCAATCCGGGGGCAGGACTGTCGGGGAGCACTCGAACCACTTCAACGGCCACTCCATGCTGCAATTGGAAGAGAATTTATTAACTTATTGCCCAAAACCGAACAGCTGGACTCCTTTCCATCTCTGGATTTATTATTCGCGCATTACGTAATTCAGCAGCGTGCGTTTTTTGGGGCCTCAACTCAGAGACGGGATAATGACTAACAGCAAAATTCCGACCTTGGCCTACGACTGGCTCCGATCACGTAAAAGGCGATAAAAAAAAGTAAATCAGAGGAAAACAAGCGAGGCTTAAAAGAGGTATTACGGTTTTGAGATACCCTCTATATATAGTCTTAAATTATATTTTCTTACAATGGTTATGATTTAAAAAAATACTGAATTATATATATTTTTTCGACTCAAACTATCAACTAATTTTATTGAAAAATAAAAATAAATAAATTTTTAATCAATAAAAAGAAATTTAACTAAAATACGCCAATAAATAATAGATTGGTATTAATTATGATCTTTCATAAATCCCAGATTTCAAATTAAATTATTTTTAAGTTAACCTCGTACAAATCTACAAACGAACACTATAAACTCTTCGATCCAACGACTACAGGGTGTATAAAACTGAAAACAAAACGCGTTTCAACATCAGTTACGGCTGAGCGAGTTCCCAGTTCGCTGGAGAAGGGGAACGAAGAGCTGGAACCCAAGCAGCTGAACATCGATTTCAAGTTGAATGTCGTGGCGGGCCAAGAACAAAGGTTAATGCCCGGCCAATAAAGACCAAGTCGGGCTCAGCCATGACATCAGAGACCGGGCCATGAATGATGTCAAAGCTGCGAGCGCTCTGATGTCATTTAACCATCCTCTGGATGGACTCAGTCAGACTCACCTCCTCCACGGACTTGCGCAGCGTGTCGTTGATGGCAATCACCCAGGACATGAGCAGCTCGTTGACGATGACCAGGTCGCTATAAAGCCAGCGGAACACCTGGCTGGTCCAGGTGACGGAACTCTGGAAGATTAAGTTGGTTATTGGGAATTCGGAGTACAGTCTGAGTGTATAGATCAGTTGGAATAGTTTTGAATGGAATTTTAAAATATATTGTAATTTAAAGCAGAAAGTATTAATATTTAAAAATTTGATTTAATTCATGTAGCTATTTATTTGATCATAAAAATTTATTATTAGAAAGAAAATGGTTTATTGATCTCAAAGCTGTATTTTGATATATTTTAAAAATCCGATTAAAAGTAATCTTTCAACGATTAAAAAGCATAATTTAGTTTCTAATAATCCTTGCCTCCCAACTGACTTATAAGTGGACTTTTATATCTATAAACTCACCGTTTCCGGACCCACGACATTCGATGGCGGTGGGACATAGCGCTTCTTGCGGTTCTCTGGCCCAGTGGAACTCTGACGCACCACCCGGCGGCGTGGACCGCCGGCAGCTGCACCAGCACCAGTGTTTAGGGGCGAGGCTGACGAGCGTCCGCGGCCTCCGGATCCGCCGGTCAGGGGCTTGGATAAATCCTCCACCTTGCTCTTGGTGGCCAGCAGGTCTCGCGGCTCCGAGAGACGCTTCTCTGTCTTGCCGGCGACGGATGACGGTGATCCGGACGTGGGGGCCACGCTCGTCTGGCGGCTGTTGGCCGCACTGGCCGACTTGTCCTTGTTGAGATACTTGTGGTAGAGCAGTTTGATCAGCCAAACGGAGAAGAGGGCCAGAACGGCCCACAGGAAAATGAAGATGGCCAGGGAGTCCATTGTTAAGTCACCAAGTCCCTCGAACGAACAGATATAGTCATCGATTTGATCTGCTAGATCCATCGTTCAGTTCCAGGGCGAGTTAATCCCACAGATCGTCGGCATCATCGTTGTCGTTCTGCGGGAATAGAGTCTTTTAGTGGGTGTTTCTCAGCTGGCGAGAGCTTCTCCGAGATGGGTTGAGGTGAGAGGAATTTGTGTATCGGGGCAGCCATTAAAGATCTAAATCCCCCTCTTGCTACCCATCCTCATCGCATTCTATTTTTAGAACTTGTACAATTTTCTTTTGGGAAAATATGAAAGTTGAAAAAATCTGGCCACTCACAAAAGCACACAGTCCAGAGGAAGTTTAGAATATATATTCGGTTTTTATGTGAAGCTTAACTTGTTTATATTATTTAAAATATTTTTGTTGGTATAAATAAATAATTGAAATAAAAATCGAAATCTTAGAAAACGGAACTAAACCGAACCGAACTGAAACAGAACTCAACTGAAATGAACTGCTCGCATTCGGAAACGGTTCGAATCGGATGGTATCTTATGGGATCTGCGCTCTCCGAGGCGAGAGCAATTCTCAGATGCCAAAGAATCTGTGTATCCGACAGTATTTATTTAAACGGAAGACACTGCGCCGGCGCCTGTAGCTCGTGTCAGAGATGTGATGTGAACACTTGTTCTCCATATTCTGCGTGACTCCAACTATTCCATTCTTCTGTCATCTATTGGCCCCTATTGGCATTGACGTCATAGTTTTTGGGGTCGCGACGGAGAAAGAAAAGAAATGACGTAAGGAGGAGCCACACTTTTTTAACGACTTCATCTCATTGTTTATAATGTGTTTGTTCTGCTTTTATTTTTAGACCTCTCGTTGTTTGTTTCTTTCCGCCTTTGCTGCTTGTATTACACAGATTTATTAGAAACTATTCGAGAGAATTGGCATTCAACTAAACGACTGTGGGGAAAATAGAAAATGTTTTCCTTTCATTCCCCTTGGCACTTGTTGCAGTTAATGCCTAAAACATTGTGTGGTTCGTGCCCTCGTCCCATTCATTGCTGAATTTTCGCGAAAATACGAAAATGCGCAAAGCGTTTTCGGCGATAGAAAAACAATAACAAAGAGCTATTATGCTGGCGATTATCTGTTTAATATCAATTGGAGCTGTGTTATTTTTTCTCTTTTTTCTATCTGCACGCACGCTATTTTAAGACACTGGAAAAAAATATTATAATATTTTTGAGCTAGGAGAAAATCAGTGTTTAATAATTTTACTTTAATGCTGATCGTGGTGATTTTATCTTGGATTTATAGAGTGAATTCCAACCTATGTATATGGAACATGAAAATTCCTAGTTTGGAATACCAATTTTCTTTCTCTGTGACCGCTACATTCTTCGGCTTTCTGCGCCACTGATTTTCCACTTGCCTTTTCTGCTTTTCCACTCTCCAATCCAAGCAAGTACAAAACACTTTTCGAGCATTCTCAGCCACTGGGCCGTCGTCTATTGACCCCTCGCCATTATGTGGGCACAGAGGGCGATGCGGAGGGGCGCGAAAATGGGGGGAGGTGCGAGTGAGAGGGCGATTACGAGAGCAACAAGTACTCGCGGGTATTTTTAACCATTGGCAAGCCGCACGAACCGTTGGGGAAAATGTCGTCTGCCACGCCTCTATTTGGGGGGCAGCAGCCCCGCGGTACACATGTTCCCATCGCCCCTGATTGACAGAGATCTAAGATCTAACGGGAAAAGAGATCTGTGGGAAAAAATGTCCCCTTCTTCAAGAAAAACTCCCCAAAGACACATACGAAATTGTAATTTCCATTTAATTATCATAGCAGATGGTGGGAAAAACCATTATTTTTTAAAAACTAATATCTTCATTTTAAACATTTAAAAAATATAAATTCAAGCCAAGATCAACTAAATATATGTAAATGTAGATTTGTCTTAATAAGAGTATACTTTGATTACAGATTTAATACATTTAAAAGTCTTTTTAAAGTAAAACTTACTCATTTTAAACAAGATACGTTTTTCAATATAAATTACATTAGTTTCAAAGAAATCAGACTTTAATCTATGCTTAGAATATAATGGAAATTAGGAAAATAGTCAGAATTAAATCAGAAAATAATTGTAATTAATTGGTTGATCGTTGTTTTGAAATTGAATTAAAGAAAAACGAATTGACGAACTCGCATCATAAATATTCAAGGTATCAAATCATCATCGTACGCCAACAGCATACAAACTCTATTAAATACCATAGAGTAAATTAGCATATTATAAATTTCTGACAAAGCTCAATGTTCAAGGAAATCAAACCCCAAAAAATGCCTTTTTTCAGGTTTTTATTTCAACTAAACTGTAAGTGTTATAAATCTTTTTCACCGTGTACCTGAAAGTTCTGCAAAATTCATGTGGTAATAGTTCATATTCCCAGAAGAGCCGCTGGGCCCGGCTAATTAATGCCAAACTGTGCGGCTCATGCAAACTATTGGCCAACTGGCTGCGGCCGGCCCGCTTCCCAAGCTCGAATTTAATGAGCTTGGGCAACGGCAACAGGTTGCCAGTACTTCCGTTTTAATTGCCACCTCCAAAGGGGTCAGAGGTTGCGGGTTGAATGCCCCCGCCTCTTGAGAAATGGCGTCACCTCTCGGGCATTCTTTACGACTTTTTTTTTAGGGTCTAAGTACTCTTTAGAAAGGTATTCCGTGTGCAAACACTGTGAGATGCACACAAAGTGCGCATTGCTAATCACATTCAAATGCGAATAAATATTGAAAATGATTTCCGTTACCACGACAGAGCTAAAAATAGAGATTGGGTAATCCAATCCAAACCAAGCCGATTCAATCCGATCGTAAGCCGCCGATCGCAAAGAAAAGCAAACCACAGGCTTGAAGGTCGCCAAAAAAAAATGAATAAGTCAGAAAAGTGGGCGAGACAGGGAACTCACATTTGAGTCACCTTATCTTATCACAGTCTTTGCATTTATCGCGTTTAATGGTTATTAATGAATGAGTATTATAACTCGATATGGATCTTGGCACCTGGCCATAAAAACAAAATAAAAAAGACAGCAACAGGCTCTATCTTGCGCCCTCAATGGGTCAATAAAATATGTCAAATGACGACACCGCCATCAGTTCAAAATACCCTCAACCATGATGTCATTTCAGTGAGTATTCTTCGCTATATTCTTTATTCAAATTGATAAGGCGCTGGTTCAGATTTGTGGCACACAAGAAAAAAAACTAATTTATAATTATAAACTTCAAGTGGTGATTATAATAGCTTGGATATTTTTAAAATAGTTCCACACAAAAAAAAAATTGTCAAACGGTCCCCAACCACAAAAAATTATCCATTCTACCAAGTAAATAGGTGTGTGTCTTTGCTAATTGTGTGTATTTGTTGTTGTGAAAGTAACTATTTAATAAGTAGAATTGACAATTTTTTGTGGTCCCCAGTCCCCGTTTGACAATTATAACAGTAGATTTTACCAAGTTTTTTTTTTTGTGTAGGATACAAATTTTGTAAAACCCAAAAATGATTTAATCTTTGTATAGGTAATTTAATTGAAAAATTGAAATATAATTTGTATACCTTTGTTTTGATTGCCAGATAAAATTATTTTACCGATACCGGTCATTGAAAAAGAGTACACCCATTTATTAAAGTGCACTGGTGCCGGCCAGAGAGCTCTAATCAGTCATTCATGCATGGAGAGTCTCAAATGAAATTGCACTTTAATTTAGCCCGATTAATCTATTACCCTATAGCTCCGATATCAACGACTGAACTTCGTCTTGTTTGCCATTTCCAAGTGTCAAGGTTGAGCTATTTTTGGAAATGCGAAAGGAAATAACAAACGAGCGCAGACTGGGCGTATGCTAGATTTGCAGCTAATGTCATTAAGCATACGCAGGTTGATCCGAATTTCGACAGCACGCAACTGAGACCACGTCAGAGGTCAAAAGGGAAAGGGGCAGTTGCGTGTTTCAGTTTTGTGCGGGCCAAAGTTCAAATGAAAACAACTGGGGGGGAAAGCAGTTAAACCATTTTACACAATTCTCTGAGACAGACAACGTGTCCGACAGTTGGGAACCTTTCGACTTTGCCCTGTTCCAAAACTCGTTTATCGATTGAAACTTGTACCGAGAACCCATCGATTTTCGCTCTTTGAAAACGGGGTCTAGGCAGTCGAAACCGTTACGCATCCCGTCCAAGGAAAGTTCCTGCTCCCTGCTTATTGATTTTTCACCCGGTTTCCTTTCCTTATCTCACTGATTGGCCAGCAAATAGACTCGGCGGTCAATTTGCTCGGCCTCCGTTAACCGACGTTTGGCTGAAAGGTATTCGAACCCCGGGGCCAAATGTTGTGACCACGCATGAGGACTCTTTTAAAGGCCAGGGTTGCCAGGGCAACCTTAAATAATTTAGAGCCCTCGCATTGATTTGTCAACGTCCTGTCTGCAAAACAAACCTCAGAAGAATCGTAAAAAGTATTCACAGTTCAGAGCACATTGTTTGTTTACACAAAACATATTTTCCCTTTTTCGTGGAAGCTTTTTTTTTAGACGAAAAGCTTTGACCGGCAAAGGATGCGCTATAAGAGAGAACAAAGTAGAGAGCAAAGAGCAGAATAAGAGAGAGGCGGAAATGGAGGGGTTGGAAAAGGCAGTCAAAAAATATCTTTAACTTTTTTGTTCAGTTTACTTTGCAAAATTAATTAATTAAGTAAATATTTTCATACATACATAGTTAAATAATTTTCAGAATAAAAAAACAACATTTTCTTTCCAACCCTTAAGAACCCTAAAATCCTGATTCCAATCAAAAAATTCTAGTTCTAGCTTTCACTTTAAAATTTGACATTTTTCCCGGTGTACTAATTTTTTTGCCTAGTTTTACTGGCTTTCGCAGCGTCAACAGCCTGTGACACAGTTTCCACATTTCGGGGTGGCTTCCAAGGGTGCAGAGAGGAGATACGAAACTAGAAACGAGGGTTGGAGTGGAAAGCACGCTATTTTTCCCTCTATCGTGCAGAGGATCGCCGAAACGTCTTCATAGGCCCATTAGGAACACACCCAAAATAAAAACCAAGCCCAAAATTGGGCAAAACTCAAGCTCAGTAAAGGATGTGGTGTGTTAAAATGGGGCGGTTTTCAGGGGAAGTGGTTGTTTTACTTACCGTTTCATGCAACGCAATTCGTAGATATAATTATTGTTGTTTAATCCGCAGGATGAAGTGTAGTAATTTTTGTGGTTCGTGGAAATAAAAATATTTTGAATTATTTAGTGGGAATTCACAACCGAAACCGCAATGTTCTCGTGGTATTTTAGTAGCCCTGTTTTTGCAACTTTTCGGCCGAAATGTACTTGGTTTTCAGGTGTTAGGGAAAATGTAAAAAAGAAAATGCCCCGTGATTGATTAGTGACAAGAAGCTTATAAACCTTGGGATATTTTTGGGTATTCATGTGTGTGTTTGTATGTTGGGCACGTGAGTTAGGTGGCCAAAATAAAAGTTTCAATAAATTCCAGAGCCAGAAATTTAGGGCCAACAATTTCTCTGTGCAAAATGCAAATCAATAAAGGAGAAGGATGGGGTGGGGGAGTGGGTGGGGGTGGTGACGGGCGGAAAAGCTTGGCACACATAGTAAACAAATTGTATTTTCGATGAATTTGTATATTCTCTACTCACACGGTTGACCGAGTTTTTAAGGCCACGTTAACAATTAATATTCCTACAAATTTCGATTTAATGCCAAAAAGTCAACAAAACACTGCCGATTATTCTTTTTTCAAAAATAATGCCGTTTCGTATTGAATTTCTTAATATTTTTAAATTATTTATCTGGCTTCTTTGTTTCGCTAGAGCGAGACACAAGATAGTCGTGGTTTTATTGCGATGGTGATGATGAAATTCTTTCGTTTGTTATTGTTCTTCTCTTCTGATGTTTTTGTCACTTTATTCGATGCGAAGATGACGATAACGGAGAAAAAGAGGAAGGCGAGGCAATGCGAGTAGACGTGTGAAGAATTTTACAAACTTCCGTAAAATTAACTAAAAAGGGGAGATACAATGAATCTTTTGTTGAGTACGAGACTTCACAAACAAATTGTTTCTTTGAAATAAATTTTAAATTTGTATATAGAGCTAGGTATAAAGAAATAGATTTACTAAACCTTTCTCATTTTATAGAACTTAAATAATTCTACACAAATCCGATTTATTCAAGTCGAAATAAAAAAAAACCACCTAAGTTACAAAAAATATAAACTGAATACATGAAAACCAGGCAACTTACAAAAAAAATACAATCGAGTTATTCAAGTTTGTCTGTATTCAAAAACTAAGTTCAATGTCGTGGGTTGCTTCCGCTTGGTTTTGAAAGGTTTGATTATTGTTTCTCTGCTATTCCAATGTCCCGGGTCTTCGATAAGAAATCATAACATTAGAATTATGTAGATTTTTGGTGGAACTTTGTGCGCTCTACGATGTGCCATCAGAATTTAGATTTTCTAGTTTTCACTGCCACGTTACTGGGCCACGCATTATATTTAGTAGTTTTCTAGTCAAACTTGGCCAACATTTAAATTTTCCCCAGCCACAACAACAATTAGAACCGCAGAAGAGAATCGAACCAAATTTGAGAGAGCCAAACAATCAGCTGTTTACAGCATCAATGAAGAACGCTCTTTTTGGTACCATTTAATTTCGATTAAAATTCGGCATTTCAATAAATTGTTTTCTGTAGATCAAGCACACACATACACACACACGCGCAGTTTATATGTTAAATTGTATTTCTGCAATGCTTTTTAAATATTTTGCTGTTGGCACAACAAATATTTTTGCGATTTGTTGCCAAATTTCCCATACACATCCACACACGCGCGCACACACTTAACGACTTTGCTTTCGTTTCGTTCCTTTGTTTTTTTTGGTTTCTGCTTTTTGATGGGCACTAGAACAATAAGAAATGTTGCCGCCGCTATTTTACTTTTCCATCCGCGAACGAAACAAACACCAACCTCACTCGTTGAGTTTTAAAGAGAGAATGCTGCAGAGCCCCATACAAAAACACTTTGCGTATGAGCGATTTTTTGGTTTCAAGGGAGAAACCATTTTCGAAGAGAGGCGCGAAAGCTCGATGGCAGAGTTGCCAGCTTTTCGCATAAAACGGGTTTTAGCGGGAAAGAAAAAGCTGTTTTTGAAATACGAAAAATATCGGAATACATCAGTGGGTTTGTATAAGTAGTAGATATTTAAATATCCCATGGTATTAAGCATAATATAGCTCGAAAGAAAAAATAAAAGATCCCTAAGAATAAATTAAAAGACCTTAGCTCTAATCTACCTTGCTGGATTATGTTTGAAAATATTTAAGTACGGCTATATAATTTTCCATTCTTTCGAATTATTAAGGGGGATTCCAATAATTTTAATTTTGATGGCCTGAATGAAAGCGAATTAAATTTCAGCAATGGTAGCTTGGCATCACTACAACAAAGCCGAGCTTTCAAGTCGCTTATCGATAGTTTGAGGACAAATTCATCAACGGAAAATATGTAACAGAGCGCTGTTATAAATTTTCAAATAGCCTTTTGTAAACATGATAAATAAATTCGTCACTCTTCTGGTGCGTTTCGTATGCTGTCTAAGTTACAAACTTGAATTGCAATAAAAAAAATTGAATACAATTCTTTTTAATATACTTTACTATCTTTTCCAATACAATTCAGAGGTATCAATTGATTGTGATTGTATAAAGTTGACGTACATGCCTCTCGCATTTCACCCAAAGAAGTTTTTGATAACGATAATATTTTGAACATCAAATGTGTTAGGGCTAAAAAAGTAAAACACAGACTTGGTTTTTACATACAAACGTTGCTTGTTTATTTCACTTTACGTTCTTTTGTTGAATATGCATATAATGTTTTTGCGCTTCTATTCCGTCCCGATCGCCGCCGTTTTATAACTTACGCCCCTTATCGATCTAAGTGAATCCGTTGCTGATTTTTAATATATATTTTGATCTCGAGTCAATGCTGGCTGTTTCTTCGTTTCGTCTTCTCTTGTATGTATATTGAATATTCTGGTTGTATATAAGTGTATAATATATTTAATTTAATACATAAAAAGTTGCGTCGCTGCAACGCGCATCGATTTTCACTTGCTTCGTTTAAAATAGTTTACGTGTGTTTAATATTAAATTGTTTCCATTGTTTTCGCAATGCAAAGATCATATATAAAAATACAAAAATCATAACATTTACATACACACCGGACCGTGTGTGTGGCCGCCATATAACTAGGTATTCTGTATACTCTATATAATCATATATCGACGCAACCTTGCACAGTCAATATAAATTATTGTTAAATTACAAAAAATTAAAATGTATATATGCATTCGAATTATACACAACTACCGCTCTCTTTCCTCAGTATAAATAAATTTTTGTCCACTTAATAAACAATTTCACTTCGTTATACCTTAAGAACTAAACTCTCCTTCTCCTTCTTCTGCTCCTGCCTCCTGACCTTCCTCTTCCTCGCTGTCTGATCCACCTTTTTCCGATTTGCTTGGCCTGCTATCATTCAATAATTTCGCTATTTAGTCTTAGTCGTATATGGAAGTTGAATTGGTACGCATATGTTCAGGATCGGCTTTTCCGCCAAGTCTGGGGAGGAGTGTACAATATTTAGTGGCTTTCCTTTATATATAAGTATTATTTATGTGTATAATACGCAGCAGTCGATTGGTAATTTAGCTTTCTAATTTCGCTGTATAGATCGTATAGATCGCTGGATCGCAGTGATTATTCATGTGATACTAATGCTAAGTCGCTCGAGCTAAATCTGAGTCCTGAACACCACGCTCAATTCCGCTTTGAACTGTTTTGTTTATGTTTCTGATTTACTGAAGACTTGCTGGTTCTTAAATTGAGTCGTATGAGATCGTGTGCTTAGGAAAATGTTGTGTTTTTGTTGGAGGAAAATGCGTGGAGTTTTTCCATTTTGTTTTTTTGTGGAGCCTTGATGGATGACGTTTGTGGAATTGTTTTTGTTTTCGTTTTGAGTCGTAATACTAGTTCCCTTTAGGTTAGGTTAATGAGTAGTCCATATATATTAAACCATATATATGCATGTTTTTGCGGTTGTGTATAGAGAGATACGTTCTATGTTTAATTACAAACGATGTTCATTTTGATTTTAGTACGAAACAATGGAAAAATCCTGGGTAGCATAACAAACTAAAAAGATAGAGGTGGGATATGGGAGTACAAACGAAAGAGAGGGGGGTTACGATATACCGAAGATTGCAAGCAATTCTCTTGTTCTCACACTAAAATTGGCTTATAGACTTATGCAAAATAATTTACAACAGAGTTAGTTACATAACTAAGAAATCGGTAAGCAGTTCTTCCCTTTAAAATATAATTACTTTGACTAAATTTCTCCCCCTTTTCTGCATTTTTGTGTGTGTGTGTTTGTGTTAGCCTAGATGTTTGCGTTAACCTAGAGCAAGTGCATCATAAATATGCGTATCTATGCACATGCCACCGCCTCGTCGATCGATCGTCAACATTCTGGCAATGTTGCGAGCTTCGATCACCGAATACTTCGCGAATGTCTTAAATTACACGCCTGGCTCCTGCTTCTGCTCCTCTCCTGGCTCCTGATCCTTCCCTTCATCCAGTTATGGACGACAGCAGTGGTGGGAGTTGGGTAGAGCCTGATGCCCGTACGCGTTTATCGTGACAGTGCTTAAATCTATCTTCGATTGAATTCCGATTTGA
The DNA here is from genome assembly GCA_037075205.1 of Drosophila prostipennis. Lineage (NCBI taxonomy): Eukaryota > Metazoa > Arthropoda > Insecta > Diptera > Drosophilidae > Drosophila > Drosophila prostipennis. Next base: position 2,498,092 of record JBAMCJ010000601.1, read on the forward strand.
TAGCTGTAAGGGAAGTACGAAGATGATTAGTTTGGAATGTGAAAGATTTTTGAGGATATGATCAATCTTTAAATAGTTATAAATATTTGGAAAACACATGTAGGACCATTTAATAAAATTAATATAGGTCATAGACCTTGAAAACGTTTTCTTTTAAAGCAAGAAAATATAGATTATATTAAATCATCGAAATTTGTTTTTCGAAATATTCCAATATCAATATCAGTCTTTAAAAACTGTATATTTTTTTAATCGCATTTATAGTAAACTTTAAAGACACCACCTACCATCTATGATCTCGTTTTTGACCTTCTGGATCTCCAGTCGCATTTCGCGCACTATCTCAGCCTTCAAGGTGTCCAAATCGCCATTGGACAGCGCCAGCGACAGGCCATCGCCATTGACCTGCTTTAGGGATAGAGATTATAGACCTCTTGTGTGATTCAAGTTTGTATTACCCACCTTGAGAATGGTTTCCTCGCTGGCACTACCGAAGCGTTTGCGCATGGGTCGCGGCGACTCTCCGCCACTATTCGTTGTGTTGTTTCCAGCTCCGCCCGAGTTTCCGTTCGCTCCTTCATGGCCATTTCCAGCTGATCCGTTGCCAGCGCCCCCGCTTAACTTGTGGGGCAGCGTATTGGACTTCTCCCAGGGTCGCTTCTTTATTTCGGGCTCAGGATCGGGCTAAAGAAGCCAAACTTATTAAAATACAGAATTCTACATTTTTAAGTTAGATTCACTCACATCCTTCTTCTCCGCTTGGGCACGTCGTCGTGCCAGCGTCTTAGCCATCTCGTCCATCATCGAGGCCATGCCATTGCCCGAGCTGCGTCCGATGGTTCCATAGTTGCCGCTGCCTCCGCTGGAGGTGCTGCTGCCGCTATTCTCTGGAGCAGAGGTGGTCGTCTGTGAAATGGGGTATAAGCAAAGATTAGTCAATGCTTTAAAGTTATTTCAATTAATAATTTACCTTGTTCTTTTTGAGCTTGAACTGCTGCAGCTGTGAGGCTAGAGAGCCCATGAGATCTGCTTGGGGATCATCCTTCTTGGGCGCTCCTCCCAGTCCCGGCGGAGGAGGTGGAGGCGGTGGTGCCCCCGGGCCACCCGGAGCTGGCGGTGGTCCGCCTCCCATAGCTGGCGGCGCCGGTGGAGCCGGCGGTCCTCCGCCACCCATGGCTGGCGGCGGCGGTGCGCCATTAAACATCTGTGGCGGAGCTGGTGGCGGAGGACCTCCACCGGCAGCTCCCCCAAAGCTGGGTGGTGGCGGGGGCGGAGCAGGGGCCGGTGGGCCACCCGGTCCGCCCTGGCTGCTCATTCTGTTGAGCGGCACCTGACCGGGCTGCTGCGACGGATTCATTGGCGGCGGCATGGGCACCTGTCCGTAGGGATTCTCCGCCTGCTGCTGGGGCGGAGGAACTGGTGGTCCTCCATAGCCTGGCCCCGGCATCGCCGGCGCTTGAGGTGCCTGCGGATGCGCCTGCGGGAGCATCTGCTGCTGGCTGGCGTACACGACACTGTTGGCGCTCGCGGAGCTCGGAAGGTGGCCATGGCCGACCATGTACATCCCACCGTTCTGGAGCGGCGGCTGTGGCGCTTGCTGCTGCTGCGGCTGCGACTGCTGTGTCGGGTATTGGTGCACAGTGAGATTGGGATTAGAATTGGAGAGCACGTAGTGGGGTTGCTGATACTGCTGGTGGGGTGGTGTGGTGTGGTGTTTCGGGGTTTTCAGGAGATTCAGATTGAGATTCAGGATCAAGCCAATTTGCCAATGAAATGAAACAGAAATACCGCATGAGGAATCTGGGATGGGGTGAGGATATAGCATCCGGAACTCACCTGAGAGGGCGCATAGCCCGCCTGGACCTGGACCATCTGCTGATATTGCTGTTGCTGCTGCTGCTGAAACTGTTGCTGTTGCGGCTGCTGCTGCGGAGCCGGCGGAATCTGTGGGTTCACCTGCGGCGGCAGGCCATTGGGAGTGGGTCCGTTGCCGGTGGGTCCGTAGTGGGATCCCGGCTGACCCATCTGCTGCGCCTGCTGCTGCTGCTGTTGGGGCTGTGGTGCCGGTGGGGCGCTGAGGGAATTCCTTTTTGGGTGAGCAAAGGTTCGGCGTGGGATGGGTATGAATCAATGAGTGATATGAGCGATGAGACACGGATTCGAAGAAAAGTGTTGGATGGTATAGCTCATGCATGAGTGGACTAATAAATATTCTGATCGCTTTACATAGTTATAAATGTAACTGGTAGTAACTAACAATTATATATTTGTTCTTAATTTTGTAATATTATGTTGTATTTAACCAAAGAGTATAGCCCTTCGAATATATTTATATTTAGATGACCAACAAGAAAGATTCTACACTTTAAGATCATTTCTGTTATAACCAATTACTGTATAATTTTCAAATTACGAAAAATAATTATGTTTTCAGTTGGATAATTGGATATTAATGACATTATCATTTTTTGTTTTCAAAAAGAATATTCCCTAAATGGTTTAAACTTTGAAATCCAAGCTAATGGATTTTCCCTTGGTAATGAGCATGGCGTATCCAACACAATTAATGGAAATGCAGCCTACCTGCTGGTGCGATGGTGACCCTGTGGCGTCGGCGGGCTCTGGGGGATGCTGTTCTGGTTGGTCTGCGAGGTGGGCGTCTGGGCCGAGGGCGTGACATGGCCACCTATGCTGTTGTTCTGGCGCAGAATGGCCGCATCCTCGCTGGTCATCGTGCGATAGCCCATATCCTCCTCGTAGCCATTGCCATTTGTGGGCGGTCCACCTGGATTGTTCGCCACGCGACCGCTGAGCACCTTTGAAAGTAAATTCAAACATAAGAAAATGATCATAGGTATTCTACAAAGGATTCACTCACTTCCAGGGCATGCATCATGGCCCTTGCAAAGTTCTCCGCATCATTTTGGCTCGAGAAGTTCAATCCGTAGACGAACTTCGAGTCGCGCCACTGATGAAACGTGGCCGTGGCCTGGTTGTATTTCAGCCCCTTCAGAATGGAACAATTGATCACCACCTCGTGATCCTGCAGTTTTCGCCCCACCACTCGAAAGGTGTTGTTCTGCTGGTGGTGGTAGATCTGCACCTTGCTCAATCCCGACGAACTGCCCGAGGGCACCCACTTCTTCTGGTTGTCATCGTACACCATCACAGAGGCCCGAGCCCCGATAATACTCTGCTCACTGCAAGAAAAAATGGTGAAAATTTTAATTAGTTGGGGAATTTTAATTTCTTTGAACTAGAAGTTCGAGCGATAGATAAACCATTTGCCTTAAGAAGACAGAGAATGAAAATGTGACAACATAAAAGTTTATAGAATTTCATAACCGTAATACAGTTTCTAATATCTTAAAAGAGTATTCATCAATGCCAGGTAATTATGTAAGCTAATGGGAATCTCCAAAGAATGATTAATAAAAAAACATTTCCTAATCCAAATTTATCATTTAAGTACCACTTTAAAGATCTCGAAAGAGCGTGGGAAACAGAACGGAAGTTGGACTTATAAAGTCTCTAAATTAGACATATTTATTATTTGCACTTTAACGAGTTTAGTAAAAGAGATACCAATTTGTTTATATTGTTTTTGGAGGACTAGTAGTTAAAATACTTTCCAATTCTAATGCAGATTCTGTTGAGAACCTATAATTTTCGTTAAGCACTATGTATAAAGAATGGTGAGATGGTCTAGAATGAATGTGTTTAAAGAAATCGATTTTCCGACTTAAAAATAACTTCTTAGACTCGATTAATACATCCTAGAAAAAATGTCGCAATGAGAAATCGTTTTCAGATCATTAGAACTGCTCTCTATAGTGCTGCTCCCCATCTAAATCCCCTTCACTGCACTTGACTTGACTTCACTGTGATCTTCCAGACTTTTCACACGACTCGAGTGAGCAAGGGCTTTGATCTATGCCCAGATCCCCCTGCTAATCCCCCCGCAGGTTTCAGGACAGGAAGTGCAATGCATTTCTTTGTGTGCTCACACACCTGTCATGCAGCAGTAAGTTGATCGTCTCGAGTCGCACGGACCGATTAAATGATTCTAATGAAAGTTCTAATATGAACGTACACTCAAAAAAAAAACAGCCCGAAATCGCCATTAAATCAAGAAATTCGCCATGAATTTCAGTCGATGGCGATTTACCGTATTTTTTAGAAAGGAATTTTCTAAAATTTAGGAAAAAAATTCCTGAAAAGCAGAAATACCTTTCTAAAATCAAGAAAAGTTGCCATCAAATTGAGAAATTTTCCTAAAATCCAGAAAGTACTTTTCTTGAATATAGAATCTTTTTTCTTAAAATAAGAAAGGACTTTTTTTATTTTTAGAAAATTTTCTTTATTTAAATAAAATGCTTACATATTTATTTTACTATTTTATTTCCTAAACAAGAAAGGGAAAAGAAAATAAAAAAGACGAAAAGAAAATTATTAATATTTCCTAAACAAAAAAGGAAAAGAAAACAAAAAAGATAAAAATAAGATTATAAATATTTCCTAAACAAAAAAGAGAAAAGAAAACCAAAAAAAGAAAAAATAGCATTACAAATATTTCCTTAACAAAAAAAAGAAAACAAAAAAGATAAAAATAAAACTATTAATATTTATATTAAATATTTAATATATTATTATTAAAATTTACTTACTTACTGCCAAATTATCAACAATACCTGAAATTGAAATTATTCCTGCAATCGAAAATAAAAATTAATATTAGAGAAGGATGGTATTTGCGGCCTGCAATATTATTAATAGCCAAATCTATTAAAATAGTTTGCCCTTTGCTTACCATACATTTTTACTTACTTACCAAATTTATATTAAAATTTATTTCAATTGCTTACCTATAAATTGCCTCTTAGAGGGATCGCACTTTAACTTTCTTAAATAGGCTCTACACAAACTTATTACTTTGAATGCTCATCCAAAACTGAGCGCAAGGGTTCAAGATGCAGCGCAACGCAAGCAACTCTCTCGCGAGAGACTGCATTTCCAAAACAACAACGCAATAAAAGTTACAGCTACGCACAAGAAAATTCTCGATCATACACACAAACACACATAAACATATACATACGCCAAAAACTGTCAACGCGACGCGCCGCTGACTAACCCCATGTCTTCTTTTTTTTCGTTTCGAAGAAAGAATGAGAAGCATAACAGAAATAAAAAAAGTTTTTCTTAAATCTATGGTGATTTTCTATTTCTACTTTTCTGTTTTCAAGAAAAAAGTTTTTTTTAATTCAGAAAAATTCTTTAAATTCAAAAAAATGTACCGTGTTTTTTATGGCGACTTTCTAGATTCTAGGAAGGGATGAAGTACATTTTTTCTTAATTTAATGGCGAAATCGCCATTAATTTAAGAAAACTTTTGGAGAGCAAACTAGGAAAAAACACCATTGATTTAAGAAAAAAAATCATTTTTCTAAATTTAAGAAAGGTTTTTCATAAAATTCTGTTTCTATGGTCTTTTTTCCTAGATTCAAGAAAACAATTTCTACAATTCAGAAAATTTTCTAAAATTAAGAAAAAATTTCATTTTATGGCGATTTTCTAAAATTTAGGAAAAAAAATTTTTTGAGTGTATGCTCGCTCTGAACCTTTAGCATTTTTCCCCCCGGACAGGCAGTTGACAATTAAAGTCAGCCACAGAGTAAACATGGCCAGCAACAAATGAACGCCTTCATTGGAAAAATGCAAAGGCGATGACGAGTTGCCTTGCCTTTTCTCAACTTGGCTGTGTTTCTATCCTATAGCTCCGTTTTTTCTGTATATTTCAGTATTTTTCTGTTTTCTTCTGTTTTTTTTCCTAGCCTGCACCGCTCCAAGTGGCTGCGAGTTGTGTGTTACTGGGGGACAGAGAGATAATGACAGAGAGCAGCCGCCAAACGAGTCGAGTCTGCACTATTCTCGCTTCAGACTTGGCCCGGCCAAAAGCCGCGAGTTGTTTTGCACTTAAATGGAGTGCGCAGATCGGCGGGACGGACTTGCGGACGGACGAATCTCGCGATCCGAATCCAAACTCTGGCCACAGCTGTGCGCCGTTTCAGGGCCTTATATAACAACCGACTGATCGCCTGCCTGCTTCTGCGGCTTTGATTTGCATCGAAATTCGTGGCAACGAAAGTGAAGTTTTTGCACACACTGAACAATAGCGGTCAATCAATGTTTCAATTTATGTTTTTACAATCGAATCGATTTCAATCTTATAAATTGGAAATAACATATCAAATAATAGTTAAAGGAAGTTGGATTATGGGAGAAAAAATAAAATTGGCTACAAAATATTTTATTGTACTCGCAACTGATATTTTCTTTTCTAATTTTGGCTTGTTTTTAAACTTTAGATGCTTTAGTAGTAAAAATAGTTTAATAGACCTAAACCGTCAAGCAGTTGGGATTGCTTTATGACTCACTACACTGCCATTAATTCAATTGCACGTAAAGCTTGCCCAAAAACGTGCTAAATGTAAGATTTAGTCATAATTATAACTAAGATGTGATTTAAATGATCTATTTCATCTAATCGTAAGACACCTTTTCGATAGGCATACCGAAAAATTTTATTTATAGTATGATACGTAAAAAACGTGAAAATATGCCAGAGATTAGAAAAATGATTTTATAATTAAGATACATTTGATATGAAATCCTTTAAAAATGATATGAATCATATTATTAGAATTTTAGGTATAAAATACGTGAAAATATGCCAGAGATTAGAAAAATGATTTTATAATTAAGATACATTTGATATGAAATCCTTTAAAAATGATATGAATCAGATTATTAAAGTTGAAGGTATGAAATAGGTATTTTTTGCTGTGCAGCTGTCTGGAAAAACCAAATGAAAATCGAAAAGTGCCCAACAAATGGGCAGTTAAATGGGATGCTGAAGGTATGCCTATAATTGAGCCACTGGAAAAACGTTTTCAATATGTAGCAGGTGAAATTTTCCATGCCTGGGGGATTTATTCGTGCGTTAAACTCAAGTTTTGAAACTGCAGCCGAGTGCAGATGCAGATTCGTGTGCACACGAAAGCGATTTCCAGCTTAATTGGCGTTAAATTATAATTATGATTAAACAGAGAGTGTGGGGAGGGAGTGCTGTTTTCTGGGGTTAAGAGTTCTTTGATTTCTGGCCGATCTCGCTAAGCGGCAAAAAACGAAACAAGCTGAGGAAACGCATTGAAATCCAGGGCCAAATTCTACGTGCTGGGAGTGGAGTGGAGAAGTAAATAAGAGAAAAGTGGGGAAAATAGGGGCTTATTACAGAACCCAAGGACAGACGCTTAGGGAAGTGGGTTACACATACGCAAAAATCGTTGTAATGCCCCCAATGAATTTATCTTTGACCGAATTATGGCGACGCTGTAATGTGTGATGTTGTTTCTGCTGTTGTAATTGTTGTTGGAGCAGATAATGATGTATGTTGCTATAGAGATGTTGCTTGTGTTGCTGTTGTTGTTGTTGATGTTGCTGTTGTGTCGGTGGTGTTGCTGTTGCCGTCGCTGTTGCCGTTGTGGTTCTAATTGAAAACGACACGGAGCAGCCCAGTTTGGAGGGTTGAGTTTTCGAGGGTTGGTTCAGATTCACTGAGGGATTCGAGGGCGAAACGCATTTGCGCAAAGTGGAAAAGATCAGAGAAGATGGGGAGGATGGGGATGAAGTGAGGGTAGATGAACTGGCTATCGATGTGGCTGCACTTGATGAATCTCTTTGGGTTCCTGTCGGTACATACAACATCTGATCCTGCTGCTGCTGCTGCTGCTGAGCTCTCTGCGGCGCCTCATAGATGGGTCCTGCCTTTGGACTAGCCTTGGGTAGCTGCAACACTAACTGCTCGTGCTCATGGTAGCGCTGCCTCAGCTCCTGCTGCTGATAATGATGATACATGGGATGGCGATAGTCCAGCAAATCCAACTCCTGCAGCTCTTCGATGCTGTAGTACTCAGATTTCGAGCCCAATCCGCCGACCGGAGGCGACATCTTGTGATGCATACTCTGGCTGCGGCGGATCAACTCCCCGGAATGGCCAACAGGGGCCACCTGAAATTCACACATCCCATTGCTGCCCGGCTGCTGCTGCTGGTGGTAGGCCAAAATCGGCGAGGAATTGGCGGCACTCGATGGCTTCTTGCTGGTGAACGAGGTCTTCGCATAGAGCTTCTTCATGGCCATTAACCGTTGGCCAATATTTGCAGAGGCGTCACAGACACTAAGCAGATCCCACGATCGATCCCACACGATGAAACCGAGCGATCGGATCGGATATATCGAATTTATGTTTGTCTAGGCTCTTGGCTATCTATCTGCTCTCTGCCCACTGGTCACTGATCACCGAACACCAAACACCAAGCACCAAACACCGATCTCTGCACACGTCCGAACGCACTCAAGACCCGCTGGAGACTAAAGCCAAGATCCAGACCGAGATCGAGACTGGGTCTCAGACCGAAACGATCTCTTTGGCGAGGCCAAGACAAACAAAGCCGAGAAAAAAGACGAATGAGCCGACGGAACGTGAGCGGCAAAATGAGAATCGACTCACAATCTGTATTTTTCTCTCGTTTTAGCGGCTGCTGCGCTTTGAATTCGTCTAAAAGGCAAATAATTACACTTCAAAGTCAATAAAATAATGAGAAATGATGAGATGTGCTATGGCTGTTGAGCTGAATTGACCCCGAGATGGGAACCGAGCATAATGGCCAGGTAGATGGAGCTCAGACCTGACTCACAGCCTCTACAGAAGATTCCCAAATGGCATGACAATTAAAAGGCGAAGGGAAGTAGTCTGCATAGAAACTATTAAAAAAGAAAAAACATTCTTTTATTGAAAAAATATTATATGAAGTAAGAGATTAGAAAGGTTACTTTATGATACTGATCACAATACAAACTCTTTACAATGTTTGTATTAAGATTAGAGAGAATGAAAGTTCAAAGGACTCTCATATCTGCGACTGATAGTATGCCAATTTCATTCACTTTTCGAAGGGGTCACTCAACCCTCATCAGTAATCGTTGGCTGAGAAAAGCGTAAACAAATATGTGTAACTTTTTGTATTTTAATGAAGTTTTAATGATCGTTTTCTAGATATAAAACTAACACACAGTTTTAAAGGGTATACGAAAAACGCTCAAACTTACAAAGTTTAGCTTGGAGCATTTCTGCTGGCAATCTTCAAGCCGTCTCGTGACCGCCGTTTAACCAGTTCGCCAGTCTGTCCATTTGTCAGTCAGTCATTCGGTCAGTTTGTGATTCAGTGAGTTGGTTCCGTCCGTCAGTGCGATAATTACTTAAGAAACGAGCTCAATAATTTATATTTCCCCCTCGAGTGACTATTACAACTATTTTTCCCTCGCTGCCTTTTTTTGTTCCTCCATTTCAACTGTTCTTTGGCGGCGAAAAGCGGGGATTACGGCGGAAAAAAGGGGGGAAAACCTACTGCACAGCTTTTGTAGCATGTTATGAAAAATTCATATATAAAATTGTAAATCTCAACTTGGAGCTCTCTCAGTTTCTGTTTCTCACTCGGTTTATGTTTCGGTTTTTTTTTGCCCCTCAACAATTCCTAAACGTAATTTCCAATTAACATTATTGTGGCCCATTGTAAGTGGTTGTGTAGTGGCTGTTGGTGGTTCACCGATCTCTGATTTGAGCCGGCCGATTATCGTCTAGCTTTAATGGCTCTGTCAGAATGGTTCAGTTCAGTTCAGTTTGGTAAGGTTTTTTTTTTTTTGGGTTCCGAGCGTGTGCCGCGGCTTAAATGATTTGGCAACTAAATATCTCTTTCGATTCTACGGGGCAATACGAGTGCGAGTACTATAATCCATATGGCTGTCCATAAAGACCCGCGGGCAGACATCGGACTGAAAAAAAAACAAAAACAAACAGGGCCCACACATGTGAGCAGCGGAGTCACAAAGTAGGTTGCCAGGCAGTCAGGAGACTCAAAACAGTTTGCCCAGGGCAAACAGCAAGAAGTGCTTGGGGAAACGTGGGGGTCTCAATCAATATCGAATATCACTGCGCGATAAACTCGTCCCGGGAGGAGCGCTTCCTGCCGGTGATGCACTGAGAGAATAACAAAAGATTGCAAGTTACTTCACTGATACAAAAAATGTAGTAAATCCAAAGATTTTATATTCAATCCAAATATTTTTCCCTTTGTTATTATTCATTTTAAATATGAAAATATTATATTTAACAATTATAGTAGATTTTTAAAAACGTTAAACTCTGATTTTAATATAAAAATCTTTTTTTAATGCAGTAAAATATTATTTTCTGCCTTGTTTAAAATATTTCCATTCGTTAAATTAATGATTCAAATAATTAATTAATTTTAATTAATTAACTATTATATTTTTTTATCAGGGTTGCTTTGTTCCTTTTTTTTCCTAGCTTCCTTGCATTAAAAGTAGTTTGGGTGCACTGATTGAAAATGTTAAATGTTTGAATGGTTGTTAAAAAAAAACAAATTATGTAAAGTTATTTAATCAAATAAACAACACGTCATACTTTACAATGGCTCACAGTAAATTAAATAATAATTATAACAATTTTAACAACAGTACTTTATCAACTTATTGTTCTCTTAGGAAAAATAAAATCTTTATCAAGGAAAAAAAATGTTTGATTCATTAAAGAGGAAAAACAAGTTCATAAATAAGGCTTGAGTCATATATTAAAATAAATCGTTTAAAAAAGTATAAAACTGTATTAGTACTAGGAATATTATTTTGTTTTCTTGTAAAATAAATTGTTTAAAATACATTTTTTAAATTTTGGACTAGTTTTTTAAAATGTAATATACATATTTTTCTCAGTTTGGCAGTCACTCATAAGGCCCGACAAAAGCCTGGATTTGGGTCACCATCCAGCACCACCTCCTCAACCTCCTTATCCCCCGGGACAGGTGACGATAGGTTGGGATCCATTCAGCTTATTGAAACCGACTTCAATCAAGCTCGCAGCCGTAAGGATTAAAGTTGGATTCCGGACGCGGCACTCATATTTACTCAAGTATATCCACATGGTGACTTAAACTCAAACACAAATAAGGCACGGTAAAACCGAAACTCGTTTCGTTTGTTGCCGGCAAACAGCAGGAAACTTTTAACGTGTGTCCGCAAACTTAGGGGATTTTTTTTTAGATTTTTTGAAAACGGTTCTTTCACCGAAACTCAAAATTGATTAATGCATGCGATAAGCCAACAATTACGGCACGGCAATTACGAGGCACTTCACTGTTAAATGCATTTATTAAACAGGCGCCAGATGCATCTGCTCCTCTATTCCTACCTATTCGGCAGACTTCCCTCGAGCGGCTCCGTGGGACAAATGTTACCCATTGAGCGGCGGAATTTCAACTGGGATACCCAACGAACTGGACAAATTCAGGGGAAAAGCTGCGCACAAATTGAGTTTAAAGCACTCGCTGGCTAAGCTGACCGGATTTCCTCGGAGACAACATTTTAATGATGACACACCCAAAAAAGAATGAAAAAAAAAACTAAATAAAACGCAAACTTGCAACGTTTTTGCTTATTCACAATTCATTTATCGTAAGGAGGTGGTGTTTTACCAGCTTTTCAGTAAGCAAACTCCCCAAATGGGAAGCCGCACCCGCTTTTAGACCAAACAAATTATGGGGATTAATAAACAAGGAGCTAGCTGCTCCACTTCCCCGAAAATTAACCCCCCCACTCCAGGGAACTGGGTTTGGGTTTGCCATAAATTCTGGCAAATGAGCTTCCAAAAAGGTCGACCCATAAATTTCGCAGACATCAATTTCGAGGTGTCAAGTAAACTTACTTATGGAGATGGTTAAGGTGTGAGTTCACCGGGAATTACCCCTAATTTTAATTAAAATATAAGTTTTAATAGAAGCATTAAAGAGTTAAGGAGTATTAAAAACGGACTAATATTACCAACAAATCAATATTATTTAAGATAAAATTAACTCTTTAACTTAAATTGTAGCCCTTTGGGTTCGAGCAATAAAGGTTGACCCGTAAATGTCATAGACAAACACTTTTAAGGTGACAATCAGACTTTCAGAAAATGTGAAGCTCGGCGAATATGTGAATTGAACTCAATTTGAATGAAAGTCAGAAATTGTCGTTTGCCTAATTGAAATGTCCTTCACAAGCGATTGACAAGCCAAGTTGTATCTGGCAGATACGTAAGTGAGTGTTGTATCTATATTTATTGTCAAATGTTCTGGCCGTGTAAACTTACGTCATTGCAATTTGGTTTCTGTTGTTTTCCTAGCTGCTTCAGCTGTGGTTTCTCTTCGGTTCTCTGCTGTGGAGGGAAATTCGCTTCCAGTGTTTGGCTTTTCCAAGGGTATGAGATCTGCAAGACCGGAAAAAGAGGAAGAGATACAGATATAGATACGATTACGGTTACAACAGCTCGTAAATCAAGTGCAGGCACACGTGTATCCCACAGATACCATTTCTTTTCGTGGGAAAATCAATGAGAACTTCCCCCTTTTCCTTTTTTCTGTCTAGCTAAGTTTGTTTGCCAATTTCCTCTTGCCCACGAGGGCAGTTGCCAAACTAGTTGGAATCCCTTTTTCCACTCAACTTGCCCCATTGAAAACTAATCGAACAGCCCTTGCTGTGGTCCTTTTTCTAACCGAATGGCTATGAATTGATATTGGCCAACTCGTTTTGGCCACATCGAACACAATATTTTATGAGGCATTTGCGTAATGAGGCAATTGCTTTGAAAGCAGCCCGAAAAAGGTGTTAAAGAGGTGGAGGGGAGAAGCATGCAGGTCAATGAACTGCTAGTAAAAGATTAATAAACTTAGTTTTCCTTTACGAATAGTTCCCTTCGATAAATCGATGTTTTGGAACCTTGAAAACCGCACCGGAATAGAACCCATCAATTAACCATGGGCAGCAGTGAAAGCTTTGCTGATGAATTAATAACCCGCGCAGAACAATCAACTCGGTGGTATTAGAACCAACCTGAAACGAATTGCTGGACTTTTTCTTTTTTCGTTTTATTTTTTTGGGCAATGACAAAAGACACAAGTCATAATGGAAGCCGCAATCAACAAAAGTAAAATGAAACAAGGCATTTGCATTTTAGAGGCGGAGAAAAAATCAGGTCAGCGCTCTAAAGAAGATCTGGGCCGCCCCTCGCAGCCACGCCCCGCGGCAACATCTTGGGCCAAGAATTTTGACCTAGTTTCCCCCATTCCCCATTACCTACTCCCCGAACCTCCCTAAAAAGAAACCCCTGCTTACGTCATAGAGTTCCGCCTGGAAAAACCTTCATTCAAAAGCACGCACTTGTAGTTATTTTTTTTATTTTTTTTTCCCCGGAAATGTTGATGCAACATTGCAGCAGTGAAAAGAAGAGGGAGTTGGGTGACTTTTTTAATTGGAAAATGTTGGCAGAGGATGAGTTACCCCTGTGTTAATGGGCCAACATTTTACCAGTTAATTTTCGCATACTCAAAAATAAAAGAAAGCCATTGAAGGGCAACTTTAAGGTGTGGGCGAAAAATGGGAGGGGTTGTGGGCGGTAGGCGCACATATGCCGCTTCCCGCTGTCCTGAGAAATACACACCCCCGAAAATGACGCCCTTGGGCAATTACACAAAATAAAAACCCGAACAAAATAAAACAAACAGAGAGAATGAGAGAGCAAAAATGAAAACAAGTGAAATATTTGGCACTCAGGGAGGTTAGGCAAAAAAAAAAAGAAATATAATCCTAAAGAGAGAGTGTGGGTAAGGGTGGTTTGGGACAGCAACCCCAAGAGTTTACACTTTAGAGTGGCTCTCTGTATCGCAGGGAGGAAGTTCTCTAAGGGATCAAAAGTTCCTTTATAGAGTGGTTCCATTTTACCGGTTCGAATTTCGATGTTTAACCCGGTTGAAGGGTGACTACCGCATAGAGTAGTTGACAAACTCGCTTGAGTGTTTATTATTATAATGTTTACCCAAACAGATTCTTGGAAGAGTATTATTTACCCTTAGTAATAAGACTAAAATATGATCCCTATTCAGTTGTGAATAATAATCAATATTCACAGCACTTTTGAACAATAACAGAAACTCTTGCACAATCTCCTTAAATATTCTTGGAATTTCCACGACTCCCGATGATGTCAGTGGGTTAGGAGTTGACTCACTTCCCTCCTCGCGTGTTATTAACAATTTGTCAGCCCGAACGAAACCACTATTGTGTCCTATTCACGGGAGAGAAGGTAAAGTCAACACTCCTTCAACTCCTTCCCTACAAACCCTATATTATCCCCTAACTCCTCTTTGTTAACTTGCACTTAACTCCACTCCTACACAGGAAACAACATTTTGAAATTTTATAGGTTTTACATTTTATGGATTTCTTTATATAACAAAGATGTTACTCATTTTAGTGAACACACAGTGTTATTTCTTATTTAATACCAGCTGGGATATTAAGTAAGTTAGTCCTGACGTTATTATAAACTTTCAAATTAACGATTGCTTTTTTTTTAACGATTAAATAATAGTCTTCTTATGTAATTTCTATCATCTTTGTTCAATTCAATATACAAATTTAAAAACCAAATTTGAGTTGCCTTTTCTTTTGCTCAGTGCTCTCCATTCATTTTTCACTTGCAGCTCATAAAAGTCGCAACGAATCCTCATTAAGTCTGGCTAACTCTTCCTGCCCCAAAACTCCCCCTTTCATTTGTCTTCTTGCCACTCGCTTTATGCGGTAATTTCTGTTGTCTCCTCTGCTGCTTTTTGCCTTCTGGCCCCCAAGGGGAGTGTTTCAGGGTAGGAGCTTGATGGTAACTGGTTTTTGGGGCCAGGCTTTGTGTTTTTTCTTTTACTCATTTGTGGGACTCCCGACAAGGGACTTTTGGCCCGGGCTTTGGGACCTGTGCACACGTGTTGGCCAAATGGAATTACTCCACAATTTGACTGCTTATTTGGGTCGCACCTCGGTACTTGTGATCTTTGCGGCGAAAGATCTAATTGATCGATTTGCGAAAGGAGCTGGCGATAATCAATGGATGGATTGGTTCGGAGAAGAATGAGACATATAGTTTTGGGATGGGAACCCGGTGTTCCCGTTGACCTGAATTCCCAGGCATATCAAAAAACATGGCTAGCCAAGCGGCAAGTCATCATTATCATCATGATCTTCGTCTTGGCTTCTTTATTTTCTGTTGTTCGCCTTCGGCAGTAGCTGCAAATTAAAAATATATCTACAAGTTATTAATTTTGCCAAAGCTGTTGCATGTTTTTCTTGGGGCATCCACTTTGTGGGTCAGTGACTTTCGATTGTGGGCGTGACTGGCGTCTAGCGTCGCCCTCTATCCCCAAATTAACCCTAGACAGCCGATCGTCTTTTAACTCATTTCGTTGATCGATCTTCGCTCTGATTCGTGGCGGAAAATTGAGGAGTGGAACTGGCATATTTGGAAAACATACTTTTTTCGTTCGGCGTTTTGCTTGAAAGCGTAAAGTTAATGGAGCACGGCAAATCATTTTTGTTTTTCTTGTCAGTGATAATTATTGAATAATGATTCAATTGTCTTTTGTCGGTGGTGTTGTGGAATTTGTGTTCTCCAGCTGATAAAAAAAAACAAAAAAAAAAGCCAAAGAACCAAGTCAACCAACATTTCCCACTACAAAGGGGAAGTCTATTAAATTATTACACTGTCACTGGCACAATGGAGTGTGGTGCCCACAATTTCAGTGACAATGCACCACCACCCCGGCCTCCCATTCCCCCCGTCGCTTTGCCACAATCCGCTGGCGGTGCACAAAGTTCAAGTGAGGAGCATCATAAAAATATCATAATCATAATATAATCTAAAGGGAAACGAGCGATTCAGCTGACCTAGGCAAACCGAAGTTTAAATACTCTTCCAGTAAAGATACATTTTTAAGAAAATATATCTTACCTAGTTATACCCGTTACTCGTAGAGTAAAAGGGTATATTGTATTCGTGCAAAAGTATGTAACAGCTAGAAGGAAGCATTTCCGACCCTATAAAGTATATATATTCTTGATCAGGGTCACTAGCCGAGTCGATATAGCCATGTCCGTCTGTCCGTCTGTCCGTCTGTCTGTCCGTCCGTATGAACGCTGAGATCTCGGAAACTATAAAAGCTAGAGGATTGGTATTTGGCATGAAGATTCTTGGAGTTCCTACGCAGCGCAAGTTTGTTTCCAGAAGGTGCCACGCCCCCTCTAACGCCCACAATAGCTAATATACGATTTTAAAAATTTAAATATTTCGGAAAAGTAAAAATGCAGTTTTGTTGTGCTTATCAATACCTATCGAAATGTAGAAAAAATTTTTTAAATCGGACCATTCATTAAAAAGTTATGGCTCATCAAAGTTTATATATCCATCTCCCTCGCACTCCCTTTAGCCGAGTGACGGGTATTAGATAGTCGGGACACCAACCCGACTATAGCGTTCTCTCTTGTTTTATTTTATTAACGATTAAAAATACTAGGTAGAAATTGAGAACTAATTTTTTTGGGACCACAACATTTAAAAACTGATTTAGTTTCATATTCAAATATACGAAGCTGAATACTTATTTTATAAAAATATTTTAATTATTATCAGATATCATTCTCTGCATTATACCTATAATACCCCTTTTGAAGGGTATCAAAATCCAGAAAAATGGGAGGGCAAAAGGAGGCAAGTGAGAAAAAAAACAGAGAAAAAGGGTGGGGAAAAGTCACTGCAATTGAGCGAGAAATAACAATAGAAGCAGAACGGGAAGGCAGCCAACAAAAAGAGTTCAAGTTACAAATTGTCCAGGAAAACAGGAATGTGTAAAGGGGCAAGAAAGAGATGGATATACCGAGAGTGAACGAGATAGAAGAGTGCAACGCCACCTGTGGGCCATTCTCCAAACCGCTCAAGATCCAGGGGAAAAATAAAGAGGCAGCACAAGAACCATCCTAAAAACTGCAGCCAAGGCAAAAAACCAAAATTGAAGTTTAGTGGAAGCTTTTAGTTGGAAACAAAAAACAAATCCCAGGTCCTCGTCTGCGAACCCCACCCACTTTTCACTTCCCGCTGATGGTGTTATTGTTGTTGGCATTTCGTATTTTCCGTTTTCGTTGTTTTTGCCGATGTTGGAAACTTCAGACTTGAAGACCGAGAGACCGGAAGCACTTCAAGTGCTTGCAATTCCATTGAGCAAAGTGCGGGGCTATAAAAAGGGGATCAAGGGGGAAAGTTCGGGATTGTGGGGATTGACTTTGCAATCAGCTTCGCCAGCAACTACGACGCGATTTGAATTCGGTTTCCATGAACGCCCATCGCTGAAAACCAAATAAAAGGGGCTATCAGTCTGACTATAATTACGTTTCCCTAGCAAAGTAATGTTTAATATAATTTTTCCCAAAATAATATTCCCTTACTCATATTTTTAATAACTTTAACTTTCTAAAACTAAATTCTCAAAAAATACTAAACAACTTTTAAAATTGTGAATCATTTTTAGCAGATACTGTATAAAAATATATGCATTTTATGATATATATTTCTTTTTATATTTTTATGTATATTTGTTATAACATTTTATTAGGGGCTAAGTCTCAGCAAAGAGAAATCTCATGATTTCCCAAACAACTGTATTTGGTTTTGTTTTATCAGTGAAGCACTTCCCGTTTTCGAGTCGAGAGGGAAGCCTTCGCATTTGAAGATAATGCTTTTATCTGCAATGTTTCTGGGGCCTTCCCTTCATGTCAATGCTGTAGGATCTTGCCCCATCAAGTTCCCCACAACACAAATCAATTAAGTTTCGGGGTTCTAAGAATTGTTGATATTTCCATTTTTTTCTCTTTTTAGTGATTTCTGCGCACTTTGCTTTACGCTGCACATTTTCATGATCAATTTTCACATCGTAATTTACCTTGAATCGGGAAACAACAAAATTTCTTGCTTTGCTCTGTTTTTTTTACTCTTTCCCAGAAGCGATTCCAAAAATATACTTCTTGTTTATGGGTTAAATGGAATGGTTTTGGCCAAATATGGTTAATAC
This sequence comes from Drosophila prostipennis, assembly GCA_037075205.1. Classification (NCBI taxonomy): domain Eukaryota; kingdom Metazoa; phylum Arthropoda; class Insecta; order Diptera; family Drosophilidae; genus Drosophila; species Drosophila prostipennis. The sequence goes on from JBAMCJ010000601.1 coordinate 2,516,154, forward strand.
CGAGAAAGCTTCCACCATCGCGCAATCGTCTCACTTTAAACGATTTTAAATTAGCCGCAGACATCGTAATTTTGTTTTAATTAATCTGCAACTCATAGAAATTATATGGCTCGGCATATCTAAGGCACTGCATCTGCAAAAAGAGGGTTGAGGATATACATTCATATGTACATATGGGTACATATACAGCTAGCCAAGCGTTAGAGCGTGAATTAGTAGTCGGGGCCAGAAGACGAGTGAAGATGGGGAACCCATGAAACTGTGGGCTAGGTCCATGTATTTCTCGGCTTTTCATCTTTTTCTCCGCTCACCGTTTTCTGTTTGTTGTGGCAAAATATCTAGGCCGTAAAAAATGGTTAAACGCCAGAGCAATTACCAGGCCAAACAACTTGAGGAGAACGTGGTTAAGTACGAAGTGCGATGCCCATGGCCAACTACAGTGAAGTCGCAGCTGGGAGGTCTAAGATAAAATGTATATCTGCCCGCCAGGAGAACTCTTTTTTCTGGTCACTCACATTTCATGGCTTACATTTTTCTGTCATTTTTGTACGCTCCTCTGCGGCAGAATAATCCAAAAGACAATGAAAGCTGCCCACTTAAGCGAAATTTCATTTCTGACTTTTCCGCTTATCTCTGCAAGTTTGCGCCTCGGTTATATCTGCAATTTATGCCATATATAGCTCTCGTATTCATCATATATATATGCACACATTTGTATGTTATGCATTCGCAAACAAGGCACATTTGTATGAGAATGTTCAAGTTTAATCTGAGTTGGCTGACGATTTTCCTTGTTGAGATTGCAACAAGCTCTATAAAGAATAAAGCTTTACATAAGATGATAAAGTAATGGATACCTCTTAAATTCAATCATTTTAAGCGAACATTTATTTAAGATTTGAGATGATTTTATCATGTTTTACCAGGAATAACAAAGAAAACGGTCATTTATCCTTTAATTATTTAGCTTATCTAAACAAATATGTATTTTAGTTAAGTCAAACATGTGGGTAAGGTACTACATTTTAGTTTTAACATTTCTTCGAAATCTTTACATATATCTCAGCTTCTGTCTATTATTATTCACAGGGTATCGCCATCTCTAAAGTAGACCCGTCAGAATATCTGCATTACTTCCCAGTTTTCTGTGCTGTCAGCTGTCTCTGGCTGTCTGGCCTGCTAATTTCCTCCATTAACTATTACTTAATTGCAGCTTGACACGACGTTTAAGCTTCTTCCCCCGTTTTCCCACAATTCCCCATCGCTGGCGATAAAATTCCATACAAGATAAGATTATTTTATCTGTCTAACTCAGCTTGTGTGAGTCACATGCAAAATAATTTCGCCGATATCCAATCAAATCAGATCAAATCATTTCCTGAATTCGCGCAGAACAATGTGAAGAGGCGAAACAGACACACAAATCCAGAGAGATAAACAAAAACAAATGGTTGAATCAACAAGCGGCCAAGTGAAAGATATTAATTAGTCAGCACGGCAGAGGGGAAAATTGAGGGGTATTCTCTAATGAGAAAACCCAAACACGTTCCACACATCCGATTCCGATTGCCGGTCTCCGCTTCTGTGGATCATGAATTATGCAGCCGGCGTTTAATAAATATATTTAATGCATTGAGAAAAATATTTATATTATAATTTGTAATTTAAAGTAAAAAGATATTAGTTTGATGGAAGAAAATTAAATATAATTTTTTCCGTACCGGTTTGGGTGCAATAACATTTAATTGATAAAAATTTAAAAGTATATCCTTACTCCAAATACACTCCTAACCATCCTAAATTCCGATCCAAAATTTACTAAATATAAACCAAGACTCGTTTTTAAAAACTCATCATAAACTACATTTTAGACACATAACTGGTATAAAAACGATATCTTAAGTTATTATAAATTAATTAATGGTTAATACACAACATATTGAAATAATTCTTACATGAATTAAAAAAGAAATTATTAACTGATATTAATAAAAAATTTTCTCTATGTGCAATTGATTTATTGAAAAATGGCCATGCAATGGCTGACTTGTTGTTGCGGTTCCATAGAGTTTTAGTTATAGAGTCATTAGACAAAAGAACTGTGTCACGAGCCGTTTCCTTGGCCAAGTGGAAGGAAGCTAGCGGTAAGGCAGAGAAAGATCTTGAGAGAGGGAGAGGGACAGAAACATGTCTCAAGATTCCTAGGCTCTTCATGTTGGTCCCGCATCTCCATAACTCAAATACAGATTCAGATTCCGATGCGAACTGAATTGAAATGGATTGGATTGGATTGGATGGCTCGAGTGGAGAGTGGGAGGAAATGGATGTGGAAGTGGAAGTGGACAAGCCGTGGCAACAACAATGCGGAAATGTTAATTGGATTTGTTGTGGCATCCATGTGGGTGGTTCGCTATAGACATCTCTCTCAGAGTTCAGGGGTCAATGCATCGACAACCATCGGACTCTTGGCTTCGCTCTTTGTTTTTGCTTACAGCCAAAGCTGCCTGATATGACACCGCGGTTAGTCACAAAAACAACAAGAGAGAACGCTATAGTCGGGTTGGTGTCCCGACTATCTAATACCCGTCACTCAGCTAAAGGGTTGGTGTCCCGACTATCTAATAGACGTAACTCAGCTAAAGGGAGTGCTAGGGAGATGGAGATAAAACTTTGATCAGGCATAAGTTTTAAACGAATGGTCCGATTTAAAAAATTTCTTCTACATTTCGATAGGTATTGATAAACACAACCAAACTGCATTCCCACTTTTCCGATATATTAAAATTTTTCAAATCGTATATAAGCTATTGTGGGCGTTAGAGGGGGCGTGGCACCTTTTTGAAATAAACTTGCGCTGCGTAGGAACTCCTAGAATCTGCATGCAAAATGCCAATCTTCTAGCTTTTATAGTTTCCGAGATCTCAGCGTTCATACGGACAGACAGACAGACGGACAGACGGACAGACGGACAGACGGACAGACGGACATGGCTAGATCGACTCGGCTAGTGATCCTGATTAAGAATATATATACTTTATGGGGTCGGAAAAGCTTCCTTCTAGCTGTTACATACTTTTGCACGAATACAATATACCCTTTTACTCTACGAGTAACGGGTATAAAAAGTGACGCGTCAACTTTGATGATTCAGATTTTAAGGTATTTCTCGGTGTAGTTTCTTTTCGATGCATCCGCCCGAAATACCTGGAACTTCTTTTTTGTGTACAGCCCTGCGTACCAAACTTTTAGTCATCGTAAAAGTGCCAAAAAACAACAGCGACGATATGTAAACAAGGGAAGAAGTGCTATCTCTCTATTGTACCTTAAATACAGTACAACTCCAATAATGTCGTTTGATTTTGTTTATAATTTTGAAAAAAAAACATTTTTTCGTAGACTTTGGGAGATTTCTTGGTGTTTAAAATTTATAACATTTAATTCGATATATAGTGCACTGGATTTTCTCAATAAAATGACCAACATAGGGAAGTAGGACTGTAAAACATTTAAAAGCTGATAAAATGGAAATGGGGCAAGCAAAAAAAAACAGCTACAAATGGGGAGCATATTGTCTGTTTGTTATTAACCAAAGCGAATCGTAAAGCGAGGACATGTGTGTTTTGGTTTTGTTTTCCGTTTTTTCGGGGTTTACTTAAGTTTTTTATCTTATCTGGTAGCAGCTGGAAAACTGGGCTAACGGTGTTCAAATAACTGTGTCGTCACACCCTCTTTCTCTCTATCGCTCCCTCCTCTTCGTTGCACCTTTCCCGTTCTAATGCAACAATTACGAAATCCGCGTTGCATGCGGCCATGTGTTTTGGAATCGGTTTGCCCCGAGGGAAAGACCAAAAGGAGGAAGAATGGAATAGAAGAATGAAGAGTAGGCCAAAAAGATGTGAATAAATAGTAGGTAGCGAACGAAATGCAAATTTCTGGGTGCCGTGGAAGTTCCGCTACTCGTATTGTCATATGGCAACTCGAGTTACGAACAGCAAAAAATATTTTGAACAATAACATCAACTTTTAACGGTTTAACTATTGCAGTTTTTCATTAACTCCATCAAGCTTAAGTTAATGTATTTAACTATTGTTATTAGTTTCATTAGATTTATTGAGATAAGTAGAATATAATCTATAAGGAAAAATATAAAAGTTACTTTTAAAACAAATTTAACTTTAATGTTATTTAACATGTTCAGTTCTACATTTTTAACAAAAAGTTTGTTTTGTTAGTTGTTTTCTAGTAATCTATAAATTAATTTTAATAATTCTATTATTATTACCCTTGTTAATATTACAAAATGTTTTTGCTTATTATAAACTCTTGTTTGTAAAACCAAAGGATGGATTGTTTTTGCTATGATTTCGATATCATTACATTTAAGTTTTCGTTTATACAAAATGTTAATTTCGGAATATGGAAAGATACCTTGAAATTGTGTAAGCTAAAAGCTGGGGTTTTGCCTTGTAAAACGCTGATTTTCAGCCTATTTGCGAACGGGTTTTTGTTTTGGGCCCTATGAGTGTTGTGTTGTGTTTTTTTTTTCTGGTCCGGGTCTTTGGCCCGCTTCATTTGGCAAGCGAGCGTAAAAGCCGAAAAATGAGTCATGGCAAAGTTGGCTGCCATTTCAGGGCTAAAGGAGTTTTGTAGTCTTGGTTTCTTGTTGTTGGTTGCTGCTGGTGCATTGACATTTAAATGTTTGCGGCCGAAAGGGGGGAGGCGGCAGAGGAAGCAGCGACTGGAGAGCTGTGGCATAAATTAAAGTTCAAACAAACACGAAGAAGAGGAGGAAAATCGAGGCTGCCCCACCCGCACAATCTGCGCATCTCTCTCTCTGTCTCTCTTTTTTGGAGGCTCTCTCTCCGCCTCTCTCTCTTCTGCTCCTTCCCATTTGGCAGGTTTTTGTTTGTTTTGCGGCGAAAGAAGCCAAGAAGAAGCAGCAGCGCATTTGCAGCCAAAACAAGAAGAATAACAACAACAAATGCAGCAGCAAGAGGGGAGCTAAAGAAGTAATTAAAGCAAAGTCGATGAGGAACAGCTGCCCCTCTTCTTCTTCTTCATCGTCCAGCCCCCCCACAAGCACAAGAAAAGTCATAAAATCAGAGGCTTTTCCCAAGGGGGGTTTGGTCCACCACCAAATGTTTTTGCTTAAAACATAATTTTAAAACAGAATCTACTATCAAACATTGTTATTTAAACCATTTGTAAGTTAAGTTAAAGCTACCCCCTAAAACTTTACTCCACAGCAGCCCCTGCTGAAAATGAAAACAGGTTTTAGGTGCAGGCAAACAAAAAATGAAGAAGCAGCCTGAGTAGCGACAGCTGTTTTTAAAGGGCCCACCTAATTTGCGCAAATCTAAGCGAATTTAAATGTTGGCGAAACTATCTAAAGACTGCCCTCGCACACACACACGCAAATATGGGAAAAAGGAGAGGTGCGCAAAAAAGGGCGTGTTTGTATAGGAAGAAGAAGCAGTAGCAGCAGAAAAAGGGAGCAGGAGGAAATTGGCAAACAAAAAGGGGGGTTTTCAAAAGCAAAAACAGCAGCCCAAATAATGGAAACAAGATGAAAATGGGGAAAAACAATAAAATGCATTTCCTGGATTAAAAATAAATTCTTGCAGAAAAACGGCAAAAACGAAACACAACAAAAACTTACCACAACATTTTGGTCGATTCCGTTTCCACAGCGAAAATACGTTGGTGTTGGTGTGCGGCGTCTGCTCTGCTACTTCTTCTTCAGCTTCCAACGGAGAGAGCGAGAGTGAGCGAATTGCAATTTTCACCTCTCTGGCGGTTTAGAAAATAATTGTGATTTAGATTTTTAATTAAAATGCTCGACTTCTTTTGGGTTTTTAATTGCAGCCCGGGCACACACACACGCACACCGAACAAACACAGTTAAAGAGTGAGTGAGTGAGCGATACAGCGAGTGAGAGAGAGAGGGCGGGCGGGGGAGAGAGAGAAAGAAGCGAAAAACTCCTTTTCAAGGAGTAGACACCAATTTTTCTCGGCTCTCTCTCGACGCGAAATAGAGTTTTTGCTTTGGCAATTGCTTAATATTTGTTAATAATAGTACACCCACACACACATGCACACACTTTTCGCGAGCCGAGGATGTTCTCTTCCTTTAGCTCCTTTTTTCCCAAGTAACTCGGCGAGCCTTTGTCGTGTTTTCGAGCTCTATTACTGACGATTACTATCTAAACAATCACTCACTGCTAATCGCTGGTGTTTGGCGGTGTCATTTTCCGCGACAGCACCAAACAAATCAAATGAAAGGCGGCGTTTTTCCCCGGAAAAAACAGTCGTCCGCTTTGGTTCCGTTTCGATTCGTTTTTCGCGACAGTGTTACCAGACGGCAGTCCAAGGGAAACGTCTCCTCATAAATAGGGATGTCAAAAATATATCAAAATATCAATACATCGATATTTTTTGCTCCATCGATATTCCACAACGATTGTATTTCGTTCCGATTGACAATTGTCAGCTCACAAATGTTCCCATAGAGGGCGCCCGTTTCCCTAAACCAGTTTCCCCCTTCCGCCAATTTGGCGCTCCTAAATGTTAGATTTCATGGTTTTTCTAACAGCAATGTTAAGTAAGTAGAGTGACCTTAGGGCTTAACTTATTTACGCGGCTAAAATTTCGAAATTCAACTGAAAAAAAATCAAAAGTTTCTGATATATGTTTTTGTGGCGATATATTATATATCATATTGATATTTTTGTTAAAGAAAATATATCAGCGATACGATATTTTTTAAATATTTGACATCCCTACTCATAAATGTCCTAAAAGATCCAACTTTCCCCTTAAATTTATCGCAGCAGTGTTAGCAGATTAGGGTGGAGAAACATCGATAATTGGAAACGACAACTATCGAACTATTAGCGATTGTGAAACGGTGAAATATGGAACATGGCGCCTTTCTCATTTTTTGATTTTATCGCTATTTGGAACTTAACATTATAACTATAAAATTGCGACTACTATACAGGAAGAATGAAAATCTGCAGGCATATTGTATTCTAGCGTGCCGAGAAAATACAGTGATTATAGAGAAGTTATAAATTCGCTTCACTTTTCATCCTCAAAAATGAATAATAATCAAGTTCGGTTTACACAGAATTTTATTCATATCTTAGGACTACAGTTGCCATACACTAATTAATTTTTGTTATATCTTTAATACTATAAGAATTTCGGGTTGTAGCTTGCCTAAAAATGTAATATCAGGACTCTCAACAGGGTTCTTTTAATTATTAAGATTTAACCAATAGGACTTTACAAAACAAACAAAATTAAATTTAAAGTTCGCTTCCGTTTGTGCGAATGAAACTCAAAACTGTGTTCGTATTTCTCGACTGCTTTAATTATCTTGCACAGGGTGGAAATTTTGGAACGTGTCAGTAATGGCGGTAAAAAATTAAATTAGAATAATAGTCTTAAACATAAACTAAAGTCCCGATGATAGCGTCTAGTAGACGGAATTCCGGTAGCTCTCCACAAACGTTTGGATCAGTCCCGGCAATTCCGGTGCTCGGCAGAGGTATTTGTGTCCGTACTTTAGGCTGGCTTTGAAGCGATGGAACTCCACGGGTCCCCAGGAGCGACTTCTACCGTCCAAGGCAATCCTGTACAGCCGGTAGCCCAGGTGGAACGGCACCACAACATCGTCCTCGGCATGGATGATCATTATGGGTTGGTGGAACTCCTGGACATGGACATCCGACTCGAATCTCAGCATATTGCTGTACATGGGTCTCGAGATGGTGAAATCGAACCAGGGCAGGTTCTTGAAGAGCTTGGCGAACGGATGCATCCGTATCTCGTCCCGGATGTTGGTGAACGGGCTCTCGAGAATCACTCCCCTGGGAGCCCGTTCCCTTAAACTGGCTAGCTTAGCACACAGATGCGTGGCTACTCCGGTGCCCAGGGAGTGACCCCAGACCACGACTGGATTCGAGGTGATGTTGGCTATATACTCAAACACCATCATGGCATCGCGCACAACGCCTTCCTCCGTTGGGGGCACAGGATCCGAATCCCCATAGCCTCTGTAGTCGAAGGAGAACACATGGTAGTTGAGCTTTCTCAGCAGCTTGTACACCTCCGATCGATGGCCACTGCCTCGGCTGGCTGTGTTTCCGTGGAGATAGAGGACCACAGTGCCACCAGGCATTCGCAGCAATCGCTCGTAGAAGAGCTGCTCGTTTTCTGGGAGAATTTGGGGAAATTCAGAGCGTATAACTGGCGCCAGTTCCTTTAGCTCCTGTTCGTTGCCAGTTGCGTGTTCCGACTGCTGATCCAGATCGTGAGCCACTTCCTCCTCCACGCGGAGTTCGCGCTTAAAGCGACGCACTGCATTGCTGGGCAGGACATGCCACACACCAACGCGCACTCCGTCCTCGTCCTGGTCGTGATCCTTAACGGTGATGTAAAAGTTCCGTGTGGCATACAGTCCAACGCTCTCTGGCTTGGTGAGATCCAGTCCTTTGGGGTACTTAACTAAAATAAAGGAGAAGCATTCGATTAAAATTATAATTATAAAGGCTTGAAAGGTTTTCCAATTAATTTAATTATTTAACCAGGGAACAAAAAAGCCTAATTAAAGTCTAGCTATTTATGCTAAAGAATTCGCGGTTTATTTTGTGTTCCCTTTCGGACATTACAAACCTCCGCCTTTAATTTTAGTTAAATATTGAAACACTTACTGAATGTGGAATTAATACGTTGAATCATTTTGTGCTCAAGAATTCGAGGTTTATTTTTTGTTCCCTTTTGAACACTTTATGGTTATATGATCACATAAAATACTTACTGAATGTGAGGAATAGTATGCCGCGTTGAAACGTCACGGAGTACCGAAATATCAGAGGCAGGGCCACAAAGACCAGGAAGAAGACCAGCAGACATGCTTGCAGAGATCGCAGACCCACTCTGCGAAAAACGTGAATTGATGAGAGGTACAGGCTGACTAGGTGGCTTAGGGGTTGGGCATAAAAATAGCTTTAAAACTGAGTGACAACACAATATGAAAGATGAGCAAGCTGGTGCGAGTGTGGGCGTGATGGATCAGGGGATATAAGTATGTACATTTAGGTGGCAAGCAAAGCGGATAGATACGGAAAAGCGGAAACGGAACAGAGCCGGCGATATCCGCGTAAAGAATGTCGATGTCACGATGTTTAGATCAAAAATCAGAAGAATGGGTTTCGGGTTATGTCGTCGTTATACAGGCGCACAACATCGAATCGAGCGTGGATACTTACAGACCAGTTAGCCAACTAAGTAGGATCGTTCCGGGAATGAGTGTGGCAAAGAAAACGGACCGTAGGCAATTATGAAGCTCGTACATTGCGATTGTTCTACTTCCGTTCTGTATTCTGCTTAAAATATAGTTAGCGATAATATTGATCTATCGGGAAAAGCGACTTAGCACTGAATGTTACTGATATTGTGCGTTTATTTTCTGTGTGGAGCTTTCCCGGGCGAAAAGAGAGATAAACAAATTACTTGGTTATTACTTGGTTAATTCAGATAGTTTTGTTTTTTTGTTTTTGCAGGGGGATTCATTACACTGAACGCATGCAACACCGTACCGGACCCAAGAACTGTTCCTCCGGAGAGCGACCTTTTCACCAGAGGGGTTAAGCGTTCACAAAGTTTCGATTCGGGTGAGTGGTTAGGTGATCGGGTGACTACACATGTATTATGAATAAGCGAAGGGCGAGTACTAGGGTGGTTCTCCTGTAATGCAAAGAGCCATTCCTGGATGATATTATTCCTTACATTTTCTATATAAATAAAGGTTGTATAATTAAAATAGAAACATTTTCTTTAACCCATTTAAAATAAGCAAATCTGAACAAATTTAAACACAATGGAACTGTTAAATCTAAGTTTTTAATTCTTTGATTTCTTATCACTTTACTTTTATTTTTATAGCAAGAGTTCATGAGTCCGCAAAACTATTGATTATGAATTACTTTCGTTGAATCCCTATCTAAAAAAATTGGGCACCACATCGCAGCATGATAAAGTTAAATGATAATGATAAGAATATTACTATTTTAACTATAATAAACTACTACTGCATCTATGTTTCACTTTTACACTTTACAATAATTTGAAATTCTCCAAAGATTAATTTCACTGCTCCCAAATCACTTTCAATAAAAGCGAGCCACCTTACCTGTCAATGAACACTACTATAATGATAATGGCGGTATAATGATATCTGATATGAGTGTTACTCGAGCGTGACTAATACTTGGAGGCCCATAACTTTTTTGGGGAGAGTTCGGAGGCAAAAACTACGGAAGCGGATTCGTCGGGTGGTCGGTTAATCGGGATCGGGGAAAAACAAATATATATGTGGGGATCACAACACACAATTACACAAGCCAACACACCTCTTGAGTTGTCGCCGGCGCGTGAAGAGCATAACTGCAAAGAGTAAATAATTAGCAAAGAGCATTAGTAAGTCGATCATATCGAGGAGACAGGTCAAAAGAACCGCCAAACAGTGCAAGCGTGATCGGTTATCGGCGATCGCCTATCGAGCGTGTAGAATCGCTTCCGGTTTGCAAATTTTAATCACAATTTCTTTGTTTCAACTTTAAATGCTGGATAAGCGCGTTGAGCTCAGAGCAAAGTTTCTCCACAAACTGATAGCTTGCAAAGTCAGCGATTTTCATGAGCAAGTGCAATAATGCAATACACTTGTGGCCAATTAACGACTAAATTGGCAATTACTCTTACTTGAAAGGAGAGCTTCTGGTCGTCAGCCGAATAAAAGCGTGCGAAATGCGATGAAAGAAGCCTCTCTACGCCAATAGCATGATGACCTAAAATTAATAGAAAATATGAAAGCTGATTTTAATTCAGTTAAGTAGGTGGGCGTGGCCGGGGGGCGCTAAGTGTGTCCATAGTGAGTTTGAATGAATATGAATGAATAAAAGAAAAGTTAATTATGTGAAAAACTACACATGACACCTTCTTAACCCCTTTCACTCCGCCTAATCTCATTAACCCATTAGGGCTCACCCACAATCCCCCTTTCTAGGTGGCGTATCCATTATTTATATAATTTCTTTAAAGGTCGTATTAGGGGAAAAACACCAATTTCCTAGTCAAGCTTACCACTCACGCGCCAGCAACTTTTCCTCTTTTCGCTGCGGAAAAGCTTGGGAAACGGTAATTTCGCTATATTTCGGAACAATTAATGCGATTTGGAATATTTTTTGCCGAACAGCTGTCAATGTTGTTATTGACTATCGATGGCAGGTAGAGATGGCCAAAGTGATGGCTCTCACTATCGCACCGTTTATGCGTCATGGCGATTGATTTGCATCTTGGGAGAAAGTATGCAATTTTTAATTACATTTGATAGAATTAGAGTGGCCAACAGTTATTTAAATTTTGTAAATATTTTTAATTTACTTGAAAGTTGTTTACTTAATTTGTTATATTTTATTATTATAAATGCATTAATTTTTCAATTCATTTAAAATTTAAATTAAAAAAATTAACATTCATAAAGTATCGTTATTATCACTTAACGATATATCGCTTGCCGGCGTTTCACGCTTACCACCTCTAATCATCTATCGATGACCCGCCCGCAATGTGACCAGACTTCCGCCCCTTAGAGTTTGTTTTTTTTCCACGGAGCCCAGAAACAAAAGAAATTACCATTTAGCCGCAGAGCAGACGGCGCAGATCCAGAACCAGGATGAGGAGCGTCGAGGAGATCAAGGCGGAGTACCCGCTGCACTGGCACATCTGGCACAACGAACTGGAGGAGCTGCAGGCGGCCATCGACCAGGTGAAAAGGGGGTTGGGTGCTCGGTGGGCGTGGGGTGTGGCCCCCTGGGACAGGTGCTAATTGAATTAGCAGGGTACGGGGAAATGGCACTGTGATAAAAATCACTGATTCCGTCACCTTGCAGAACGATAAGGAGAAAATCGATCCCCGCGGACGCACGCCCCTGATGCTGGCCGTGAGGTTGGTCAATTTGGCATGCGTTAAATGCCTCCTGGCGGCCAAGTGTAGTGCCACCTACGAGCACGAAGGGTGGTCCAGTAAGTATAGCTAAAGAAGCCCTGGAAAGAAACCCCAATAATCCCCCTCCTCCTCCTCAGTTGTCCAGGAAGCCGTTTGCACCGGCGATGTGGACATCCTGACGGCCATCATCGAGGTCCGGGATCTTCAACGTCATGTCCAGCGGGTGACGCACGTTCCCAAGCTGCTGCAGCACCTCCTGGATGCCCCCGACTTCTACATCGAGATGAAGTGGGAGTTCACCTCGTGGGTGCCTCTGATGTCGCGGCTCTGCCCCAGTGACACCTACAAGGTCTACAAGCGGGGCGCCAATGTCCGGATAGATACCACTCTCCTGGGCTTCGACAACAACACCTGGCAACGGGGCAATCGCTCCTACATCTTTAAGGGAGCCAGTAAGTGGGCATTAATATAAAGCGAATTTGTGTGGAGATTATTTGTATTTTTTGTATGATAATAATTAATTCTAACTAATTATAATCGAGGTTCATTGGTTTAGTTTCCATAAGTATCAGGCTATTATAAAAAAGTTTTAAATTAATTTTCATCGTCTGATTTTCTCATATGTTTTGATAAAAGTATCTATTTGTTTTCAATAGTCATAAAAAAAGGTTAATTAATTTTTGGCGAATTCAAGTACAGAAGTCCAATCTTTACCCTACTTTATATTACAAACTAAGTCTCATCACTTAATTTTCCATTGCAGAAGAAACTGCCACGATGATCGAGATCGATCACGACACGAACGAGGTGATGGTGGAGGAGATGAGTAGCGACATCGGCGACATTGTGGCCATTCCACCTGCCTTGGGCACCGTAAGGGCTCGTCTCAATGCTCCGGTGATCACCAATAACATCGAGATGGACAAGATCAGTTTCGAGCGCAACAAGAGCGGCATTTGGGGCTGGCGTAGCGAGAAATCGGAGATGATCAATGGCTACAACTGCAAGGTGTACGGGGCCAGCAATGTGGAGTTCGTCACCAAGACGCGAATGGATCACCTGAGCGAGGAGCAGATCAAGGTAAATGTACATCAGGTGTTCTTTCATTATTATTTATGCATTTGAGCTACATATGTAAACAGTCTTGTTTTGATTATTTGTTTCGCTTCACGTCTATTTGCTAATTGCTAGATCTCTGGTGATATTTATCTTATAGATTGGCTAATGGCCACTTTAACATTTCTAAAAGTCAACAAACATTTACATTCTTTATCATCTTGTAGTTAACAACTATTATATATTTTTCTAAATTTAATTTGTTCTATCTTTTAGAACAAGACAGCAAGGACCCCGCTTCATAGTCTGCTGGGCATTGCCGATGAGGACTATGTGTCCCCCGCTGATGCCGCCGCGGCACTCAAAGATCGCGTAAGTTAAATGATTAATATCCATTTCTATCACTTCTTATTAATCTCCAATTTTTAGACACCCTCTCCTCGTTTGGTGGAAGGTTCCGTCGCAGGAGCTGAAAATGGTGGCCGAATCTCGCCCGCCCCCGGTAATGAGAGCAATGGCAGCTCCGCCTGTGCCTCGGGCACCAGTACACCCAAGTCTTCTGTCACACCGGAGGAGTACTTTACTCCGGAGGTGGATCTCCACGGAAGGGACGTGGGTGGTCCCAAAAATCTGAGCACAAAGGTGCAGCGCTTCAAGGCCAATTTGTGGCTGGCCGAGGAGCATCCCATTCGACTGCAGGAACAGGTGCTTCCTATTCTGGACCTCATGTCCACCATGGCCAGTCCACATGTGTCCAAGCTAAGGGACTTTATCACAATGCAGCTGCCTGCCGGTTTTCCCGTCAAAGTGGAAATCCCGCTCTTCCACGTCCTGAATGCCTGTATCACATTTGGAAATGTCTTTGCTTTAACCACGCCCGTGGAGCACGTGGCCACGCTGCAGGAGCAAGATCGGGTTACTTGTCTGGTGGACGATCGCTGCTTCGATGTTCCGGCTCACTATACCAACAGAGGTAGCGATGTCCGACGACAGATACCTCTGGATGAGGACGATATGCTCCAGTATGCTATCGAGCAGAGTTTGGTCGAAACAAGTGGAGCCTGCGGCGTGGACGCCAGGGACGACGACAAGGTTGACATCTGGGAGGTGCTAAGGGGCCAAAACGTCGTGGGATCCGACCTCCTGCCAGAAGATGACGAGCAACTGCAACGGTAAGTTGGTCTCTGGGATACTTTTGGCTCTTGCAGAACAATGCTGTATTGCAACGCAAGTTTTTTGGAATTCTGCAAGGGCATTTGATTTCGTTCTAAGATCAAAAACTAACTTCCCTCAATGGTAAACGCTAGTGGCCACCGCTTCTCCTCGCACTTACTGTCTCCCCACCGCCAACAGTACGGGCGGTATTCGCCCTCACCCAAGCACCATCCCCAATCCTTTCCCCACTCGCAACTCCAGCTGGAGCCACAAACACGTGGGCGATCCTCATCGGCGGGTGCACAGTTCAAAAACGATTTGGGCTACATGAAGAAGATCTTCAAGTAGCGATAAACACCCACACCCCTCCTTTTGTATTGCTAGATTTGATCCAAGCTTTGTGTGTTCTTGTGCCCTTTGCCCTTATCAATTGCAGAGTCCTCCAGGAGTCACTGCTGGGCGCCCATGCGAATCCCCAAAGTGGTTCGCCCGCCTCCGAGGACGACGACGACGGGGGATTCCGGTATGTGGATCCGGATTTAGCCATGGCCATGCGACTGTCGCAACAGGAACAAAGGAAATTCGAACTGGAGCGGCAGCAGGAGCAGGAGATGATCGAGCAGGCGCTGAAGCTCAGTCTGCAGGAGCACTAATATCCTTTCGGCGATTCCAAATTGAAGTTCTTTTGATTTCTAGTGTAAACTTCGGACTAAGTTGTATAAATAATACGAGTACTTTAAGTTCCCCTCGCATCCTTCTCCGCCCCTGTCCTTGTTTTGAATTGTGATACAAGCGGGACGCAAGCGGGAAGCTGTCGCCTGGTCTCAACTCGTCCACTCGCAACCGAAGGATCCACCCTATATATACCATTGCATCCAAAGTAGTCCTCGTAGCTGTAGCTTTTGCAAATGTATCTAGTATCTGGTAGATACTATCTTAAAATTAAGTGCGTGTGGCAGCTGGAAGATATGTCTATCGCATATCTTCCGCTTCGGTTAGAGTTCGTTTGCTGACCTCTAACCGGTCAACCACATGTGTGCGTGTCCTTAATCTGTATCCACTAATCAGCATTACCCATAATTTATACTAATACCCACTGACATCATGCGCATGTAAAACCTATCACCTTTTTGTGTAAATGAAGAAAATATATGAAATAATCATGAAGAAAACAAGTGTATTTTTTCTTAGCGATATAGTTTCGTTTATTAAGCACTATATACAAAGTCAAAATCGGTACACAACTTAGCCTAATTAAGCAAACACACTAAAAAGTCTCAGAATTGGTTTTGGTATCTACTCAAGATGTTCAGCTCGTTTTAGAATACTGCTTTCTACGATATCGAAAGTGTAGTTCAGAAAGTGGCTGATAGTCATACAAAGCCATGCGAAACAGTTAATGATCAAACAAAAGCGAGCTGCGTAATCTCCATTGGCTTATCAACGGCCATACTTAGGTCAAATAGAGTATATACATAGGGGCTTGTTCTGGTTTTCACAGATTGAAAGTTTTGTTCGTTTTGAAATCACCTTTGTGTGATACTAAATGAGAGGGTTTCTAATTTTTCTAACTAAAATATATGGTCTACTTAGACCAGAAATGTTTTTAAACTTTTAAAACATAATTCAGCTGTAGTTTCCTAGGTTAAAAATGGCCAATTACCCTGTATTGCACAACTTTGCTTAAAATTCTAATCAAAACTCTAGATTTAAATGGGGTCTGTCAATTTAAACTTAGTTTTACATCGATATTAAATTCTAAAGAACTAATTTGTGAAAACCGGAACATGCCTGATAAGTTTTACTTACATCTAGGAGTCATTCAGCTGGTGATCACTTCGTTAAGGTAAGTGAAGTGGCCGCCGTTGTCGGAATTGGGGGTTCTTGGATTGGTTTTACGACTAGATGTACTTGAAGCACTTTTGCTTGTCGTGCGGTATGCGAGTCTTGAAGAGAATGGAGTCCGCCCGGTACTGGGTGTTCAGCAGCGGCGTATAGCCGAACACCCGGCTGAAGAAGTTGATGCACTTGTGCCGCTCCTGGAAGTGGGTATCGTCCTCGCTGAGGGAAACCGGACATCCGGGGCAGCGGAAGGTCCAGCGGGAGGTTACTTTAACAGGTGGCTTCCGCGTTATGTGGGATACGAGGAAATTCATGGCAATGTCCTCGCAATTCATGTACTCGTCCACCTTATCCCTAATCGCCTGCGGCAGGTGGTAGGTGTACAAGTAGAGATAGTATTTGTGTACGAACGCCGCTCCCGTCAGCACCATGCTAAGTTCGCAGCTGTAGTTGGAGTTGTAGTGCCACTGGCCATTCGGGTTGCCCAAATCCCAGGCGTGATAGCGTCCTGGGAAGCCCACAACTCTGTCGCGATGCTCTCGCCACACTCGGAATCCGAAGAGTATCTCGTCGTGACGCAAATGGGCATCGTCGTCCACGGAGAGCACTGCCTCGGTTTCAATAACATCGAAAGGCAGGAAGCGGTTGTTCAGCGAGTTTCTGGGAGCCCGAAGGACGGCCACCGGCACCCCAATGTCCGGCCAGCGTAGGTCATCCAATGGTGGCTTTGGCGAATTCCAAACCACCACCACCTTGTGCAGATAGGGCAGACCATATAGCCTGCCCAATGAATCCATCAGGACTTGCTCTCGTTCGTATGTCAACATCACAATGGTGAACTGCTCTCGGGGATAGTTTCCACCCAGTGACTCTCCAAACTCCTTGCCAGCGCCACCGAGTCCCTTGCCTATCGGACGGAAGCCAGTGTGCGATCCCATGAACTTGGCTTCCGAGGGCAGCGCAGGATCAAAGGGCAGCTGAGGATATAGGTAGAAGGGATCCAACCAATCGTTCCAGGCCTCCTTCGCCTGCATCCGCAGTATTGTGTAGTTCCGTCGAAAAGCAGGGCTGGGATAGGGTGGTTCAATGGGACCCAACGACTCCTCTGGTTCCGTATCCAAGCCCACAGGTGGATCGGATTTTAGGGGTATAAAGGTGCTGTTAAATACACTTTGCGCTATCACTGAGGGCACTGGTCGCGGCGGGATGCCGAGGCGATCCCTCAAACTGGCAATCACTGTGTCCACGGTGGCCTGAACGGAGCTCAGATAGCGCTCCCAAATGAGTCGCCCCTGTCGACGCAGTAGCAGTAAATCCGCATCCTGAACTGCTCGCAACAGGAAGTGCAGCTCTGTAATCCGAGCTTTTGGTAACAGAATAGCCGATCTCCTCCAGTCCAGAGTCTCGGCGTAAGGCAAACGCAGCTCATCTGCACCGAGGATTACGGGCACAGCTCCAGAACGAAGAGCCTCATAGATCCTGGCCAGCATTAGAGTGGAGGAAACTCTGCCATTCAAGGGGGGTAGAATCAGGGAAAAGGTGGAGTCCTTAAGCAACTGCCGGCGCGAGGAATCCGAACCACAAAGCGTCCAATCTGGCAGGGAATCGCCCTCTTGCTGCTCCGTAGCTGGGATACACTGGAATTGTAGGACAAACTGATCCTGAGTTGCGCCCTTGGCCATATCAGCCAGGTGCTCCAGAATAAACGCATCCAAAGGATTCAATCCGCTTTGCTTGGGCCTAAGCTCTCCTTGGTAACTAAGCAGGTATTTCCTTCTGGCTGGCACCATTCCCGCGCACTCCTGCCACACATCTCCGCCAGGTGGACCCAAAATGGGTGGCACAATTAGGTCATAGCCCGGACGGAACTGATCTCTTTCGAATGCACTCTGCACCACAATGGCTCGCATTGTGTTCTGCTTGTACAGCGGATTCGTGCGAGGCGAGGTGAGATCTCGCCTAGCCAAGTTGAGCAGCACATGGTTGCGTCCATCGCCGCCCCAATAGGGCAGGCTGTAAAGCTTCTCCATGTCCACGGGGCAGTCGTTGGCAAGGCTGGGTGTTGATGGCTGCTGATGCTCCGCCTCCTGCGCCGCGTAGCGATTGTTCCGCAGGAGATCCTGTTCAAGAAGTGCCTCTCCCACCAGCACCAGGTATATGCAGGCATGCTTGGGATCCTTGACTATGTGAGCATTGTATCCCAAGGTCTGTTTCAGAGTGGTCTTCAGGAAACCATCGATATCGTAGCCTTTCCGCTGAACGCTATGCTCATCCGGATCGTACAGATAAACAGGAAATCCGGAGGTTAGACTGCAGCGGGAGTGATTGAAGCAGTTGTGCATCTCGCAGCTGGCTGCCATCCCTCCAGTGATGGGATTCATCTTCCTTGGCAGCGTGTTGGGCATGAGAGAGCGGGGCAGTGCCAAATCTGGGGTATTCCGCTGAACAGCCTCTCGCTGGGCCACCTGTGCTTGCTCCACAGAGATCTTGAGGCGTTCCAGCTCCGTTTGCTCCCTGAGAAGTTCCTGTTTGAGCTCCTCGATTTTCTGGTTGTACTGACTTATGTCCGATTGCAGCTTCTGGCGACGGGATTCCAGTTCGCGCAGCTCCACAGACACGGTGCTCTGGATGGGAAAGTGTAAGCTATGGATTAAATCTTGGTCTGATTGAATTTCCTGGGCACTTACCTTGATTCTCACCATCTCCTCGATGCGCATTTTCAAATCTCCCGCCCTCATGGCGCTGAAATCCTCGTAGGCATCCAAAAGTGGTGAGCTGCGATGAAGATCCAAGGGTGGGGCATCTTGCTCGGTCTAGAAAAAATGGCTGTTATTATTTGATCAATATTTTCAAATGATAAGTTAATGTCTTTGACAACCTCAGATAACGTTAAGCTAAGATAATACAACTGTAGTCAGAAAAATAGCAGTGAAATTCCTACTTTCTATATAATTAGAAAATATGAAACATCCTGTTGATAAAAATTTGGAACATTTTTTAAATAAAAATTAATAATTAAATAAAAATATAGGTAAATGTTTATCATTCTAATTAATCAGGATAGAGTGACCCTATATATAAGATAGATAAACTGAGATGTGCAAAAGATCCGAAGGGTATACTTCTCTAAAATGAAACTATCCTGACTTTACAATATTAAAGACAACTTAAAAATGTATAGTGTTACAGCATATACATATGTAAAATGTACATTGTACATTAAGTTAAAATCAACTTCAAAACATTCTTAAACGTTACAAAAGTTTTTGTGCCTTATCACTCATCTTGAAATCATGACCTCTGCTGTGGTGCTGAGTTTTTTGCTCCGATCTCCACTGGAGTTCATTTCTGGTTCCCAAAAGTTGGGGGATCCCGGATACCTACGCTGAGGATTCGGTACGCCAGGCAGGATACAAGGAGCAGGAACATCAGGAGCACCGCCGGCAGCTTGTAGCGGCGGAACATTCGCATCCAGGACGTCCGCATTCCCATCGGGTGGCGGACTTGGGCGGAGGTGGAGTTCGGGGCACTGGCGTCCTTGCCGCCAGCACTGCCAGTGTCCAGGGGGTGGTACGCCTCTCCGGAGTGACCAAGGTCGTACGCCGGTGGCATGGCATCAGCTTCAGCTCGCGATCTCACCGAAATAACGCATTTATTTACACTTATTTGCGAGTTCAGCTCGTTTAGTTGGCAACGCGACTCAGGGCTGCATTTCAGTCTTTGCATGTCATCGATATTTATCGATGTTTATTGATATTTATCGGTAACGGTAATCAGCTCAGTCCGCCAAATTTAAATAAGATTGATTGCGCTTTCAAAAAATGTACTGGTATTATGTGGAAATCTCATAAAGAAAAATTAACAAACTGTTTTAATTACAAAACAAATGTAGTGTGCATATCTTTCACATTTTAATTCCCTAAAATAGCATCGTAAACCAAATAAATTGCTATTCAAACCGAATAATTATAGGAGAGGTAAAATATATTTAGAAAACATGTCGATTGAGCCACAAATTACAGGCAAGGTAAAAAATAGGCTTCTTCTACAAGTCATATACGACATTAAATATTTAGGTTGTTGGTGTTTGGCGATCTTTTTGATGAAATCAAACAATTGGTTTGGCTGGCTCGAGGTCTGGGTGCTTTTATTTTTGCGTTTTTTCTCAATATATTTCGATCTCCTCCGGAGTAATATTTATTTTTAAGATATCTTCGAGATTGAAACTCATTGCAATACTTTAAATAGATTCCATTCTATATGGAGTCATTGCTAATATATTCATTTATTTGTTTTTATGCTAACGCCACAAAAAATACTAACATACTTCTATTTATATAGACATAATTATTAATTACTAACGCTATCAAATTTTTGAAGTGCCCCTTACAGAAGGCATAACATTTTAACCAACAGTTGCTTTAAGCGCTTCTCTGAACAGCGAGGCAACAGCTCGCTTTTAACAGCGGATTCAAAGCTTCGTAACAGTCTGATTTTGAACTCGACTTGGCAAACATTGCTTGCGATTTTAGTCGCATCCAAATCAGCGGTGCGCCGGTTTCGTCGTGCGGTTCACGTTTAGTTTGTTTGTTTAATTACCGGCAGAACGCTAAAACGATTATTAATAGCCGCGTAATGACTGTTAACATTTAACCAGTTGTGCTCGGGCTTTAATTACAATTGAAAATAGTTCCTAAGTGCACAAAACTACCCCGGAGTTTAATTACAACCCCACAGAAACATCCATCAGCGTCCGGAATCCTGCACGGAATATCCGAAAATGGGTAAACTCTTCTATTTATATTTACTGTCGGTGACATTTTCACTTTCTTCGGACGCCCATTGATTCTTTTCTTTACTTTGCGCCTGCTTTTGTGGGCCGGGCCTTGAAAGTGAAAGCCAAACGAAAGGAAAATGGCAATAGGCGTGGGTACATTCCATCGATACCCTAACACTTAGCACTTGGAGGTGCGATATTTCGTGGGATATCATTTCTTATTCGAACTGTGGATAGTTACAGATTTTAAGATAATACTTTGGGGTTATAACAATTAAAGTTTAGCTTACTATTCCTTTAAAAATTTCGTTTTTTTAACGATTAAATTCGGTCTAAAATTATTTTAAGTTTTTTTCCAACCAATTTTCTTTTTCTTTTCTGCTGAAATTTTATAATTATTATAAATATATTAGAGCTGATACGAATATTTGTTTTTATCAGTCTTCTTTAAATTGCACCGGCTTTGAAATTGGAAGTCTGTCAAAGTGATATGATAAAATATAAATTCGCTGACAGGTTTTCTTTGTTAAAGAGGTCTTTACCCTTGCATAAATAGACTTTTCATTTTTGATACCGTTTGTCTCTTTAATAAATCTAGTGATGAGGTTATTTCCCTCGACGTTCTAATCTTATTAGTTCATGATAACCTTTGTTGTGTCAGATGAGTAATGCTTGTTCACCGATTATAATAATACCAAATCAGATAACACGTCAGCTTTAAATATATTTCATATGACTATAAAAAAATCTATAAAAAGATCTCGAAACAAGCTATACTTTTCAAAAATGATTTAGAAATATTTATAGTCCAATTGGATTACTACCTAAACCCATCAGTATGTCAACTTCTTTTCTAGGGGAGTAAGAACTTCCGCATTTCGTTCCCAATCAAGACTAATTAAACTCCAGTTCGGGACCAGGCCAGCAACACTTAATTGAAACTAAGACCCTTCCTCCCTCCTCTACCGCCCTCCTTTAGTAGGTACAGTCAAGCTTGCCTAAGCATAATACAGAATTAAGTGAATTAATATTACTACAAGATATTTTCTATTTGTTTGTAGCTTTTGGGTAATTTTAATACATACATAATACCTGTTGTGTTGGTTTTCATGGTGTTTTTTTATTTCACAAATTTAAGATACTATCGATCAGTGATTCATGACAAATACTGAAAAGATTTACGTAAGGTACTCATATTTAAACCTTAACCAATTTAATAGCTGATCAACCAGGTAATTCAGAATTTGATTGATTAGTAAGTACGTTGAATTAGAGAACATAAAGTTTAGAAACTAGTCAAAATGTAAATACTAGAAGCTGGACTGTAGCTGCGGTTCAATTCGTTGACCCCGAATGACGAGTGCTTTGGATTTGGAGCAGGCGGCTTGGCTTGGGCATCGGCTTCGTCGGCGGCTTACCGGGGTGAGAGGTGGTCAGGGGGTGGGCTTAATTAGGGGCACATTCAGTGCAGTGGCGGTGCGTGTCTTCCTATAGCCACCCCTTAACCCCCAACCCTTCGACCTTAGCCGCTGGCAGCAAGTCGCTGGCAAGCGGTCGCAATTGCCTTGCCCACTAATGGCACATCCGCCATGGGCTTCCGCGGGGATCCGGACTCGGATTCCGAATCCGATTCAGTTAGGCCGCAACGCTGAACGTAGCCGCAAGAAACCGGCTCTCTCCGGCGAACAAGTGTGCGGATAACTATATAGTTGGGATCGGGAAATCTACGGGCAGTTGACATGCATTTGAAGATCCGTCTCACGTGTCGCAAATATGAAATTTGGGGTAAGCACATCACATAGGCCCCACCACTTGGCCCTGCTCCGAATTCTGGGTATATGTATATGTATGTTCTGGCTCGGATCGGTTCGGTCGGTGTGTTGTGTGTGGTGTAGTATGGTGCGTCTACTGCCCTCCATTCGAATGATAGTTCAGCGCGTAACGGTGCATCGCCCGCTGTGCCGAGCATTTTAATATCTGGAGTTTCGCTGGGGACCTGGGGCCTTAAAAGCCCCAAGCGGCGCAAGTGCAACCTCAGTTGATTTCGGTGAGCAGTGGAAGTGGGTGTCGAATCGCAGCAGGATAGTGATAGCCAATCGCCATGTGTAAGCCAAGTGTCCCCATTGTGCAAAGAAATAAAAGTCAAACCAAGTGACAAATTGAATAAACTACAGAGGGGTTCGACAATTAACTACAAAGTTTGTAGAAATTTGAATATTTTAGATTTGTCTTAATCAATACCTTTTTCTTTGTGCAATCGACTAAAAAATTTAGGGATACAACAATCTTTTAAAACTATATTTTATGAAAGAAGCTACTTAAGATTGTTGATCAACGATCAAAAAAGAAATGAATGAAAAACAACTGAATGAAACAAAACAGTTGGCTTTAACGTTGAAAACTTTCTGATAAAATCAGAACGATTTTTTGTTCTTCATTGAAATAGAATATGAACACGTGCAGTTATATACAAACTTCATCAGTTTAAAATCAGTTCACCTGAAAAGGTGCTAAATATTTCGAATTGATTCAGGAATGGGAGGATTATCGTTAATTGCTATTGGTAAGATTACCTATCAATATTTAGAAAAAGTTAGCATGCTAGCGTTTGGAGCATATTTTTGTACAAACTGCATGGGAATTTAATTAGGGTATTGCTTTATCGGGAATTGAACTCGGAAACATTATTGCTTTTTTTAAGGGAGCTTTATAAATTTTTAAAGAAATACGAATGTTTCTTAAATAGAACTCAAAAAACAATTTTTCTCGGAAATGTCTGATTTTAAAAATATAATCTTCTTGGAAATATAAATGTATTTATACAGGAAAGTTTCTTGCTATCAATTCAAACGAAACTTAAAAAAACATTTTTCCATATTTTGTGATTCGCCAAAAATTTTGAATTGCTATAAGCAGTCATTAAACATACGGTTCTTTTTGGAAATACGTCACAATGATCTGATAAGAAGTCATGATATTTAGGATGCTTGCCGAAATATGTTTTCCCATCAGAATGTTGTGTTAGTATGCTTTAATAATTTATTATAGAAAGAGCCAAACTAGTTTTCTAAATTATTGGTAATGGCTTAATACATTCTATGCAGAATACTTATTGTAAATTAATTAAAATCATAGCTTGAAGTTATGGTTATGAGAAAGAAATTCGAAACTGCATAGTTGCCGGTCCAAAAACCAATCGAAGGTAATCGATCTGTAAAAATCGACCGTTGCACTTTTTTAGAGCTTTTCCTTGAGCTTTTCTTTAACGGTAGACAGCTTTTGCGATTAGACAGCTGATAAAATGGGCCAAAGCATGTGAGATGCGATAAATAAATGGGGGAAGTTGTTCCCGGCGACCAGCGAACGTGAGCGAACGCGCCAAGTTCTCGGTTTCCTCTCGCCTGCATGCGTATTATGGGATTGTGGCGGTTTCTGAAATGTAAATGTTCGTTCTGTTTATTTTTGCCTCTTGGAAAACGTGTTTAACTAGCAAAACAAAGTGCGGAACAATGCGCCCATTAGCATAATAAAAAAGCCAAAACAAAAAAAGAAACAGAAACAAAAACAAAAACAAAAACTAAACTAAAGCGAAACATGAATAAAGACAAAAACAAAAGCGAAATCTAAGCAGAGAACGGTGACACACGAATGTATCTGTATCTGAATCTGTAGTTGTAGTTGCTTTTCTGGGAGAGAGAGTGAAAGCTTTTCTCAAACTACCTTGAAAGCTCTGTTCTCCGGTGTCGCCCTTTTGCTTTGTGCCGCTCGTTCGCATTGTTCGCTCTTTGTTCTGCCCATTGTCCTGATCGTGTTGTTGTTGCTGTCAATTCCAAATAGTAAAGATTCCGATTCCGATTTCATTTCCGTTTCCCTTTGATTCTTCGTTCCGTTTCGTTTCGCCCGCCGACTTTGAAAATCGGATAAAACCATTGTCCAAGTGAGTATGAATTACGGTATACCGAACAGTTAGCATTGAGAGCGTTATTCTGTGTTATAAAAATAACTGGAATGGAATGGGGGAAACACAACATTAGAAGGCCGATAAGATATGCGTAGATTTGGGGTTTTTTTTTTTTGTGGGAAAACCGACCTTATCAAAAATGTTATAAATATTAAGTAGTTTTTTTCTGTAATTACTTTTTGTTGGAATGGAGTGCTTTTTAATATTTTGGGTATAACCGAATTTATATTTTATTGTACTAGTTATGGTCAAAATCGAATTAAAAATATATATATTTGTATACTTTTTGAAGAAAATTTGTTTTTATACTTTGTTTTGGATTTCTTAATTAATTATTCATAAAATCTAATGCCTTATGTTTGTATAGATATATTTATATTGCCTAATTTAGTAATATTTGAACCAATTAACGTATTTTTCTTTGCGTTACAAACTTCTGACCAAAACTATAATACCCTCCTCTACAAGGGTAAAAATGTTTATTTTTGCAATTGTCTCTTTAGACTTTGTGAGCGTAAATTTTCGCCTGGGTCTCCATGTTTCCATGTACGCTTGTTATCTTATCAGCCAAAGACAATCAATAAAACCTTTCTTAGACTCTGTTGGGTTAACTTCAGACCTTTATCTGCTCGTATTGCACGTATTTATTTGAAACTCTTCTAAAAGAATTAAATGTTATATATTTGTAAAACAAAATGTCTATTGAAGCTCAATATGTCCCAATTTTCCCACTTAACACGCGCATGGGCCTATATAATCGCGTTTTTCCGTTTATCAGGAAGTCAACATTTGTCATAGGCAAAATTATCTATCCCTTTATCGGTGTGTTTTATTCACACCGCCGTATGTATATTATCTGAACCCTCTTTTACACCTTTTACATCTATGTATCCGCAGCTCTATCCTTCTTCTCCCTGGTTACTGGTCTTTATGTCCTGCACTTCTCCATAGCCCTGATCTTGGTCAACAAGGAGGTGCCCCAAACGCGAGGAATGCTTTATCCCAGGGAATCTGAGACCCGTGAGGTGCGATCTCTGGACGGGATCTGGAACTTTGTGCGGTCGGATCAGGCGAATCCCACGCAGGGAGTGCGCGATGAGTGGTATGCCAAGGAGTTGAGCCAGAGCAGGCCGACGATCCCGATGCCAGTGCCCGCCTCCTATAACGATATAACCACCGATAACCTGAGAGATCATGTGGGCACTGTGTGGTACGATCGCAAGTTCTTTGTGCCCCGCTCCTGGG
Source organism: Drosophila prostipennis (assembly GCA_037075205.1). Classification (NCBI taxonomy): domain Eukaryota; kingdom Metazoa; phylum Arthropoda; class Insecta; order Diptera; family Drosophilidae; genus Drosophila; species Drosophila prostipennis. The sequence continues at coordinate 2,542,204 of JBAMCJ010000601.1, forward strand.
CAAAGGATCAGAGGATCTGGCTGCGGTTCGGCAGTGTCCACTATGAGGCATATGTGGTGGGTATTTGAAAATACTTTAAGCGTTTTATGATTATCATGACCACAAATCTTTATTTTCAGTGGATTAATGGTCAGAAGGTGGTGAAGCACGAGATGGGTCACCTGCCCTTCGAGGCGGAGGTGACGGACCTCCTGAACTATGGGGCCGAGAATCGGATTACAGTGATGTGCGACAACGCTCTTATCCAGACGACAGTGCCGCAGGGCAGGATCACCGAAGTGCCCAACGATGGGGGAATGACCATAGTCCAGAGCTACAGCTTTGACTTCTTCAACTATGCGGGGATTCATAGGAGCGTGCATCTGTACACCACGCCTCGTACTTTTATCGAGGAGGTTGAGGTCACCACAAACCTTTCGGGGGATGCCAGTGGTAAGAATTTAGGCTACTTCATCAGGGGTTCCCCTGAAAAGTTCTGAGTTGATGATGAGTATGATGAGCCTTAAGAGTATGTTTATTATTAACTTCTTAAAGACTGGTATTGTTTAGTAATCTAAAGAGATTGCTTTACTACCTCCGTTTGTCGAGGTGGTTGAGGTCACCACAAACCTTTCGGGGGATGCCAGTGGTAAGAATTTAGGCAAACATTACATGGGATTTCCCTGAAAAGTGCAGAGATGATGATGAAGAATATGCTCTTTAAACCCTAACATACTCTATGTTCTTCATTATATTCTTAAAGACTGGTATTATTTACTTATCCAAATCCATAATTATAGATAATATAATTATACTCTAATTGTCCTCTCCCCTACAGTTGGCGAGGTTTTCTATAGCGTGAGCGTGAATGGAAGCGCTGCCAACGAGGCGGATAATGTCCTGCATATTCAGGCCAACCTCTACGATAAGGAAGGTTTATTGGTGGCCAATGCAACGTCGGACGGGAAACTGGGCGGCAAGTTGCAAGTTAACCAGGTTAAACCATGGTGGCCCTACCTAATGCACCCGGAACCCGGGTATCTGTACCAGCTGGAGATCAAACTGCTGGCGACCAACGAGGAGTTGTTGGATGTATACCGGCTTAAAGTGGGAATACGTACATTAAGTTGGAACAAAAAGCAGTTTCTGATCAACGGCAAACCCGTTTATTTCCGTGGTTTTGGACGACACGAAGATGCGGATATCAGGGGTAAAGGTCTGGACAATGCCCTCATGGTTCGCGACTTCAACCTGCTCAAGTGGATCGGAGCGAATGCGTACCGCACTTCGCATTATCCCTACTCCGAGGAGTCCATGCAGTTTGCGGATGAGCACGGCATCATGATTATCGACGAATGTCCCAGTGTGGATACAGAGTTGAGTTATTCCCGCTCTACGGAGGGTTTCTTGCTAATGCTGTTATCATCGATTTTCAGGAACTTCAGCCAGGAGCTGCTGGGCAAGCATAAATCGTCGCTGGAGCAGCTCATCCATAGGGATCGCAATCATCCGAGCGTTGTAATGTGGTCCATAGCCAATGAACCCCGCACTGGCAGCATGAGTGCGGACTCGTACTTTGAGTGGGTATCCTTAAACTTGATTTTCATCTTTCAGTAATAACTTATCATTATCTATTATCATATTTTTGCAGATTGGTGGCCAATTATACCCGGTCCTTGGATAGTTCTCGACCCATTACGGCTGCCATTGCTGTTCCCCATACCCAGGATAAAGCGGTAGGCGGAGGATATCTCAACTTCTGTTCCTTTTTCATATAAACCTTTCTTTCCAGGGACGTTCTCTGGACATTATCAGCTTCAATCGCTACAATGCCTGGTACTCAAACGCCGGACGTCTGGATATGGTGACCCAGAATGTGATCGATGAGGCCACCGCCTGGAATAAACATTACAACAAACCCATTATCATGTCTGAATATGGAGCGGATACCCTGGAGGGTTTGCATATGGTGAGTTATCATAGAATAAAGTACAAATTGTACAACTTGTATCTGAAAATGGGTATTTACAAAGGGTTATCTTTAGACCTTTAAAAGAAAGAAAATGTAATCAAATTTGGATATACTTTAATCTCCCAATAGCAACCAGCTTATGTGTGGTCGGAGGAATTCCAGACGGAGGTGTTTTCCCGCCATTTTAAGGCCTTCGACGAGCTGCGTAAAAAGGGCTGGTTTATTGGCGAGTTTGTGTGGAACTTTGCCGACTTCAAGACAGCTCAAAGTGAGTAAAAATTAACTTAAAAGAACTATTTAATTAACTATAATATAACCAAATTCAGGCTACACCCGCGTGGGCGGCAATAAAAAGGGCGTGTTTACCCGCGCCCGCCAACCCAAAGCGGCCGCCCATCTCCTCCGAAAGAGATACTTTGCCTTGGGCAGGGAACTGGACCAATGCAACTTCCCGGACGATCTCTTCACCTACATCGCTGACCTGATATCCTAATGGATGAGACCATGTTGATACCATCCCAAGTATTTGGCCCCTGTAAATAAGCTTGCTCGCCAAGGAGAACGTTGTCCTTGGTTACTGCCATCAGCATTTTTACCCAATTTCCATTCCGCTGCATTGCCCTGTACAATATTCAATGATTAGCTTTAGATGATTGTATTTTTGTATGTATTTGTAAGCGTAAGATAATAAATGAAAGTGCATTATTTACTTGTTTGGTCGTAAGACATTTGCTTACAAATTTAGGAACTGGCTGGTTAAACCTTAAAAAGAAAAAAAAGTTACGAAAAATAGTTATTCCTTTTACACAGCATTTAATATGACTCAAATATTTGAAATAGATATGTTGGCGGTCAACTATCGATAGATAACGATAGAAAGTTGATAACACGGCGGTAAGGTTCTACACTAAATTTGAGCTGGCAACACCCTTATAAAAACCGCGCATTTGAAATGTTGTATGAATATAATTTACAAAAAAATTATTATAGCTGCATATGATAAAGACTAGAGCAAAATTGTTGCTCTTCAACAAAGTTAAACCCATTATTGCTTTTCAAGAAATATTCAAAAACTTATAACCATTTTATTTTGCGGTTTAAACCTCAAATAATACACACAAAAACTTTAACGCAGTGATTGTATAGTTTCCAAAATAAAACTCTGACCATTTTTTTTGCATGAAAGTTGAATTTTTATTTAAATTGCAGCCAATGAATTTTATAGTAATCTCATTAGTTTAACTTATGCTGTTTGTTTAGCAAATATCCCAGAAAGTTGACCCGCATACCCGACAATAATTCTTTTGAAAATGCGCGCCAATTTGTATGAACCAAAAATAAAAAACTAAATTGAAACAAATAAAAGCAATCGCCTTTGGCAAATTTTAGCTAGAAAATTGTGTGGGTGTTTGTTCGAATTATTGCGAGGTATGGTGCCCAGTGAGATTTGCTTTATTTCTATTGGTATTTGGTAGTTAAAGATAGACAGATCTGCAAACACTTAGTCACTAGATAATGATGTCGGCTTAGAGTTTTCGTAGAGTTTTTGATTTTGGTTTTCGAATAGTTCACTTGGTAGTTTAATGAAGGTAAAACATCTTGATATCCTTCGCTTAATCTTAACTATCATGCATCAGTATGCAATGTATTTTCTAACGTGTTTTACTTTTGGTTTAGCTAATTACGTTTTACCCATTTTTCCCGAAAGTAGTTTGCTCTTCAAATATTACACGTCATTCGAACTGTTTGCTTATGAGATACGTAATATGCCAGCTTATTCAAAGAAATCCGCGACACATAATTACCAAACTAACACATACATATGTAATAGTACAACAGTTTTATATGTAATTTAATTTACCTAGGTCTGGCTTTAACAATACGTTTAAATTTAATTTAAACTGGCTTCCACCGGTTCGATAAGTTATAGATCCTATATCAATATTACAGTTTAGTACGATGCTCAACAAATGTACTTAGGTCTAAGATGCATAGTCGATCGCTGATCAATACGCCTATTAAATGTCTCTAGCTGGGCTATACATAATCGAGTACTCGCTTCAGTTATAACGATTCCAATGCCTTGGTTCCCATTTCCCATTTATCCTATCCAATCCTAAGTCAATCCCAATCCCAATCCCAATCCCAATCCCTTTCTTGAAGCAGAGACGAGAGATAGAGTCTAACACCTAACATAGTTATGGGTTATACAATTCACGTTAAGTTGGAAAACACATAAAAAGTTGGTAGTAGATTGCTCTATATGTCAATTATGCGGTAGTGGCTTACATCTAATTATTTTGATTAGATACTTTTGTATTTCCTTGGTGGCATCTCTTCACTTCACTTCCCTCCTTCAACTTCTTGCTTCTAAAAACAGTCTCCACTTGGCTCTATAAATTTAGCTATATCTAACAGAATATATTTGCATAGGTGTTAACATCAATTCAATCCGCTATTTACACACTTAAAGTACTAATGGTAATGCGACTGCCCCTCGATCCTTCGTCCTTCGTAGCTCATCCTTCTCATCGTCTTTGGTATACAAGATGCGTTAATCCTCGCCTGGTTATAGCCGAAGAGGTTAGATCAACATCCGCCTGTCGGTTTAGCAGAAGCGTCTGTGAAAATAGTGTAAGATTCATTAGTAAAGTGTGTCTAAGTGTGTGAATTGCTCCAAGGGGGCTGAAAACTTTTTGCATTCACGTAAAAGTTCATCGCCAGGCTAAGCAGAATCTCTGCAAATTAATGTTACTTAATTTAACTTTCATGTTGCCTTTGGAAATGGAAATGAAAATGAATGAATGGCAAAGATTTAGCTGCTGCCACACGCAGATGGCTTTTCCTTCAGCAATGCAAATGGTAACTATTCAAAACTTGTGCGCGCCCTTCTTTGTAGATAAAACCCCATTTCCCGATTTGGATTTGGGTTTGGGCTTGGGTTTTCGGCGAGGGTTGTGGCATAATTCTAATGCATTGACCAACATCGTGGCGTGCAGATGACAGCTCCCGATAAAGGTCTGATAAAAGTTTCGCTGTCGGCCCAAAGTTCTTGTCTCTTTTTAAACCTAAACAATGGTTTCAATTCCTGTCAAGAATTGCAAGGCCCCCACAAAACTCCTTCAGCAGCTGCAGCAGCTCAACAGTCCAAGCAATATCAATTTCGGGTCAGGTCTCGAGCATTGGAAATTGAAACTTGCCGGCCAGAGACAATAACATAAAGGGAATGCAATTGCGTGTGCGTCGAATCGATTCGAAAGGTTTCCAATGGCCGCCGGCCAAATTGACTAACACAATAACCATAACTGGCTTGTACAGAGCGAAAATAATACTCTTATATCACGGTAAAAATGTTTTTTTTTTTAACTTTGGGGATTAAGCATTTCCATGTTCAGATTTTCCTTTGAAAACTGTGATGATTTTTATTCTGTTGTATAAAAATCAATTCCATAACCCCAGAGATTAGAAATACCTTATGAAACTATAAATCTTTCGAATAAAAAAAAATATTCTGGAAAATATATACTTGATTTTCGGTGAGGGATGTTTTCGGGGAATATTCTAAGGTTTAAAGTAAATAGTTTGCGATGCATTTTTCTTCAAGTGTATGGGGTATTGGTTACAGCAAGGATTCCTCACCTTCGCCTCTTCGCATGCACTATCTATAGCTTCCCGCTGCGGTAGTGGACTGGTCGGTGGCCGCCGAAGAGGATGCGCTTGAAAGCCTGACGGAACTCCGGACTGAAGATGGTGTAGATGACCTGCAAGAGGGATTCATTTTAATCGAAATTCTAAGGGGGATCAGAATTTAAGACAATTTAATTGACTGGACTGAAACTTATGTTGCTATAGTCAGAAGATTTACTATTTTAAGGGCTTCAATTGTTCTATTAATTGAGTATGAAATGGATCCTAAAGAATACCAATTATATTTTAATAACATTTTACAATTTAAATTTCTTGTTATAATCAAGAGATTTATTGTTATTCCGTCAACATACAAAGAAGACTGTGTTAAATGGAATAAATTACGAATGGACCCAAAAGAATACCTAGTTTATTTGCATTATATTTTAAATATATATTTTTAGATTAGAAGGATAGACAGATATTAGATAGTTATTTTGATTAATTCAAAGTCCTCATAGTTTAGACACACTCCATAAATACTCCAATTTCCAATGAATTTAATAAAGTTAGCCATGGTTTTCCTAAAAAATAACTAGAAAATTGCTAAGTAAAACCCTTTTATAATTTCCATAAATAGGTATGTATGCCAACTACAGGATTTGTTCAGCATCTTGGCCATTTATTATAACGTTTAATGTTTCCATCAACTTACTAAATGGAATTTATTACGAAATTGATTCAAAAGAATACCTATTTATTTTTCACAATATTTTACATTTAGAGTTTTACTTTAGATTAGGGTTGTTAAAACATCGATGGTGGGCACTATCGATGTTTTTGGCTATCGATGGTGGTCACTATCGATACTATCGATAGTATCAGAAATTAAAGAAAATAAAAAACAAATTACAAAAATTAAGGAAAATAATGAAAAAAAAATATTTGAAAATTTATCCTTGTATCATAAAACTTATGAGAAAAACTACGATCTTAATTTTACTGCGAAGAAAATGAAACAAAATTCAATGTTGAGCCCTAACAATAAAAATACCGTCTTGTCTTAAAAAATATACTTTAAAATACTTTTATTTTCTTCAAATATACCAAAAATGACATGTAAAATGGAACAATTTTTCTGAGCGATAGTATCGATTGTGGGCCCAAACAATCGATGTTTCCTAAATTTTTAAACCATCGATAGTATCGATAGTGCTATCGATTTTTTTACCAACCCTACTTTAGATTGTTATTTTGATCAACTTATAAACTTCAAATTCCTCATAGTTTAGATCATGTCTATACTCCAATTCTTCAAATACTCCAATTTCCAATGAATTTAATAAAGTTAGCAATGATTTTCCTAAAAAATAACTAGAAAATTGCTAAGTAAAACCCTTTTATAATTTCCATAAATATGTAGGTATGCCAACTTTTCTCAACCCCCTACAGGATTTGCTCCGCATCTTGGCCATTTATTATTCAACCTACCGGATTGAGGGTGGAGTTGAAGTAGCCCAGCCAGAGGAAGAGCGAGGCCACGCTGTCGCTGATCTGGCAGGCGGCGCAAAGGGGCATGGTCAGGGCCATGACGAAGAAGGGCAGCCAGCAGACGACGAAGGCGCCGGTGATGATGGCCAGCGTCTTGGCCGCCTTCCGCTCCCTCTTGGCCTCCAGCGTCTCCTTCCGCTTGTTCACCTTCTGCATGGGATTGGCGATGCTGGAGAGTTGCTGGGACTGCTGCTGCTGTTGCGGGGGCGGCTGCTGACGGGGGCGTGGCTCTGGGGTCGTCGTCGATGGGGTTTCGTTACCGGCGGGGCCGCATAGCGGATGCGACTGGTTGCAGCTCGTCAGCATGCTGGTTTTGGCCGTCATCGGTCCAGCGGCTGCAGCGATTCCCTGTGAAGTCGGTGTTTGTGGCGATAGCGCCGATATCGACGTAATTGTGGTGGCATTCGACGTGCTGGCACCGCCTCCACCTCCTCCTCCACCTCCACCTCCACTGGATTTTGTTGATTTCTGCAGCTGCTGCACTTGTTCGAGCTGCTGTTGCAACTGCGGATCCTCCAGGACCTCCACCCCGTTGGCCTTGCACTGGTCCTCGGTTTCTGCCGCCGACGTTGCTGATGTTGCGGTTGCGGGTTGTGGGCCATCGTGCTCGTGGTCCTCCTCCAACTTCTGATCCTCAGGCTCCTCCTGCTCCTCCTGCCGTTCTGGTCCCTGCCCATCCTCGCCCTTCCTCGATGCGGCCGCCCCGTTGACAGCGGACGACGACTTGGCTGTGGACTTGCCCTGCTGCTTGGCCAGCGCAACCAGGTGCGACACGGTGGCAATCTGGCTGCCAGACGTGCTGGGCGCCTGCAATGGAAGTGGGGTTGACTCGGTTTAGTTCAAGTGCAAGTTAATTAGATTTTATTTTTAGTTCAAGATGGTTTTTCGCCCTTACATAAACTCATTCTGTGTGACCTTCAAAGATTTTAACCTTATTTTCAACGTTTTATTTAAAATTCTAATATATTTATTATAACAAGAGTAAAAAGTTAAAACAACAAATTATTTTCTGACTTGTATTTAAATTTTAAAATCATGAAATAATGGCTTACTATTGTTAGCTAAATAAAGTTTATAAATAACTTAATTTTTAGACACTTTTACTCACAAAATATTTCTGAATAATAAATGGAAAACTTATTAATTACAATAATAATCAAATATTGTAAGTAAAAATAGGTTAATTATAATAGTTTTTCCTTTATTAAAATTGTATATTTTACACAATTCAGAAAACCTATTTCAGAACACAGAAGAATGATTTAGCCTGTTTTTATACACAGTTCAGTAATTTTTGACCCGCGGATACCATTTTCATGGGCCAAATTAGCATTTTAAATCAGTACCCGCATTGCATTCATAAATTTATTTACTGCTCATCAAATTTCATGGCATTGGGGCCATAAATTTCGGTAAATGAATAAAATCAGAGAGTAAATATTTACTTTCGTTAAGCTCGTTGCCCATTTTGGGGCAAAGGGCCCCATTCCCTTCCCCTTTCCCGTCCCCGTTTTTTATCAGACCTCAGCCACTCGAAAGGGCTGCTAGGCAATTTGCCGGATGTAACGTACATATTTGAGGAGCCGGTCCTGCTAACGGCTTGTCTAGCACTAAAATTCCCATAATCACCTGTAATTTGAGGCCGGCCGTAGGTGTGCGTCGGGCGGAAGTGGCCGCAAAGTGCTAAAATGAACTTTACGTGTGATAAATTGTGTCTACCGCGCAGCTGGCACCTTTTGCTGACGATAACGATAATATTTGGGGATGTGAGGGCGAAATTGAACATCGCGATAGTTTCGACAGTTAGTGATCGTTATCAGTGGGTTTTCGTATTTTCAAAAAGTCAGAGTTATTACATATCGGAAATAATTGGTATATTATATAAACAGTTTTAAAAAAAACTTCTTCATGTTTGGTTTAAAAAAATATAAAAATACTGGGCTTGAGATATTTTCCCTCACCCTTTATTTTTGGTATACCCAATCTTTAATTTAATCTATCTCCATCGTTTTGAAACAACATCAAATAAAGAAACTTTATGCTATTATTTTTCTGCCATCTCACATTGTTCTCGAAAGTAAGCCGAGGTTCAATTAATGTCCTGACCAAATTTTATGACTGTGATGCTGCCATAAATTGTGAAACATATTGTGTTGAGTATGTAATTTGTGTGTCGGGGAAGACATTCAAATTCAAAAAAGTATAAACTGCTGTTCCGGGGACAATGGAACAATATGGGATAAAACGCTGGACATAAGCTTAGTTCACATCGAATTCAATGGCCATTGGACAATTGTGAATAAACACAAAGCAACAAAATGGAATAATAAAAGCACACATGTGTTCATATTAGGGTGGATACCATTGTACTAAAATTAAAACATTATATTCTTACAGTTTTCCCATTTTCGAAAAAAAACTATATATAAAATCAGCGTTTTTCATAGATTTGTGTTTCTATAAAATATAGTAATGTCAAAATATAAAACATTTTCCATATGAATACTATCTTTTTAACGTTCGCTTTTTTATTAATAATGTGTAAAATTAAAATTAAATTTGTTTAATTTTTGTAAATTTCGAATTAAGGAAAGAACTAAAAAACACAATGTTTTAATCATGTTGCATTTAATCTAGGTCCACCCTAATGTGCAATTGTGCGGTGACATTGTCATGGGCACTGTAATTGTTTGTGCCAATACTAGCGAGCCGTTCGATCGGCTCCTGCAGCATTTTTAATATGTTGCAAGGCAGCAAGGCAAAAATCAAATCAAAGCCAGAACAAATCAAGCCGAAGCCAAAGACAAATCAGCAACAAAGCGTCCAATTGCCAAAGCAAAGCAAAGAGCGTAGTTTAATTTACAGATACCGAACAATGGTGAACAATGGGAAAGCATGGGGAAATGAGAAAGAGGAGATGCGCATTGGGATGCCGAGGACTTTGCAATTTTGCACCTGCGGTGAAGGACATCCATTGAAGCGTGGATCGAAAGTTTTAATTTCCATCATAGTTTTCGACCATTTTCCGAAATGATGCAGCTGGATATTAAATTTCCATTTCTGCCAGTTTCTCTTGCTCTTTGCCAGACTTTTCTGTGGACTTTTTCGGTCATATTTAACTCACACACAACTATAATAAATTTATATATTTGCTTTGGGCCGTGCGTGCAAAAGTGTGTTTGTTTATTTATTTGGCCGTCCACTTATTTGCCCAAGAGGAAGGAGGCCGAGGGAGAGAGGTGTGTGGAAGCCATTCCCGAGTAAATATTTAATCTCAGGTCCAAGATTGGGCGAGTGGGTGGGTGGCTGAAAGAGGATGAGGAAGAAACGGGGAGTTATGTTGGCCAAGCGAATGGAAACGAAAGCTGTTAGCCATAAGCCATCAACATATTTTCCTCAATTACTCAAGCGTATTGAGTGCCTTGTTAGGCGGCCCAGAATCAGAATGGGAATCGCAATCGAAATCCACGGGTCAAGGAGTCAAAGGCCCCCAAAAGCCAACCTCCAATTCCCCTTCCTCCAACTGACTTTTGGCTCCTGTTGCTATTTTGTTTTCATCCTCTTCACTGGGCACTTGCACTTTAGCCAGAAGTTTGCAACAAAAACTAAAAGTTGAGTTGAATAACTTATTTATGAAATGTTCTTTAATTAATGGAGAAAAATAAAAATTTTATGACTAAGATATACATACAAGTAACATTTCGAGTAAAAACTTAGCCTGTCACAAAAATCACTACGGTTTTAAAATTACTTATAAGGACAACTAAAAGTATGCAACAGTATATTTTAAAGTCGGATGTCCTATGGATTCATTGCAAAAAGGCGTCGTTATTATTTAACTGCATACTTTTAGACAGCTTCAAAGGATATTTAAAGACCTAGAATTTCCAAATAGAGTATTTAAACTTCGACGTCCGCTGTTATTTATTCCAGTCTTATTTTCATTTGAATCTGCCTTTCTCGCTTTCTGGCCTTTTGTCTCTGTCCCGCTTTTTGCATGCCACTGAGGAGGCGGAGGCGTATCCTTGTCACAGCTTATATTTGACTTTGCTATTACTTAACCGGCACGAACCTGGCGATTTCGTACCGCTCCCTGACCTCCGGCCAGTCGCCTTGACTTCGCCACCTCGTTTCGTTTCGACCAGTGCAAAGGTATTGGCCCGGCTTGTAGCAATGCAAACAAAACGTTCAAGCAATTTATTTCGGCTCTGCTCTTTTATGGCTTGCTTTCGCCCCTTGGCTTTAATGCGTGTTATTATTGAATGTGTGGCCCGCTTGGATTATTTTTTAGCCATAAAATCGCTGGACGAAAATTTAAGTACATAAAATGCGGCTAAATACAAATTTGGGTTTTGGGCCATCTGCCTCTGCCTCTTTCTTTGGGACTTGCCACCGAAATAAACCGAAGGCTTTGCCTGCATTTTATCGCTGACATTTTGGTCGAGTGGCGGATAATTTGCCTGGATTGTTTGGGCTTATCCTTCGGGGTGGGTTTCTTATCCCAGCCACAGGGCATCAATTATCAAATTGCCATTAAATGCCTAATTGGTGTTGTATAAAGAACGTATTTAAAGACGTTTAAGAATGTTTTTAAAAATAATTTAACTTGAATCTTAAATTTTAAAATATTTGTTCAATATAATAGTTTTTACATTTTTAAAGGACATGTAAAAAACTCCATAGAACTTTTTAACAAAAAAATGTTATTATAAATTTAAAAAAAAATGTATCATTATTTATTTAGTTATCTATCTTTTTTTCATTCGAACTGAACTGTAACTGAAAATTTAAGGCAAAGAATTTCCCTCAATATATACATTTCATTCATTTCCCAAGAAATATGTCTCTGGGAGACAAGGAAAAGGTTAATCGCACCCCCGCATCCCCTTGGATCATTATCAGGAAATGTGGCCCCAGGAATTCTCAAGTGCATATTGCTGCGACGACAGCCGGGCTAATGAGACATTAGCCGAGTGAAAAAAGGCTGGGCATGGCTGCCCAAGATGGGAAAGCCCAGTGAAAAGGTAGCCAAGAGGAAAAATCATTTCCATCCCCCAAAGGTAAAAGACGGCAGGGCAAAGGGCACATCGTAGTTGGAGTCGCATAATAAAGCGAGAAATGAGCTGAACCCTGGTGGGTTTATTTTTGGTCAGTCTATCTCCCGGACTATCTGTGTGCGTTTCATTAAAGTGTGCGAGGCCCAGATCGTTGGGCACATGTCATGCGTTATGAAATTTAGCTTTAAGCCCAAAAACGCGCATTGTTTTCTCTGATTCACGTGGAAACATTTTTTAGCTGCTCCTCCCAAAAATTGTTGCTTCAAGTTAAACAAAAAATGTGGAATTTTTTTAATATCTGTATAAACATTGTTTTAAATATTTTAAATACTGAGACAGGAAATTACAAAAAAATATATATGTATGTACTTTAAAGTAATGTAAAAACAGCGTGAATATTTTTCAGAAAATTAAAAAAAATATATATATGTTTTAAAGTAATGTAAAAACAGCGGAAATATTTTTCAGAAAATTACAAAACAAATAATATATTATTTAAAGATGTAAAAACAGTGTGAATATTTTTCTGTTATGGAAATTATTTCATACAGAAGTTTTGCAGAAATGCAGAAATTTAAAAATATATTTTCTTAAATAAAAAGTTACTAATGTTGTACTGAGTACATATAATATGATTTGAAAATTTTACTTACCTCGACGCCGGCTCGACTTTTGGCGTCCACATTCGAGCTGCTGAACTCGGTGTCCTCGACGGTGTTGACCGTGTTCGTTGAGTTCCCGTCGACGAGGCACAGAGCCCTGCCCCCGGATCCGGACCCCGAGACGCCCCCGGCACTTCCGCCCTTGGTCTTGGCCGTGGAGAATCTGCCGAGCCGTAGACGCAGTCGATTAAGTTTCGTATCTGTTGCCGCACCTCCGTCCGGCTGAAAGAGATAGAGCGATTGCGTTGGTAAGAGAAGGCACTCTAGTTGCGTCTGCATTGATTTTTCGCCTTTGACCCGTGTGCATGACTTCAAATTAAATTCATACTTCTTCGCACAGCATTAAAATGAATAACAAAAGAGAGCGGCGGCAAATTTACATTTTCGGCTTTTTGTGCCTTACGCTTCAATAAACCGCAATTTGTACGCATATCCAAAAAGAAAAAAAAACTTCCAGGCTCAGCCGAAAGATCCGATCCGATCCCCTTTTTTTGTTCTCCTGTTACCATATGCATATGTAAGTGGGTTGCGTCCCGTAAATAAATTGTGTGTATTTGTTACAGTCGCCCAAGAACATCTCCCAAATGGCCCACTTCATCGGACCGCCCGGCAGCTCAAAATAAATTTCACGTTTGACTGCTCCCAGCGCTTGACCTCTTTGATTTTTTCCCTGCCGCGTATCCTTTTTTTCGTCCTTTGGTAGTGTATTCAGTTCGTAGGGACAATGAACTTCGACTTAGACAGGGGTTCGGTTTTTAAGAAAAACTCGATTAGCTTCTATTTTGGGTTTCGTATTAATTGGGATGTCTGAAGTGGGAATCTTTGAAAATAAATACCCAAGACAGTATACAATTTCTTAAAGTAAACATTAAAAATTATCTTTTACTTTTGAAAGTATGTTAGATTTTAATCACTAATATTTATACAATGTTTAAGGCAACAAAATTTGAATACATTTTTTGGTAAATATAGATTAACTGATAACTTTAATTAGGATTATGGCGAATTCCCAATAAAATATAAAATAATATACAATAATTTATTTATTTTAAAATATAGATTTTTAAATTTTATTTTGGAGATCTTATTTAAAATTAAATACATCACAGTGTACTCGTATTTCGACCTTCTTATTTTCTAAATTTAACCCGTTTGTGTGCGTATTTTTGTCGCCTTCAATCCGACCAAATTAAAGTAATTGAGTAGTCCAACCCTTTGCCATCGGCCTCGTCATTTTTGTCGCCTTCGGTTCGGTCTGTTGACCCTTTGGCAAGTCGATATTGCTTTAAATAAATAAAATTATGCTAATTTTGCCTCCGTGTGCGGAAATTTCAACGACGAGCAAAAGGGTTCCGAGTCGATGGTGATCCAAAAATGGTGTGAATATTTGCACAAATAGTATTAAATGGGTTTACAACATGGCCGAGGCCCATGAGTGTGACCTTCATTTTGTGGGCCCGAAAACTAAAGGAAAATCGAGAAACAAAATCTTCGTCAAGTGTCTTGTGGGTTGTGAAAGTGGGAGGAGAAAGTTCTGCGGGGTTGAATGGTCAGATAGCTTATTAAATATTGAAGAGTTTAAGCTTAATTAGGCGCAAGGAGCAAAGGCGGTAAGACGAGATATCCCACTGGGAGGTTGAAGTCTGTCCGAAATTAATAAATAACAGGCTTCAGTTTTGCTTAAACTCTTCAGCTTGGGAGCTGGTATTAAATTTCAATTGAAGCCTTGAAGAAGCCCTTCATTGAATCCTCACCTAGATAAATTCGAAGCGCCGGAGAAAAGCCATTATTGTCATGCCAAGAAAAACAATGGCGGGGGAAGTTTACTTGGGGGAAAACTAAAGTATCTACGCACTTGTGTGTTACTTAAATGCCAAGGCAAACATGGCCAACACACACACATGCACACGTGATAAGAGCGATAAGCGCTCTCTTTTCAGCAGTTCGGCAATAACGATAAGGATGCGGATACAACCTCGGCTCAATGTGAATTTTATGCAGATGTGCTGTCAGCCGACTGTTTTTCTGTTGCTGTTGCTTTTCTGTTTCTGTGTATTTAAGCGTTTGCATAAACGATACACTCATTCTTGTCCGTCTGTTGTCCTTAGCCATTTCTGGCACTTTAGCTAATTTATGTAAATTGTTTTCTTATTTAATTGTTTTTCTTGCCGAGACACATGTTCAGCTTCCGAAAAGAAATGCGTTCGTATGTGCGTGTGCTCGTGTGTATTCAATAATGTGTTTTCATGCGATTTATGTTGGTCCTGAGTGTGACAAGAATGCTCTGGTATTAACTACACTGGGCAACAAAATTTATGGCTTCAGGAGGCCCAGGGGTCCCGCTGGGAAAGCTAGGATAGGCGAAAATTAAAATAAATCCGCAATAAATAACAGCCAAATCAAATGCAAACTCAACTGCCAAGCAATAAAGACTGCATTTTTCTGTAAAATTAATTAAAATGCTTGTTTAGATTTTCTTTTGGAGCGATAAATTTAACTTAATAATAATAGTTATTTAATATAATACAGGCCATTGAAAAATAACAAAATAAAATCAGTTTTTCAGCCTTAAGTTCCTTTTTTTTACAACAGAAATATTTTTAAGTTTTATTATTTTTACATATTAAATTTAAAGGCTTGAATATTTTATTTATGATATATTTTGTAACTAAAGACTGCACTCTGATCTTTTGCTGCTCAGTTTTGCCTTTGGGTTTGTTGAGTATTTTCCCACTTTTGGACCCAGACACAAACACGTCTTCGTGTGTCGCAGATGGCGAGTTGGCCAAATATGCTTTTCACTCATGCGATGTCGGGTCCTTGACTGTTTTGTCACATGTTTGGCTATGAAAATAGTGTCAATATCTGTGGCAATCAATTGGACAAGTTGTTGCAAATGTGATTGTGATGATGGTGTGTTCGTTCGCCTGCCCCTGGCCATTTGGTCGTATTGTAACTCGGCCTGCTATGCTCGATTATTAATAACATTTGCTGACCGCTCGCCCGAACATAATGCCAATAGCTGAATTACAGATAATACCTGCTTGGCTTAATTGCCATTTGCCCGCCGCCTACCACTGCCTTCCATCAGTTAATTGCAAAATCAATGTGTGTGACCGGCATAAAAATTACATTTCAATTAAAAGTACAAACATCGAGTTACATTTCGGGTGAAATTAGTTTCAGCCAATGATAGTTACATTTGTGAATTCGATTAGGCCGCTTTGTGCCATCGAATTATTTAACAATTTGCCAATAAACATACCGAATGCAAATGCAATTAGCTCGAAATTTATGCCAGATAAAGCAGTCCTAGCAACAAAAAAAACCCAGCGGGTTAGAATCGATTGTAGACCCTCGTCAAAGAGCAGGAAAGCAATTTTCGATTTGAAAGCATTTAGTTATAAAAGAATGAAGGAATAAAACCAATGAATAACAAGTCGCTGGTCTAATGCCCTTTTCGGTGGATGAAAACTCCCACCGAATGTTGGGAAATCTTTTCAATTCTGGTGTAAGGGATATATCGGATGTGTGTGCTGGGTAAATATATTCTAAAATCAACAAGCAAGGACAGGGAACCCGACTAGTGAGTGGCACTAAATGGATGTGGCTGTGGCTGTGACTGTGGATCTCAGGGCGTGTGTACGGTGGGTGTGCGGGTAAGTGTGTTGACATCTAACTAAAGCACGCATGTGAGGCTGGATTGGGCCGGACATCGACGGAGGACATGGGAGCAGGACATCGGGGCAGGACTGGGGACAGGACATGTGTACGAATGGCAAATAGTGGACAACTTGCCTTGTTTGCGCATTGAATTTGTGATTCCAATGACTTTTTGCTTTAGTCAGTGTGATATGCACACACGTGGCTTTATACAGATGCGGTCAAAACAATAGAAGGAAACCCGTTAATAATTATGAATAAGAAATATTACTGATATTTTAGGTTTCTTTGTTTAAAAAATATTTTTTTTTTTAACATTTAAAAAAAATCTTTAAATAACAATAATTTAAACTGATAGATATTAAGTATTTACCAAGTAAAAAGAAAGTTAACTTCGTCAATCATTAAAAATGTGTTTAAGGTTTTGAAATCACTTTTAAATGTTAAAATAGGTGTCTAAAAGTATGCAACAATATATTTTAGCCAAAAATTGTATGAATATATACAGGAAAATGACTATTCTTTATTCACTAAATACATTTAGGGCCGTTTTCTCGGCCGCCTGTTAAATTTAAAGTAGGGTTAAAACTCTGATTTACCATACGATTTTAAGCCTACCTTAAATTTAACAAACGGACGAGAAAACGGACCTTAGACAGATATTTTGACGTTTAAAAATGATTTCAAAAACCTAGCTATTTCTGTGATTAAATAATATTATTCACATCAATTTATTCATATAGAGTATATCTGTGAATAATAAATCGTATTCTCCCTAAAATACAAAATACTGCACTATTCCTTTGCCCAAAACTGTATATAAAAGCGCATGTGTTGGTAAGTGCTTGCAAACATTTTTACGTCAAATGGTCATTTTCAATTTAGTAAGCACTAAGCTTAAGCCAAGTAGCATCTTGCCGGCAGGTCAGGCCAAGATTGAGGAAAAAATAAATAAAAAGCCAGGGCGAAAAAGTCAGTTGGAGGGCAAAAGTAAAGAGCAAACTCCAGATACCCTATTGCGTGTTAAAAGTTAAGCAAAGTCAAGCGGAAGATTCTTTTGCAGCGAAAATTAGTTTTTAATTTCGTTGATAAACAACTTGGAACTTGTTGAAAATTCTTTCTTCGGAGCGAAGAAAACAAAATTACAATTTGGCCAGACTTGCCCTGAACACATCCTGTGCGTATTAGTTTGACCAGCTGACGCATTAGGGCCGAAACTTCTGGCCAAAGGACTCTTACACACACTCTCGCCAGTCAGGACAAGCTGCCACTTATCGCTCAACTTTCGGCCAAGAAGGCTTTAATGTCCACGTGGCGTATGCTTAACTTAAGTCCTGTCGGCCGCCCACTTTCTTAGCTATTTTCCGTCTTCTACGTCTACCCAAATCCTTTGCAATGCATATTTCATCACTCGGGATGCTACTGCCTAATTACGGCCCCGGCCCCCACATTCCCATTGGGCATGGCGGACTGTGCTGTGCATATTTAAATTGGGCGGTATAATTCCATAAGGTCAGGCCGGGCCCAAGTCATGTGCATAGAAATTTCGGAATGTTGCCTGCGGTTTGGCCTTTGACTGACCCATGTGGCTCGGTCAAAATTGTGGCCTAAATGGGCGCGGTTCGCTTCGATTGAAGGCGTAATTGCAACGGCCAGGCTGTGGCTTTGACTTGAGATTCGAGGCATTACAGGGTGCTTAGTTTTATAACCGTTTATTTGGTTGATAAACGTTAAAAATAAAATTTTATATTAAAACAAGAAAGGAAGCTAGCTTCGGCCATCCGAAGCTTATATACCCTTGCAGATAATTCCTATTAATCACTAATTTTCCGATCGTTCCTATGGCAGCTATATGATATAGTAGTTGATAAAATAGTATTGATAAAATTAAAATCGAAATTCGAAAACATTTAAAAAATGTCATATCCCAGAGTAGAAGAGAATACAATAAAAGTCAACGAAGCATTAATTTATTTCCTATTATATTCCCATTAATTTTCCGATCGTTCCTATGGCAGCTATATGATATAGTCGTCCGATTTTGAAAAAATTTTATTCGAAATTCAGAATTAGATAAAAAATGGCATTTCCAAAAGTAGGAGGCTCTAGGTTCAAAAACACCCAAGATACATTTTTTTTAAATTTTTTTCCCCGATTATTCCTATGGGAGCTATATGATATAGTTGTCCGATCCGGCTCGTTCCGACTTATATACTACCTGCAATAGATATAAGACTTTTGGGAAAGTTTTAGCCCGATAGCTTTAAAACTGAGAGACTAGTTTGCGTAGAAACAGACGGACAGACGGACAGACGGACGGACAGACGGACGGACAGACGGACATGGCTAGATCGACTCGTCTAGTGATGCTGATCAAGAATATATATACTTTATGGGGTCGGAAACGTCTACTTCACTGCGTTGCAAACTTCTGACTGAAATCATAATGTTGAAATTAGTTCCAATGTCCCCATGTATTAACATAAGCATATAACAGAATGTAAGAATAACATCAGAGAAGCGAACTTTGAGAGAAAAAGCTGTTATGTTACACTCGCACACTCGAGTAAAGTTAGCCGTCAACAGTAGATCACCGCGCAGAGCCGCGATTAATAAATAATCATTACCAAATTAAAAACCAACGCTTCTTTATTTAATGTACACTCGGGCGGTCGGAATTCTCCCCTGAACAGGTTATGGGCCCAGAGCATAGTTTTTGCTGCGTGAAGTACATTAAAAAAGGTAGTTTCGGTATACGCCGCGGGATAACGGGAGTTACGTGGTCATCATGAGCGCCATGTATCAGATTGATAAACTGGACACAGGAAATTATGACACCTGGATAATCCAAATGCGCAGTGTGCTGGTCCATGCAGAGGTCTGGAAGGTGATCCAGGGACAGCGGCCAGATGGAGATGACGGAACATGGGACGGACTCGATCAAAAGGCTTTAGCAATGATTACGTTGAGCGTGAAGCAAACTCAGTTGGGTTACCTTAAAAGCTGTGCAACGGCCAGCAGCGCTTGGCAAAAACTTAAAGATGTTCACCAGCCAAGCGGGCCAGTGCGTAAAGTCTCTCTATACAAAAAGTTACTTGGGATGCGTATGGCAGAAGGTGACGATATAATAACGCACATAAATGCGTTCTGCTCGACAGTGGACAAACTTAGTGAAGTTGATATCAAGTTAGGTGACGAACTAACAGCAATAATATTATTGTCGAGTTTAAGCAAAGAGTTCGAGAATTTCGTCATAGCCATGGAAACGCGGGATAATTTGCCCTTGTTGGATGTGTTGAAGGTTAAACTTCTTGCAGAAGGAGAGAGAAGGAACAGCGAAGTCAAAGAAAGAGCAGAATATGAACAGTTAGCTTTTCATGCAAAGTCGCAGCCGGAGAACACAAGGAATAAGAAAAAAGACAAATCTAACGTGGAGTGCTATAATTGCGGACGGCGAGGTCACTATAAGAATGAGTGTAAAAAGCAGTCCAAGAACGAATTGGCAAAGGAGACACAACAGTACAAGAACAGATCGTATACAGTAGTACCTGCAAGTGACGTACAAGAGTTAGAAGTTTCTAGCTGGTGTCTTGATAGCGGGGCTACAGCTCATATGTGTTGCGTTCGAAGTCTTTTTATTAATTGTGTGCCGCGAGTGGAGGATATTATTTTGGCCGATAACAACGTAATGAGAGCAGTTGGAAAAGGTGACGTGACAGTGAAAACAGATTATTGCAATTTGACACTGCAGAATGTTTTGCACGTACCAGCAATGAAAGGAAATTTCATGTCCATCAATTGTGCAGTTTCCCGTGGTTGTACGGTTACTTTTCGCAAAGACTGTGCGATTGTACACCAAGACGGAGAAGAAGTTTTGAAAGCGCACAGGAAAAACAAATTGTTTGTTTTTGAGAGCAAAAGAAATACTTGTTTCGGCGCTATGCAGGCTAGTGCGACTCTATGGCATAACCGATATGGACATTTAAACTATGCGAGTTTAAACGATTTGGTAAGACATTCAATGGTTCAAGGCATTAATGGTGTAAATTTTGCAGAAAGAAGCCAGTGCCTGTCATGTATGAAGAGCAAGATACACACACAGCCGTATCCAGTGTCCGAGAACAGAGCCAAACATCAGCTGGAGCTGATTCATACAGATGTGTGTGGGCCAATGGAAAAAAGGTCTATTGGAGGAGCATCATATTTTGTCACATTTATTGACGATATGACCCGCCGTGTGTTTGTTTATTTCATAAAATCCAAAGACGAAGTATACGACAAATTTCTTGCGTTCAAAAACATGGCAGAGAGTCAGCTTGGACACAAGATAAAAGCAGTACGCAGTGATAATGGGCGTGAGTTTGTTAATAAACGTTTTGACAATTTGTTCCAAGAAAATGGCATTATACGGCAGTTGACTGTGCCATATAGTCCGCAGCAAAACGGCGTGGCAGAGCGAGCCAACAGAACGCTTGTGGAAATGGCCAGGAGTTTGCTTATACATTCAGGAATGCCAGAGAGTCTATGGGCAGAGGCGGTGATGACAGCTAGTTACATCAGAAATCGATCACCCACAGCAGCTCTTGTTGGAATCACTCCCTATGAGGCTTGGAGTGGCAAAAAACCCAATGTGAGCCATTTGCGTATTTTTGGATAGTCAGCGGTAGGACTAAACAAATGTCACCGCGGTAAATTCAAGGCAAAAGGCAAGGAGTATCGGTTCGTCGGATATTCACTGGAGTCAAAAGGGTACAGGTTGTACGATCCGGGGACACAGCAGGTCGTTGTGAAGCGCGACGTACTTTTTAATGAGATACAACAAGATGAGCCTAAGATTTTTGAATTCCCAGCAGCACAAGCGTCGTCGAGGGAGGAGCCGCAGATCGTGACCAGCAGGATGAGGAGCCAGTGCACCCTGAAGGAGAGGCAGTCAGAATTGGGCCAGGGAGGCCTAGAATTAT
The DNA here is from genome assembly GCA_037075205.1 of Drosophila prostipennis. Classification (NCBI taxonomy): domain Eukaryota; kingdom Metazoa; phylum Arthropoda; class Insecta; order Diptera; family Drosophilidae; genus Drosophila; species Drosophila prostipennis. Next base: position 2,563,676 of record JBAMCJ010000601.1, read on the forward strand.
TCGGACCGGCAAGTCAGGGCGACCAAGGAAGGAATTTAACGTGCTCAACGCAATGACCAAAGCAGAAATTCCACTTCCGCAAAGCTGTACTGAAGCGCTAAGTAGCCAGCAAGCTTCTTTTTGGAAGGCAGCCATGAAGTCGGAGTATGACTCGCTCGTCGCAAATAATACATGGACCCTTAGCGAGTTGCCCAAGGGACAGAAGGCGATAGGATGCCGATGGGTTTTTACCATAAAGAGAGACAGCGAAGGGAATCCCGAGCGGTACAAGTCCCGTTTGGTAGCCAAGGGTTGCTCTCAAAAATTCGGAGTTAATTATGGAGAAACTTTCTCACCAGTGTGCCGATATGAGACAATCCGCCTAGTTTTGGCGCTGTCAGTGGAGCTAAAGATGTACCTACACCAGATGGATGTGTGCACAGCATATCTCAATAGTGATTTGAGCGAATGTGTTTACATGATGCAGCCAAAGAGTTTCGAGGACGAAGCGTGCAAGGGCAAGGTGCTAAGGCTCAACAAGGCGATATATGGACTGAAACAGGCAGGCCGAGAGTGGAACGCTACTTTGGATGCAGCACTTCGAGAGATCGGATTCGTCCCCTGTCAATATGAAGCGTGCTTGTATAAGCAGGACATAAACGGTAACTTGTGTCTTGTACTAATTTATGTCGATGATCTTCTTGTAGCGTGTCAAAACAAAGCGGACCTAATGCAGATCAAATCGATGATAGCTTCGAAATTTGAATGCGTGGACAAAGGCCAGATGAATATGTTTTTGGGCATGCAGATTGAACGTGAAGGCGAGTTGGGCAGTATAACGATGAACCAGACGTTGTACATCAAGGATATGCTGCAGCGACATGGTCTGGAGCAGTGCAGGCACACGAAAACACCTTTAGACGCAGGATTTCAAGTGGTATGCAACGACGAGCATTGTGTTGTTCAGGATCCAACTGCATATCAGTCAGCGATAGGAGAATTAATGTGGCTTGCATTAATCTCAAGGCCAGATATCTACCATTCCGTGGTGAAGTTAGCGCAACGAAATAAGGACCCGCATGGCGAACATGTCCTTGCCATTAAGCATGTTATGCGGTACTTGGCAGGAACGGCCACCAACAAGTTAAGCTATTGCGCAGGTGACTTGCCACTAGTGGGCTACGTGGATGCCGACTGGGCCGGCGACGTCAGCCACCGACGGTCGTATACAGGATTTGTTTTCCTTATGGCAGGAGGACCCATTTCATGGAAGTCGGAGAAGCAAGACAGTGTTGCCTTGAGCAGCACGGAGGCTGAATACATGGCGCTGTCATCAGCTGTAAAAGAGGCGCTACATTTGAGACGTTTAATCATCGAGATCGGTTGTGGACGAGAGGATACACCCACAATTATCTACGGAGACAATCTCAGCGCACAGAATTTGGCGAAAAATCCAGTTTATCATGCACGTTCGAAGCATATTGATATTAGGTATCATTTTGTTAGGGAAGTTATCCAGCAAGGCGATGTAAAATTGAAATATGTATCAACCAACGATATGATAGCTGATTTGTTAACTAAGAATTTGTCAAAACTAAAACATGAGAAATTTGTTAAACTTATGAATATTATGTAAATATTGTACCGAGAAATATAAACATGGTAACATTGAGGAGAGGTGTTGAAATTAGTTGCAATGTCCCCATGTATTAACATAAGCATATAACAGAATGTAAGAATAACATCAGAGAAGCGAACTTTGAGAGAAAAAGCTGTTATGTTACACTCGCACACTCGAGTAAAGTTAGCCGTCAACAGTAGATCACCGCGCAGAGCCGCGATTAATAAATAATCATTACCAAATTAAAAACCAACGCTTCTTTATTTAATGTACACTCGGGCGGTCGGAATTCTCCCCTGAACACATAATACCCTCTGCAAGGGTATAAAAACTAAACTCTAAGGGCCGTTTTCTCGTCCCCCTGATAAATTTAATGGAAGCTTTAAACTCTGATTTCCCATACGATTTCAGGGCTTTAACTGTTCTTTAAATTTAACAAACGGACGAGAAGACGGCCCTAAAACTATTATCAAATAACTAATAATAAATTAAGTAGTGAACGTTTTGGATTAGGATCTTAATATTTATTTAAACTCTTTTGGAGGATTTTCATAATATTTATACCCTTGCAGAGGGTATTATGATTTCAGTCAGAAGTTTGCAACGCAGTGAAGGAGACGTTTCCGACCCTATAAAGTATATATATTCTTGATCAGCATCACTAGACGAGTCGATCTAGCCATGTCCGTCTGTCCGTCTGTCCGTCTGTCCTTCTGTCCGTCTGTCCGTCTGTCTGTCCGTTTCTACGCAAACTAGTCTCTCAGTTTTAAAGCTATCGGGCTAAAACTTTCCCAAAAGTCTTATATCTATTGCAGGTAGTATATAAGTCGGAACGAGCCGGATCGGACAACTATATCATATAGCTCCCATAGGAATGATCGGGTAAAAAAATGTAAAAAAAAATATATCTTGGGTGTTTTTGAACCTAGAGCCTTCTTCTTTTGGAAATGCCATTTTTTATCTAATTCTGAATTTCGAATAAATTTTTTTCAAAATCGGACGACTATATCATATAGCTGCCATAGGAACGATCGAAAAATTAATGGGAATATAATAGGAAATAAATTATTGCTTCGTTGACTTTTATTGTATTCTCTTCTACTCTGGAATATGACTCTTTTTAAATGTTTTCGAATTTCGATTTCAATTTTATTAATATCGAACAACTATATCATATAGCTGCCATAGGAAGGATCGGAATATTAGTGATTAATAGGAATTATCTGCAAGGGTATATAAGCTTCGGCTGGCCGAAGCTAGCTTCCTTTCTTGTTTACTTTGAAATAAAACAAAAAAAAAACACGTCACTGTCAAAGCGATATACGCATGGTAAATTTCTGGTTTTTACAGAAATTTTTCTCTCGGATATTCTCTGACTTCGAAAAAGAGAGGAAGAAGCAATGTGACTACTTAAATTAAAACTCGCTCAATTCGAAAAATAAAGCGAAAAGCCTATTTCTAACATTTAGATCATATCAAGTCAAAATTGATACCACATAACGTAAAATCGATCATCGTGTCATATCAAGTTTTTTTTTATTTTTTATTATTCCGAAACGATTCAGTTTGTTTCAATTTCTAACCAATTTAATGCTGTCAACCAAGTTAAAGGGTCTCTGTGCATGTGAGCCATTAAGTCCGGTCAATTACGGCTGCCAATCGATTACGCTTAGTGAATATGAAGCTTCTGCACTATACCTGATTATTATTGACCGCCGCTTCGACGGGTCGCGGTCGTCGGCGATGAATGCGTTTGCGGGCCGTTTGATAGATTTTCCAGTACAACGCCAGGATGACCAGCAGTGGCACGTAAAATGTGCTACAGGTGGCAAATACCTGTAAGGGGCAACGAATCGATGATGTGAGTAAGGTAATCGCCTGAATGCACAGTTACTTTTGTTTTCGCCCACCTGATAGGAAATATCCTGCGATACCATGCACTTCTGCTGCTCGATGCGTTGCAGATAATCGGGATCCTTCCAGCCGAACTGTGGCGCCAGGGAGACAATCACCGCCGCCGTCCAAACGCAGAAGATCATCATGAAGACGCGGTTGCTGGTTCGCGAGTGGATGTAGTCAATATTGGTCACCGCCCAGTAGCTATAATGAAAATATAAGAAATAGTATTTATTAAGTATTAATACGTATTGTAAAAATATATATAAATTATATTTTTGGTAACCCGTTCAAATTGTGGTCACTTAAACGTGCTTAGTTACTCGATTATCACAATCTAGAAATCTATAAGTAAAATTCTGCATAAATCTAGGCGCTGCCAAGCATTCAGATACAGAAAAAGATACAGGCGCACAAACTGTATAGCATATAGCCATATGGCAGGGCGACAAAGTAAAGAAACGTGTTCGATATTCAGTTTCCGTCTCACAATTTTACGTAGCGCTTTGCAACAAACTTTTTTGTTGGTTTTTTCTATTTGCCAAGCGGGCCAAAACATGTTTTATGTATGTCTGCGTGCGGGTGTCGGTGTGTGTGTGTGTGTGTCTATAGGGGAGTCATTTTTAAAATTTCCATTTTTCGTAGCTTGGCAAAATAAGGTTAGTCTACTCATTGATGCTGTGGATACGCAACTTTTTAAGCTGAATGGTTAAAGAAGTCTTTGGGGATTCACTTTTAATGATAACAAAAATTCATATCACATTCTCTTATGTTTGGCTTTACTTTTGGCCCAGTTAGTGTCTCAAATTGAGTTTGTCGTGGCTATTATTGGTCATGCTTGTTTGTTTTGGGGCAATAGGGCATTTTCCATTCGTTTGATTGTCTGTAAGCTAGTTTCCCATTTGGTTTGGGTCCAACAACATATCTAAACGAGTTTTTAAAATGATACGTGGTCTGTATCCCACTCGAACACATATGGGACGCCTCTATAAGTGGAACTTTTCGGAGGGTGTTGAGTTTAATGTGGTCTCCTGGCTGATGATGTTGCCATTAAATTGCTAATAGCCAAGGGGAAAGTGGGCTAATATCTATTTACACAGAATAATTTTCGTAAAATAATTCAAGTCCGATGAAAAATATGTATGTATATACATTTTAGCTTCTGTTTTCGAGAAGATGAAGTTTAAATGTCCTTGTTAAATTTAAAAGTAACTAAAATATTATAAATTCACAGATTTAAAAATATAACAGCAAGATATATGTACAAAGGAAACATCTTATCAAAAAACAAACATTTTAAAGATTATTTAGAAATTCGTTAGCTTTTTACCTTTTCTCAAAACTAAGGCCTAATCCTTGTATACTCGTTTATTCCTTGACTAAAAAAGTCTTTTGCGTAGAAATATGTTTCTTCTCATCTGCGTTGCAGCTTGTGGGAATTAACGCCAGGAAACCACAAAATACCAAAATTTCTCACATGCTGACGGGCGAAGGCTCGGGTTTCCTTCATTTTCTGATGCCGCGCTCTGACCGCAGAGCTTTAAGTAGCAGCCAAAAACAACATCAACATCATCATCGGCCGGAGCCACGGCAAACACATGTTTATGTATTAATTAAATGCAATTTGCATAAACAAATATTATTTCGCCTTGTCGAGAAGGCAGAGAAAGTCTCTTGGCTCTCCGCTCGTGTGTGTGCGCTCGTGTAAGTTGAAATCAACAATTAAATGAGTTGACTAAGCACTCGAAATGAGCCATAGATGGCATCTATATATATGTGGCAAGGGTAAACCGATGTGAAGTGCCCTTTCGGCCATAGAGCATAATTTAATTTGTCTACTATTGAGCACTCAAATGACAGCTTTATAAATATTTGTAAATGGCGCTGCGTGAAAGCAATTAAGTGCCACTTAATTGCGGGAATTCAGCAAACTAAATCTGCATTGAATTCTGTATTTTCATTGAGGTATTGAAGTTGAATATAAGCCGATCACTCTATCATCCCGTCGTCACCCTGTGCATCTGACTCCTCGCGCATCACGCATACGCCATGTGTGCTGCGCAAATAATAAATAATAATGAATGATGATGACTGCTGATGGCCGCTGACTTATGTCTGGGCTGAATCTGAATCTGACTTTCCCGGGGACTAGCCAATATATTCCGGCTTGTCCTCTGTCTAGGACAACAGCCGGTCTGTGGACCAGCCTCCTTCCCAAATTCATTAGCATAATATAATCGACTTCAAGTTGGCAATTTTGATTGACTGCTTAAAATTAATGGAATTTTGTGATTTCGCTGTCAGTGCTCGGCGTGAATATATATGTATTTATTTACTTTTTTTTATTTCCCTAAAAGAGGCCTTTTTTTGAAAAGAGTCGCTGTGCCCTGCATACGCAATGAAAAATCCATGCAAATTAATAGCGAAACCTAATAAAGTGTCTGTCATGCTTTTGTCAAAGTATTGCCGTGCCGCAATTTATATAACTCATACGAGCAGCGGATAATAATTTGTTATAGAATGAAATATGCCCGCCGGCTCCGTCTGCCGTTAAAATTCAATTGAATCGAAGTCAATCCATTTGTAAGAGTATCTGCCGACGTTCGTCGCCAAGCCAAGTTGAGTGATGAATTATAACAATTTATTTGTGAGCCAAACAATTTAAATGCGATTTTTCCATTATGCTTGTCTATGCCTAAGTGTGTGAGTTTTTTTTCGGCCCGGAGTGTGTGATAAATGTGCGGCACTCGAGTGTAACACTTTTTAATGCATTTAAAAATTGCGCGCCTAGCACACAAGAAAGTCATTACTCTTATAAGGCAGAAAATTGAAAAAATGAAAAATGGTTAAGTGGAGGGACTTTAAAGGTAAAGATTTATATTTAGTGACTTTTCTGCAAATACATTATCACGAATTCGTAATTGATTTTAGAAAGCCAGCTTTTAATAGATGATTATTTGTGCTTCTATCATCGTCATTTCATTTAAAAGTCCTCGTGACAATTATTTTCCAACAGGCCGCAAACTCATTAATACAAATCCATTTAGAACAAAAGGCAGCGTACACGACTGGCTTTTTAAGCTATACATAATTAATTGAAATTTTATATATTGTCAAGTGGCGACAGTCAATATTTATCTACGCATCGGATCTTTTCATGGGAACTTTTTGTGCGAATCCCATTTCAATGCATATTTGATGCCTGTCGCCTGCTGTTTGCGATTTATGCTTTATGGCTTTGTTGTTTAACATATAGGAAAATGTTGACTTTTTTTCCGCTTTCATATGGCCGATATCTCGCCTCAACTAATCGATTGCATTACATTCGAAATCAGCTCAGCGTAGGGCAGGGAATAAAAAACAAAGGCATAAACAAAAAGTTGATTTTATTCACCTGCGGCTGCCGTTTTTTGGTCGTCGATTTTCTATGTTTTGAACAACAGAAAATAGTTGGGTTGATGGGTTCACGTGTGCAAGTAATAGTTTTGTTTTGTTCTAAACCCTGCGGCATGTGTGGCATGATTAAATTTTTGCAAAAACTACTTGTTCCCTTTCCCATTTAACAATGGACGGAGTAAACAATAGATATGGATCCCTTATTCGCCTCCGAATATTGTGTTTTTCTGCAGGCAGACGCTTTCTAATTAAGGTCTTAGAACCAGAATTTACACCATTAGCAGAACACCAGCCAGCGGTGTTATTCGAGTAATCTTTAAGCTTATAGATGATATTGAATGTGGAGCAGAGTATGTTATTGGATGAAGAAACATTATTATACCCGTTGGTCGTGGAGTAAAAGGGTATATTGTATTCGTGGAAAAGTATGTAACAGCTAGAAGGAACCATTTCCGACCCTACAAAGTATATATATTCTTGATCAGGGTCACTAGCCGAGTCGATATAGCCATGTCCGTCTGTCCGTCTGTCTGTCCGTCCGTATGAATGCTGAGATCTCGGAAACTATAAAAGCTAGAAGATTGACATTTTACATGCAGAAAGTAAAAATGCAGTTTTATTGTGTTTATAAATACCTATCGAAAAGTAGAAGAAATTTTTTTAATCGGACCATTCGTTAAAAAGTTATGCCTGATCTAAGTTTTATATCTTCCTTTAGCTGAGTAACGGGTATCTAATAGTCGAGGCACCCGACTATAGTGTGCTCTCTTGTTTGTGTAGTTGTAGTCGTTATTGGGACTCTCGGACCTCCACGACAAGATTTCAGCTGGCTTTCCAGAGGCAACTGATAAGAATTGGCCGCCGTCATCAGATCGTTGATGCCAAGCCAGTACCAAGAACCCTATCCAAGCATTTTCTCTTCGCATTCAATGCCCGCTAAATAGCCGCCCATCTGATGACAAATGACTGCGGCCTCAAACCAATTTTTCTTAAGTTACCGCTCAATATAAAAATACCTCGGTGGGATCGGTTTTTAATAGCTGCTCGCCGTGGATCCTCTCCAATTTGGAATTGGTCTTGGGAATCAGATTCACCATTCCATTCCCATTGTCCTGCGAATTCGCCGCGAGTCTTTGTACATTCAGGGTAATTAGGGGCAACACAGAAAAATAAGCAAGCTTCTACATTTCGAAAGTGTGTGACCACCACTCGAAGAGAAACGTACTGAAGTTAATAATGCGTGTGTTGAAGCAAATAAACTGAAAAATTCTGATAAGACGTGTAATCGCTGAGGTTGCCGGAGGTTGAACAAATTCCGGATACTATCAGAGAATTTTTTTAACAGTAGTTCTTAAGCGACAAGAATTCACCCCCGAATGACAGATCGTAAATGTCAGTAACAAAAATGTACTAAAACCTTAGTTGGATTTTCATACAATTCCATTTGGTTTTGGTTGTTCGCCAAATTACCACCCATTTAAATTTAATGAAAAGTGCCTCATAATTCAATAGCAATTATTATAATTTTTTGTAATATTGTATTTTAAAATGAGTATATGGCTAACAACTTACATTGCGTCTTTTTTATGTTTCATTATCTAATTGGCAAATAAAATAATTGGTTGAACTACAACCGTAATCAATCATCAACATGTTATCTAGCATAACGCAATCATCGAGATGGTTGGAATAGTGTTCCCGCCATTTAAGAAGGGCAGGCTTCCCGGAGGCCGTAGATATGAATTTGCCGTCTTTCTTCTTGATGCCTGTCCAGTACCAGCAACAATTACTTTTAAGAAGTTCTGGTGCTATGGCTGCAATTTCCTCTTCGGTTTTGAAAGCCGCCAAATAGCCGCCCATTTCACGACATGTTTCTGCAGCCGCATCCCAGGTTTTTTCAATCTCATTTTCGATATAAAAATATCTAGAGCCAATTAGCTTGAACCGAGGATCGATGGTTTTGGATATGATTGCGGTTCGGGCTTCCTCAGGTTGGCCCTCTATTTCGGTCTCTGTAATCGGCAGTTGTCCCTCGGTTCTGTTTAGTTTCGTCTCAGAAGAGTGAGGATCAGGGGCTGTTTTCTGGTCCTCCAGCACATTCTTTACCGCCAGAAGTTGGGCCTCCATCTTGGTTTGGAGCAACTGAAATTGGGTTTTTATATCGGAATTTATCGCGAAAAGTTTTTCTTCCATTCCGTTCAAAGAATTCTGCATGTTGATCCTTTGGGTCTCCACCGTGGAATGAACTGCCAGGAGCTTCATCTGGATGGATTGCTGCTCGCCGAGGATCCTTTCCAACTTCGAATTGGTCTCCGGAACCAGCTCAATCATCGGATGGATCTTGCTAAGGCAGAAATCGCCACACTGATTAAGAGAATCCTGCAACAGGCAAGTGGATCGCCCATTATCCTCCGAGTTCGCAACAGATTCTTGAGACACCAGAATAATAAGCAGCAGCCCAGAAAAATATGTCAGCTTCAGCATTTCGAATTTGTATAACTATTCAAATAGAACTCTTATAACGTACTGAATTTAATATGTTGCTTTAAAAATAAAGAAACCCAAAATATTTTCGAGAAATCGTAAAAAAACCGAGAACATTGCCGATAAGGAGGCTTAATCCACGTCATGCGTTCATATTTCTTCGTATATTTGGATATCCGGCTTAGATATCTTTTCATATCGTTATTAGAAATTGCCACGGAAATTCTAAAAATATGTTGCCAGGCCTACAATTTTGAGTCACATGATGTGTGGGTACAGCCAGTTCACCATTTTCCCTTACGAGTTTACACTTTCCTTTGATGGCCATAGTATAGTAGAGATCTTTGGAAAATCGGCCACAATTCCCTTTCGCTTACCTCCTATAACTTTCGTTTGCCGGCTTTTTCCGCTGGCTTTCCCGCTGTTATTATTGTCGCATAGCCCTAAGGGAAAAGGGCATTCTCTCTTGTTATAAATTATTGAATTAATAAAACTAAATTATGAATATTATAAAAATGGCTTTAAAAACCATTCTATCAAGAGTGCCAGAGAAATTAATTATAGAGGGGTATAAAAGTATGCAACCGGATATTTTAGATCAGAAAGTCCGATGAATTTATATTTAAGGGCTATGATATTTTACTTTTAGTGCTCTTTATCTGCGTTTTTAAATAATTGCACTTTCTGTTGGCCCCTAATATTTAAATTAAAACGAATGTAATTTTAAATTTACCTATGAATAAATCGTGCAACTTATTAGTGCCATCAGTTTATTCATGAGGAAACTGCGATTAAATATGAAAATGGGGCAAATAGGTATTTAATCAGTTTTTTTCCGTTGAGATGTCAGAATAAATTAGCTTTTTTTTATTTACTAAAAAATTAAAATTCAATCTGAATAATGTTGAATCTGTAACTACTTGAGGTGTCAAATGTCTTTACTGCTGTCCGCAAAAGCGCTTATTTGTGGTTCTCCTTTTTCCCTTTTCTAGTTGCTTTGTTTTTTCATAAGGATTATTGCCTCTGTGCCTCGTTTTGTTGGAACATTTCTCGTGTCCCCGGATTTCGAAGCGTCTGTTATGCTGACAAGCGGCTGGCCCACAGCGAAATTCAATTTAAAACGTGCCTACGTGGCCAAGTTCCAAGGAAAATGGCCAGGCGGCATTACCGCATTCTGCTCCTCGAGAGCTCTTTTCGGTCAACACAATTTAATATTGCAGGCCAAAGGGCTGCAAATATTGAAATATATAACTTTATACACTTTTATATCTCTTTCCGTTTCCTGCTTGCTCTGAGCTCGGTTAATTTCCCATATAGTACGACGGGAACAACGGCAAGTTTTTGTTTATTCTTTTAATAAACGCAACAGGATTTATACATAAAACATTGTGCTGGGCCACGCTAAAAGTTTTCTAGTTGCCGCACAGCTGGCGCAGGATGCGTCTTTTCTTGATTACAGGATCCTTTTTTCGGCCAAGTATGTATGTCTACAATTGCGACCGGAAATGTGGTTCCTAGATTTGAATTTTTCTAAATTTTATCGTTACATAATATTCAAAGCTTTACTTAAGCCTGCGTTCTTCATAAAGATTAAGCAAATTACCAAAAATTGTCAAAAGTGAAGATTAAAAAAATTATTCGCCCTGAATTTTAGAAATTTGCTTCACTGGCGATTTTTTTCTATATTTCACGAAAAATTCTTATATTTATTAAATTTTGATTAATTTGAAGAACATTTTCTTTACAAGAAAAAATTTTTTTTATTTTAAGGAAAAAAATCGACAGCGAAGCAAATTTCTAAAATTCAGGGCAAATAATTTTTTGAGTGTAGACTTTTTATTTTGAAAACGTGTTATCAGGGTTTAAAGTCTACTTTAGAAACTTTTCATTAAAATTGTTTGTTGAATTAATAACTTTAATTAGAATGAATTATTATAATTTGAATCAACTTGAAGTATTAAAAATTAATTTTTAATTCAATTTTAATATTTGAGATTAGTTTCAAATAATATAATGAAATATTATGCGCTATTTTTGTGACCTCAGCTGTGTGTGAGTGCGTGCGTAACCTATGCGTGCCCCAAAGGGAGGGCAGCAATTGTAATTTACGACTCGCACACACACGCAGACAAAAGGCGATGGGCACATGAAAAACTTATGTAAATTACAAGCAGAAAACAAAGGACAGGCAAAGTCTGCTGGCTGCTCCCCGAAAAAGAAAGCCTGCCGCCTGCCCACCCGCGAATCCTTGGGCTCCTTGCGCTTGAGGAGTGCATCCAAGTGTGCTGATTACTGTCTGGCTGCCCTGCTGCGCTTCCTGCGAGTCCTTATGCGTGTCTGCATCCTTGTCTTCGTTTTGTTTTTTTCTTATATGTGTGTGCATTTGAATTGGATGCATGCAGCCGTTTCAAACCTCAATATGAAATGCCCAAGGAATGCGGCAGACCTTCAAGAAAGACTTCCTCTTGATACGAAAATCTTTAGATTTCTTCGACTAAATAAATCCATTATTTTACAAATGTACTTTCTAAGAACGTTGAAATTAATAGAAAATATGTTGTATGCCCATAAGTGCTTAGTGTAAAATAGTTTTGGACAAAATCCCTGTATTACTGAAAACAATTTCTGAATAAATTAAATCGAACAATGTCTGAGTGATTATAGGTAACTTTACACTTGATATATAAATATAAAAATATTTAATTTTAAGAAATTTAATCCCAGTACGTAGCTTATAATATAACCAGTCAAGCTAGTGAATATTTTATTATACCTATCCACTTTTAAAATTACAGGTCAATTATGTTAAATGGAACCAATTACAGGATTTTACATTTTCCAACGATTTGCATAATAGTGTGGGCCATTTGCGGGCCTCGGGCTCAAGACTTCGCGACGCGGCCACTTAATTGTATTTAATAAGCCTAATCGTCGACGTTACTCGGACGTCGCCTGAGTCCGGTTTCTCATAATTATGCAGCAATTTGCATGTTGCATGCCGAATGGTTGTTGTTGCAACTAAGAAGCAACGTCCTCCGAGGTCGGGAGAAAAAGTAATCCCTAATTAGAAAACGATTTCCCTGGGCTCAATGCAGAGACAAAAGTCCTGACAAAGTGGATTTCCATGTTTCCTTCGGGGATCAGCGGGTGGGATTGGGATCCAATGGAATTTCGTGTTCAAGGGGCAACAATGAATTAACCAGTTGGCTGACTTGCTGGCTTCTTGGCCCGGCTCACTTGGCTATTTGCCTTCGAGTTTCGCTTTGGCAACGCCACGGTTCCGGCTTACTCCTTGTGGTTTCGGCAAAGTTTTCCCCTTCAAAGCCTGGCAAGTTTTGTGTGGGGGGTGTGGGGGCTGAGATCCAAAAAACCGACCATTAATCACATGGCAAACTGTGCTAAACTCAAAAATAAATACAACCACTAACGCACACAGTTACTTATGGCTTAATAAAAACCACAAACTTCTCAATGCAACTGGCAAAAGGAAAATTAAAATGAAAATGAAAAGGTTTTCTGTTAGTTTTCAAATGCATTTAGCCTTCGGTTGGCCTTTTAATTTAACTGGAAAATTTTAATTTATCTTCGGTCACGCCTTCGAACATCTCCCGCCTGTTCCATTTCCATTTCCTTTTACTTTTCCTTTATTTGATTTGATTTATTTGAAATTCAATTTACTCTTCGCACTGATTAATCATCCCAGGGCAGCCATTATTTTGATTTATGCGCCGAAACAAACAAAAACGGAGCGGCGAAAGAACGAAAGAACTTGGCCAAATTGAAATTACGCACTTTTGGGGTTAGCCGCACAGTGACAGTTATAGAATTGTAATTCATCTTGGCTGCGGTTGGTCGGATTCTGCTTCTATCTCCATGCATATAACCCTCTCCATTTTGGTTTCGTGGCTTGCCAGTTTAAATGGAAATATTCATAAAATTGTCGAGCACACACTCTGCGGTCTTTTGCAGTTTGTTTTCTAATTGCTTTGACATTTCATTTGAAAAGTTCTCTAGAACGGATGCAGAATCAATTAAATTGAGGAAATCGTAACTATGAGTTTCGAATTCTATTCGTCCTTTATTGGCAAATAAACTGTTGATATTTGGGCAGCCCCGAAAAGCATGAAACCGAATGAAAGCATTTGGCTTCTCCAGCTAAACTGTAGCAGTAATTAAGGTTTTCTCGAAACGCACACACACACACTGGCCTGTGTTTGCTGGGAAATATTGATTTAGGCATTTTGTGATGTTGCCACTCAAATGCATAAATCATTAGAATTATGTCAAGCCCTTCTAATCGAGATTGAATAAGCCCCTAATTTACACACAGACAGACTGCCGCCGCATACACATGCAGTCACGCACACACGTAAAGCAGCACTTAAAGCCATTTCAGTTTGTTTGTTTTATGAACTTGACTCTGTTTGTAAGTTCATCAGAAACAAAGAAAGAGATAGGGCATAGGGGGAGAGAGAGAGATGAAATCCCAGCTTTAAATGTCACAAACACCTCATTGCGAATGTCGTTGTAACTATTACTTTCCTGATACACAGGCAAAAATAATTTAAAGTAGTCCTGTACCATAAAAATATTATTTGAAGTTAGTACCTTAAATATAATAATTATATCTTATATCGTTTTAGTTTTCGGCAATTTTAAATTTTTCTAAAGAAAATAATTTATATTTTTTTATACGAGTAACATTAAAAGACCAACCAAAAAAAATTTGTATCTTATTATAATACTAATAATATATAGTTCTTTACTATCAAAATATTCGTTTAAGAAACTAAAGATTATAATAGTTAACGTATATCATTTTAGTTTTTCCCAAGTTTAAATATTTTTTGTTGGAATAATATATTTATTTTAAATACGAATAATATTAAAACACCAACCACAAGAAATATTTAACTATGATAATACCCATATCCTTATAATTGTAGTCCTTATAAATTTAAAAATAAACCTTTTTTTCCCTGAATGTGTAGATTTTTGTTTTAGCGTAGAAGGCATTAGAAGATAACGTAAATGTCTTAGTAACATATCCGGTTTTATTGCTCGTTTGCTTTGCTGTTTGTGTTGTTATTGCCCCTCAGTTGCGTCTTCTGTTTGCTACTTTGTCTCATTAAACATTTGAAAAGCGACACACAGTATACATTACACACATCCCAGCATCAAATGTGTAAAGCAAATGAAGCGTAGTCAGTCATTGTGAGTTACCAACCTCCTTTACTTACCAACCTCACTCTCTGTGCTATTCAGGAAAACTAATTATACTGTTAAATGCGTTTGTTTAACGGCCAATTTAATTAAGGTTATGCGTTTGTTCTGCCCAATCCCTAATCTGCCAGCTGAGCTTGTCCGACGACCGACCGCTACCGTTTTCCCAAAAATAGTTCCAACATTTATGCAATTACAAAAGTTGCCCCCCTCGTCTCTTCGCATCGCACATTAAAGTTGCGGCTGCAACGCGGTTGCAAGGGTTAAGGTCTGGGGCTAAAGGGGTTAAGAGGTCAGCGGCGGGCAGCAGCCATTGCCTAAAACGCAACGCGACAGCATGAAAATTATGTAAAATAAGTACAATGTGCATTTGCACTTAGCCGAGCGTGCACAGTGGTAGCGAAAAGTTTTCTCATTTGCGCAAAGTGAATCAAAATATTAGCTCAAAAAATTCCACATGAGTACGTACGGGCAAATTATAGGATATTAACTAAAATGTTAAAAGCCGATTATAAAATGCAGTAAATAACGATGGTCGAATTAAGAAGTGAACCATAATTTATATTGAAAATACGAGTGCCTTTGTTCTGAGAACTCAAAGTATTACCATAATTATTAACTTATTAATAAGTATGTACGTATAATTAATTCTGAAAAATCAGTCAAAAAAATGTGGTATATTACATTTTTGGTAAAAGTTATTCAACCCTTGAACTTATGCAGGAAACTCGCTTGCATGGAAATTTAAACTGGCTCCCATTGTTGTGTTTTTTGCATTCAGTATTTGGCTTTCGACCAAGCCGAACAAAAAAATAATCGTGTGACAACAGCAATTACAATTACACATGGCACACAGCACATGGGACCTAGTGGTCGCAGTTGTAGTTGTAGCTGTTATCCTTATTGTTGTACTGTAGTTGTGGTTAGAGTTGCTGCAACAGCAGCCATATTCCAAAATAACTACGAGTAGGGCAACTTGGGGTCCAGAGCATTGACGCTGGCAACGAATATGAACATGTAATTACGTTTTAAGTGCTAAATTGTAAAATATTTACGTAAAAACTATGTAAACTTAATTGAAATTTAATTGAATATGTCATAAATGTGCGAACAACAGCACGAGCAACATGAGCAGCGATGCGCACGAGCAACATGAGCAGCATGAGCACGGCAGCAACATGGCCGACAAACTGTTGGTCAATGCGGTTAGCAGTCAGCAATCAGGATAGTCCCATGATCTGGCATTTGGGGTTGGGGAAAAGATGGAGGGGCTTCGGCGAAAACTTGGCATTTAAATGCTTTCGACCAGCGTGGAACGCAAAGCCGCGAGGCATTTATCATTCGGGGCGGCCGTTGCTTTTGTTGTTGGTTTCGTGTGCTGCCACTAATAATGACGTCAGCAGCATGCAGACCATGAAATTTATGCACATCGAGTATATGAGTGTTTGAGTGTATGTGTGTATGTGCAAGAGAGCCTATTCTGTATGTGCATATATTCCGACGGCGAACAGAATTCGACAGAATCGGCCGAAACGTTGGGCCAGTGCCATGAAGATTAATGTCCGGGCGCCATTTGTGCGGATTCCCAGTTTTCGGTTCCTTTTATTACACAGAAGGAAAAAATTGATTTTGAAAAAAATAGAATTGTTAATCGAAATTTTAGAAATATTTTCAAAATGTACTATTTTATACGTCTCTTTTTGCGCCATGGTCACACTGCTCCTTTTGTATCTCAGAATGGGCACATTTTTTTCATTTTATTTATTTTCAAAGATCCTGCACTCATTCCCTTGAACCCATATATACTTGTACTTTTTTGACATTTATGAAATTAAGTCCAGGTTACGTTTTTTTCTGTGTAAAGGCTTTATTGTGCTGGCAAATAGTAAAGGAAGAATTTCCAGGCATTGCTGCTCAGTTTACTCGCCCTTCGTTTTCGTGTTCTTTGTTTTATTTGCCGCTCACCCTCTGGGAATCCCCTCACCCGATCCGATTTCCAGCTTCTGCAAATACTGTTGGCACTTTGTCTTAATTGCTTAAAAATTACTGACATGGAAAATGAACTCGGAAAATGTTAACCATTTCCCCCACTGTCCCAGCATCATCGCATTGTCAACGATTTGGCTGCCCTAACGGCAAATACTTGCAAATATTATTGTAGCCGAATGTCGGCAACTATTTATCATCCAGTTTGCTCGCCCTGTGTCGGGGACCATTTGACAAACTTAATTTATTAATGCACTGCTCCCATCTCGTTTCGAGCTGCTGTAAATGCCTGCTGCCTGCTTAAAAGCACATTAATTTTCATTTCGTTGGGTGATAAAACAAAGACTTTCCATTTTAAATATCTAGTGACAACTAACAAATAAAATGTGCCCCTAAGTCCTCTCCGGGTAATTGTTTCCCCCACTCCTCCGGATGGGACTCTCGGCTTCAGCTTCAGCTTCTGATTCAGCCCCAAAAGTCTGGACCTGAGCCTGAGCCGGGGGCCTTTTATCTTGACGATGATGTGGCACTCGGGCAAATCATCATCGCTGCTGTCATGCCTCGTCATTTGCATACTTGCCAGCAGAAATGGAAGTGGTCCATTGCCACCGCCGCCGCCCCCTCTCCATGGACACAGAATACCCAATCATAATGTGAAGTGGGACTTGGGCTTTCTTTCTTTTCGGTGTCCAGCTGACAGGCGAGTGGTGTTTGCGAGGTGCCAAAGATAGGGCAAGTCTCTTATGTCGGAATGTTAAAGCCGGGGCTTCGGCTGATTGATATGCATGCGAAATCTAAGCATCACTTGGCTTTGTTTATTGACAGGCAATTTGCGGAGCCAGCGCTTCAATTTGCCAATTGACAGCCACATCACAGGGCATCAGCGGGCTTTTTCGGGGATATTTCTTTCGTACCTGACCACCGCGGCACCAAGCCGAGCTCAAAAGAATTGTTTTCAAATTTCAATTAAATTTGAAAGCCAATTAGAGGCTGAAAATAAATTTCCCAAATGCGGTGCGGCCATTTTGAAGCATTTGAATGCCTTAATTAGTCACAAAAACAAATAACGATTTCTCGTACACAGAAAGAAGTGAAAGCGAAATCGAAGAATATTATAAAAATATATATCCATGTATTTTATGGCAAATATTTATTTTATTTAAATGCACAGAAAAAGTGATAAAATTTAAATAATGTACAAATAAATATGTTTTAATTTGTATTAAATTAACTAAAATGTATATAATTATACAAGTTATAAGCACCTTTTTTTCTTTGCCTGTTGGTGGTTCAATTTTAATGAGTAGTCCCCGCATATTGCGTATACGCCACGGTGCAGCGGCAAAGAAAGCGATTTGCATTATTTATGGCTCGACTGGTCGGTCGGTGGCTCTAATTGAAACCGCCAAATAATTGGCCCGCATCGACCTGCAGCTAAGCCAATTAATGGCGACCATATAATTTCAGCTCATGCGGGAATTGGCCAACGGCAGCTGGAAGCTCGCAGGTCGGAGCACAGTTCCTAATAAAATGAAATTACCCGGTCAAGTGCAGCAAACATTTTGGAAATTACAATGTCCACGGGGGACAGGGGGCGTGGCCCGTGTGGGCGGCCTTTGCATTTGAGTGTTCATTAAACACACAACAAGGGGCAAAAGTGTCACGGTTCGGAGCCATTCAAACTGCATTACGTATACGCCGTGCGGGCCGATTGGAAAATTGCGCCAATCTTGCTGCTAAGTGGCCATAAAACTGCCAGCCAGGACAACTATATTTCCACACCA
The DNA here is from genome assembly GCA_037075205.1 of Drosophila prostipennis. NCBI lineage: Eukaryota > Metazoa > Arthropoda > Insecta > Diptera > Drosophilidae > Drosophila > Drosophila prostipennis. The sequence continues at coordinate 2,582,045 of JBAMCJ010000601.1, forward strand.
GCTTTCCCCCCCATTTTCCGCTGCTGTGGAAAACATTTCCCCACTGCCACTGCCATTGTCATTGGCGGCAAGTGCACGAAAATTAGCTGGCATTGGATGTTTGACAATAAAATTGACATTCGGTTCGACAACGAGTTGAGAATGCCACCCTCCTCCTCTGCTTTTTCCAACTGAATAATGCAATTCGTTTTTCGCCATTACCGCCCCCTCGTTCGCCCTTTGTTGTTTGCCGTTTTGCGTTCTGTTTTTTAATCGATTGATTGAAATGTTTGCTGCAAATTGATTGATGGCATGCAGCCAGCCATGTTCCCATGTATGTATGTGCGTATGTATGTATGGTGGCCATATGCCATGGCAGGGAATATGTATATTTTAAATTGATATAGCCATCAGATGGCAGTCGAGTGCGGTGGGGTTGGGAGAGGGCCAAGGAAATGTGAAAAACAAACTGCAGAGAAACCTCAAGTGTCTTTAAAATTCAATGTTCGAGTATCCATAAATAATAGCTCCGTGATTGCTAGGCATTCGTCAGTCGGCTTGGTTCTGAAAAATGCTTATATGTTCTGGTTTTACTTTTTCAGGCATTACTGGATTTGTAAAGAGATTTGACATGTTAAAAACTTGATTGATTGATTCGCTTAACTCAAATACACGCGTGCTACATTTTCTCACACACAAATACGGATGTGTCTATATTTAGGGGGGCTTATGGCCTGTCTTACACGCCACTTACAAACTGACTTGTGGGGCAATTTATCAAGAGACCGGAACAGGGGGAAGTCAAAGTAATTACTTACCGATCCACGGCAATGGCCACCAGATGCAAAATCGAGGCAGTGCAGCAGAGGACATCGCACGAGGTCCAGATATCGCACAATTCGGGGCCAAGAATCCAACCCTGGCTGATCTGTGGGCATAAATAGAAACGAAAAGGGGAAAGGAAAGAGGTGGTCATAAAGCTGGTTAGTCAAATAGACAGTAAAAGTTGATGGCTTATTAAATTTGATGCTCCCCAAGTATAGAGTGTAAAATGTAATGGCTTCTAATAACAAAGCAAACAAGGGTTGCCAGGCTTTATAAGGGTTCGGCCCTCGAACGTTGGGGTCAAAGTCGAAAAGCAGCCATGGTGAGTCGCCTCTTCATACGGAACTTCATCCTTTGTGGCCTCATAGCCAGCAGCCAACTTCGGATTCCAGTCGGCGAGGTAGATTTCCACTTAGACAACGAAATTCGTTATTTACTGCATCTGATCGGCAAAATGAAAAATTTCGTCGGAATTTACTGTGTAATCACATATACAGGCCATATCGATCTAAGGCCTTCGGTCCAGCAAATTATTATGGATAACTTGTCATTACCGATTTTTAACGTTGGATTCGATCTCGGACCGGTTAATCACCATTATCTGAAGGCTGAAAATTTGGTGATTGCTTTTTTTACTGGCCTGAACGATCCAACTCTGGCCGCTCTAGACGATACACAGCTTGACCATGACGGAGTGTATTTTATCCTTCTACACGTTTTGCCGCCAAACTACAAGACGCTCTTCACAGCGGATTCTATGCAAGAGTTATTCAGCTGGTGCTGGAATCACTCCATAGATCGCATAATGCTTATTATTCGGGGCGAGCAAGAGATCGAATTATGGTCTTTTTATCATTTAGATAAAAATCACATATTTCAACTCGAAAATTCTAAACCATTTTTGGAAAATATTCGAAGAAATAACTATAGATTTATCGTTCAAGTTGTCAACGATCCTCCAGCTATTTTTTGGGTGAGTTCGATTACACTGTGTTACAAAATTAATGCTTTATTCAAGTATCTCGATGGATGCCATAAAATCGTATTCTCTTCGAGTCCCAAGGATTCTGAGAAAAAAACATGAAATTATACACAGCCGAACGGATTCTTGTTTATTGAATTATAACCGAAAGAAGACATGTTCTTTTTTTGCTATGAATGATTTTTAATATGTATAAACTTAATGAAAAAAAAGGTATATAAACATTCACTTATAATTTTGTGAACAAAAATCCTAAAATTATTCTGAATTCGTTTGCCTGTAATACCTCTCGAAAGTTTTCGAGTTTCATCATTTTTCTTAGATTGAGTTCATTTTTCTCAGAATCCTGGCGTCAGTGAACGCAGTTCAAATTAGAAATTCGAAGTGAATTTAATTTTATCGCATCCGTCAAGGTAAATTTTTGATTTTGATTATAAAATTAACAATTTGTAACAATTTTATACAATTCAAAGCTGTAAATCAAATATTTAAATATATTCTGGACTAAGATTGGATAGATACTCCATAATCCATAATATGTGGGTCGTGAGTTTAAATGCCACTTTTGCAGAAGATGTTTATCTGTTTTTCTTTTGATTAAATGAAACTTACTAAAAATCACTTTAAAATAAATTATTACAACAAATTAAAAGTAAAATAACATTGTTGAGGTACATTTTTTCGGGCAAGTACTTTCTCATTATTATATATTATTTTTTTGGACATTTTCTTTTTTTATGGGTTGTTACTTATTTGTAGTTGTGTGCACAGAAACGATGGAAGAATTTATAGAGAAATGTAAAAATACATGAACTATAAAACTCTTTTCAATCTGAAACTAGATTAATACTATATTTAAATCTTTTTATTTTAATCATTTTTTCTATCTTATCCTTTTATTTTATTTGCAGTACAACTCTTCGGAACAAGCGTATATGACTGGCGGTGGCAATACAAGTTTGTCCGGCCCTATTGGTCTGATGATCGCTAATTTTATGCACCACCTTAATGTGACCATGGACATTATTTGGAGTCCGGGACACCAGACATCTAATTATGAGATTTTTCAACAGCCTGACGATCAAAGGGTGGATGTGGTGGCCAATATGGTGTACAGCGACCACCTCCATTTTGACCCCATAGTGACGGACTCACAGATCTGTGTGGTGGTATCGAATCGAAGGATGATTCCTGTGAGCAGATTCATAGACGAGATTATACGCCCCGGTGTTCACCGTCTCGCGTACCTTGCGAGCATTGGCATATTCGTTGTCAAGTACTTTTCCCAACGGCGACGATCGTTTCTGGACTCGATCTTCAATACCATTCGATTTTACCTAGCTATTCCGCTGCCCAATGGTCGTTTGGATCGATTGCCCATAGCAGATAAGTTCATAGAAGTATTTACATTCTTTTTTGTATCACTTCTCGTAACTTCAAATGTATCGGTACTGTCCACCGCGCTCACAACGGGAATTTTTGAGCCTGCGATTACAAACGCCGAAACGATGCGAGCAAGTGGTCTACGTATAATGACAGATGATCCAACAATTCTGCTGGCATTTAATGATGATATTTTGCCAAGCTCATTGGCGGATCGGGTCTTTCTGGTGAACTTTTCGACTATGCTTCATCACGTTCTCACACTTAACGACAGTTACGCATATGTGGTGAAAACGCCCAATTGGCAATCATTACGACTTTATCAGCAGCGCATGAAGTCCGAGACCTTTCGGATCGTTGGGGGAGACCTCTGCTCCAAGAGCCGACTCATGCGAATCCCCATTAATCCAAGATCGCCGATGCGGTTCCTTTTCAAAGACTATTTCCATATGATTTTCGAGTCAGGTCTCCAACAGAAATGGATTCAGATGGGTTTTGAAAAGTTCCGTGAAACTAAGATCCAAACCAAATTGCCCTTAGACACTAATGTGAACTGGAAACCGCTGACAATAGAATTTTTTACAAATTTTATTAGATTATACATAGGAGGAATGGTTTTCAGCACATTGGTATTCGCTATCGAAATTTTTTATAACAGATATAGAAATTAGAATTTATTGGATCTTTGATAGTTCTGTTTTTATGATATGATAAAATATTATGGTATTTATCTTTAGCATTTTTGCGACTCAGCAATCCGTTTATTAATTATTAATGTGTTTTTTAATGTAATAGACATTTGTATCGCCCACTAATGATCGCTTGTGAATGTGTGCCTTTGTGAAAATCGATAATAAAGTAATTCAGCACCGCTTGTGCTTCTCTTGCTCACCCCTTACTTACCTCGTAAACAGCTCCGAGGGGCATTACCAGACAGGCCACGAAGAGATCGGCGACGGCCAAGGAGGCCACCAGATAGTTGGCCACGTTCTGCAGATTTCGCTCCAGGATAATGGCCGCAATGACGAAGACATTGCCTGCAATGGTCAATGAAAGTTCAACTCAATCAAATGAAGAGCTCAGAATGGGGGGTTGGGTTTTCTGGTTTCGGTTTTTATACGTGCAGGGCTCTTAGCGGCAGCCTAATTGCGAAAATTGACTTGAGACAAAAAGTTTTCGATTCAATTCGAGCTGCAGCTGATGACTGAAAGCGAACCGAGAACCGCAGCGGAACAGATAAAGTTTTTGGGAATTGGCAAACTTCTTTGGACGCACGAGAGTCGGGGACCGAAAACCGAGAACCGAGACACCAATGAAATGGGAATCTTATTAAGCTCGTCCCTTCAGCATTGCACTGTTGCAATTCCAGTTGCACTTGAGCTGGCAGACAAAGACAAAGTTCACAAAAGCCAAAATAAACGACATGAGCTAATCGCGCTGTCGTAAACTTTGCCAAAAGCCCCAGATGAGGACGAAGGGTGTGAAATTGACGTGAGGGGATGCTCGAGGGACTGCGACTCGGGTGAGGACACCACCTTTGATGTCTGCTGGTGCGCTTATTTTTTCTTGACTTTTCTCGACTTTTCCCCACCATCCACTCCCCGCATTTTTCCGCCACTGTCACCGACTACTTGTGGTGCACTTGAGGCTGCAAAGGAAAGACAGCCACTACAGGTGCGAGACATGCAATTTGTAGCATTGAATATGCCGACAGTCGACGGCAGGAGGGCTCGCACACACTAACAGGATCCGCCTAGAGGCACACAGATACGCAAAATATACACACACACACACATACACCAGGCACATGCAATTAGATACTTGAGTGTCAAAGTGAAGGCAAGTAGACAAGCCTCATGCCTGCCAGCTGTTTTTTGCGTTTTTCAGTTCCATGCAGTGTCTTCGCCACGGGGGTCGTTCAAGCAAATGCATCCCAAGAAGGTGCATAGTTCTATAATCTTATTATAAAACAAAATGGCAAAAATCCCGGATTGATAAATATATATAATCCTTAATCTAAAAAAAGTAATTTTGTTTATTGAAATTTATTTATTCCCTACATAGATATAATTGAAACAAACAAAACAAAGGTAGAATCCTTTAGCATTTAAGAGAGAATTTTGGTATCATTAAATATTCAAATAATCTTAAAGCAATTTATATTATATTTCTTGCAGGGGTTTTCATATATTACGATTTTTTGATTAGCCATAAATATGCAAATATTACAGAACAACCATTATATTAAATTAAAGTTTATTAACTTGGATTTTGAAATGGAATCTTTTTTTTGATTTAAATATTTTCAAATTTATTCATGCAATTTAATATATTTTTTTAATTAAATATGTAATACGAATCTTTTATCAAATATGCAGATATATTTTCTAACTATTCCCTTTTTTTTAGTGTAGCAATAAATTTATAAAACGACTAGCAGTAAAATTCTTTTCAAGTTTTAAATGCACCTTACTATTTTATAAATGCTATCCTTAAAGTCTCGAGCAATTCAATTTAAAGACGAATAATAAGTGGGTCAAAAAATAGAAGTAGTAAAATCGTATATTTTTGGGCACTCTCGGCGCTCGACATTTGGTTCCGGGTACTTTTTATTATTTTTCTGCTGCTGAGTGACCAAAAGCGTGAAGCAATCTAGCTAAAATTAGCATTAAAACTCATTAGCATTTTCTTTTTAAATGCTAAATGCTGCTGCCGTCCCACTTGGCCGGCGACAAAAACTGCAGAAGTTCAAAAGCGAGACAAGCTGAGTTTGAAGAAAGGAAAACTAAGACGTGGAATGGGGAAGAAAGAAAGGCCGGCGGAAGAGGAAAAACTAAATAAACACAAATTAGTAGAAAATCAAAATGAGAGGAGGCGAGGGGAAGTGAGACATGTGAATGGGCTTTGGGCCAATTCAGTCCGGAATCCGGATCCTTTGGGACTGGCGCTTAAAATCGTAGCATACTTTTCAGCGCTCGTTATTTTTATTTGCCTCTTGACTTTTGTGCTGCCCGTTTTAAATGAAATGAAATGAAATGAAATCTACTTAAATTAATGAAATCACTTTCAGCCGGCTGCTCTGCTTATTTTGCTTCCTCGCCTCATTTTCATTTGTTACTGCCTGATTTTTATACGTTTTGTTTTGGATTTTACAACGTGAACATAAAGTTTTTCGCTGGAATTGGATTGAGCTGGGCGGGTAGGGGAGCGGGAACTGTGATTGATTGATTGACTGTCAATTTTAATGCGGCATGTCCTTGCCTAGATGGATGCCGGTTTGTTTGCCATCGGATTTATGGCTAAATGCGTGTAATGAATGTAGCCAACAACAAAAGCGCCCCCTCATTCCATTCCCATTTCCAGTTCCAGTTCGTTCCTCGTCATTGAGCTGCCTTATTAATAACTGAGACTGAGCGGATGCTGCTGCTTCAGCATCTGAGCCATAATAACAACAATAATAAATAATATAAAATGCCCTGCCAGTATCATAAATATCAGTTACGCGTATTTTATTATCTACAACTGAAGCCGAGGCCCCCACCGAGTCCCTCTGGGTCCTCCTTATTGAATTGTTTGCCTTATTCCCCAAGGATTTCGAGGCAAGCAGCAGGCGCGTGCCTGAGACTGGCATTCGAGGAATTTATTTCGGGTGGTTCTTTCGGCTGGGAAGCCGGCTGAAATAATTATGTCTATGTTTGGGCTTCGGCTTACACTCAAAATAATGTGTTGAAAATGTGTTAGAAAATTTATATTTGTATTTATTATTTTATATTTCTTATTTGCTTTATTTTATTAGTTTTCTATTGCTTATGGATTAAAAGCAATATATTTCTGACCACAGATTACTCGAAGTAGAAAATACGACTTTTTAAAACGCCAAGTTCAACATTTTTGCCAGTGTACACTGATAAAAAACACGTAGTAAATCCAAAGATTTCATATTCAATATAAATATTTTTCTGTATGCTTTTTATCTTTTGCGGTTTTAATTAATTTTAAATATGAAAATACTTTTAAATATTTTAAACTTTGATTTAAATATGAAAATATTTTTTTCAATGCCGTAAAATATTTAAAGTAAATATGACTAACAACGAATCTAATATATTCGACATTAATTGAAATATTTTAAAATTAAATTATGAAATCTAAAATGTTTTATCTTAAATATTATAATTTTGTATTTAATTTAAATATGTACTACGAATCTTTGTATTTTTTTATCAGTGTAGCTCCTGTTTTTTCGGCTTTCAGTGAGTACTTACCAATTATGGTGACCAGAATCATCAATCCGAGCAGCACCGATGTGACGGCCATGCGAAGCAGCTGCGTGAAATCGTCCTCGGCCACTTTGCTGGTGGTCACATTGAGGCCGGCACTGCCGTTGGTCAGGTCCAGCTGGCCACTCCGGTTCAGCATCATTTCGCCGAACAAACTCGAGTCGTTTGCCTCCAAAAGGAGCGTGTCGTTCAGCAGCATGGCGCCCAGGCCGACGGCCACATTAGTGTAGTTATTGTCCATGTCGATCAGTTGGAGGGCTGGCGAGGATGCTGCCGCATCCTGCTTGGCGGTCAGGGCTCTGTGGGCCGCTTTGGCCGTGATCCTGGCAGCCGCAGCTGCCACCGAGGCACTGGCGGCTACGGCGGCCAAGGCGGCGGTGGCCAGCGGTGAGCCGGCGGCGGTGGTGGTGCTCGCATCGGTGGGCGGCGGCTTCAGCGCCAGGGAGCCAACAAAGTCCGCTCGTCTCTTCGCGGAGCTGTAGTAGCGCTTGCTGTTGTTGTTATTCGTATCCTCCAGCTGTTCCGAAGCCAAGTCCTCCAGCTGCTCCTCCTCGGCATCCTCGGCGTCCGGCTCCTGACCATCGGTACTCTGCTGTTCGGGATGTGGTTCGGCTATCAGAAAAGCCCTGTCATTTACGCTATTCGCTATGTAAATGTAGTCGAGCGCATCTAAATTGGGGAGGAAAGAGAAAGATTTGCATGATTTCCTGATTACATACAAGAAGAAAGAATAACACAAGTTAAATTCGAGTTGAGTTTGTAATATAATAGATTGGAAAATAAAAAAAAATAAAATCGACTAAAAAAAAAGATGTTGTGGTTTCTATAACTTTAAAAATTTAAAGCAAGCTAAATTTGATATGAACTGTAAATAGAATAGGTAGGGAAACTAAATCGATATGAGCTTTAAAATAATCATTTAAAATTAAAATTTTAAAGAAAAGATAAACAGCTTCCTGTTTGTTTTTTTTTACTTTATAAATCAGGACAAATTATTTTAGTAGATATTTAAAACACTTGAGTTTGCCATCCCAAAATCAAATTTAATAAGGCAACCGCTTGGCTATGGAAAATATGGATTTAATGACCTTAATAATGCTACATTTATGCCATGGGTACCCACCATTAAAGCTGGTCTCGTGCGCCATTTTGTGGATATTCGGTGTGTTTTTCGGGATGCTTCGCTTCGCTTAATTGCAGCCGCAGCGGAAATGAGGAGTAGACGGAAACGGAAGCGCGACTATGCAACGGCGATGGCGATGGCGATGGCAATGGCAATGGCCTGCTGGCGCATGTGTGCGTCTGTTCGGGTGGGTGGGTGCTTGGGGTGGTGCCGTTGTTTCAGCTGGCGGCCACTCAGACACGCGGGACGGCGCATGGTGACACTTTCCCCGCTTTCACCGCTCTCACCGCTTTCTCCGGCGCCCTGTGTTTTTGTGCCAGCGTGTGCTTGGTGCCGGGCAGGATGTATTATCCTAACGAGCTTTCAAGTGTTTACACGGAGCGTTTACAATTTCGGCTTTTGGCTTTCACTTTTCTTTCCGACTTCCTCCCATTTGTGCTCTTTTTTCACTTTTCTTTTTAGATTTCCCTGTGTGGCAGTGTTGCTTTTGTGCCGTTGATTGTTGCCAACTTGGCTTTGTTGCTGCCGCTGCTTTGTACTCTTTTTGGTTTATTTAAGCTCTTCCGTTTGCTGTCGTGTGTTTATGGCCCATTTGATGTGCTATTTTCATATCCTTGAAGTAAATTTCGCATCCGATTGCCTTCTGGTGTCTGCGTTCTGCAATAAAAACCCAATTAGACAATATATTTTATCGGTACACGGGCTAACTAAAACTAATAAATAGCAAATTGAATTTCTGCGGCTGCCCTTTACTGTGCTTTATTTTTTTGGTTTTTTATTTGCCCCTCATGTTTGGTGGAAAATAATTTCCTGTGGGTCTGCGGCATTTTTGGCTGCGAAATTTATTGTATTCAATTTCCTTTCCGCATTGTGCGTAAAGTGTAAATGAATTTGAAATGCCGCTGCTGCTGCTGCTGCGCCCGCTTGTTAAATAATTTAACGCAATTTCTGCAATTACACGGAATCACTTGGCACGATAAATAAATATGAAGACTGGCAAGCCAGGCGTTGTTTTCTTTATTTTCTTTCTTTTTTCCCCCAGGCCTGCCACATACGCACACGGACGCACACAAACGCATTCACGCACACAAGTTCATGTGTGGTTCTGTGTGTGACTGGCGGAAGTTTTGCGTGCGTGCGACAGGCGCCATTGCCAACGGCTCCTTTCGTCTTCCGCCTCCGCCATTTGGCTCCTCTCATTGTCCCAATGTTGCGACAGAGGCAGCAAAATAAATTTAAAACGCATAAAAATAAGAGCAAGGAGGAAAAACACCCGAGAGCGAAGCTGCCCTGGTGAAATGTCATCGCATTTAGTTACAAGTTACCGGTTACAACTATGGTCAGTAAGGTAGTTATTACTCGTAAAACAAATAGAATTAACAATTTTTTTTCTATGTCGAATTGGTATAACGTTAGCCAAAGGATATAGTTTCAAATTGAAACTTTCATTACAATTTTTTTTTTTCTAAATTTTTATTTAATAATTATTAAACCCCGATATCAATCCTAAATATGAGTATAAATATGGTAGACACCAAAAGTCATGTTGAATTGGCTTAACAGAATTCTTGTGAACAGCATTTATTTCTCAGAAATCTCTTCCAGCCAATTTCAGTTGAACTATCGCAGGCGCCACAGAAATGGCTTAGCGCTAAATTCGAGCGAAATTCGTACTATCAAGTATATAAATTCTATTCTAAACGATTTTAGTTTTATCCTTAAACAAATCATATTTATACTTCTTCATCATTTTTTTAATTTATAAATATTCTATATTTTGAAATAACTATCTTACTGATATATATTTTAGCACAACTGTGTGTGGGTGGCATGCGTGCTCATAGTATACATTGCGGCGCCATAAAACCCAAAGCGAGAATGTTGCATGTTTAATGCCCACACAGCTTATACTACCAGGATCGCACTCTAGGTCAGCAAAGGGTTATGGCCAACTTTCTGATATAATTTGTACTAGCTTAAAGGTAAAGCAGAAAAGCGGAATTAGAATGATAAAACAACGATTAAAGGGCTTTAAAATTTTTTAATTTGTTTATTCATTTATATCCCTTGACTGCAAGATTATCTGAAAATGTGTTGGCCTTAACCAAACAGCACTAAAAAAGGTTTACTGCTAATGTGTAATTATACTTAGGTTATAAACTTGTTGAAAAGAGTCAGTTATCAGGACAGGGGATGTTTGAATTTTTTTTTAATAGGGCGCATAAAAGTGTCTTTATTCAATCCTTTAATTAGCTAGACCACAAAACCTCATTAAAGCTGCTTGAGTTGCGTTTGCAAGGATTTCTGTCAAAGAAGCTCCGCTTGTCGAGTGATTTGGTTTACAAATGTTCCTTTTTCTTCTGAAATTGCACCTTTTCTACCAAAAATCACTATTTCTATTTGATTTAATTACCAGCCACTTGCGTTAGCTTTCGTCTGACATATGTAAACGATTTCGTATCTGCATTTGAAATTAAGCTTGTAGGTGCAATTTCCCAAAAAAAAAGACAGCCAGTACTACAAAGAGGAAGCTCTTTTAATTTCTTTGATAAGGAGACGAGTAAAGAGGCCCTATTACGCAACAACCTGGGGTTTCTCGGCTGAAGAAGCCTTTCGTTCTTGTTGTATTCAGAAAGTTCCAACCAAAATAACCTTCAAATGCCAGCATGCGCTTTTGCGAGTGGCCGTGTAACTAACGTTTTCAAGTTCAAAGTCGGTTTAATGCGGAAGTTTATGCCAGTCCACAAGTGTTCAAGGTAACTACAGGTAAACTTTTTTAAGTCAAACTTTTCTATAAATTCGAAAAGCCAATTTAAACTTTAATATTTGACTTCTTTTCTATTTTAAATTGAATTAATTCGTTGAAAAATATATATGTAAATAAGTTTTATTATTGACAAGGCAACTTAAATGGAAAGGTGATATTTTCAAGAAGGAAAATAAATTAATAATAATTCTAGAAGCGAACTTAAATTATATAAAATTATTAAAGTATATACACAAATAATAATAAATATAGTTTTTGGCCTTTATTATTTTGTTTTATCTTCTATCCCTGAAAATTGTTACTTAGGACTTACTGTAGTATTACACTGGGAATGCGATTTTAGAATCTGGGTAAGTGAGCTGGGCTCGTTTGAAGTGCAGTTGAGTGTGAAGACGACACATGTCGCTTAAATGCACACCCAGCCGCACCTGTCTGATCCCCCCCCCCCCCCCGCACATTTTGTCCATGGTGAGTGCACTTGTTGCGGTTCGCAACTTGTCCGGCAGTCGCCTGCATACATTATGCAAGAGTATGCCAACTGTTTCTGTATCTATGTTGGTGTCAGCCGTGAGCGAGTGCGAGTGTGTGTGCGAGTGTCAGTCGCTTTTTATAGTCGGCCTTATCGCATATTTATGCAGTGGGTCCTTTGAAGCAGTGGCACAGGACGCACAGGGCCATAAATCAACTTTGGTTCACCGCACTCTGCTCCTGACCATGTCCCCCTTTCCCCCCCCACTTTCCCACTCCCACTCATTCACATTCGCATCCGCATCGCAGCAATTACGAAAATTGCCTATCTATGCAATAGTTGTGGATGCCGCCTCTTACTGGGAAATAGTTCCCAGGCACTTGTTCTTTTTGCCTTCCTTGTTTACCCTGCCAAGCCATAAATCAAGCAAATAACTAAAAGCAGAGGGTTGCGGCTGCAGTTTAAAATAAACGCCATTTGTGAGTCAAATTAAAATGCAAAGTATTCGTATAACATTGAAACCATTTCGTTCTGGATTCTTCTTCAGGGTAAACCTAAATTATTTACCTTTAAATACTACATTAAATGAATATTTTCTTAAAATGCATTTTTATGACAAAAAAAACTGATTTGTTTTTAAAATTTTACTATTAATACATTTTTATTTAAGCAAAAGTAAAAAAAAAATTGACATCCCATTTATTTTAAAAAACACGCTTTTGAATTTAATTATTTCGTAACTACCTACCTATTTCATTTATTAATGATTTTTAAAATTATTTTTTAATATATTAGAAATCCGAAAATGCTTTGAAAAAGAATATAAAATATTTTGTTATTATCGGGAGTGACACCGATATCTCTCGTGCATCCATATTAATTCCAACCGTATTCTAACCGAAGAGATATTTGTGTGATTTGCGTTTCTACAGCTTTAAAAGTGTGTAGGCATGAATTGCATTAAGCAAGAAAGACGACTTACTTTGCCATGAATGAAGTATCATATTTAGCCGAACTTTTGAATCCACCCCCCCAATGGCACATGACAGAATCGCTGCATTTGTGGCGGGGATGCGAGGGTGCGACTGTCGCCCATCAAAGTGCAGTTTTCCGAATGCAAGCCAAAGCGATGTCTCATTGTTTGCCCCCTTGCCAATGCCAGCTGTTTGCTGTACGTGGAAAAGGGCTCAGGGAAAACGGATGTCGGCGGGGCAAACTAAAATAAAGTAAAATAAATGGCATACATTTTTCATGCGACGCTCGATTTCATTCACCGCAAACTCACACACCCGCAGAGTGTTGTAGTATGTGTGCATGTGTGTGTGTGTAGATTCAGACATGACCAGACATTTATCAGTTGTTCGCATGCATTCAAAAGATACTAATGTACATATTAGTTCAGCTCTGTAAGTGGCTGCCGACCGCCCTTCGACTTCCTCCCTGCAACTTTCTCGGCATTCCAAGTCCCACTTCCGGTTCCGCTTCGTCCCCCGCTGTTGTTGTTGTTGGGTTCCTTTTTGCACCATTTCCGCTTCATTTCATGCGCCATTTTTCTCTATCTTTGCAGTCGAGTGTTTGCGCCTTGTTCCCATATCCTGAACGGCCTTTCATTGGCCTCCTCCTCCTCCTCCTCCAACCCGCCCCCTTTTAGTTTTTCCACTCGGTTTTTCCTCCACTCAATTTCCCAGCCCGCCTTTCACAGCTCTCGCTCTTTTGCGGTTGCAGCTGTTATGTATACGTATACAGCTTCAGCTTCGGATTCGGCTTTGGCTTCAGTTGAATTGCTAGCCCAGTTTTGTTTCCCATTTTCCATTTACCATCTAGCATCTACCATTTCCACTTCCATTTTCCCTGCCCCGCCTGCAATTGCTTTTGCCAATCAGTCTGCTGCAAATAATTTATATCGCTCGAGTCTGTGTTGGCACCTTGGTTAACTCTTTGGCATGTTTTATGGCTCTTTTGGGTGTGCGTTCCACATAAATATTGCCCATACGCCGTGTTGACCATGCGAATTGCATTTGGCTTAGTTTTATGTTGTTGCTATTCGTTTTTGTCGAGGGTCCTCCGCTAATTGCTCATTAATATTCAATTGCCAACAGCTTTTGTTCAATTATTTAAGCGCAAGCTTTTCAGCAGAGAGAAACAAATTGTCAGTCGCCCATCCTAAAATCCCCTCCTTATCCCCATCCTCACTCCCGCCTTCCCCGTCCATGTTAAACAATGCAAACAAACGAGGACATAGGAAGTATGCAAATATTTAAATTCCAGCTTATTTCATGTTCTGAACGCGGGCGTGAAATAAATAACATTCAATGCATTTTTTATCCGGGCCAAAGCTGAAAAAATAGAACTTGCATCAAGTAAGCAAATGCAGGGGGCAAAAGTCGAAAGGGAATACTCTACTTGGGGATATATCCCATATATAATGCCTGTCCATAAAAAGTGTAAGTTTAAAAATTTGATTTATTTAAATAGTAATTTTGTTGCTGCCTTGGAAATGGTTTGATTTATTACGCAGTTATTACATTTTTGCTACAGGCTAAAGACCTAAATATTTCATGCTAATCTCTTTTATGATAGGGGATAAAATCCCCGGAATTTCAGGGTAAATTTTCATTTCTATTTCCTATCAATGAAATCGAACGGATAAAAGAGCTGCTCGCTTTTTTTGTCGGTTGGCTTAAAGTTTTGGCCAACGAAAAAAATATAAATATGCAGCCAAAAGAACAAACAAATGCTAAAACAAATGCTAAAACAAATGCTGGCCATGTCGAGCATCAAATAGAATTGTAATTCGATTAAATATTTCGATACAAGCAGAAGTTTTGATGCATGCTAACCACAAGCCCATCCAATATTTAAACTGTGCATTTCGATGGGAATTTAAGTCGCTTATCGGGGTTCTTCGGCGAATTAAAGGAATTTGTAACAACAATGCCTCAGCGACAGCCCGTAATAAAATATATGGCCCGGAATTGTTGGCTTTTAATTACTTTTGAGCATCGTCGTCTGGCAGCTCACGCCCGTATATATATCTCAATATTTTCCTTAATGCCGGGTCGGCGGCACGATAATAAATTTCCTCATACAATATCCTGCATTTAAATAACACTTCCTGCACCATGTCTAGGCCAAGGCATCCGTCCACGTCCATACGTCAGTCCCGATGCGATGCTCGACGTTTTCCAGACAGTGAAATGAATTTATTTGCCGGCGGCTCCCGGCCAGCCGAACCAGCAGGAAAAACTGAACTCCAGCAAGTGCACTCTGCTGCTCGACCAGTTGATTTTGCCCCGAATGGCGTGCGAAGGCACTTTGCTTCATTACTTTGTGTGTATATCCTGTTCAAAGGACTCCGCTTTCATTTCGGGGCGCCCAGAACTGTGCTACGGATTTTTGTTTATTTTGGTTAGCCAACTGAGTGGAGTCGGTGCGCCGTCTTTGCCACACAATAAAAATTTATGAGCCATGTGCGTGTGCCAGTAGCCAGCCCTTTTCCTTTCACCAGTCGCAAAAAAAGAGAAGGGGAGTGTGATAAAGTCTGGCATAAATTTTAAATGTGCCACAACTTGACATGCTTTCTGTTGTCCCCCCTTTTCCCCCGTCGACACCAGCACTTTCCCTTTGCGATATGCAGGTAATGTTGCAGCTGCATCTCTGCTCTCCTCTTCGCTGTGTTGCATTATGCATGATTCAGCCGGCAGGCAGCGACTTTGAGGAGGTGTGGCGGCCACTTGCCACACTCCTCGATCAATTAGTCACGGTACATGAGGGAATTTCTGGCTGAAGGCACCTACAAAAGGCTAAAAATCTTGCAATGGATTCTTTAATTTTATTTATTTTAAACATTTACTACAATAATTAAATTTTAAATTTTTTAAATATTTGGTCACTATGGATTTTCTACTTTTATCTATATTAATAACTTTTTTTAATATTTCAATCCTAAATTATTAAATCATTTTGTATTAAAGTCTTATTTTACCTTAACTATAATTTTCTGTATTTCAAGAAAAGAGTATTCTAAAAGACGAATACAATTTATTAGACTCAAAACCCCTCCCGTAATTATTTTGCACATTGCTCCTCCGCACGGAGATGATACTCCTTCAAAGGATACGCCATTTCAGCAACGTGAGCCCTCTTCTGAAGATGGCCGGCAGACAAGAAGGCTGACGCCTTCCCTATAAAGATGATTTTACGCTTTTGCGCACAATTTACGAAAATAAAAATAAAAAAAGTGTATGAATATGTGTGTGCCTGTGCCAAGATGTATGTGTATGCGTAAAGGTAGCGCAGCGGCTCAAAGATTTGTGTGTCGGCCACGTGTGCGACGTGATTTCTTTCTCATGCAAATAAACGTGTAACAAATGGCGGGGGGCTCTGATTTTGAAGGGGTGAAAAGTGGTATTGAATCTGTATTTAATACAGGCAGAGTCAGCGGGAGTTTCTGTGCTTTAACTTTGAGGACGGAACACGGAACTGAAGGATTATGGGAATTAAAGGGAAGATATTTAACCAGAAGAATACGGGTTATTTAAAAAACATAATCATAAAGAAAATGCTGGAAAACGTAAGGATTTAAGTGCACAACATTTTGTAGCTTAAACCATTGTCTCCTGTACCTTTTAGCCCGCATTTAATACGTATCGTAATTTCTTCTCGCTTCCCTCTGGCTTATCTTTAAGTCCTGAAAATCCATTTAATGCCTTAGTTCCTGTAAGAGAAGCTGTCTTAATTGGCTTGACCACTGCTCCGACTGACTGACAGTCCTTGCTTCCTCCGTTTTAAGCCACCTGCACCGCAGGCGGTCTGTCAGACACCTGGCCACCACCGACCCACTGACCCCTTAAAGAGCCGCCGGCACCACCGCAACCACTTCACACAGGTTGACGCCCCGGCGAGGGCTTTGATTAAAAATTTATTAATATTAAACTTTGCGCTCGCATTGACAGCCCGCGCCGCCCACAAATACAACGGCCAGGATATCCAACTAGCAGCTACTTTGCATAATTGCAAACATAATCGGCCCAGACGGTGGACAACTCGGTGGGCGGAAAATGTGGGCGGGTGGCGCTGGCTTTAATTAAGTTGTTAATATTAATGAGGAAATTTTCTGTCCTCCCCCCCTTCCGGCGGTCTGATGTTTGATTTTCATTTTGTTATTAATCAGCTTTTAATATATTTAATTAAGTTTTCCGCGCCGGCCGAGCTAAATATGTTGAATATTTCAATAAACAGTAAGCAAAAGTACCCGAGGGGCATTCTTCGCATCCGCTGGATGGATGCGGCTAATAATCGTTATTGAAAATAGCAATCCAACAGATTAAGCGAAGAGCAGCAGCCCGCAGGACTTTTTACTCTGGATGGGATTGGGACTGGGATTGGGAGTTTGGGGGGTGGGGTAAATATTATTACCATAGCGTCCAAGAAACTTTTATCGACATTTAAAGCAGAGCACAAAGTTTCTTCCCCCCGCCCCGCCTCCCACGAAAAATGGCAAACTTTTTGCTCTGCTTGTGAGGAATTTTTTTCAATTTGCTATTGGGGAATTTCGTTTTCTTCTCCCGGTGCTGTGTTTTATATTGCAAAGTTTTTCTGCTTTCTATTTTTTGTTTGGTCCATCCCATCGACGGAGCTTCATTGGCATAACCCCCGAGGCACCGTTCCACTTTCGCAGCCCTCATATGTTTGACACTAACAGATGGCGCGGGGCAGCTGCTCGTGGTCCTCGTTTTCCCACTTTTCCCGCTTTTCCCGCTGCCCTCGATCTGCGGACGGTCACTTGTCATCTTGAGTGGTCGCTCATTTGTCTGCACAGCTTTTGGAAATTCGCACTTTATTTACGCAACATGCTGTCCCGAGTCCAGGGATACGATGCCGTGTTTTGGTCCTGGTCCCTCGGCCAATGTCCCTCGGCCGCCAGGCCAATTCAATTTTTCATCTTTGCCTCCCCGGCAGACCGTTTATCTTTTGATTTGTGTTTTGGCTTCTCCGCTCCGCTCCTTCGTGCTCAAGTGTTTACAAATGATTTGCTGTCTTGCTTGTTATACTTTCTTCCTCGCCAGTCGGGACCTCAGGTTTTTCGTGCTGCTGTTTTGGTTTTTTGCTTTGTTCCCCAAAATGACTCGAGTGAGTTGTGCTTCCGGCTGTTTTGAAGCTTCTTGGCTCCGAAACGTTTCAATTGAATCGACGAACTTGGAGGTGCGAAGCCATCACATGCCGCCAGCCAATTCAGCCAAATCAGCCATCAGCCAAATCGACCCAACGACTCATTTGCATGCGTTTGAAATTGAAAGTCGGGGTCGGGGTCGCCGCCTTCAGAGTACGAAATCCACCTGCTCTGGCATTCTTAAAGTCAATTTTAGGTACAGACATCTAGCCGCTGGGCAGGGCGCCTTCAATCGTTTTAGGAGAGCGACCAAGTCCGAATCCCCAGTTCGGAGATTGCGAGTCGTAACCAGCGAGAATTGAGGCCCTGTAGAACTGCCCTGAACTTGGCTCGGTTCCAGCCATTGTCAAATCGTTTCGGATACCAACAGTGCACAGAAAAAAAATTATATATAATATTTAGAGGCTTTTAATTTCGGTTAAAAATATTTTTAGAGGCCATGATAAAGTAGTGAGGATGTAAAAAGTGTACATTAGGGTTGGACAAAAATCGATAGCACTATCGATACTATCGATGGCTTTAAAATGTAGGAAAAATCGATGGTTTGAACCACAATCGATACTATCGCTCAAAAAAATAATATTATTTTCCTTCTCTTTTCTTACCACGGTATTTTAATTGTTAGACTTCAACATTGAATTTTGTTTCCCCTTAATCGCAGTAAAATATAGATAGTTTTTTCTCCCATAAGATTTATGACACAAGCATTCATTTTCTATTGTATCCAAATTGTAATTTTTTTTTTCGTTATTTTCGATAGTATTGATAGTATCGATAGCCAAAAATATCGATAGTGTCCATTATCGATAGTCTACTATCGATGATTGATCAACCCTGTGTCAAATAAATACAACATTTTCTAAGCTAATTCTGTTCACAGTTATAAGGATGGGTTTTTAAAAGTAGCACTCCTTATTGGAAAAATTGATTTAAAATTTTTGTCAACAATAAAAACATTTTAATGGTGCTTAAAATGCAATATATCATTTATATATATCTTTGCATGTATTTCATGTTCAGTTTGATTAGGGTTGAGATTTTTCAGTGTAGGTCCGGCGGGAGGTCCCGCTGTTGAGCTGCTGAGCTGCTTAATGTGTGTGCGCTCATGTCGACGGAGGCGATAGCTGGGCTGCTTTGAATCTGGCGCCCGACGCTCGTAAAACCAGAATATTGGGTGCACAATGTGGGCTAAGGTTGTCGAGGGTGTGGGAGTGGGTGGAGTGCATTTTGTGGCTGTGCGCAATTAAATAAAATCGACTTGTGCAGCCAGTCCCTCCCAATGCGCTCCTCCCCACACCATCGGAACCACCCACAGAAGCACCCCTCGGATGGCCTTGTCATTGTTTGCTGATGCTGTAGTTGCAGTTGCCAAGCTGCACTCAATGTTTATGAACAGTTGCGCTCGGCAATTGTCGTTTTAACTGCCAATGCCATGAAGTTTTAAGAGGCAGCCATTTCTGTTGCACTTGTTGTTTGTGTGTTTCGAAGCAGAGAACTCGGGGATTTAGGGAGCGGGCATATGCAAATCAATTGCTTGAGTACTGGGGACTAGTACCACCTTAGCTAGTTCCCAGCCGAAGTTCAAGGCGTCGGTGAGCGTGTGCCTTGGCCAACAAATGGCAGCATGATGTGCGAATCAGTATGAGTTGGCAACAAATGCGAATGGCCAGAAGGAAGATGGCCAAACAAAGAACGTCCTCAACCGCAAATCCTTGAACGAGGGGTGCTCGACTCCAAGCAGTAGAGTGTTCCAATCGGTTTGATTCCCTTGATTTAATTTGTATTTTTTCTATGCTATATAAATAAATTGTTTTTATCTCAGTTTTCATCTTGTGATTATCTCAGCTTTTCCTGTTGCTATTTTATTTCCTTGCCAAATTTATTGAGCCACTCTCGTAAAAATTTCAATGCAGCCACTGGCATTTTATGTGCTAAACAATACAATGAACACACACGCACACAGCTGTACGTTCGCACACATACCAACGAGCGGCAAAGCCATAACAAATGAAAAGCAAACTTGCGGCTTGACATTGATGAATGCACGATGAGATTTATGCTCTGCCCCCTTTAAGTGTGTGTGTGTGTGCCTATCTGTGTTCCTGTATCAGTGTCTCAGTGATTTTGCCTCTGTGTGTGTGTCCTCTCGCACTCACACACACACAGGCAGGCTGTCTGGCAGAAATAAATGTTAAGTATACGCATAATAAGCGCCACACTATGTCGTTGTTCCTGCCGTTCACCCTGCCTCCCATTTCCCACCCACTTTTCCAACCTTCCGCACCTGTGTGTGTATTCTACTCATTTACGCACTTTAAGTCGCTGGCTCAACACATTCACCTGTATGTGTAAAGGTTGCTGCCACTTCTCTGTTTACCTGGCAAGCTAGCAAAAAAGTTAAGCAAAAAAGTAGGGAGGAAAAACCTCCTAAAGCGAAAGAAAAGCCAAGCAGACAGAACACTAAGGCGAAAGGTATTTCAACTATCTGTTTTGTTTTGCAATTAGTCATATAGCGAATGTATAAATAATATGATACATATTTCTTAAAATTAAATATTTATTTAACCAAGTGAAATGTGAATACGTAAAATATTTTTATAACTTGAAAAGTAATTTAAAAAAACCGTTAAAATAAAAAAAACATTTAATTAATTCAAAAAATTATGAATTAAAAATACAACATTGTACGAAACTGTCTCACCTTAAACAAATTTGACGTTGAGTTATTTTAAAATTCGAAATAATATTATTTTGTTTTTATACAAAATAAGGAAGTTTTATAAACTACTTCGGTGAAATTTAAACAAACACCTCCCTTTTTTTTGCTAGCATATCGCAGTTTCGTTGTGAGTCCGCTGGCGAGTTCCCCATCCGCAGTAGCTGCTGTTCTGGCGCTTTTATTTTTAATTGTTTGTTTATTTGCTCGAGGTGGCCAGGGGCCATGGACTGCTGGAGAGCAGAGTAGTATGGTAGTAGTCCGGGCTTTGGACAGCTTTGTGGCTCTGGTTCAGTTCTGCTGTGCCGTGCCGTGCCTTCCCAAAGCCAGGGCATTACTTTCGGTTCTGCCCTTGGCCCTGTGATTCACCTGATTATTGTTTTTCTGGCCGGCCAACTGCAACTGTTGCTCGAGCACTTGACTTGACAGTTTTAATCGCATTATTATGCAACGGAGGAGTGAAAGGCCAGAGTCCGGCAGGCGGTAATGAATGCCAAATGTCGGGACCTTGACCCAAGTCAGTCCAAGTCCAAGTGCAAGACCGAAGCCAAACGGACTTTATTGTGTTTGGTCAGTGGCGAGTTAAGTGGCAAATGGCAAATACCAAAAGTTGACTTTAATTTAGGTCCAAATGGATCTACTTATAGAGCAGTCGTATGTGTGTGCAGTGCACATGTATGTGTATGTGTACTCAAGCTAAGTGCAGACGATGTGCATTAAGGAGCAGCTTACCTGGCCGGAGCAATTAACGCTCCAGCAGCAGTAATTACATATGCAGCTTTCGAGGGAGTGCAGAGGAACAGAAATTAATTAAAATGCAATTAATGGGGCTGCCGCCCACTTCAGCTTGTTTCCTTTTAATGGTTTATTTTATGAAATGGCAGCCTTAAGTGCTGTGAACAAAAAATGCCAGCAGAATTCGAATGAAAAAGAGGCAGGCAACTTAAAAAAATGAGTAGAGTCGAGTGGCTCTTACATTGCGTATACGCCGCGTGTGCCTTTGCCAAATTCCTGCCACATTTATTTGCATTTCTCCACCAGCTGCATTTGCCTTTTCCCCACGCAGTCGAGTGCACTTTGCTTAATTGATTATGCTCGAAAAGGAGAGCGGAAAATGTGCATAAAGAAGGCAGTCAAAGCTTTTCCAGGTATTCCCCCAGCTACTGTGCAAATCATAACATGATATATGACATAAAGGTTGGAATAATACACTAAAGAAATGGTTGACTGGCTCTTATTGCTTATATTCTATGGAAGAACATTTGTAAAATTTTGTTTTATTTTTCATTCATTTATTTCTATGAAAATTATGGTTTAACTTGTTCCAAAGGCTTAAATATACTTCTATAGTACCTACATAATTGTATTTTGGAAAAGTTACCGCACATTTCGACTTCTATAGACTAATATAATCTATAATAAATTATGAATTTTTCCAGTATTTTCCTTTACTATTATCCTGAAAATAGCAAGTGACAATTTATTAAACGAAAAACTAAATAAGTCTGGCTTGTTGCCTTTTTAAAGCCCCAACAGGTAGGTAGGCTTGAAGTAGGTCTGTGGGAATTTCGCCTGTCTCTCAGTTTTATTGCAGCTGGCCCAAAGCTCTTTCCAAAGCGGGAAATCTCTCAAAAGACGGGCTGCAAACCATTTGAATCACACACAGAAAAAGGGTTTTAAAGGGAATGGATGTGTTTGGGGGACGGGGAAGTGTATGGGGTGCGGATTGACTTGGGGCTTCCATCATAAACAAGCGCTCCCCATTGAAAGGGCAGGAGGCAGATGGGGCGTGGTTCAGTTTTTTTGGGCATTCAGCCTTTTCTGCTATTATTAAAATGTTTGGCTCATCGTCCTTTTCATCTCCCTGTGTGAGTCCCTGTTTTCTTTTTTTTTTTTTTTGGTCTAACTTCTGCGTTTATGCCAGGCAAACATGCTTTATGTCTTCTTTGGCTTATGTGTTTGTGTATAAAATATATATGTAAGTGTGTATATAGAAATCTGGGAGTTCGTCTGCATTACGAGTGCGCGTATTTTGCGTAAACAATTCGAGTTGTGAAATTTGACTCCTCCTCGTTCCTTTTCGGTTGTCCCTACTCTAGGGAATCCGTTTTGTTTATTTCCCTGTATTTTTTATTTTTACTTTTTTTAGGCTTCCTTTGATTATGCGCCCTGTGTGCTCGGCTCTGCCCGCTGATGTTTGCTCCCAGTTATGGATTATGTGACCGTGGGGATAGATGACTTTTGCCAGCCCTCTCGAATGCTCACTTCTCACCCCGGGGACCGCAGTGATCCATGCGAGAACCCCACTCAAGTGGAAATACTTATGGAGTGGAAGCACTTATAATTAAAAAGCGAATTCCTGTCATTCGTGAAATATCTTGGCAAACGAAAAAAATATCCAAACACTTGGTAAACATTTCGACAAGTCAGCAGAGCAGCGACATCTTGGAATGCGTTTGTCACGGGACAAACAGGTGTGCCCCGCCCACCCCAGGACCATAAAACGCAATAATAACGCACATGAAGCATATTTTACACATGTCTTTGTCGCATTTATCACAATCAGCACGGCCAGGGGTAGAAGTTAGATGCTCCCCATCCGCCGACTGAAAAATACTTAAGCAAACACGTCGCATTTTGTGAACTTTTATTACATTTTTTGCCGCTCAGCTACCCAAATGTGTTTGCCAATTGTTCGTCCTCAGTTCGTCCTACTCCATCGGCATTTTACTCTCCGGTAATGTGGCAAAGTTTTAATAACTTGGCCCCTGTGCTCATGCACAGGTGAATAATAAACATGTTGACAGTCATAACGTTCTTGGGGGAGCACTGGTTCAACACATGTCAACATGTGGCGCCAAATGATAGCCTCAGGTGTGCGGGGGGAGGGGCAGCAGGGTTTTGGGTAAGCGGCCAAGTCAATAGCCCAATGGCTGCCGGCTAATCACAGTCGTACTTCATTAACTTATGCTTGAAAGATTTGTTCATTGTTAATGCCAAAAATATTTAGTTGATTATTTGAGTTGGTAAGAAACAGCGGGGATGAACATAATTTTCCAAGAAGCTAACAAAAAATATATAACAAAAAATATATTGTACAGCTAACTTAACTTTTGCAGAGACTGACAAAAAAAATATAGCTGGATTTTAATGTAGCACTGAATAAGCCAATATTTAAACTATAATTTTAGTTTTTTTAGTGTGACTCATAGAATTTTTTTACGTTGATCAGCCAATTTAATGGTTATAAAACATAGATTACAAATAGGAACAAATAACATGAAATCATAACTGAATGGTGAATAACAAACTTTTATAACCTACACTCAAAAAAAAATTTTAGAAAATCGCCTATGGATTTGCTTCACTGGCGATTTTTTTTATATTTCTGAAAAATTTCTTAAATTTAATTCCTTTTTTATTAATTTGAAAAAAATTTTCCTTACCAGTAGAAAATTTGCTTTATTTTAAAGAAAGAAATCGCCAGTGAAGCAAATCCATAGGCGATATTCTAAAATTCAGGGCGATTCATTTTTTGAGTGTATAACATAGTTTTTAGTACGAAACATATATTTAAAATCCTCAGCGAGTAATTAGGAAAATTAATAATATTAAGTGGAACCAGTTATTGTTCCAAAGTAAATAATTAATATACGCTATTTTATTACAAGATTCCTTTTCGAACTTTGTTGTAAAGCTAATATTTATTTAGGAATTTCGGAGCAAGTATCCGCAAATATGTGTGGCATGCACTTGAACTAAGCTTATGAATCATTCCAAGAATATCTTGATTGAATAATTGGCACCCTAACGAAGTAGTCAGGCGAAAGGGCAAACACTTGTTCCGCGCTTAAATGTTTATGAGTAATGTTTATAACGCAACCCAAATTCCCGGTATTGATTGAATATTTAAGTGCCGGTTACGCCTCTGATTTTCTTACTCCTGGCGAGCCACCATGACTAGAAAATCAATTGCTTTTGATGGGCGCGCACTCGCATCGCTCATACGCAACGTGATCCAACCATGCCCGCAAACGCAATTTACGATTGCAGGCATCGTTGCTGGATGCTTCTGAAAATTGATGAATCTCGTCCATGGGCGCAGTGCAGTGGTAGATTGATTAGTTGCGTTGCCTGGCTACGAATACGGGGAAAGAGGTGGGTTTTTGGGAGGTGGGGTGTTAAGGTTAGTGGCTGGCGCGAAAAGTGAGAGGCCCGTGCGAATGGTGAAAGCACTTGGAACGCGTAAAGCAATTAACACGCAATTACCATTTCCACTTTGCCATGTCACAGTGTTGACATTTCTCACGATTCATTCTCGTTTTTCCCGCTTCACCCCTACCACCTCCATCTATCTATCCTGCATATGGGAGTGCGTGTCTGCGGAGGGTGTGGAATATGTGGACTGTGAGCGGGCGTAATTGGCAATGTGTCTGCGCGTGAAAACGCTGCGACCACGTTGTCGCAGTACAATAAAAGAGAATAAAAAAATTGCAAAAGTGAGAAAAAGTTACACAAACCGAAACTGTCTGTACGCTATCCGGTTATATTTTTCTAGAGGAAGATTTAGATTTATTTGTATTATAATTCTTAAGACAGAGTAAATATTTTCTGTCAATTATAAGAACTATAATATTTATATATTTATACTCGTATTAACTTAATTTTTAAGAAATATTAGTTTAGTTACTTTTTTAATTTTAGAAATGTATTTAAGATTCTCATAATTATTTCTTTTATTTGTGTTTTTAGAGCTTTTAGTTTTTTATACATTTTATTACATTATATGTATGTACATTACATTATATTTACGTAAATTATTTATAAAAGAAAATCTTTAAAAAAAATAGAAACAATTAATGAATATTTTAATATTTTTCCAAGGAGTTAATGCACATTAAATAATAAACTTCCTGACAAATTAACAATACCCTTTGATAATGTATAGAAAAAACGTTGAAACACTGCGCTAAAGTGCGGGGAAAATGCTTTTGGTTGTAGCTATATGTCAAAGTGAGCAGATAACAAATGACAGGACACTTCCCCCAGCCCTGGCCAAAGCCAAAAAGTGTTGGTCAAAATGATTTGCTGGCATCGCTCGGCAGCCAGTGTTTGTGCCTCGGATTGTTTTTGCTGCTCGCAGCTCGTTTGCTTTGTTGTCCAAGTGAAATCACTCAAATTGTCACTTGCCCCAATAATTAACATTAATGCGTGCCCCGACTTCGCTGCCGTCTGCCAACATAAATAAGCCGGGCAGAAGGCGCTACGCATCCCCGACAATTGCCATCTGCCTTCTGCGGAGGAGTGAGGCAGTATCATCAAGACCATGTTTGCTTTTTAATTACTTTGTTTACTCGCAGCCAAATCGAGGCATAATTAACTCAAATGTCTCTGCCTGCCTGGCGGCGCAATTAAAGCCAAACTTTAGGCATTGCAGTTGACGATGGCGCTGACTTTGAAGTCGCACAGAACTTAACTTTACCTGATCATATATTTTACCATAAATTTTGATTTAATGCCAAGGGGTAAGTGCCTCAATCTTGAGGTAGATCAGGCAGAAGGAGAGGAAACTAATTGATATAAAGTTCTCTTCAAATCTTTTACAATTTTTCTCATTGCTACTTCACATTTCCAGTTCAATGAATTCACATACGAAGATCGCAGCTTTAACAATATATTTGGAAGTGTCACAGAAATCTTTTAAATTATTAAATTAAATTTTAGTACAAAAAAAGTCATATAAATAGGTACAGTTAACAACGTTATATATAAATATGAAACCATTTAAAAGTATATTTTTACTTTAAAGAATTTAATATTAAACTATATTCACAAAAACCAAATTTAAATCCTTAATATATTATCTTGATAGTTTAGATGGCTACGCTTCTACTTCATACATATGTATTTCTGCATGTTAGCTTTATTTTTATTATACATCATTTAAATATTATGGCCACCCTGTTAAGCTCTCATGATAAAATATTTGCTTACCCATTTAGACGGGTATTTCGGTGGTCGATCTATTTCGTGCTTTATTTATCAGCCATAATTTTTGCTGGCAGGCCATTAAAAAACGAAAAGTTTTTTTGACCATAAAACATCGAAGAGAAAGTTGTGCATATTTATGTGCATAAGTATGTAGTCTACAGAGTGTGGATGGGAAAGCGTCAAACTCTGTTCGAGCAACAACAATACTGGTCCACGATGAAGTGCCAAGGGAAAGTGGATGCTGTTGGTGTAATTTGTGCTTCTAGTTTTGTTAATTTTACGGCTCCCTCTTACTCCTTCGCTGTATGGGTGTATGGGTGTGTGGGTGTGACTGTGTGTGTGCGGCGGCCATTAAATTTTGACATATGCTGCAGGCAGACATAAGCTAATGCTGTCTCACTCTCGCCTACTTTTTGCGGATTGCAATTTACGAGCTTTCTCTCTTTTTGGCCATTTTACATTTGGTAAAACAAACACGTTTCCATTAAAAAGTCTGCGTTTGATGGCAAACCAAGAAATTCGGTATATGTATGATGATGATGATGATGGTGGGCTCAAGGGGGCGTGCGCCTTTCAGTAGGCGTGGCACTCGCATATACACAGCTCAAGGTCAGCAGCTCTGTGCCAAATTACTCGAAAAAAGGGTGAAAGAAAAAACACTTTTTGCATGTTTAATGCAGTGCTGCTGTGCTCAAAGATGAAGAATTGATGGGGAAAAGTGAAGGACGACTGGGTCGGCACCATTTTCCAACCCAATTCGAATTAGCCCGACAAGCTGCGGACATGAGATGTCTGCATTGATACAAGCAATTACCTCTGGCAACAATTACACTCGGATTTGTAATGACCCCGCCACGCCCGTGCACCTGTAACGGCGGCAATTAGTCGAATCAACGATATATATATCTATCCACGAGTAATTGCTTTGAGTTTTAGCTGAGGATTGAACTTTAAAGCAGACAACGCTTTAAATTATGCATGGGAAATACAAACGAACTCGAGCTTCAGCACAAAATACGAATGCAAATGTGTGGGCGGTGTGGGCAGGTGGGAAAGGGGGTGGCTGCGGAAAAGCGGAGGAAAGCTGAGACGTTGGGCAAGTTCAAATCGCAGCAGATCCGTTTTGGAATCTCGTTTTGCAGAGCTTTCACTTTGGCATGCTCCCATTTTGTTGCTGGCCGGAAAATTGGGCACGATGCGAAGTGAATTTATTTTGTCATTTTGCATTTGTGTGTGTGTGTGCCAGTGTGTGTGAGCCTGAGAACGATAGCATCCTTAAAAGGACTCAGTCGCATTAGAGGCGAGATAAATATTTTGGCCTGGTTAAAATATTTGTATCATATTTGCCTTCAACTCAAAGAAATTGGACAAATTTTTGTCTGAGACCCTTGGGGGATTTATTTTTTAAAGAGAGCATTGCTGCGTGCGAGTCTAAAGTTCCCTAAGACTCTTGATTGTGGCTTCTTTCGTTTCTAATTTCGACAGAGCTCAGGTCTCACTGTTTGCGGTTAAGATAATTCCACTTTCCCTGGAAATTTATACGAAATTAGAAAATTGAATACGCCCAAAGTCGGAGTCAAAGGCAGAAGGCGAGGAAAATAAGGCAAAAGAATGGGCGTTGCGAATTGGAAAATTTAATTTGCAACGGCCGAAGAAGTTTCTCCAGCAACGGGCATACAACGGGCATAAAAAGAGAAAAAACAAAAAAAAAATATATAAAAAAGCGTATAAAAAGGAAAAACAAAATCAACTGACAAATCTGCACACAATACGAGGACATTGTCATCCTGCTCATTGCTCGCCTTTTTCCCCATTTTCCCCGTTTTTCCCCCGCCCTTAGCCACCCGGCCGAGGGAAACCCGCCTTGGCTTATTGCTTGAGGTTTTTCCTCCTTGGCTCTTTTCGTTTTGCGGGTTTTAAAGACCCGTCTTAGCCGACGCTCGCTCTTGGCCATCTCCGTCTGCCGCCGCTCCTTTTGTTCTGGCATTCGTTCTCATTTGGCCAATTTTTTCCATTTTTTCCCGCCTTGGTTTCTTTGCTGCTGTGGCTGCTCTGCGCTAAACCAAATTTCAATTATTTTGTTTGTTGCCATTTTCATTACGTTTCGCCTTCATAGTCGCCGCCTGTCAGCGTGTAACAAAGCGTTGAGCGGGAACTTCAAGAAGCAGAGCCGAAAAATGGAACGAAAAATGGAAAATTGCTTATAATGCAAACACTCGCACACACACACTCGCCAAGCCAGTCACAATGTGGAGCGGCCATTGTCCGCAGCCCGAACCCTTGCGACCGCCCGAGGCATCCCCATCCCCCCTTCCCCCTTTTTTCCACCATATTTTGTGGTTTTGTTTCGCGAAAGCAGCGCCCCTTTAAGCGACATTAAACTGTTCCAGTGGCATAATGAACTGCCCATTGCACCGTGAAAAAATGTCACCTAAGTAGGTCATTAATTCAAATGCCCTTTTACTTTGAAAATATTCCTCAAAATACTGAATTTATTTTTGAAAAATTCTATCATATTATATATATGAATGAATGTGGCTTACAGACATGTTTTGATAATAGATGAAAACTAAACTAAGTGGGTATAAGAAAAGTCATTAATTCAAATATCCTTTTACTTTGAAAGTATTCCTCAAGTATCTAAAAATAGTGAATTTATTTTTGAAAAAATCCAATCATAATATAAATATCATATTTTGATAATAGCTAAAAACTAAACTAAGTGGGTAAGAGAAAAGTTATATTTCGATAAAAATATTGGATTGACTTTTAAGATAAATAACTAAATACAAATTTCCAAAGCTTATAAAAGCAGTGCAATAAAATCTCATACCACATTTAACTCCTACTTGTACATACAATTAAATTTTTAATTGAATGCAGAAGAAGTAACGTTTTTCCATAATATTTTTCTTTGTATGTAAATCTTGTTTAATGTTTTTTTTTACAAAATAAAATTCTAAAGAACTTTTCCGAATGAGCATATCCAAATAAATATGAATAGTTTTTTTAGCGGTGTGTTTACTGGCACTACATGGTGCAGGAACAGCAGCAGGACCATCGATGCGTGTAGCCTGTGCTTTGATGTGTGTGTGTGGCTTCCATGGGTTCCACCATGTCCTCCATGCCTCCATGTCCTGGCAGCATTCTACTGCCCCCTGTCAAATGCAGCCTTTTGTGTACATTTCGCTGGCTTTGCTGCCATCTCGCTTTCATTCCTCTTCTATTTTATTGTTGTTTTTTGTTTTTCTATTTCGCATTCGTATTTTTTTTGTCACACACACGCGAGTCCTGGGCCAATTGGTTTTGGTTCGAGCTATGCTTAAAATTCCAGACACTCCTCGGAGATGTTTTCAAATTGAAACTTGATTATGTACTCACAGACGGACATATCTCTGCCCCTCCGGCTTTATGTTTGCATCCATAGTTGGGGCTGCTGGTGCTCCATCCGCCCCTTCCATTTCGGCCCGCTTTATCGCGCTCCGTTGCATTGTAAATATTTTGCTTAGCCGCGCTTTGACACCAGCTGACACGCAAACGCCGTAGCAAAATATAAATAAGTCGCCGCTGCCGCTCTGATAAACTAAGCTCCTAGCGTACATAAACATACATATATATACGGGCCCTCCCTTAAAGTCAATTTTGAAATGCGGGACTCGGACTTGTCTAAAATGCGGAGAGCTTGCTTTTATGGCAGTCTGCTCTTGGTCATTTTTGGACTCTGTTCGGTGCAAAATTTTAGCTTTAGTCAAATTTTATGCGTCGCTTTTATAGTAGTGAATTAAGTATTTTTCTTATCTGTAATAAGTGTTTTGTCTGATAGGATAGCGTTTTTGATTTTAATGACAATGCTAATAAATGCAAAACCAATTATTGTAAATGTTAACTTATAAAAAATATACGAATCCATGTCAAAACCTAAGGTAAGTTTCCTTTTTATCTGTCTACACACAAAAAAAACACGCTGGGCTCAAAGTGATATGCGCCTGGTTAATGTCTGGTATTCAGACGCATATCGTTTTTACCATGCAATACCGATTTCTCTCTCTCGGAGATTCTCTGAATTCAAAAAAGAGAGCATTAAGATATATGGCGAGAATAACCAATTCAAACTGGCCTTTTTAGAACATGTTGTTTACATTTCCTGCTTATCAAGTCAAAACTGATACCACATATCATCAAATCGATCATCGGTCCATATTAAGGTCTTTTAGAGCAGTTTTATTAGAGCAGGACATCAGCTCATTTGATAATAAGATAAACATTGTTTAAATGAACAGCTGTTTGGCTTAGCTTAAGTTTAAAAATGTATTTTTAAGGAATGTTCAATGGAAATAGTTAAACTCAAAGTCAGTCAAAATGTTTTTCCTACTATTTCCATTTATGTCCTTCAGTCTGAGCTTGAAAAAATACTTCTTCCATCGATACCCGCTGGAATTTAATATTGTTTTCGCCACTTATAGTCGGTTTGAATACAAATTCGCATTCTAGTGTCAGCTTTGCCAGTTTGCTTTGCTCTTGCCACGCTGACAGCTGCCTTTCAAATGCAAAATATTTTAGCAGTTTTCCTATTCGAGTTCTGGCTGGCCTTTTTATTTGTATCGCCTGTGCTGCATTTCAGCGATCAAGGACTTTGGACTCTGGCATAAACATTGGTGCTGGAAATGGGTTTTTAATGAAGCCTTCAACCAGCCAGCTGACCGGCCTAATAAAGAGTGAATGGCGGTGACCCCATCCCCCAATTCCACCTTTCCAACTGACGACTCGTCGTCAGGTCGTCAAGCGGTCGTCAGAATTCTTGGCTCCGCTTTTGTTCGCTTTTCCTTCGCTTTTCCACCGATTTCCCCTTTTCGGGGCTTTTATGGGTTCTTGCCGTTTGCCAGCGTTCGCTTTTCCCTTTTCAATAAATCGCAAATGGCAATGTGTCCCCTTCGCGGAGCAGGGTTTTTGAAAATAAGAAGGCGAATTCTTGACGGGCCAAGTTTATGCAAAGTAGCTTTTAATATGTTTACGACTAAACATTTTTCGGCTGCTGCCGGTTTCGCATCAGGTTAATGTCTACTCTTCGTCTCGCTTCACCCGTCATCATACTCGTCCTTCTCGTCCCCGTCGTCCTTCCTGTCCTTTCCCCTTTATTGCACAATTTTTTAATAATTTCTGCCCTTTTAAAGGCAGAAATATTAAACTTTACTGCTGCGGCCGCACATTTCCCTGGCTGGCGCAGCCATTTGATTGTAATTTATTTCGCCGTAGCGGACTCAAAGTTGAAGTGGCTTTCGCATTAAAATGGAGCGCTGGCGAAAATTAAATGTTAATGGAGTCGGATGTAGCGGCGCAAATATATATCTTGTACATTTTTAGGTACACAATCTACCCCCCGCCCCGAAAAACGTTGACAGTTCCATTTCCATTTGCAGAAGTTCCACAAATTTTGTTGTTTTTTGAAATTAATTAACATTTAAGCTGCTTAAAAGTTTCTGGGTCAGTGCCGAATTTAATATTAAACAATTCTAAGGCGGGATGGAGCAAGTCTTGGGCTAAGCAGTCGAAAGCTACTTTGCCCAGCGAGGAAGTGGAAGTGGAAGTGGGACCTTCATTTTGTTGTTGAATTTTTCGGGGGCGGACAACGCGGCGTATGCGTAATTCGCCGCTGGTCAAACACATGGCTGGCAATTGTTTAATTTATGCCGCAGCACGTTGGCCGCTGAGCCCATTTGATGGCTGCAGGGGATTAATGCAGCTCACCGACTGACTCATAAAACTCGGCTCATTGCCGCAGCCGACGCCCAAATGTAGGCAATAAAAAATTTTAAACCCTAAATTATGCAGAGTGAGAGGAGGAGAGCATCCGGGCCCAAGGGCCTGTGCATTAGATTTGCGACCCAAAAGCCAGCCAAAGTTTCAAACATTGTTCGCATAATATAGGAAAAGTTGCACATAAAGGGAGACGGAGTACTGGAGAGCGGAACGTGCCACTTTGCCACTTGATGATGAATGAAACACCTCGGGCATGTGTGTGCCTCGTTGACTGTGGGTTATATTTGGGTTATGGCATGGGTTAAGGTCCCGACCGCTCTATTCTTTTTATGGGGCTCACTACTCTGAGCCACGGCTTCAGAGGCAACGTTAATCTTATTTGCCAGGGGGAGATGAACTGCACGGCGAAAAAAATACAGTTTTAAATCAATTGAGGATGATATTTATAATGAATTGTGAAACATTAACTTTTTTTTGTTCGCCAGCTATTCTGCGGTTTTTTCTAAGCCTTTCTATATTTTCTGTGCTATTTCAGGCAGCTTAATATGATTTGTTATGATTATCATATTAGTGATTACTGACTTGGAAAAATAATATGTTAATTTTTCCACCTCAAAAAACATGATTGTAAAGCTTTTCGCTTAGTTAATGAGCATACTAATAATAATAATAATAAAAAAGTAATCAAAATAAAATGTTAATTTTTGTTTTTTTTTGTAAGGAAAATATTCTAATATATTTTTCTATTTAATGGCCATTAAAAAAAAATTAATATTGCAGTATAAAAAATACCCCAACGCCAAAATAAAGCTGAAGATGTCAATCATTTTTGTCCAGTGCTCGATGCGTGTGCGTAAATAAAAGTAACAAATGTCGCCCAGAAAAACTTAGCGCCAAGGGCGCATATTTTGTCTACTAAAAGCATGCCGGGGATTTTCTTAACTCAGAGTAGAATCGAGCCAAGAAACAGAGTTCCGGCTCTCGAGTGTGTGTGTGGGTGAGGGCGTGGGCGAGTGTGTGTGTTGGCCAAGTTTTGGTGCGTGAATTGAATGCAAAACTCGAAAGTTAAATATTGCACGCTCCGTAGGCAGACAGCCTCTGCTTATTTTTTTGTCAGTCTCTTAAATTTAATTAAAGAGACAGCCGGAGCAAATGCGATTACATCACAGAAAACTTTCAACTTTTGCGCCACAGGAAGGGGAAGCAGAACGAGAACTGCCAAAAGTGATTTGCACAGTTTGAAGGATTAGCAGGCAGCAGCTTAGGGGCCACATCCTCAGTGCCTCAGCCTGCCCGACAATCTGGATCTTCGCCTGCAGCTGTCACTGGCTCACATAAATCTAAACATTCTGATGTTCTACACGCTGGCTGGCATGTCAAAAGCCGCCCGCAGCCTGCGACTCAGGTGAGTGACTACCTGTCCAACCTCCCCGCCTCCCGACCCTCTGAACTCAGGTCCTGGCTGGAGGAGCAGGCTTGCTGCGAGCTCTGGAACAACATATCTTTGCATACTTGATGGCGCATAATGGTGCAAAAAATTGTTTACATGCATAGAGCAACACAAAATGTTTTGCATTTACATAATTTTTGACTTTTCAAGTCGCAGCGCATTTTTTCGTAATTTCTCCCTGTTGGCTTGTGCAATCTTGTGAACCGAGTGAAAAGCGGAAAATTTCGTGGAATGAATTATGCCTCCGCGACTGCCGATCAAATATGCATGGAAATGTTCCCGGCCAAAAAAATTAAATCCATCCACAGCTAAACAAAATTAGAACCATATAATAAAAGCCATCGAAATCGTAAAATTCGGCCAAACCATCGTTTAATTAGCTAAAATCATTTTGCCAAAAATATGTACACCGGATTTTTATGGCAAAATATTTATTTCCTGATTGTATAATTCTCACCAAATTTTTCTGCTCATTTAGTTTAATTGGTATAATTCGTTATCTAAAACATATTTCGACAACTACTAAAACTTATAAAGCTTCGCTAAATGTTTTTTCTGAATTATGATTATGAATATGTTACCAACTTGTATCCTTTTGACTTTTATTTAATACATTTTTAAATAAATTTAGCTAATCACAATTGCAATAAATTAAAACTTTTTTTTACCAATAAATATTATTTGTTTTTCAATAAATGTTTTTTTTTTAAGTTTACTTTTTGACACAATAAAACTGAAAATAAAACATTTTATATTTCCTAAAATTAGAAAAAATTAGAAATTTTTGCACTTAGTATTTATATCAAATTTGCCCTTTGCCATTTCACCAAATTAAATTGCTTTTCCCTAATTTATCATTAATGTATTAATTTTTTAGCTTATTAAATATTCAGTTTGTATTTTTTTAGCGCTTGGCCCTTGATATTCAATATTATTTTTTCCACACCATTTTTCATTTAACACTTTTTAATTTCTTTAGTAACTTTTAAATATATTTTAGTTTCTGTTATCCTTTCAAAATTACTCAAAATGCTATGTTTAATTTTTTTGTTGACCTTTAATATGTTTTCCTCTACTTAAACTTTCAACTACTTACTCATTTGTTTGAATGTTCTTTTAATACGTCGCTTTCAGTTGGTATGATATTTTTTGTGAACTTTTCGATGGCTTTTGCTGGCATTGCCATTAATTGAAAATGCCGCCAAAACTCTGTTTGCACCAAGCTCATGCTTCACACGCGCGCTGATAAGAGCGTTTAAAGTTGGCCAACACGCACACACCCGCAGCAGCCGCGCACACAGGGACACCACCTCCGCACACGGATAGACACGGATACACACACTCAAGAATGGCAGAAATAGAAATGGCTAACGCGAGTCAGTCGCTTGGCAATTGCTGGCCTGATGCCATTGGCAAGATGCGAAAGTACGTCCAGTTGCGCGCTGTGCCATCGACAAACTGATGATAAACGAAAACTGTTTATCAGCAGCAAGCGTCCGCTGCCGCCGTTGGCAGCGGCAGTGGCAGCGGCAGAGGCAGCGGCGGTGGCTGCGGCAGCGACTACGTCATAGCCAAGGCAGCGGCAGCGCCCGAAGGCGTCCTCGTTGGTTCCTGGCCAACACGAAGTCCCGTTGGGCCGCTCTCTTAGCCGAGTGGAGAGTTTCGCTCCTGCGAAGAGCGGCGCGTTCGGAACTCTCCCGCTCTCTTAGCCGCCTTATCAGTTGTTGGGATAGGCTCAACGGCCAACTGATAGGCGCTGTCGGCCATGTACCCAGCGACAGGTACCTTCGCCCCATTTTCACGAGCCAGAATTTTGGAAGCCCAAAAATGTTAGATTTCAAATATTTTTAGGAATTTTTTTTAGTAATTTTATATATATAAATCATATGGGCACTTCCACGAAAAAGTCCACCAAGCCAAAAACCTTAAAACTTGAATGAAACATATTAACCAGATGATTTTGCCCCAATATTAGTTTCTAACTAGTTTGATCCTCAGCTTAACTAAAAAATTGGAGTATAGTATGTTTATTTTTATGACTAATACAATCAATATACATAATTTACATAAAATATACCTTAAAAAGACTTGTCAAAATTAAAATCGATTTTTTTAAAATTTTTTTCGACTTAAAAGGTGTGCAAATGTCCCGAGCGACAATATGGAAGTACCCATATATAAATCAGATCTTTGTTTTTGTTGTGGGGGATTTTATAACCAATTTTATGTTTCATACTTTTTGAATACCCAATTTACATAATTTTTCTAAAAAAAATTAATTTTGAGAAAATTTGATAATTATAATTTGCATATAAGTTTATTCATTTTAAAAATATATTGTAACATTTGTTGTAAGTTAAACCTACCGTATATTATTTAAATTGAATATATTTAAGATTTATAATTATAACTTAAGCCTGATTTCGAAATTTCTGACGTTGTTTTTTACTTAAAAATTTCTTCAAAAACCTCTAATGTGCCAACTCTATCGCATATGTTAATAGTAAAACATACTATAAATAAAAATCATACACAAGCTGAAATAAGCCCTAAACGCTGCACTATGGGGCATTTGACCTGTTTTTTTGGCATAAATGTGTTTTTTACAAGTATTCAAATTTTCGAAACATTAATGGAAACGTATTAAGAATAGATCAAATTAAAATGTTACATACCGCGAATGTTAAGTTAACAGACCAATGTTAAAATAACAGCTGTTAAAGTCAGGCGTATCAAGCGAACACAATGTGTTTACATTTTGCTTGATTTTGCAGTGGATATATAAAATTAATATCTCTTCAACGACAAGACGTAGAACCATAAAATTTGAAATGGATATTCATTAAAAATGTCCTTACTATGTGTTAATACTACTTTGCTGCTTATTTCATGAGTGTATTTGTAGCAATGGCTTCATATACCAAGTAGTCTCTCTTAATAGGTTTGGAAAAACAAAGTTCAACTTTGAATAGAGATTAGAAAAAATGTTGAAATTTGTTGAACCTGTGGGTTGAACCATTTTAAAGAGGGGTCAATTCTCGATTCGGGACATTCAGTCTTAATGTGCACTTTTTGCACCTTTATGAGAAATTCAATTTTTACGGAACTGCCAAAAATGGTCAAATTAACACTTTATTTGTCTTCTTCTTGCTTTGTAAGATGGAATGCTAAATAAATTTAATGCAATAGTCTTTGCCATTACATTATATTTGATTTGAAAACATTCCGCGTCTTATTTTCATGGAAAATATCTTTTTATACGACAACTCCAGTATTTGGCATACAAAAATGTCAGATTTTACAGCAAAAAATCGATATCTCGTCAAAGAAAAAAGTTATCAAAAAACGTTTTTTTTGTTTGTTTTAATATCGTTTTTCATTATTAGTAACCATAAAAAAAAAATTTTTTTTTTGTAAGTTTAGGAAAAAAAAAAATTTTTTTTGTAAATTAATTTATTGTTGTGTTTAATTTTTGCTTAAAAATATGTATTTAAAAATTATAAACTTATTTCAAAAAACCAAACTCAAAAAAGTTTCTTTGTTTTGGAATAATTAATTAATGCCAAAAAAACAGGTCAAATGCCCCATAGTGCGCTGGCATAAATGATGCGCGTAAGAAAAAAGCCATAATAAAGCAGAATAAATAAACTTTAATTGTCTATTTGATTAAAAGGAATCCCCGCTTGTTAGTGAATTTTTAAATACCCACTGTCTAATTAAGTTGAACGCCATTCACAGACTCTGGCACTGTATTTCACTTCCGTTTTTGTTGCTCTGCTCTGCAGTTTTTCCTCCTCCTCCCAGTGAGCTAATGGCCAATAACTAATTCATAATTATGCATTTCCCATTTTTTGCTTTTATCTTTCGTTTCGTTTATTTGGCATTGCCTTGCTCCTCCACCCAAAGCTTGCCAAAATATTCAACGCAAAGAAGAAAAATAGTTTATATTTTTCGAGAGCGTGCTCTCTGTCCGCCGCTGATGATTAATCAATTATGGGCAACTGTCAGAATCGCAAACAGAAATTGCGAAAGAAAAAAAATGTAATCAAAATTTCATCGCCGGCAGATCCAATAACAAATCGAGGGCCCGAGCAAATAATGAATTTATTTGCCGCTTTTCATCTGTTCAATAACAAACGTCCGCCTGCCTTCGCCGAACCATTAAAAAGGCTTTGACATGAATGAAGAGAGACAGCATGCTTGCAGGCCAGGGGGGCAAGCGAGAGGGCAGATGATGGAAGCCGACCATTTAAAATATGCATAATCACCTGTCTTGTGTCCGCCGAGGGCAAAGAGCAGTTTGGGAAAATTTAATTTGTCGTAATTTGCTGCACTGACAGTGACGATGGCGAGCAGTAATAAATACGGAAAAGCTCTGCGGAAAATATGCACAGTATACGGATGAGAAAAGTGGTGAGTGGAAAACCTGGGCTTCTTTATGAAAGACAAATTAAAATGCACTTAGCGCACACCTAAAGAAAAGAGGGGAAAAAGGCTAAAGAGTTGGCTGCCAACTTTCTCAGCCTGCCTGCGGTCATCCCGAGGGGCTGGAAAATATGGAAAAATGACAGGAGTGGGTTACGTGACCGCTTAAACGTTGCCCTGGCAACAACATGACATATTTTCTTATTGAGTTTAGCAGATTTTTTAAGCTTTAACAAGGTTGGAGGCACAAGGACCTCCTGTTAATCTCTCCCAAGGAAGGACACCTGTGAAAACTCATTAAGTCGCCGAGAGATGAGAAATTAGTGTAAAGTACCACTTTCAACCTTAAATTCTCATTGTGTGAATATTAATAATAATAATTTCTAATAAACAATAAAGCTTATCTCCTAGCTCGAAGACAACTTTACTTTATTCGCATTTAAATGTTGGCCATTGTCTCCACGGCACTCAAATTGGGTTGTGGATGGGGGCTGGGGGAAAAGTAAGCCAGTCAATGGCATTATTGTCTCCAGCTTTGTCGCCGGGTACAGTAAATAATGCTTAGTAGTTAGCCACCCCACATTGATGATCCTTGTTTATGCATGCAAATCGTGAGAGTATTCCCTGATTCCGAATGCCGAACATAACCATCAACTATGATTCGTTCAATATGCATTCGGTGATATAACAGCTTGTTGTGTGTCTCGTAGGCATTAGCCACTGTGCCTGGTAATTGCCTTGGAAAATTGAATTTCCACGGAGACAACGTCGGCTTGACAACACTGTGGTCATCTGGCAGACCCCCCTCTCCCCTCCCTCTTCCCCACCCATCGCCTTCTATCCTGGCATTAGGATTAATCAGGAGACTTGACATTTAATTGTTGCTCTCACTGGGAGCCGACGAAAAGGGGCAACCGAGGGGTCAGCTGAGTGCCTGGCCGGGCAGTTCATCATTTGCCGGGTCCATGGGCATGGGCCAGATTCAATTCATGGGTGGAGAGACTTGTTGGAAATGGTTTAAGGCCCTTTGCTTATAGAGCTCCACTACAAGGAGTTGGTGTCATGACTTTACCAACATTTATTTGGTTTCCGTATAGGTTTAATTTTATAGATTTTGTTGTTACCTTTACCTTTGTAGACGACAATTTGGAATTTATTTATTATTTTTATAACAGAACGAACTAGAGTTTATTTACAAGTTTAATTTTCAGAGTTTAGTCCTAAGGGTTTATTTAATTTTTTTTTAACTTCAACTTAATAAATATTTAATTTGTATTTTTTTTGTATTGTTTATTTTTATTCACAATATTTTAAACAAACTTAAACTAAATCAAAAAATTTGTTTTGTTTTTTATATAAATTCTTTTATCTCTATTTTTTAAAAGACTTTATTTATATAAATTTCCATTTCCACTTATTTTTGTTTATTTCTTTCATTCATTTATCTAACTTTTGGTGGCCTTCGGCTCAATATTGAGTATAGTTTCTATCTCCATTTATATTTCTCCTTAGGCCCTGAATTGCCTCTTTGACCTGGAACTTTTCGCTCAGTGTTCATGTGTGCCTTTTGGAAATGGTCTGAAGGATGCGATGGGTATTTGGCATAGACCTTTAAATGCATTCTGTGTGCGCATGTTAATTGCATGGGATTGGAGCAACGACAGCAGCCCGCAGCAACATCTTTCAATTTGTCTTTTACAATGTGATTTATATGCTAACAGGGAGTGGCCAATTTGTTGTAGTGGCAGTTCGAGTTGTTGGCCCAAGTTGAAGGCATTTTTTGTGTGTGTTGTTTTGTTTCCTTGCCTTTTTTTCCGTTTTGTGTGTGCGATGCCAGGAGTGTTTGTTCGACTGCTGCGTGTGCATGCAAATGACTTGTCAGCTGACAACGGCAACAAGCGAAATTGCTGACCATGTAGCAGAGTGTATGTGCGGTCGAGCGTGTGGATGTGTAGTTCTGTGGGGAATTGTGTATCTTGCCAAACCAAAAATTTGCACATAAAGTATCCCTGACAGCCAAGTTTTCACTTGTAAAACTTGCACGCAACTAGAAGGAGGCTCTCTGCCGCTCACACACATTCTACTTTTCTCTGGTTTTGCGGTTTTACCAGCAAGTGCGTTGAGATATTTTTGACTTAGGAAACGAGCCAACAATGGCAACAACACAACTCAATTACACACGCACTCGAGCCAAAGACACTTTAAAGGACGCTTCAGTCGACCGTTTGAGCCATAATTTCACACAACGCGCCTCTGTTGTTGACAATTTAAATAGACTTTTCTTGCATTTAAGCCGCTTTGATGTATGCTCTCTGCTTGTTCGCACCGCTGTTAACTTATTTGTTTATTGATTTTCGCCATTTCGACATTTCGCAGCGCCTGCATCGCTCGGCGTTTTATCGCCACTCCTGCCAAGCGAAATAATCAACATTTTTTCTGCCATTCACCCTGTCACTTGGCTTTGTCTCTCCTCTGCCCATGCGTATTTTGTGGTGTGCGTGCGGTTGGTATGCAATTGAAGGTGACACTGAAATTTGCATAATTCTGTTGTCACATGTCGCATACGCCATGTATGATAGCCGCAAAAGGCAATCGAGAGAAAATAAAATCGACGGCTTTTGGCGAGGCAAACTCGAAGGTTCAACGTTTGAGTTTAAAAAAGTGAATGTGGCTTTGAAAATTAATTAAGTGGGGTTATGGATATAAATAAGGTAACCAATATATTGGAAATAGTTTACTGTGAATTATAATTATCAAGTAGAACAATTTCCATTATTTATTTTTGGTTAGTAAAAAAGGTTAAATAAATGTAAATAATTTGTGGAAACTTTTCACCACAAAAAAGAAACAAGTTCATAAATCTAATACTATTTGTATAACGATCAAGCAAAAATCCGAGAAGAGTGCGTAAATTGTTTTTATAAATCAAATTATACAAACCACAATGCACACAGCAACTGTAAACAATTGAAACACTTTCCATCAAAATTGAACAATTGCCTAAATGATTGTATTTAAGCACCAACTGCCTAATTTATTACCATTTAAATTACACTCATCGAATTGCCAATAAACCGATTTTAATACGCCAAAATAGTTATGTAAAGCGATTTTCAGAGTGAGTTTAGAAGCATATAAAATGATTTTGCAATTTATATTCTAGAGTTTATTCACAAAAATTTACGTAGCATTAAAGGCATTTTAAAGCAAAACTCCCCCTATCTCATTCTTTTGACTTTTGCTGACTCAACAGTTCAATTGAATTTTATGTTGTTGCTCGCCGCCTTTTGACTATGAAATCTAGATTACAACTTTTGGCAACAACTTGTGGCGAACGTAATTACAAGCTGCCAAATGACAACCATAACATTAACAACAAAAACAACGACAGACTGGCTGACAGACGGAATGAGTGACGGAAGGGTGGCAATGGCGATGGCGATGTCCTGGCAACGCTCGTCTTTGTCGTCCTCATAATGAAGCCATAAATTTGAAAAGCAAAGAGATTAGCGAAAAGTGGTCGCCGTCTGCCCTCCTCGATGCCTCGAATGCCTGGCAAGTGTGTATTTATTTATATTGCCCGAATTTTAAAGCCATCTATTCGGATGTCACAACTTGAAGATGAAGCGGAGCGTGTGGAGAAAGTATGGCAAAAGTTAATGCACTTGCAGTGCTGACAGGACCTTGGAGTTGAGCTGAGCTGAGTGGAATGGCTGATGCAAGCATTTATTATTTACACTTGTAAATAAATATATATGTGCCAGGGTTTATGTTGGAGGGGGCCTGGTCACTTAGCAGCGGGAATTGCACATACATTCGCATTTACACTCCAGTTAACACCCCAGGGACATTGGCAGTGCCACTGAGTACACAGAGAGAAATAAATCGATCTATTATACTGTCCACATTTTTGCAATACGTTATTTAAATGTCATCAGCATTCTATACTGAACACTATTGTAATAAATTTGCATTACCTGTATCTAGAAGTTTTTAATATTATCTTGTATGCAATATTTTATTTATTTATCCAATCTTCAACAATTTATGTTTTTTTTAAACAATCTTATCAATCATTCAAAATAATAAATCCATTTTTGCAATAAATTATTTTGACAGATAATTTAAATGTCATCAGCTTTAAGTGGTTTGAATATTATAATTAATTGGCCAAGGCTAAAGGCATTTTCAGGACTAATATATGAATATAAATACCATGTTTTATTTGTATTTATCCAAAAAAAAATTCCACCACAGATATATATATACTTTTTTGTTTCTTTTTTTAATTATATTATTTTTAAAATAATATTTCGTTTTGTCCTCGGATGCCTAATTTATTCTTTGAATGTAACTTCAAGTTGAAGGAGCTACGCAATTTTACGAATGCTGCGTTGCACTTTTCCGCTTCGGACATGTAGATGTACTGGCACTCTCGTGCAGTTTATATAGATTATATACATGGATTTGTGAAGCAAATTTGTATTTATGCTGATGGCCGGGCACCCATGACACTCGCCATTTCACTGGGTTGGGTTGTCTTTTCCTGGTCTCCTGGCTCCGGGTTCTTGATTCTTGATTCCTGACTCCGAGCACATTATGTGCCCCATTTAATGTCTATGTGCAGCACACACGACGCACAAGCACACTCGCACATACTCTCGCACACACTTACACGCCCAGTGAACGTCAAGTGGCGATTTACATTAGTTTTATTGTATACGAAATTAGCAGCATTTAGCATTTAGCAGTAGCAGCGGCAGAAGCAGAAACAGCAGCCGGCAAAACTTTTGCCTCTCGGCTCCATTCACTTTGCCTCATCCGCATCCACATCCCCATTCTGATCCCCATCCCCATCCGCAGTCAAGGGTTTGTATGTTAGATTTGTTTGCTCGTATGGCTGCACTGTCGCACTTGGCATATCAATTTTGCCAAACAGCCCCACCCCCACTCCCCTCAGGACATTTCAAGGTAGCAAATCG
The DNA here is from genome assembly GCA_037075205.1 of Drosophila prostipennis. NCBI lineage: Eukaryota > Metazoa > Arthropoda > Insecta > Diptera > Drosophilidae > Drosophila > Drosophila prostipennis. The sequence goes on from JBAMCJ010000601.1 coordinate 2,625,346, forward strand.
ATTTTGTTAATGAAAACGAAGGAAAACTTCAAGGGAAAAGCCACCCCGGGGATCGGAAGCCGATTGAAGCGAAAGTTTGATATTTGTTGGGGGAAACAATGGCCAATCTGCGTGATAATGGCATTCCCCAAGGTTTATTATGCAGCCTCCAAGCTTTGCTTTTTCTATATTTTCGATTTGCCTTTAAGAATGTTTTTAAAAATTACTTTACTTTTAGTTTTGTGTATAGTTTTTATTGTCATTTGTTTTTCTTTGTTCTTGTGAAAGTCGGCCATGGAAATCTATGAAATGCTTAACTTTAACATAAATATATATGTAAACAATTTCAGGCAGACTTTCCCGGCTGAAGAAAAGTAACGTATGTGAAAAAACAAGAAACCTACAATTTTTATGAAACCGTGTAGAGGTATGCAAATATCCCTATCCCATCCTCATCTAGACCAGATGGCACTCGTTGACCAGGACGACATCGTCCTCGACCATCTCGCCATTGCGATTGGCATGGTGCTCATGGTGAATGGGACAGCTGACGATGAGCTCCTCCTTGGGCTCCACCTTGGCTGCTTCCTTCTTGGCCTTCTTCGCCGGTCCCTTATCCTTGCCGCTCTTCAGCTTGTCCTTCTCCAGCTCCAGTTCCAGTTCGAGGTGATCCCCCAGCAGGTGATCAATGACATCGGGGTTGTTGCGCAAAGCCAGATCCATGGCGCCATCGAGAAACTGATAGAGGGGCGAGTTAACGCGATGTTGCGGCTCCTTCGGCGGTTCCACCAAGACGTTTCCCTCGAAAGGGGGCTGCTGCAGCAGCTGTTGCAGCATGTAGAGCATCGGTGGCAAGGCCGGCGAGGATTTGTGCTTGCGGTGGTGCTTCAGGGGAGCTGAATTATGGAGAGCGTGGAGTGGCTGAGTGTTCTCGGCTGCATTCAGCAGCAGCACTCCGGCCAATTCCGGCGGCAGGACTTCCGGGCCGTAGCCGAGCTCCTGCTGCACGCTCTCAATCATCATGTTGGGCGCCAGCAGCTCGAACTCCTTCAGCTCGTGCTTGCCATCCGGCGATACCAGCTTGTTGTAGTACACATAGGGATTGCCGGGCGGGCGAGTTGGCAGCGGGTTGGCCTCCCCCGACTGGCGACGCTTGTGGTGCAATTTTCGCGGCTGCTGGCTGTCGTCCATCAAACGCCTCTTGGGACGATGCAGCCCCATCAGATCCTCCACCAGCTGCAACTCCCCTTCATCGGAGGGCGAGGACGAGGGCGAGGATGTGGAAGCCATAACAGCTGATGAGGTGGTTGTGCCGGTGGCATTCGTGGTCTTTCCATGATCCACCGTTGTGCGCTTGGTTGCAGCTGTAGTTTTCTGCTTTGAAGATGTGGTTGCAGCTATGGTAGAGGTGCTATTGGCCAGCAGGGTGGCCTTGGGGTTCAGTGAAGCATCGTTGCCCGTGACCGTGGTCTTATTATAATCAATGGCAGCATCGCCTTGGGAACGCTTCATGCGCAGGCAGTGGCCCACCATCGGTCCCATCATCATTATAAGGGCACCTAAGCCGTTAAATTAGATCTTATATATTTGCAATAGCTAAAAGCCCCAATACTTACATCCAAAGATCAGGGAATAGTTCATCTTGTTTGGCTTGATTGACAGCGCTGTGGGAGACAGGTGAGTGGAAAACGTTAACCGAAAATTGACCACAATTATTTTAGATTGAATATTTTTGACCGTTTTTTTCCTTGTTGTTTTTCACAGAAATAGTTACTATTTGAACTCACTTTATTTGATTGGAGTGGGTTCTACGTGTGCTCGACACAAAGTTTGTACTGAAAATGATTCGAAATACTCCCTGCCTCATGGCGAGGCTTTGACAGACAGCTGGGGAGCTGGTAAAAGGTTACTGGGGGCTCAACAAAAAATCGAATTTCAATATTTTTGTGATGGGAATTTTCCATACACCCTACACCCCACACCCACACACACACTTCCATTTGCGGCGACCTTTTCAAGTGCTGCAAATGGCAGCAACAGCAACAGCAAAAGCAACAAAAAGAAAAAAAACCGCGCACAAACAATAAGTTTGTTTCGTGAGCCGCAAACAAAAGCAAACAGTGGAAAAAGTTTAGCTTATAAATTTCCAATCAATTTTTCGTGCAAAAATCAAGAGCCCCCACACACACAGGCACATACTCAAGTGCCCATATAGTCTGTGAGTGTGTGTGAGAGCAGCTATTACTTGATTAATAAATATTAGCAGGAAAAATTGGAAAATTCTCAGCAAAGCGTAAAAATGCAAACACCCAAACGGAAATGCGATACATTTGCGAAATGGCAGAAGCATTTTCCAAAACACCGATGCTCACCCACGCACATGCACACACACACACGCACACAGGACTACCCATTTACTCGGTCTAATTTTGATACCTCTCAAACATAGAAGGAATGGAGATATTCATTGCAGGAGCTTAAAAGTATTTAGAGTAAATAAATTCTGTGTAATTTTTAGGAATTCTACAAGGTGTTTTTTAGTTTGAACCAAAGAAAAACACAAGTACAGAGGACATATTAAAACTTTCCAAAACACCGAGATATCGAAAGAGTTATCTATTGAACGTCACTCGTAATTATAAATTTTTGTGAATAATTAGGTAACATTTTTTGACTAAATTAGTTTGTGCAATTAATTCAGTAGAATTTAAAAATTTCCACAAATTTATTTTTATTTAGAACCAATATAAAACGCATGTACAGTGGACATCTTAAAAATGCAAGGATATATAAATTAGTTGTCTAAAAAAACTGTCAAATATTGTAAAAAATAAAACTTCTTTTTTTTCCTTTTTTGATTAAATGTTAAAAAATGTTAAATTAGTTTTTTAAAATATCTACAATACATTTAATACATATTTTTCTTTTGCCTTTCTGTTAAATGTTAAAAAATGTTTAATTAAGTTTCTAAAATATCTACAATACATTTATACATTTAATAAATATTATACATATAATAAATATTTTTCTTTTGCCCAAATAAAGGGTATTTCCATCTCGAACCACTTTTCCTTAGACTGAAACTTGTACTTTCTTGTGACGCCTTCGGCTGGAGGCATTAATAATGTAAAGTGCGTGCGTCAAATGTAAATTCCTTGCTGCCAACGCATGCGATTTCATAAACTTGCGACATTTCCAACAAACAATTCTTTTCGCCGATATGTGCGCCCTTCAAGGCGACTTGACGCTGAAGCTCAGGTGGAAAATCAAGGGGGCGCCGAGGAGAAGGCACTTTTGCTTATCAGCTTAAATGTAAATGCCAAGCGAATGCAGTTGAGGAGGGCGGAGGAGGAAAGGGGCGCGGCTGAGCAGCAGCTGTTGCTGCATTGGGGATTTGCACATTTATACTCGAATATTGCCGCACCATCCCCCTTTTTCTGGTCTCGCTTTCTTTCCTCTTTTTTTTTTTTGTATCTGCCAAAGTTGGTTTTTGGAGTGTATTGAATAAAAGTCGATTTTCCCCCACTAGATTTGTGCGCGTTCGACAAGCGGCTTAAATGCGTACAGTTAATACTCATATCCCCTTTGCATATGTCTGGGTGTCGGGCGCTTTGGCTTTGGCTTTGGAGTGGGTGTGCGTGTTTTCGCTTTGATGTGCGAGTGTGTGTGTGCCATGGGTTAAGGTCGTGGCTTATTAGGGGTCCCAAATCCTCAGCCGCAGTGCATCAGCCATCAGCTCGATGGGATTTGCACGCAGACACCGCGCCGGTCTCCCAAGGCGATCCGCTATAATTGGTAGCAAGAAATCACGCATACGCCGTGATGGTTGGTGATGGGTCAAGTGGAAAGTGGAAAGAGAGGGTGAGACTGCTCTAGCCCGTTGCTTTGATCTCGGCCGGAATCACAGAGGCAGCCGCCAGACTCTCTTATTAAATGTTTCCCCTTCGATTTGTTTCGGTGGCTAAGGACACTCAGCCGACACGGGCTTTGTAAACTTTCATTAGTTGCCTCGTTAATATTCCAATTGTTGACACACAAAAGGGGGGCGGAGGTGACTGGCTGGCTGGCTGGCTTAACCTGTGTATAAAGGAATTTAATTAATAACGTCCTTCGTCCTTTTGCGTGTGCAGCGCGGCGTAAACTTAATTAAATGCGCAAGTGGCAAGTGGCAAGTAGCGAGGGGCAAATGACAAGTGGAGATGCAGCAGCACCTCGAGTAAAGGTTAAAGGTGCAAAAAAAAGAAAGAAAAGTATCTGCCCCCACATGTCAAAAATTTTATTGGCCCAAACGCAAGTTTTACGGCTACTGTTAATAGTGAAAAATGGCGCAACAAACGCTGAAATGATGGCAGACGCTTAGACAAAACCAGATGGAAATGGAAAATGGGGTAGTGGCAAGTTCATAAGATGGCCATAAAACAGCGAGTTGTGGCTCAGCGACTTTAATGCGTTTCCATGTTTACGAGTTTAGTGCGCCGGGTTTATAACCTGTAACTGGGGGCAAAGTTTATTAAGTTTATGCCAAGTGCATCAAATATGCAAAACCGCTAAAGTTGATCATCTTGGCTGCTCGATGGATTCGAGGGTCTCGCGAAGATGTCTCTTAGCATAATCGCTGGTTATTGCTATTGGACGGGTCGGCCATCACTCATCGCTGATTTCATAGAATTCACTATTTCAGTTGTTGCTGTGGTGAAATCACTATGGACGGCAGTCCATGTAGTGACGAAGCGCACCAGGAGAGTGTGCGAAGGCGACTACTATTATATAGCCGCAAAATTGAAAATCTGCTGTGATAGTCCGATCGTAATGAGTAATACACCAATCGAAAGGTATTGCAAAAACTTAAAGGATTGCATACCAAGACTTTAAGAAATTCAATTGGCTTGGGAGAGAGAGCGGTGAAAGTGAAAAAGTGAAAATTTCGAATATTGGAGCTGTTGGGGCCGGTGGGAATAATTGGCCCCCCGGACTACGTTAGTTGTATTCCTATTGAAAATACCCGTCGAATGAGGGGTCATTTGTCAAAATCCGACGCTCCGTTCAAAAGTTATAGCCAAAATAAGATTTTCTTCTTCTTCCCAAAATGAAATTTTAATTCTGTTTGTCAGTTTGTCCACTTGTCCACTTGTCCAAAATATGTTTTTTAAGTTCTGAAAATTTAATATGACGTTCATCACATCGATATAAACAACTTTTGTTCTACCACTTTTGGAAAAACCCGCTAGTTTAGCGGGAAAACAGCTATAAATAGCTAAAATTCGGAAAGCCGTAACTTCTATACTACTAAAGCTACAGACTTGTGCTGCATCTCGTTTGAAAGGTATTTTTAAATGCTATAAACGCCTTCTATATGCACATTGTGTAAATGTAATAGTTAAAAAGATATGAACAAAAGACAATTTGTTTAAACTTTTTTTTTAGCTTTTTTTAAATTTTCTCAAAAACGGCTCTAACGATTTTCCTTACAACTTTAAACTTTATAGCCCTTGAGATTCCTTAAATTTTGGTATATAACACATTACTGTAAAAAATCACGTTTAAAAGTTATTAAGAAACGAAAATAGCCACTTTTGCCAGCTCATAACAATTAATGCTGCCTAAGGGCCGTTCATTTACGAGCCGAACAGTTTTGGGCCAAAAAAATTTTTACATTTTTTATTTGCCTGAAAAATTTTTTTTCATGTTCTATTCGGAAAATGAGCAATCACGTGTATCAGGATTTGTCCGAAAAAAAATTATTTTTTTAGTTAGAATTTTTTAAAGTTTTCCAAAAATTGACAAATTTGAAAAAGTACCCTCTCATTGAAAATCTTTATCTCCGGTTATATGAATCCGCGTGACTTCATGTGTTTTGATTTAATTCTTCTAAAACCTCTTCTTAAAAAAAAAAATGTTAAAAAAAATAAGTTTTTATTTTCTTAAAAATAAAAACAAATTAAGATTCTAAAAAATTTTGTATTTAAATTTTTTTTTATAAATCAATATATGCGCCATATTGTTAGTTACAATCGATTTTTGTAAACAGTTGGAGCCATTTTTAGTTTTTAAAATATCGAATTTTTTTTTAAAATGGCCTCTGCTTTTTTTATGAAAACACGTTGCAGCAAGTAGGGCTACTCTCTCACTCTTATCGGATCCTTATGGAATTCATGTTTTCTCATCGTTTACTAGTCCTTTAACAATTTTTAATGATTAAAAGTTAAGTTTTAAGTGTTTTAACAATTATTGAATGACAAAAAGTAATTTTTTAATCTTTAAAAAAATTACAATTATTTATCTAACGTGCTTAGAAGCATTAAATTTTGTATGTGCATATCCAAACTGTATTTTAGGGTCAAGGAATCGGTAAAATTGTTTTAAACCGTTCCATTATACAATTATTAACTTTAATAAATAAAAAATAAATAAATAAATTAATAACTAAGTTATGTGGGGATGACTTTTGGACATGGTATGAGGTATACTAATATGTAAATTAAACCCAGGGTATAAATTGTCCCTTTAAAAACTTCTGATATCAAACAAAAACACCTCTTAACGAGGTAAAAAAATAGTGACGACCGCACCTTCAACATACAAAAGATCTGATATCATATTTTGTGACGAAAAATAATTTTACATTCGAAAATATAAAAACACTTTCTAAAATTTACTTTTTCGGCACGCTACAATAGAAAATGTTCGTGTGGGTAAAATCTTATAAATTTGTCTGAAGCGGGCCGAATGAGTAAATTTTAGAAAGTGTTTTTATATTTTCGAATGTAAAATTTTTTTTCGTCACAAAATATGATATCAGATCTTTTGTATGTTGAAGGTGCGGTCGTCACTATTTTTTTTACCTCGTTAAGAGGTGTTTTTGTTTGATATACACGAAAAAATGAAAATCTGCTGTGATAGTCCGATCGTAATGAGTAATACACCAAATTAAAGGTATTGCTAAAACTTAAAGGATTGCATACCAAGACCTCAAGAAAATCAATTGGTTTGGGAGAGAGAGCGGTGAAAGTGTAAAAGTGAAAATTTAGAAATTTGGATCTGTTGGGGCCGGTGGGGATAAATGCCCCCTCGCAATGTTTTAGTTGTGTTCCTATTGAAAATACCCGTCGAATGAGGGGTCATATGATAAAATCCGACGCTCCGTTCAAAAGTTATTGCCAAAATACGATTTTCTTCGTCTTCCCAAAATGAAAATTTAATTCTGTTTGTCAGTTTGTCAGTTTGTCCAAAACATGTTTTTTAAGTTTTGAAAATTTGATATGACGTTCATCACATCGATATAAAAAACTTTTGTTCTACCACTTTTGGAAAAACTCGCTAGTTTAGCGGGAAAACAGCTATAAATAGCTAAAATTCGGAAAGCCGTAACTATACTATACTATTTTAGAAAGTGTTTTTATATTTTCGAATGTAAAATTATTTTTCGTCACAAAATATGATATCAGATCTTTTGTATGTTGAAGGTGAGGTCGTCACTATTTTTTACCTCGTTAAGAGGTGTTTTTGTTTGATCTTGAAGTCTCTAAGAAATCGTTTGTGGACTGTGAGGAGAAATTACTTTTTGGGCCATTTTACTGACTCAAATATTTGCATATTTAAACAAACTATTTAATTGTAGGTATTACCACTCGTTTTTGTTTACATGTTGCCGACTGGGATAAAACTTGGAATCTTTCAAACGAAAAAATTGGAAAAATCCAAACTTTAAAAATCCACCATAAATCCAATTTTCCATGAATTTGGGCCATACCCGGCTTGTTTTATTTCGTACGATGTAAACTTTAAGTCGGTACCCATTATGATTTTTACAGTCGACCAAAAACAAATTTTTCATCTTTGTCAAGCTGCTGCGCTGAATCCAATCATATTGATCTGTAAGGGAAAGTTAAGCTCTGATCTATTGAACGAAATATATGAAAAAAAATCGCAAAAAGTACAAAACTAAACATTTAAAAAAAAACTTTAAAAAATCTTTTTAAAAAACGTGCCATCAAAAAAAAGTTAGTGGTATTTTCGTGATTTAGGGCTTCCAGGACAGAATTTGCCATAAATTGCTGGGGAGCAATTCAAGAATATTATTTTGTAAACTAGTGATATCAAACTTTATATAACTTTCCTATTTTCAAATTGACACTTTCTCACTCTTTTGAATTTTACCGTAAAAGCATATAATCCTCCTATTTGAAATAAAATGGGATTATTTTCACGGCGTGCAAAAAAGTTTGAAATGTGATTTGCAATCAAACTATAAAATGCACTGGCATTTCGGACAGCTTTTACTGCACACGGTTGACAGACGACGACTAAAGGAGTAACGCCCACACCCCGAATTCTAAATCAATTTCAGTCGAACGCCTTTCGCCTGCCATTGATTTATGGCCCACGTCCAAACGTCGTCTAAGTGGAAAAGCCGAACCGAAAAGAGGCGCAACTTTGCCGAATTATATTTCAATTTGGCAGCGAAAATGAAAATGAAACAGAAACAGAAACAGAGCAATACACAAAGGGGGGCGTGGCCGGGGAAAAGATGTTAAAAACTTTTTGACAATTGACTTAAAAAGTTTCCTCAAGCTGGCAGAAATTGACTGCCTTTTGTATACAAATAGGCCGAAATCATCCAGGCCACCATCATCACACACACACATATGGACGGGGAAAAGCGGGAAAGGGCGGAGGAAATGCTGCCGCGGCCATGGAGCGGAAGTAAACACATAAAACGGAAATGAAAATTCAATTATTTCGTTACGATTGTTCACGTTTTTGTTGTTTTCAGTGTGCCACGGCTGTGTATGTATGAGTTGGTGCTGTGCCCGTTTCGTGTGGCAGGCGGATGCCGAAAAAAGTTTAAAATTAAGTTAACGTGCAACTCGAATCGTGGGTCAGCACATGCAACTTTCGCTCGTTTTGGGCAAATTCAATTTTGGCTGGCACCCTTTTTTTTTGGGACATATGCCCGGAGCGAAACGAAAGGGCCGCACATTTAAATTCGATTTTTACCAGTCGCTTCACGCACAATTAGCCCGTCGAATCGATTTTCGTTCGAAGCTATTCCTCAGCTTCGATTCGGAAACCCAAATGCACTTAGTACAGAGTACAGTACGACCTACGATGTTTAATAAAGAGGATGCCTTTCATGGTCTTATGGCGGCAGTGGCCCTGGTGGCAGTTCTCTGTACGCGAAGCGGATTGCAGAAGGGCTTGCAGGAAATGCGGTGGCGACTAACTATCCATTCGCTTACCGTTCGAGATACCTACGGCAATCCTGTGCAACTCCAAAATTTTGCCGGCCAGGTGATGCTCATCGTGAACATTGCTTCCAAGTAAGAATGTATATCATTTTGAATATTCCTGAAGGTATGTTTAGGCTGATATAAAAGTAACACAAATTAATCGAGGGGGCCTTACGTTTAGGTGAGGCTTGACTTAATAATTTTATTTTTAAGAAAGACGTTACCAAAAATTAAATATTAAAAAATTAAAATAAAATATTTTGTCAGTCTTATTTTTGTAAAAAAATTTTATTTTTATTTTTAAAACAGAAAAACACAATTTTAGGACTTTTATTGCGTTTTATTCCTTGAAAATTTCAAGATTAAATTAGACAACCTAAGTACCTACTTCTAACTTCTACAGATTAATTTACCATTTAGGTTTTATTTTAAAATTAAATTTTTCCCTTCTTCCAGATGTGGCCTCACTTCTTCTCAGTACGATGGTCTGCGACAATTAATGGAGGAATACGAGGACCGCGGCTTGAGCATCCTGAACTTCCCCTGCAACCAGTTTGGCGGTCAGATGCCCGAGTCCGATGGCCAGGAGATGTTGGATCACCTCCGCAAGGAGGGCGCCAATATAGGACACTTGTTTGCCAAGATAGAAGTGAAGGGAGCTCAGGCGGATCCGCTGTACAAGCTTCTGACTCGCCGCCAACCCGATATCGAGTGGAATTTCGTCAAGTTTCTGGTCGATCGGAATGGCAACGTGCACAAGAGATATGGCGCTGAGTTGGAGCCAGTTGCTCTGGCCCATGACATTGAGCTGCTGCTAGCCGATGAGTCCGAATAAATAACGCAACATGCGCAACATTCGGCTCACTGGCTTTCATAACTGTGACAACGTCACGCGTTATCATTGGGGATTACTGCTGCTGATGTTGGCATCACATGCCAAGCGATTTCTTTCCGTTGGTCTTACCTGGTTTCGCCTGTCACCTTCCCGCTGACTTCTGTCAGTTGCAAACGGCCAAAAGGGGCTAGGGCAAGGGCGAGGTGCGGGGGGCTGACCTTTTGCTCTACTGCACTTGTCACTTTGCTTTATCAAATTGCAGTTACGGTTGCAGCTTGGCCCACGTCACGTCAACCATCCGCCCGGTGTGACACAATCGAGTGGGTGGGGGGGTATTGGATGTAGGAAGCGGAGCCCAAGGGCGCCAATCGAATGCTTTTCGACCTTGGGTACAACTTTCTTTCAAACTGTTTGAAGCGCCTCTGTATTCTGAGCAGCGGATTGCAGCAAAATAAAACAAGAGAATACGCTATAGTCGGGTTGGTGTCCCGACTATCTAATACCCGTCACTCGGCTAAAGGGAGTGCGAGGGAGATGGAGATATAAACTTTGATCAGGCTTAACTTTTTAACGAATAGTCCGATTTAAAAAATTTCTTTTGCATTTCGATAGGTATAACTAAACACAACAAAATTGCATTTATACTTCTCAGAAATCTTTGAAAATGTGGGCGCAAGACACATTTAGTATTGTTTGTGGGCGACTATGGGCGATTGTGGGCGTTAGAGGTGGCGTGGCGGTCGGCTGAAATAAACTTGCGCTGCGTAGGGAGCCCAAGAATATGTGTTGGTAATCCCAACTTTCTAGCTTTTGTAGTTTCCGAGATCTCAGCGTTCATACAGACAGACAGACGGACATGGCTAGATCGACTCGGCTAGTGACCCTGATCAAGAATATATATACTTTATAGGGTCGGAAAAGCTTCCTTTCACCTGTTACATACTTTTGCACGAATACAATATACCCTTTTACTCTACGAGTAACGGGTATAAATAGGCAGGTCCATTACATTATATATTATGTTAGTTTCCTGGAAATATTTTAAAAATCAATTTGTGACCTTGAAAAAATACATGTACCAAAGAAAAGGTTAGGTTATAAATTTTTAAAAATATTGAAGGGAAACCAACAAGTAGGAACTTTTTAGCAGTTCCGTGCAAAATTACTTACGGTTATTATAGCTTAACTGTATCTCTCAAAAAAGTAATTTTTATTTGAAACTAATTTTTTACATATAGAAAATAATTAGTCTCCTATAATAGAAAACCTTTAAAAATGTTATATAATTTTTAGAAACAATATAGATAATTATTTTAATTAAACCTCTGTTTATTTACTCCGTTTCTCTTTTGAAAGCAATCCGAAAAACCCGTTTAACATACATTAAAAAACCTCAAAAATTTCCGTTTGTCTTAAAATTTTTGAAAAATGTACAAATGCTTGTTATTCTGGCATGGAATGCAACTGGCCAAGTTCTAAGCGGAATCCGGCTAGCCAGGACAACTTCCTGGAATGCCTCTACGAGTTTGTGCAACCGCAACGGAGCCTGACTCCTGCCGCCATGGATGTGGATGTGGATGTGGATGCCCCTGTTGCAACCTGCCTTTCGCTTCTGTTTCTGTTTCTGACTCGGATTCTGTTTTGGTTGCCACTCCTTGTTGGCATGCAAACAAGCTCTTTTCTGCCTGCTGCAATATAAAAACGTGCCTGCACATTTGCCACATGCTTACGCCTCCCCAGCTGTACGTGTGTGGGTTTCGTCCTGTGCTCTTCAATGTGTGAGTGCGGGGCGGCACGAGTGCCTCCATGTGTGTGCAGCGTTGACAGTAACCGAAATTGCCACAATTTGCGGCTGTGTACAATTTGGCCACTCATCAATCTGTGCACATGTTAACCAAAAAACCATTACAAACAAGTCAGACAATATCATGAAAAAGGGGTGGGAATAACACTTACATTTCCGGTTACGCATACATACATGTATTTCCCCTTTATTCCATATTTAGTTGGCTTTTTTTTTCGTTGGCTTGGAGATGGAGCATCAGTTGGGTAATTTTGTTTGATGAGCGCATTACGTTTGCATTTTATATTCCGGCTGCCAGCTCGTATGCGCGATATCCTGCCAGGGCGGGGCAAGTGGAGGCAAGTTATTACGCATACGCCAGCGTGGCCTCCTCGCTTACCTAAACCTCCCCCCATTCGCCGAAAAACAAACCAATTTAATTTTTCAACAGAATCGTTGTCGTCGTCGTCGTCGTTTGGCGGGCGACGTGGAAAAGCCTCGGCGAAAAAGTTGGTTTGTTAGTTGGTTTGGCATTTGTTCGGTTGCCTGAGTTGAAACTTAATTAACATTTGATTGATAAAGGTTGCACACACCGTCACACTCACAAGCGCAATTTCATGCGTATTGGTGGGCGTGCTTTTCGTGCGTGTGTGTGTATGCGTGAGATTGTTGTCTGCATGCAAATGAAAATTTTCAATGCCGCCGGCGCATTCTCCATTCTCCAGTGATTATTTATGCGAGTGTGTTTGAGTCTGCCGTATGAGTATGCGTGTTCGAAATTTTAATTAGTATTATAAATTATTGCCCACGGTGTAGTAATTAAATGTGCGTGTATGTGTGTGCGTATCAGGTGAGCCAGCGCCAAAGATAAAGCTGAATTTTAGCCAATTAAACTTGTATGACAGAAGCGCTCAACCCAACTCACCCCGAAAAAGGAGCCCCGAAAAATCCAGCAACTCATCCACAAATCTCTGGGCTAATTCATTGGCTGATGCTGGCTAAATATTTCGTTTAAATTTGCATGCTAAAATCACCCGAATTGTGTGGCATTTGGCATTGATTCGCCTTTGATTTGATTTGGACAACGTCAATTGAATTTGGCGATTTCTTTTTTCATTTTTTTTTGCTCAGCCATTGCTAAGCTGCTTAGCACGCCCCCGCCTCCCCCATTCTGCCACGCCCTTTTGTCACATGTGTCCGGGCAGTGGGAATTGCATTTTTCTTATCGCCTTTGCTAGCCATGCAAATGGCAAATCGCAAATGGCAGATGGCAGAGAGCGGGCAAAAAGGACGAGGATAGAATGACACAAAGGCCACAGGAAAAGCAAAGAGCCAACCGAACACTGAATTCAATTTGTGCACTGAAAGTGCTGCAAAATGAACAGAGTCAGTCCCACCAGCAAAACCTGATCGGGATAAGCAATGCGAGTTGGAAGCTCGCAGCCCGATTTCAATCATCATTTGACTCACTTTATCATATTAAAAATTTATTGATATTCGCCCAAAAGACCCATAAAATACTTCAACACATTTGCCCCCGAAAATGGCAGAAGACGACGAGGTCGAACGAGAAACAAAAAGAAAGCTTTGCGTAGCAAAGGAAAATTCAATAAATTGCCTGGCTCGACATAAAATAATGCTGCATTATAGACTTTAGCCGCCCGCGGCAAAGTAACCGCCAAATGTTGCCCTGGAGAGCAACCAGCAAACCCAACAATAATGACAACAAAAGCAGGAACAGTGTGGAATCGATGAGCATACAGCAACCTTGAATGTCCTTTATTGTCGGTGAGTTCGCATTAGTCAGTTCGTTCTGTTGGAAGTACTTATAATATTTGTAAAAATTACAAAAATCTTTTAAAAATATTTCTAAAATTTTTTTTAAAAAATTTCAATGTTTTTATACACACACAAAAATTTGATTGGTAAAATCGACCTATACGGATAGTTACGTAACTATGCAAAATAGTTACGTGTATTTTATTTTTCCTTTGGGTGTGTGTCTTTGCTAATTGTGTGTATTTGTTGTTGTGAAAGAAACTATTTAATTAGTAGAATTGACAATTTTTGTGGTTGGAGATGGTTTGACAATTATATTTGTTAATTTTACCAAGTTTTTTTTGTGTGTATATAGCAAAACTATTATATTGATTTTCATTTCAATATGATTAATTGTTTTTGGTTTGGTTTGAAAGAATAAAAATAATCGCAGTATTAAAATTTTAAACAAACCCAAACAAAGAACAACTGTATTTATAAATAAACACAATTTTCTTTAAAATTTCGCCAGCAAAAAACACTGGAACTGGCTTCGTTAAACGTATAATTTCAACAAATTTCCAAATTCGCATACATTTGAAAGAAATGCAGACGAATTCGGAACCGTTTGTTTACTTTTCAATGTAAACAGAGAGCAAAGCATCGCAATCGGTGGTCTCATAAATGTTTGAATTTCAAACGAACTGGAAAGAGTATGCCGCCATCGAGGGGTAGGCCTCCGAATTTGGCTTTATCTCTGCTACGGGTAATTCAAATTGTCGCCGACGAAACAATGACAGTGTCAGATGGAAAGACTTGAGACTGCGACTGCGACTGCCGACTGTCGGCTGAGGGACCCCTTCAGGAATCGATTGCTATTTATGTTTTATGAGACGTAAAATGATTGAGCCAAACGGAAGGCGGCAATCCAAAAAATGCCAAATAAAAGCGGGTAGAACTGGGTTCGTTCTTCGATGGGTGGCGGTTGGCGGGTGGAAGTGGGCCCGAGACAGCTGCAAAAGTTTATCGCCAAGGCAGACCGCATTAAATGCGGGACACACGCACATTTACGCATCCCGACGTCAGATAAAGGCGTACGTTTATACCATAGTGTGTGCAATGCTCGGGGAGGATGTCCGCTATCAGGAAAAGCGTTTGCCTGACGTTGATGGAGGACAGCAGGGGAGGTGGGAGGTAGGGTGGGAGTTAGGCGGACCGGGGAAAAGCGTGTAAATTACAGCCGCCAGTTTTTCTCGTTTTTCGGCTCCTGTCCTTTGTGTGTATATCTTGAAAAGTTTGGCGTGTGTTGTTGTCATGACGGCTACCATCTTAACTTGATGTGGTGTTAAGCATTGTTGGTGTTGTTGCTGCACTCGAAATGATGAACTGACAGATTTCTCCCTCTTTACGAGTATGTCTGTTTGTGTGTGTGTGTGTGTGTGTGTGTGGTGTCCTTTCTTTAAGTTACTTTAATACTCTGCTTCGACAATAATCCCCGAAATTGTGATTGAAAACTGCGTTTTCCCAATTAATCTTAATTAGTCAGTTCTGTCTTGTCCGCATTCATCGATCAAGCAAATTCCCCCGCACACAGTATTAAATATTTACTCGCCTACATACAGAGTGGGGGTTATTGTAACGCTAATGACTAAATAATTGATCGAAAAGTAATCCCGACTGAGCAAAGAGCATAGAAGAAGAACATCCAGCCGTAATGCAGCTTTTCAATTTGCTAGACCAAAAATGCCGCTAAGCGGCTTACGGTCGCACGTGTGTGTGTGCGAGTGTGTGTGTGTGCGGCTAAGTGAATAAAAATCTTTTTGCACAATTCATTAAACGCAAATTATGCCCCAGAGATGGTGCTGCATTGTGCCCGGCTGCCTCCTTCCATTTTTTCTCTTTTTTGATCGTATTTGTTTGCGCGGCACACGCGAGGCATACGAATTTAATATGAGCTCGCACAGAAAGCCGAATCCCCAAAAAGGATTCACGCACACATGCAAAGTGGAACTCAGAGGAGAGACAGAGAGAGAGAGAGGGAGGTGGAGAGACAATGAACCCGAAGGACGCGACTGAATCAAGGTAATAAAGCGAGCCTCCTTTTTGCACAACTTGCCACTTGTTGTTGTCGCGCCTAACAAAACTTTTGCCCGCTGGCGAAGCGGAGGAAACGGCCGCGATATAGATAAATACAAGTTGACAGGACAATTTATTGTCACACTTAGCGCCCGGCCATTGTTATGTAAAAGAGCCATCGCCATCGCCCAATGGGGCGGATGCTTTTTGGCATTGCGTATACGCACCACTGGCAGCAGGCATGAAGCGCATTCGCATTGACGTCACGTTGCAGGCGCCCCTGTTCGTGTGCGTGAGTGTGTGAGTTGATTTGGACACCAGCAGGTGGCAATGCTGCTGTAGGTTGCACACAAAGAAATCGGACAATCTTGAAATATGAAATGGATAAGCCAAATTTCAGGAACAAAGCTACATAAATGTGATTGAAGTCAGTTGAAAGTATATATATTCTCATTTAATCAAATCTGATGGGTCGAAAATAAATAAAAATGTTTTGAACGGCCAAAAAAAAAATTTGTATCTTTTGCGTTAAATATTTGTTATCATTTTTTGTGTCTTTTAATTTAATTAATTTATTAAATGAATTAACCTATAATCTACAAGACTAAGGGTGTAGTTAAATTTTAAAAATATCCGCTACTCTTCCTTTTTGTTTTCAGTGAGCCTTTCTTCCCGGTGTGCAGTGTACAGTGGGCACGTGCTGGGGATAAGCAGTCCGGCCATCGGCCGAAGGACACGCACCCCTGCTCCGACTCTCCCTGCGGCCGAGTTTGCGAGTGTGCGAATCGTTTTATTGCAGGATGGTCATGCAATATGTATAAGCTGATTGCCGGCAGTCCAGCATAGCAGAGGAACAAACAACCGACACAATTACGGCAGCAATCTTAAACAATCATTGACAGCCTCCTCGTGCGCAACTATGGTATTTTCCAACAGGTACTCGTATGGCACTCGCCCGCCTTTTCATCGCTGGCTCCGTTGTCTTTGCATGTCAAAGGATCAGAGCAGCCGTGTGGCCTGCCCCAAAGATAAAAGCTCAAATTGAAATTCCAATCGGGTGCTCCACTCGGGCCAAAGCCGTGCCAGTGCTGGCTTTTTATTCGCCTTTTGTTGCCCCAGTCGTTGTTCTTGTTTATTGAAACAACGGAGCAACAATAAATTTTGTAGCGCATACTTCAAATGTCAAATGCGGCAGCGATAAAAATTTCTTTATTGTACCGCACCCGAACCCTAACGCTCGTACGATAACATATCCGCCTGTGTATGCTGGCCAAGACCTCCGGCCCAATGCATTCCCTTTTGGCCAACTCGGTCGGACTCCTCCAAACTGTTTGGCTTTGACAGTTTTTGCAATTTATATTTATTTCGAGGGCTGCACAAACCATCGGATACGCATAAGTAAACCGACCCCGGCCCCCAATCGCCCGACCCTGCATAAATTAAGATAATCGCGTTTAGTTCGCCCGACTTCGTATGCGACTTCGGCTTCGGCTGTCAGATACTTAGCTGCATAATTTATGGCCACGTGAAGTGGCGAAACCTTTCAACCGGCCGGAACTTTAATTTTGTGTAATTGAACTCCAGCTGCGGTGTTCCCATAATCAATGTTGACAACTTCAATGGGTTAATGGCTAGCTGTTCGCTTAATGAGTTAATGCTCAGGACGCCCGCCGGCAAGTTCGCTGTGAGTGGTACACAGTGAAAAATGGGTCCTACAATTATAAATACAAATGTTTGTAGAGTTTTTATAAAAATACCTTTTAGGTGCTTAAACAAAAAAATATAATATTGATCTTACTTAGTTAGAATTCATAAAAAGATGCTTACAATTTTTTGCGAACTTTGTTTTAAACTTTAGTATTTGATTCCGAGGTTTTTTAACTTATTATTCAAGGCCGAATTAAAAGCCATAGTAAATGAGTATTTTGCGATTTTTACGCTCAAGAAAAAGCGGTTTTCACTTAACATCTATTTCTCAGTGTAATTCTAATCCATAAGAGTAGTTGGCAGGAATCACTGAATTGAAGTTTTAAACCGAAACTTCTTGGCCCAATTCAGGGTAGCAAGGATTATTTGCATAAGTATGTCGATTCGAGCTGGACGAGTTCATTGCAGCACGTGCTGCCCATGCTTAAGCACACATTGTGGTCTGAAGCCCTTTGACCTTTGCCAGGCAAACTGGACATCGGACCGGTCTGGTTATTATTTTAATGGCCATTTGAAGTGGCTGCTGTTGTTGCTGTTGGCAATGACCAGGCCATGATTTTAATGCCAATTTAATATAATTTTTATGCTCGGCCCTTGGCCAGGCTCTAAATACGTGCCAAACGAAACCGAATCGAATCGCATCGCATCGATATTGCCGCAATGATTTGGCGTATTTACTCGTGAACACAGAGGAAATGGCAGCATATCATGCTGGGGATATTAAACGGAAATCGATCGATGCTTTTCTGCCATGGTTACGGGGGGCAAAGCCAGACAGACTGACACTTGGTCAGCTCTGATTTTATTTTCCTGTGTCCACAGTCAAATTGAATCCGCGTATGAAATTAATTTTCCACAGCCCCGCTGCTCAGGCATAATAATTGAGGGAGAACGTAAGTTGTCCCTTTTTGCCGTTTGGCCAGACCTAATTAAATGCAGCTGGAAAACAAAAACCTACCGTTGACTCGCTCAAGAAGGCGAGTGCAAATTGACAAACTTTTCGGAAACTTTTCGAGTGGCAACTGGTGGGGGATTCAACATGTGGAAGGAGCATTTTTTAATTAAAATTTTCTCACATAAGGGAAATGCCGCTGTTGCCACTCGTAGTTAGTTTTCACTGTAATTAGCCGAGTTGTTAGTCGAATTCAGCCGCAGTTCTCCCACCTCTCATTAACATACATTCTCCTAATTGCAGGGATAAACTTCTTCCGGCAATGGAGCTTACTTTTTATGCGGATTCACCCAGACTCCAAGCCACTTCTCATCAGTGTCATCAATCAGCTTCAAAAAGGCGAAGTAGTTTTTGTATGGCATGCCAAACTAGGAATAAAAGCATGAAGATCTGGGATAACAACCAAATACTGCTTTAACTTGTAACCTAAATATTTAAGTGTATGGGCTGTTTTAAGCGGGAAGGTTAAGTTTTTATTTCTGCTACAAATCAAAGAGGTATAGCATTTTTTGTTTACTTTTGATAATTATTTTGTATATATCTATATGTTAGCAAGGATGTTTAGTAAAGATTAGATGGTTTCGTTTCTTACGTTTTTTGTTTTTAAATCGATAAATAGTTTTGTAAAATGTTATCAAATGCTGATTAAACAATGCGAACTGTTAGACCTTTGACTTCATATGGAGGTGGGTTCGGATCCTCTGGAGCCGTAGCTTGGGGTACTTCCTTCTTTTCATCAGTTTCCACAGCCTTAGCTTGATCTAAAGGTGGATTTAAGGGGGCTGTGTTGATGTCCGCAACGTAGACCCTGTATATCAGACCACCCGTGACCACAAGCATAGCTGAAATTTTTAATTTTTACAATTAGTTTAAAACATCATGTTTCATACAAATTAACTTACAGATATACAAATATATTACACAAAAATCCAGTAAAGGCCGCCAGTAACGTTCTCGGATTTCGTAGATAAGTGATGCGATGAAAATCACTAATGCACTAAGCCAAAGAAGACGAATGTTGGCTCTGTGTTGCTTTTGGGTCATCAAAGTTCCGAAAATAAGAACTCCAGAAGCGCAAATTATTAGAGCCCTTCCACACTTTGCCGGCTCTGAACGTGCTGTAGGAGAGTTTAAAAATTAACCTCATTAATTAATTAACCTCAGAAAACATATGTATTTTTACCCTCCGGAAGCACCCTTGCAGGATCTGCGGCCACAAAGAGATTGACCAGGGCAACAGTCAGTTCCAGTTTTTTCCCCATGAGATACATTTCGCTTCCACAGTTCGATCTCAACTGAACTACGAGAAGGCCCCCTGATACTTGGGAATTCTTGTATATACAAACAAGCTAATACACAGATACCTTAAAAGTAAACAGAGAGAATAACTCTTGACTGGACACACTTTCATAGAACGGCTTGATTTCTTTTCTCAACTCATTTGACACCGAGTATAAAAGGGCGGAAACCTATGAAAAGTTCATACGACAAAATGAATGCATAACTAATTCGACAACACACACTCGCTCGCACATTGTGCATTCATGTTTATTTGATGGATGAACTTTTCGACACTTTGTGCATTAGAAAGTTTTACTAGTTTGGACTTTAGTGGCAATTATATTTACATTCAGCCAACTCTGGCTCTGAGCTCTTAAGTTTTTCGGCTTTGACGCCGGGCTTAAACAGGTGACGGTTGCGAAAGATTCCTGGGCTAAAAACTTTTCCAACTTTGAGTTTTTAATTAGAATTTGTTTCCACCACCGGAACTCCGACGTTGTGGAAATACCCATACCTTTGGGGCAATGCATCACCAGTAATAATAAATAAAATACTTTTAGGAAATTCCGTGCAAGAATTGAGTGGATAATTTATGAATATTTTGTAATTAACAGGCGAGAAATTTATCATAAATTTCCATATAATTGCATTTTTATGGCATCAAGTTTTGGCCTCGTTCCCCATAGCCATTATAAATAAACGTGACGGGAGAGAGTGTTTGGAACAACATAAAGTCAGTGGGTGTAGTCAGTATTTTGGTTATTTTGGGCTCTCATTCAGAAGAGTATTTCAACCACGTTGTTCTGCTACATTCTGCGCCGTGCTCTCACATTCTCATAATATTTATAGGTTTGTTTATTATTTCTCTTCTTGTTGGGTATGTGTCCTATATCAATAGGATTTATAACATCATTTCGTAAGCAAAAGCTTGAAACTACTTTCATATAATTATAGATTTAATGATTGTGCTTGGAAAAATGAAAACTATAGCTCAACCTTGATTAAAACAATCTAAATAATGTCAAGTTTATTTATTATCACATTAGTATTCATAGAAAGGGTATTTTATTTATTGTTCGATTTTTTATTGTGCCCTCTCCGTTCGTATATTAATTTGCCAGTTTATTAAGCGTAAATATAAAAATTGCGCAGAACTTTGACCATTAGGCGAGATCTTTGCTCTTCAGATGATTCACGGGTCACAGTTCGGGCCACGCCCATATTTCAAAGATACTGATTTTTCACCAAACTTGGCCCTGTGCAAATCTCAAGCTGAGTGCGTCGAAATGTTGCTCATTTATTTCATTTAAATGCGCATTTAAATCTATTTAAAACTCCACATGAGCCAGTCACAAACCCACGCCGCACAGAGGCAAAATGGGATAAAGGGCAAATAAAAGGCAACGGGGCAGGACAACGCCTGACATGAGCTGAGGGATTCCATCTCCAGCTCCTTCTCCCTCTCCAGTGGCTCACCCTGCCTCGCCGGCACCCACTTCGTGCCCCATCTTTCCCACTCAGCATGATTTAACGATAATGAAGGTATTTACGAGTTCAGCCTCAGCCCGGGACTTGGGCCCAGCATTCTTTTCTTTTTGGTCCGGGCCAAAAGCAAAACTCATCATAATCCAGCGGCAGCAAAAGGTTATCCAAAACACACAGCGGCACATTCGGGGACTTGTATCTACGTGTGTCCCGGCACTTGTGAGATGTTCTTGCCAAACTTTTTTGTTGACGCCGTTGATAAGGACAACAACTACTCAAAGCCGCCAGCTGAGCCCGAGCCCGAGCCCCAAACCCCAAACGCCAAGCCCCAAAACCCGAAAGCGCCGTATATATTTATGGATTTAGGCCAAGGTGGCTGCCAAGCCACCAGGCGCACATTGCTTGCCAATAAAACTCAATTTGCCATAAAATTGTTTCACAGTCAACATAATTACAACAGCTAAAGACGAGCATAAATTTGATTTTCCAATTTACGATTAGGCGGAGCTCCATTTTCAGTGCCATTTAATATGGCCGGGCGATGAATGCAAAATGTACACAAAAATATTAATATCTAAGCGTGGCGAATTTAATTTCATTTCTAGGGCAAACACCTTTCGTTTATCGCCTCTTCCCTCTCACTCGCACTTAGCTCCTTCTCGCTCTCTCCCAGCATATTGCATATTTTATTGCACCTACAGCGTTTATACGACGCCCATTTCATGAAGAGGGTGCAAAAACACAGTTTCATGAATTCGATAAGTCACGAAAGTTGTTTTTTTGTTAAATGATAATCAGTTTATGTCACAGCAGAGAAGCCAGAAACTGCCGCTCCTATTTCAATTCCACGAATTCAAGATTTCATGAAACTCATGGCATAAACATATTAGCTGTCTGTTCTCAACAGAGATCTACTTGGTCACTCCGCGGATTTTATTGTCCTGCTCATCGCAAAGCTGCCACCTGAAAAGCCCGAGGGTTTGGCGCAGGTCTTAGTGCTAGTTAGTGGGAGTAAGAGCAACTTAGCCTGGCCAAAATCGCTTACGCCGCTGACGTTCTTAGCTTCTTGTTGTAAAAAAACTTGAGAGTTCGGTGTTTTAGTAATCAAACGGATTGGCCAGTTTAATATCCAATAAATTTGGAACTATTTCAAAAGCTCAAATGTGTCTTACTCATATTTCTGTTAATAGATTTATACATAGCCAAATTACCATGAGGTAATGGGATTGAGTTGACAATCTTTCGAAATTACCAAATTAGAAGAAGTTGAGGCTCACTTCTCACTAAAGAGCCAGTGTGTAAAATTGCATAGAACGTTATATTATAATTTATTTATATTTAACGAGGTGATTTTATTATATTGCCCTTGGAAACGTCAAGCAAATCACTATCATATTTCACTCAATACTAGATTTCGTATCAAGTGAAATTCGTTACAAGTTTGGCGCTGGGGAAAACATTGGAAGTGTGGAAAAAATAAAAACAAGAGGATACTGTAACGGGCGAGGCCCAGTTAATTGCAAGTCCTTGAGATGCATTCGCAATCGAAGTTTTCTTTCTTCAGTTAAGTGCAGTAGGAGGGTGGGTGGCAGGCAAATGGAATGAAAGTGCCAGCCCTCGAACAAACGACACAGCAAAGACAATGGCTCACTTACGGCTCTCAGCCCGCTGGCTGTTGGCCAAAATGCATTTGGGCAAGGAAATCCCCTGCTGATTGCCGCTGCTTTGTGGCGGATCCCACAGCTTGCTGGCATTATCCGAATAATCGCAATCACCAGAAAGATGCCTTGGTGCAGCATACGTTGCGTATGCGCAACGGAATGCCTGGAATATGCCTGAAAGGCATTTCATTTGCGCCCCCGTTTGTGTTGCACATTTTCAATTATAATTATTAACGGATCGCTGTTTGACTTTGGCTTCGTCGGGGGAATTATTTGCATTGTGTTTTTCCGTTTGTTTTGGCTTTTTTTTGCTGTTTTGCTCGGCTCTTTGGCGAAATCACCTGAGTAATGCACTTGATGCTTGCGCAATTTCCCCCTTGCATTGTCCTTGCGCGTTCTGCATTATTTTTCTCTACTCCCACTACCAATTGCTGTTGTTGTTATTTCAAGTAGTTGTTGCTGGGCGGGGCACTTGTAGTTGCGACTGCTGTTTTCCCCCCATTTCGCCAAAGGCAACTTTTAACATTTAATGATGCTGCTTTGTATTTTAATACGCTTTGCCTGCTTGGCATGCTCATGCCGCACAGCCGACCGCCCAGAGCCCACCTGCCCTCTTTTTTTTTCTACCCATGTTACCGCATCCCCCGTCGCTGCCCTTCAACCAGCACGTGCCATAAGCAGCGCTTTGAAAACTTTTAAGTAGACAAGCCGTGTTCTCCGCCCCGGAGGTTGCCCATCCTTTCAACATCTTCTATTACTCGTCCTGCCTTTTGCGCTTTAAGTTGTCTGCTCAGTTCCAATTTTTCCAGCCGCCTGCCAAGGTGTTTGAAGCAATTTGCGTCGCCCGTCTCGGGTTGCAGTTGTCCGTCCGTTTTGTCGGCTCTCTGCTCGTCCTGGCCACGTCCTTGACAGCAACTCTTCGGCTTGGTCAACCCCCCACCCCCGAGAAGAGTCCACAAGAAGCCACCCACCACCCACCGCCTCTCTCGGCGTGTGGTGTCCAGATTGTGCCAATTTCACCTGTTGCCCGCAGGGCCAACCGGACAAAAATACACTACGGAAAATATGAATTATTGTGGTTCTTCAAGACCCAGTTAACTCGTTAGTCGTGACTTGATATACGCTCCAAAAATCTTGTATCGAACACACCTATGTGGAATACAGAAGTAGTTGATTAATTCTATACTAACCCTAGCTGTGAAGTCCCATCATATTTCACCCAAAGATCACAACGTATTTATTCCAAAACATATTTTAATATGGTAATTTGATGGAATTTGATAGTTCATGTTTCTTATCCATGGGCGAATACACAGTTGTAAAGTGAGAGGAAATGTTGTATTCAAAGAAATATTTGGCTTAAACCAACATTTTTATTGGCTTTGTTTGATTTTAAACCATTTATACTTCATTAACCTATCCCCCATATCGTCACTACTAACTTTATCGTTTCCACATTTTCTCAGGTGAAAATGATGGTCTTCACATAAGTGGCATTCACAAGGAAATACTTAGGGAACTACAATTGATTTAAATTATTCTTCTTTATTCTTAAAAGTTATAATACTTATAATCAGAGGGTGATCAAAAGTTTGAATACCCATAAATCAAACCACTTGAGTAAGAAGTGATAGGAACAGTATCCTGTACTAAAATAGAAGAAGCTTTACGTTAAACCTACACTCAAAAAAAAAACAGCCCGAAATCGCCATTAAATCAAGAAATTCGCCATGAATTTCAGTCGATGGCGATTTACCGTATTTTTTAGAAAAGAATTTTCTAAAATTTAGGAAAAAAATTACTGAAAAGCAGAAATACCTTTCTAAAATCATGAAAAGTTGCCATCAAATTGAGAAATTTTCCTAAAATCCAGAAAGTACTTTTCTTGAATATAGAATCTTTTTTCTTAAATTAAGAAAGGACTTTTTTATTTTTAGAAAATTTTCTTTATTTAAATAAAATGCTTACATATTTATTTTAATATTTTATTTCCTAAACAAGAAAGGGAAAAGAAAATAAAAAAGACGAAAAGAAAATTATTAATATTTCCTAAACAAAAAAGGAAAAGAAAACAAAAAAGATAAAAATAACATTATAATTATTTCCTAAACAAAAAAGAGAAAAGAAAACCAAAAAAAGAAAAAATAGCATTACAAATATTTCCTTAACAAAAAAAGAAAAGAAAACAAAAAAGGTAAAAATAAAACTATTAATATTTATATTAAATATTTAATATATTATTATTAAAATTTACTTACTTACTGCCAAATTATCAACAATACCTGAAATTGAAATTATTCCTGCAATCGAAAATAAAAATTAATATTAGAGAAGGATGGTATTTGCGGCCTGCAATGTTATTAATAGCCAAATCTATTAAAATAGTTTGCCCTTTGCTTACCATACATTTTTACTTACTTACCAAATTTATATTAAAATTTAGTTCAATTGCTTACCTATAAATTGCCTCTTAGAGGGATCGCACTTTAACTTTCTTAAATAGGCTCTACATAAACTTATTACTTTGAATGCTCATCCAAAACTGAGCGCAAGGGTTCAAGATGCAGCGCAACGCAAGCAACTCTCTCGCGAGAGACTGCATTTCCAAAACAACAACGCAATAAAAGTTACAGCTACGCACAAGAAAATTCTCGATCATACACACAAACACACATAAACATATACATACGCCAAAAACTGTCAACGCGACGCGCCGCGGACTAACCCCATGTCTTCTCCTTTTTCGTTTCGAAGAAAGAATGAGAAGCATAACAGAAATAAAAAAAGTTTTTCTTAAATCTATGGTGATTTTCTATTTCTACTTTTCTGTTTTCAAGAAAAAAGTTTTTTTTAATTCAGAAAAATTCTTTAAATTAAAAAAAATGTACCGTGTTTTTTATGGCGACTTTCTAGATTCTAGGAAGGGATGAAGTACATTTTTTCTTAATTTAATGGCGAAATCGCCATTAATTTAAGAAAACTTTTGGAGAGCAAACTAGGAAAAAAACACAATTGATTTAAGAAAAAAAATCATTTTTCTAAATTTAAGAAAGGTTTTTCATAAAATTCTGTTCCTATGGTCTTTTTTCCTAGATTCAAGAAAACAATTTCTAAAATTCAGAAAATTTTCTAAAATTAAGAAAAAATTTCATTTTATGGCGATTTTCTAAAATTAAGGAAAAAAAATTTTTTGAGTGTACCAAGCTTTAAAATTGTTGCACAGTCTGAATTGCTAAGATACATTTGATAGTGCAAACGGTTTCTTTATGTGCATTCCTCCAGCGGTTTGCAAAGCGAAAAGTTTTGTGGCGGTTTCAGCATTGCTTTAAACCCCCTTGATGAGGGGAGTGCGGAAAATCGCTGGTTGAGGGAACTCTCCGCACTTTGGCGGAAATGAGGTGCATGTGCTGCGCCTCCTTTTAATGCATTTCCAATCTAAGTTGGCCGCAGTTTCAGTGCATTGTGAATAGCACCCGTCCCAGCGAAACGGAACGAATCGAAACGTTACAGTATGAAATGAATGAAAACTTTCTGCCACTTTCGAAATCACAAAGTAATTGCAATTCGAAGGAGAATTGGCGAACAATTTACGAAATTAAGTTCTGACAAAGTTTCGGCGAAAGGTTTAATGCGCCCGCTGACGTGGTGGGAAACTGGTTCGGGTTCCGTAACTTTCGAAAAGGGCCGAAAGGCATCAAAGTTCCCAGCCCATTTGATGGCAGGGATGGATGGTTGCATCCTGACCTACTCGAAACCGCTTGCCACTCGGGTGCTGGGGTCAATCTGCATCACGGAATGCAGAATGCAGGATGCAGGATGCTCCCTCGCAAATGCAAATGACGCTGCATGGGACACATAGTCATTACAAATTAATTTCACACGTGAGTAAGTCGCAGCAGCTGAAGCATCCCAGTAAAATCAGCCAAGACATCGAGCAGAACGAGGGAAGACAGCCCGGGGCACATCGCACATCAGGCATAATGTCAGTCATATGACATTCAATTAGGAAAGTTGTTGCATCTTGATGAGTAAATGTGCCATATAATGTGTGCCAGGCCAGCCATTCCAGATGATGGGTTTATCCCCTTTCCTTCAACCAAGTGTCACATCATCGACGTTGATTGGGGGAAAGTTAATGCACTTCGGGTATAAAAGGCAAATGAAGACCATGAGTTTAATTTTGAATACCTTGAAATACCTTAAAAAATGTGAGCAAAACAAAAGTCTTGAAGAGCTGAGCAATGAAATATTAATTTGCTTGCCGTTCAAAAAATTAATAATAATAATACAAATTACATTTTTTTTGATGTATCATCAAACTTCAAAATTCCATATAAATAATTGCAAGGAAATACTTAGGGAACTAAAATTTATTAAAATCATATTTCATTATTCTTAAAAGTTATAATCCCATTAGGTTTTGCAGAAGTGCTGTTGATAGAGTAAAATATTATTAGAAAATATTTTTTAAATTTTAGATTTCTTACGTTTCCCAGAAACATATACATACTTAATACTTAAAGAACTTTCTTTCTCTGCAAGCCAATGCCGACTTTTCAGCAGTGGCTGTTGTATAAGTCGGGGCGCCACATGGTTCGCTTTGAGAGCCAGTTCGCAGAGCTTAGTTATCGCATCCCTGGTCGCACTTCCGCTGCGAATCAATGGAGCTCAGGTGGGTTTCTGGGATTCAGGTGAGCAGTGTGTGCGAGGGAGTGGGATTGGGGGTGAGAATGGACAATGGCTGGCCGGAGCTGCAGCGGTAAATCTGCTTCACTCACCTAAATTGCAGCTGCAACAAAGCGTATTCCTGCAACGCCCGCCCGCCCCCGTCCATTTATCACAATGGACGGTTGCTGTGGTGGCGATAGTCGGTGGGTGTCCTTGCTGAAATTTAATTGTTGCATTCGGCCAGGGACAGGATGTGCGTTAGTTGATGGCCAGACACCTGCTTAGCTGGCACTTCATCTATCCTGTGCAATCCTGTTCAGCTTCCTCCCTCGCTGCATTTCGCTCCTGACTCCCTGGTTCAATCAACTGGCAATTTTTTGTGCACTACTGCTGCTGCTGCTGAAGGGACTTTCGGGCGAAATGAAAATGCCAAGAATATATCCCCTCGTTAAATATTACACATCAGCAGCAGAAGCCGTTTCAGCTTCTGTTCCCTGCTCCCTGCTCCCCTCCTTCCCCAGTTTCGGTTTCAGCTTCCTGCGACTGCTGCAGCAGCAGCAGCTTTTACAGCAATGAAAACAACGCGAATCGTTTTTATTAAAAATTTCATTTTCATTTGCAAAAGCGAAAATGTGGCAAATATGAAATATGAGCAATAAATGGGCAAACGTCCATCAACATCCTTGAGCTTCCTTCTTCCATCCGCCGAGTGCTACTGGACACCACTTGCAATAATGCTCTTTCGCCGGCGGCCAAAAAAAATACGAGTAAAATATAAAAAAGGAAAGTAAAGACAAATAAGCGTCGGAGTTCGAAGAATTAAAATTACACAGACCAGTCGAAGAAAAATATGCGAAAGCCAAGGCAAGCGGAAGTGGACCAAAGAAAACATTGCGTGGCAAATTATTAAGGCCAGCAGGAAGGAAAAGTGCCGGTCTATACAACGGTTATAAGGATTCCGCACGAAATTAAACGGAAAAAATCGAAACGAATACACGGGCAATAAGCTCATGATATATGCACACAGGAACAATGTACGTGAATTGCAGTGGTTATCTTGAAAATATATAGGTTTTATCAAAAATACATTAATCAAACAAAAGTTCTGATATATTGTGTTATTAAAAATTGTCTTATTTTTCTTATCAATTAAAATATTTAAAAAATAAACAGTGTATACACCATTTGTTAAACTAAAATTTAAAAACTATACACACTAATTATTTTTAAAATTAAGATATTTAAAAAAAAAACTGGGTTTTAATTAAAATTGGTATGTTAAGTTTTCAGAAAAGGCAATCCTAGCTAATAGAAGGAAAAAAGTAACGTAAAAATAAATGTTGTAAAGAGTTATAAAAATAAAAATGCCTTTCCTAGACCGCTAATATTTCTAGCTTATTCTTTTCAGTACTGTGCAATTTGTAACACATTAATTGAAGGCATTTACGGACGTATTTTGCTGGAGTGTTGGGCCTGTCCAAACGTCGGCTGCCAAAGTAATATGGCAGAACAATTTTTGATTAATTTAGAGCCGCGGGCAAGGCTCGCTTTCCATGACCAGCACACACACACTCTCGAGTGGGAAAAGTGGCCGGGGAGATGGGGAAACTCGAGTGAGCTCGAAGCGCCAAGCACCGCATTCTGTGCGCAATTAGCCTCACAATGGCCGAGCGCGTCAAGTGAGTGGCTCGCTGGCTGGCGGCGTGGAAAACTGGCTGCCAGAACGTCGCCAACAGGTAGCAGCCAATGCCAATGCCACTGCCACTGCCAACCAGCAGGTGCGACACCCGGCCGAAACCCAAACGCAGAGCACATACTCGGGCAGCACTTAAAATTTAAAGCGTTTCGAGTGTAATTGCGCGGTTGCCGTTAACGAGCCGCTTGTTAAAGTCCAGCGACGCCAAAAAAAAGTGGAAAGAAAAACGCACGAGTAAGAAAGGAGAAGAGACCTAGAAGACCGAACCCAAATTGCCCTATTATTTTCAGCTGAAAACTGTTAGCACACTCACTTATATAACTAGGTAGTAAGGCCTTAGAGTAATTTAAAATAAATTGACCATAAGTTTTTAATATATATAATCAGTACATTTAACAATTTCACATTTACTACACGGAAAAAAAAATACGGCGGGATCAAATCGATAGCCGCATGGTACATTTCTGGTATTTTCATCATACAAAACTGGTAAAATCGATATTAAATAATATTATTTTGCCGAAACTCGAAATAGAGCGTGATAGCGCTTAAAGACACATGAGTGCTCTTTACATTTTGAGCAAATCAAAATGATATGCCGCATATCAAGTCAATATTCTTACCACGTAATATCAAATTAATCATCGTTTCATATCATTTACAAAACACAAAAATAAATGATCAAATCGATATGCGCATGGTACATTTCTGGTATTTTCACCATGAAAAACTGGTAAAATTCTTATTAAATAACATAATTTTACCGAAACTCGAAATAGAGCGTGATAGAGCTTAAATATACATAAGTGCTCTTTACATTTTGAGCTAATCAAATTGAGATGCCGCATATCAAGTCAAAATTGATACCACATAACATCAAGTTAATCATCGTTTCATATCAAGCTGAGCTCAAGTACCTCCCGAGAAAGGGTATAACACGACTGAAAATGGTTCGGGGGAAGCTCTGGAGCAGAAGGCAGGCTCTGTTTTTAACCCGTTAAACGTTAAACGTGCTGATGAAGATGGCGACGGGGGATTGGATTGGAAGGCAGGAACCGCGGAAATTGTTGCTGCCCGCTGCGCTGAAAACGAAGGAATTATTCTACTGCTCCGCTGAGTGCATCAGACCAGGACCTGCATCAGCATCAGCATCAGCAGCCGCGATGCTCAAAAGGTGACCAGCGACATGGCCATTATGGAACTCGATTCCTGGCCAAGGTTCCTCCTTATGCTTTTGTTGATGTTGCTGCCGTTGCCGTTGCCGCTGCCGCTGCCAGGGCATTAATTAACATTTCAATGGAGGACCGCAGTGGAGGAATAATTTCATTGCATTTAACTGAACGACCTTAAAGTGCTCGGGAGAATGGTAGCCACAGGAGTGAAAAGAGGTGGAAACCGGCAGCGTTTTTCTGCGCATAATTCAACTTTTTGTGGGGCAGGAGGAAATGGCTGAAAAGAAGGGGCCCTGTGGCATACAATTTGGCCGGGCATGCTGGCCAGAATTGTGCAAGTTCAACGGAAATTAAAGCAGGCCACCTCACCATAATTTACGGCCATTTCACATATGAAAACCGCAAAAATCGGATTTTTGCAGGCGTAAGAGACAACATCTGGCCAAATTAATCACAAATTGGAGCGGCTAATTGACACCTGGCCATAAAAGCAGGCCCAAGGCAATCGGTCAGCAGTCAGCAAAGTGGCCACAAGACCGCAGCCTAAACAAACAGAAACGGAGGGCCGCAAACGTCCGAGAGATAAAAAAATAACAACATGTACAGACAATGTGCAGCGGGCTCAAAAGGGTGCAAATGGAAAATAAACAAGGTTTATACCGAATCAACATGGGCTAAAGGCAGGCTTAATCGGGGGAGGATTTATGTATACATGGCTACATCTTTTTTTAAAGGTTTCCTCTGATTGATAGCCACATTGATAGATGGCCCCACAGGAGGAGTCATTTCATTTCACTGTGGCCGGCTAGTAATTAATATTTACCTCTCTCATTGTTTGGTCTTTCCACTTAGCTGAGCTCCACTTCTCTTCTTTTCTTCAACTTACAAATTACGCACTAATTAAGCAGCTTTCGCCGGCTGCCATTTTTCAAAGTCATTCGCGCACTCAACAAGGCCCTGGACTTGGACTTGGGTCAGCAAGGATCCGGACTCGTATTCCCATCCGCCGCGGCCGCTGAATTCGAATCAGTCGCTCTCACCTCAGTTGGTGAGTTAGCAGCGCATTAGGCGGCAAAAGTTAATGTGCATAATTAATTCGCTTTTGCACTTTGCCGGGCCCGAGCCCCTCGTTTTGTTTAGCGGTCGCTTTTGTTTGTTGCCCCCAGCCTGCTGCTCCGTTCGCATAAATCAAGTTGAAACGCAGAAAGAACGACACCGACGGCGACGACAGTTTTCAAGGTCATGCCTCGGCTTTTCCGCCCCAAAAAAAGAATCCATCGTACGCTTTTTAATTGTCTTTGCCACACTGACACACCAGCCATTCCTCAAGCCTAAGCTGCAAATTCAATTGGCATAACATCATGCACAATAAACAACTTCATTTGCAATATTTACTGCCAGATAATTGAAAAGCTTTCAGCCGAGGAGCCAGGCTACCGATGCTGCAGAGGGAGGCTCACATGCGCGACACGACTCGTCTAACATGCAAATGCCAAATTCAATAAACCCAATGGAAGGCAACAAATAGACCAAATTATTACATAGCCACACGCACAAACACACGTGGCTGAAACGGAGGTTATTGGGGTGAAAAGCAGACCTCCCATCACCGAAACCGCTGAGCTACTTAGCAAAAGCCCTACCGAAAAAATAAAACCCCTCTTCATGGGGGAAAACAAGACTTTTCCGACAGAAATTGAACGACAAAAGTGCGTGCAATTGGCAGCCATATTGCCATACGTAACCACCCAAAAAAAAAAGAAGCCCCCCACCAAGTGGAATATACTTCCACTTATTGCGGCCATAAGTCGCTGGGGTCGTATGCGTGATATGAGTGTAAGTTAAACAGAATGTCGCTCCCCGTTCTCCCCATTCTCAAATCGAGCATTTTCAGCTCACCCCTGGGGAATTGTGTAATCATTTCTTGACTGGAAAAATTCATTTAGCGATATCCTTGCATTCCCACTCAGCACTTCAAGTGGCATTTTTTGCATCACAAACTTAAATTTGTTCTATTTACTTTTCCACGACCACCGACCAGATCCGTTTGTTTGCCCCTATTTACCAGATTACTTTTGTTACGCCTTAGCTCTCGCCTGGGCCGGGGCTATTAATAAATTTCTCAGCTGGGAATTAACATTTACAGTTAGCTGACCGAACAACTTTGCCCGACAAACTTCAATTGCGTCACATTTATCAAATCGCTGGGCCCCTCGAACGTCGTCGGCCGTTTAAGCGCCGCCCGGGGAATTGAAGTCCGCTCCACGGACCACGGACCCTCCGAAATGTTTCGTTTTATTTGTGATTCTACACACAGAAAATACGTTTTAGAGAAACAATTATTGATTTAAAATATTTACATATTTTACAAAATTGTAAAACAAAATAAAAACGAGTGTTAATTTAAGATGACTGATGTTATGGCTAAGATAGTATTATTATTAGTATCATTATGATTTTGTCAATTTAACTATATTTAAGATTTAACAAAATAAAAATTCTATAAAAGTGAGTTGTTTTTCACCAAATCAAATCTTGCATTATCATAACTTTTTAGTTTTTCAAGGTCTTAATAATTGCAACCGGTAGAACAATTATATTTTACTAAACATATGAGTGATTTTCTTCATGGTCTCAAAACGATATCTAATTTTTATGAGGATATCACACCATTAAAAGTTAAAAAAATCCATTCGACAGAAGCGAAGATATGGCGATGCTATTTTTTTTTGTTTAATTAATTTATATATACCTATAGAATATATTCTTTAAAATAATACGTTATTCAAAATTGTCCCATTACGATTTGCAAAAAATTCCGAATAGATAGCAAAATTCCCTCAGTGCAATGCATCGCTTTGAGAGATTTCGATTTTGGCGCTGAGTAAGTGCATAGTTTACAGTTGCCATTTCACAGGACTCAGGGCTTTAAGGATTTTGCATATTTCGGCTGTTGCTGGCGCTCATAAATAATTCAAATAATTTACACGCTTACTTGAACGCTGCGTGTGTGTGGGAGTGAGTGTGTGACCCTTGTGGGTGTGTGTGTCTGCCTGTGGGTGTGTGGGTGAGCCGTATCATGTGGTTCATTGGTTTGGGCCAAAAACTGCAACCAGCGAGCAGCAGCAGCAGCAGAGCAATCAACTACGTACGATGCTGCTGTTGCAGTTAACTAAACTGAACTCAACTCAACTTTCCACTGCACACACACACACGCATGCACACAAACACACACTGATGCAGCCGCAGCAACATAAACAGAAACATCTATATAGGACTCTCGGTGGTTACTGCGGTTTGCATTTTCATATCGTACTCTCTAATATTCCCAACCAGTTGTTGTTGTTCTTCTTGTTGTTGTTGTTGCTGTTGCCTTGGCTGGCACATAAAAAGGCGAAGCTGCTGCGTTTTATGTTGTCACGTTGGCTTCAAGTGCCCCAAAGGGGGAAATCCCATTTTTCCACACACCCCTCACACACACACGCACGCACTCGAACTAGCACCACCACTAGCACACCAGTTTATGGATCAAGTAAACACAAAGAGCGCAAATGAACTTTTCTTGCTGTGGCACAAAATTTTGCAGTTTTAATTTTTGATTTCACAACGAGCAGACCCTCTGAAAACGAAACTTATATGGCTGGGTTTTGGGGCCAATGAGTCGCTTTCGTTGCACTTTAAAAGGGTAGATTTTCAAAAACAAAGTTACCATATAACAATCTTTAAAAAATGAATTTAAACAAAAGTAAACTAAACTTACACTTTTCTCTTAAATAAATTCAAAGTAACTCACTTTTGTAACAAGCTTGTCAAATTACAAAAATTAAATAAATACACAGAGGAAATTATCAAATGTTTTAGGTGCAAAATCAGGGGTGAAACATTTTAAAAAGTAAAACTCTTCACACAAATTTTATTTTACTTTGGATTTTTAAAACATTTTATTTTTATTTTTAAAACGTTTTTACAAGAAAACAGCACCTAAAATGTCGTATAATTTTCTCTGTGTAGTTATGTAGTTTATTATTTACTTTATGTTTAAGGATCTTTTCATTTATTTATATTTTGCAATCCTATTTGAATTATAGCAATTTCAAGTCCACTCTAATTTGTAAGAACGTATACAGATGGAAATTTCAACCCAATTATGCATTTCTCAGTGAGCGATAACAGAATCCCAGGAAACTTTTAATGCCAGCACAAGTTTTTGTTCCGACAGCCAGTCAATTTGCGGCATTTGGATGGAATGGACGCAGCTTATGTGAAGTTTATGATGTGCCAGTGCCTTTTAAACAGGGCGGATTGGGGCTTGGCCATTGGTTGCATGAATGTCGTCTACTCCTTTTTCCTCTTCCAATTCTGGATGGTGGAGCTCATCAAGTCCGCCGACAGTGAGTGCGGGCATTTCGCTTTCCGCTCTGGAATTAACTGATGAAACTACTAATCCCCGCAGATTATCCCGTCAAGTGGGTCTTGTTGTACGGCTTCAACGTCGCTTTCAATGTGATCACCATGATGAGAATAGTGAAAAGGGAGACTTCTGCGGTCTTCTACTGGATGTGCGAGACCGGTGCCCTCTTAATATTCCGCATGCACCACATCTATTACCACGAAGATGAGTTTTGGTTGGCCAAAGGCGAGTTGTACAAGGTGTCCAACATTGTAATCGATGGTGAGTACGATTTAACTAACACTTAAAAATAAACTTCAACTTTTAAACTTGCAGTTTACATTAGTCTTTCGATGTTGGCCATGATCTATGTAATGTGTGGGCTGCGTTTTGAGCCAGATAGAACGTTTCCCGATGAAGAAATGGTTAAGGACTGCACATTCGATACAGAGGCAGTCAAAAAAGCTGCCCAGTTGGATAGGGAAAATGATCCTAAAAATGAAATGGAAGAACTCAACCACAAGGCCTTGTTAAAACTAGCTGATCTCGAGGATGTGACTCCGCCCTTTGAAGCCACTGCCCCCGAAGAGGAAAGCCCTCCTTCCGGGACTTTCCTTATCCACGAGATCCCCGAGCCTTCAGCTCCGCCAGAGAGAAGGCTCTTCCTCGACGAGGATTTCTTCGACGAGATCAATGATATATCGCTCGACGAATAGATAGCCATAAGTTTTAGTTTCGCTGGCAGAGCAACATAAACAATCTAAATGAAAGTAAATAACATTTTCACTTGACCCCCAAAAGTCTGACCGCAACTTTTGGGCAACAAAGCCCAAAACGAAGAACAACAAACAAACAAATGGAGAAAAACTTGACTTAACTTTTCCGAGGGGCTGATGCCGGGCGGGGGTTTTTCGGCCCGGGAAAAGGGATTACGATCAAAGCGTTCGATTGAGTGTGTCAATAAATTCCTGCCAGTCGACCGAGTGTAGAACATTTGTCCGGTAGCGGCGATAAATAGTTGCCACACGCTCCTGCTTTTGAGATCCCATTTTGGCCGGAAAGTTTCGTGTGAATTTAGTGCGGCTCATTAAGCCGGGGGCAGTGTCAGTCATGTGTGTATGTTTGTGTTGCCCCCGATGCCGGTGCCGGGGCCAATGGCTTTTTGTTCAAACTTCATTAAGCTGCAGAGGAAATTGCCAATGGGCCATTGTCATTCCCGTTCTCATTCTCATTCGGAATGGTCTCATTGTCACTGCAGTGGACTTCGTTTAATAATGGCCTGCCGGGCATTTGTCAACGGGATGCTTCGCTTTAGGACCTAGGCTTTAAATGAGCGCGCTCATTAAGAAAATTAATGTTTGGGATTCATTAAAAGTGTCAAAGTGCGCACATTAAAATTATATAAAACGAAACGCCGGGGAGGAGTGAGGACTCCCGCTTTCGCTTTCGCCTTCGCTGTCGTAACGAAGCCAACGACTCGACTGTTGTTGATTTTATTAACAAAACAAAGCATTAAAGACGCATAAAATGTTGACATAGCACCGCGGCTTTGTTCCCGGCTGCTCATAAAACTGTCTCATATTGACGGCTCAAGAACTGCCGCACACAGATACTCACACAGCCCTTGGATACACACACACACACATAAACATATCGTGTTTCTTGTCGGAGCATCTCATAAAACTAAACCGCAATTCATCAGTAAATTCCTTACTTCTCGCTCTCTCTCGGCTTTCTGGTCAGCCCGTCTGCCGGGGAATATGCTACAGTTTTATGCGTCTCGTAAAATGCGAAAAAATTGTTTTTATTATAATTATTATGTTATGCATGATGACGGAGCCAGTTTATTGCACTCGCACATAAAAGTCGAAACCTCGATGAAGTGATGATGCTGTC
This sequence comes from Drosophila prostipennis, assembly GCA_037075205.1. Lineage (NCBI taxonomy): Eukaryota > Metazoa > Arthropoda > Insecta > Diptera > Drosophilidae > Drosophila > Drosophila prostipennis. The sequence continues at coordinate 2,661,915 of JBAMCJ010000601.1, forward strand.
AAACTTTATTCGCTCTTCGGTTTCTCCCCCAATTCAGAACTTACTGCTTTTGCTGCTGCTGCTGCTGCTTATCTCGGTGCCATTTATAATGGCAAATTATTTGAGATTTTCGCTTAACTTTTAGCCATTTGAAACAATGACACACGCATTGAGCCAAGTCAACAACCTTCCCTAGTGCAGCTGGATCTGTGTCCTTGCAGTATCCTGCTGATGTGGCTGCACTGATAAAAATTTACAACGATTGGAAATTATAAAAACAGTTTATTTTTAAGGTACTAACATAGAAACAGGGAATTATGTGCAAAACTGGGTCAACAAATTTAATAAAATGAAATAAAACGTTTTGTGTATGCACACAAAAAAAAATTTTTCAAAAAGACCCTAACCACAAAAAATTGTCAATTTTACAAGAATATGGGTGTGTGTCTTTGCTAATTGTGTGTATTTTTTGTTGTGAAAGTAACTATTTACTTAGTAGAATTGACTATTTTTTGTGGTTGGGGATTGATTGACAATTATAACAGTTGATTTTAACAAGTTTTTTTTGTGTGTGAATGGTTTGGTTTTCATTTACGAATTCTACTCTTTTCCTTGTGTAGCAATTAATATGAATTTATATCATAGGCATTTATACAATTGAATAATAACTATTATTTATTTAAAACTAATTAAGAAGGTAATTGTTTTCATATTTATTGATCAATATTTTTGCTGTTAAATGGGTAAAGTATTTCCCTTTTTGCTCGGTGTTTTGATACAGCTCCAAAGGGCCGCATGTCACGCACTGGAAAATGCTTAACGCTCCCCAGCAGCCACGCATAAACTCGATCCGAGGAAAAGGGAGCCACACAATGGGAGCTTTACGTGCTGGCTGCTGCGAAGGACCTCGCGTTGGCAGTTAAAGTTTCTGGCTCATTAGTATGATGCTTAAAAATATTAAATGTGTGCAACTCGAGGGTCTCGTAAGTGCACAAAGATAGCTAGTTGAGCGCACATTAAGATAGTTCCGGTTATAGAAGTAAATTGCACTCTTTGTGGCTTCTTCGGCCACTGGGAAGAAAGAAGGGCCAATCTGGGCCCACGCGTCGTATGCGCAATGGCCAACCAATTGCAACAATCAATGTTTTATTGTTGTACAAATGCGGTGGGCAGGCAAGTCCAGTGCCTCAAGCCGCAGGCCACAGAGCCAGGAAAAACCGGAGCAGGCAAATAAATGAAGGCCGTAATTATTGCCAAGGAAAATACAGACGCCGGAACGGGAGCAAAATGTCACGTACTGGCAATAAACCGCTGCTAATTTACGATGCCCCGGACTGCCTGTGGTCCTGGTCCTGATCCTGGCCAAAGTCCAGGACCAAGTCCGAGCCACTAACAAAAGGCCAAAAGACCAAAGAGACGGAAAGGCGGAAGTCAAAAGGCAAACGCCTAAGCAGTTTGGCCAACTCGAGAACTCCGGAATGTTTCCCATTACGGCCGCTGCATAGAAATGGCCATCAAATTGACGGCAAGGGGCGAACCTATCGAAACTGCCAATAACCAGGACAAAGGCCTAATGCGCATTAGCCGCCCTGGAACGTGCATTAGATATATTAAAATCGGTGGCCCAGTTGCTGGGGATCTGAGATCTGAGGATGCATTGTCCGCCATTGCGTTTTGTTTGCATCCATTAGCGGAAACGCACTGAGGCAGAACAGTGGACAGGACAGCAGATTTTCCCATTTTCCCACTTTCCCGCTTTCCTCGGGCCTAATTTCCAAAAATAATTGCGTTGAAAACCCAAAAACTCAACAGGCAGCGAAGAGCGGCGAGCGCAAAATGGATTTTCGAGTTCGAAAATGGTTTCTCTTAAATTTGTAGACTTGCCAAAATTTGCGTATAAGAGAAGGCTTTGCGGCGCCTGCGTCGGACGGGGAAAAGTCTACAGGAAAATCAGCTGGTTTCGGTAGATGGAATCAACTTCAGAACGGCCACATTGAAGCAGTTTGTCAATAGTTACGCTCAAGACGCCACGCGTCTGCCGAACCGTTTAAAGAACGCCGCGCATAATATGTTGAAGTTCTAAAAAACACTTAAAATCCGAAAGACCCAACCCCTAAGACTGAAAGCCGAAATCAAAACAAAAATAAAGCAAACAAACTGAAATATAAAGAGCAATTTAAATTCTAAGTGAAGTCCTTAAAATCGCCCACTCTCACCTTACGTTTTGTTACGAATAATTAAACAACCGAAACAAGCGAAACCCGCATAATTAGCAGGCAAACAAGAAGAAAAAACCCCGAGCCTCTTCTGAGTACTAAATCAAAAAAAGATAAATACAAATCAGCCATAGAGGAGCACACAAACCAACCAAAAACGGAAGCTGTCCCTCTGTGTGTGTGTGTGTGTGCGAGGTCCTCGGGAACTGGGGAACAACAACAACATCATCATCATCATCACTGGAATCTTCACATCCTTCGTGGTCGCCGCTGCTGTCGTCATCGTTGTCACATCGCGGCATAAATATTTATGTTGACGAATCTACCTGCGGCTGGGCGTCGCTAATGAAGCGGGCAAAATGAAAATGAAAGGACATAATTATGCTTATGTGTGAGTATAATGAATACGAATTTTATTTTGTTTTCCACAAGGCCAGCTGGGGGACCACCAGCAGTGCACTTTGTTCGTAGCGAAAATGAAAATGAAAAGGAAAACCGCTCGGGGAATTCGTGCATTTTGTTTGCCTTTTCCGTTACGGTTGAATGTCTAGGACTTTCTGCTTCTGCTGGCCAGGTTTGTTTTGTGCAAAATTGCACGGTTCTTGGGGAAGGGGAAAGTTTATTGGTTGCCAACTTGATTAGTTGGCGGCAACAGAGGGTCGTGTGCAATTAGGCAACTGCATTAGGGAAAACTTTTCGCCGGCAAGTTGGTAACTTGAGTGCAAATTGCTGTCGTCCAATCATCTTCACAAAGTTTGCAGCGGCACGAGTCCATGAACTCTCTGTCATTGTTTGGCAGCCAATCCATTGTTTCCATTCAGCAGCTAACTGAGTTATGACCCCATTCGGCTGCCTAGACCCCTCCCCCTGCTAATTGGTATATTGTGCGAGTCATTCACTGGTGATCAAAACCAAAATCAAAAGGCTGCTAAAAGATTACGCTGACACAACGAGAAAGAGAACTAGAACGAGCACCGCCAGCAGCAGACATTCAACAGAACTTTCTGTATATTTATTAGAGTATGAATTAATTCAAGTACGAGGCAGTGTGTGCGAGTTGTGGGGAAAGAGTTGAGCCTTCGGGGCACATTCTGTATCAGATTCGCATAACGGAAAGCAAGGGGGGGGGGGGGGAGAGGCAGCCACAGCAGACCGACGCGATTTTCCTTTTTTCTCCTTGATTTTTTTTTCGACTATCCCCTAAGGCGAATTTTGTTGCCAACGTTAGCACATTTTTTTTTCACTCCACCCACTGTGTATGGCGAATGTAATTCATGTACACGACCTTGGTATAGAAGCAAAAAAAAGAATGTTGCTGTGTGAAAGCAACAACTCGCTTTCATAATTAAAATGCAGAAAAATAGGGCCCAGGGTGTCGACCTCAAGATACCTCGCTTAATTCTCAGAAGGGATTAGACATTGAATTGATTGCTCTTTCATAAACCATCAACAATAGCACACTTTTGGGCTTTAATATTTATAAATGCAACAGCCTTGAACTCCGAACCGCACAAACATTTATGCTGCATTTATTAATAGCGATTCCAGCTGCGGGGCCAAGAAAACCTCTGAAAAGGCGGATGACGATTACCTTGACTATGAAAATACTTCTCACACATGAGCTGCTTGGGCGCATCGCATAACCATAGCCATAGCCAAAGCCATAACCCACCTTCCGTTTCCGGTGCCTCCCATTAACATTTCAGTCTATGTGGAAAGGCAAGACCGAAAGCAGCAACTATTCAGCGAGGGTTGGGCGAAGCTTTCTCGCGAAATTCGCCGATTGCGACTGCCGGCGACTGCAATCCATCGAGCGACCTTCGCAGGTCAGGTGTTGGCCCGAGTGTTCGCCGCAGACTGGTTAACTGCCTTCACCTGGGGACACCTTGACACAGACAAAGGTCAGGCAGTGTGTTGGGCGCCACAAAGGCCAAGTGGCAACCAAAGCAAACCAAACTAAAACCATCCGTGAGTGAGTTGGGCAGAAATGCAGATGAGCCGGCGAATCACTGGTTTATTGTATTTCTTGGGAAACGTTTATTTATGCATATCAGTTCCGTTCCAGTTTCCTCGGGTACGGTGAATAGTTGCCGTTGTATCTGTCGTTCCTATAGAGCTCCCCACCTATAGGACTGGAAATTCCGGGAAGAGGTAGCAGCAGCAGCAGCGAAGTCAGCAGCAACAACTGCATCGTGAAGCCAAGTGTTAGCAGCAGCATTTGAAATGAAACTGAGAAAAACAAGCTGATAGCGCAGCTATATATAAATGCAAAGTGTAATTTAAATGGTACACTGAAAAAAAAATAAATGTGAATATTATTATAATAATTTGTACTTATAATTACTTTAAGTTTGTAATACTTCATAATACAATAGAAGGTATAACACAGTATAACTTTACTGTAATTTAATAATGTAAAAAACATTTTTAAAGTGTGTGGGATTTTTCTAGTTCTAATCAAGATAGGGATCCAGTGGTCAAGGGGCTTAGACTGTTTCTAAGAATTTTAAAAATAGTTTTTAATCAATGCGGAATTTTCCCAGCTCCAATCATTGAGCCCTTAGAAGACCCAGAGTCAAAGGGGCTTAAATTTTTTGAAGAATTTTAAAAATAGTTTTTATCAAGTGTTGGATTTACCCAGCTCCCATCGAGATAAGGATCCAGGGGTCAAGGGGCTCACACTGGGTTGGCAGCTTGTGAAAAACTTGTGAAAGAGTTCGCTCGATTGAAATGATTAATTAATTGCTCGAATCGAGGTAAACTGAGCGCGTCGAGACGAGCATCATTTATCATGGTGTGGACTTAATTCGAACGCCCCCCGGCTTCACTGGGGAAATAAAAAGTAAAAAGGGAAATTGTGTTATTTTAGGGCGGTACATTATGATTTCGTCTAAGGCTTTTATTTCTTGTTTTCCATAGACTGCTCTCCCATTGTTTGCCATTCATCTCTGACTCCCCATTGACTCTCGAACCGCCCTATGTTTTGCAGTTTACGTGTTAAGTGCTTGGCAAGCACGATTAAGGCGCTTCATCACCCGCAACAGCGGCAGCAACACGAACGACAAGCACGCCAGCAACAGCAACAGCAAAATCAGCAGCAACACCAACGCCAGCAGCAGCAACAGAGTCAACAGCAACAGCTGCGACGGCAGCAACATCACCAGCAGCAGCAGCAGCAACACATCGCGCTATAGTCACACACATTGTTACGCCCCCAACCCATAATACACACACACACATATATATAGAAATTGTCAGATATATACACACGAGATGTTGAAAACTGTGACAACAGCAATGGCTGCCGCCGACGACGACGATGTTCCAGCGAGCATTTTGGAAATAGAACTGCCAGCCATTTTGCTCAACGAGAGCCTCTTCATCGAGCTGAATGGCAATCTCACCCAGCTGGTGGACACGACCAGCAATCTCAGCCAAATCGTCTGGAATCGCACGGAAAACGGTAATGGCAACGGCAACATTTTCGACCTGGACGCCGAACAACGGGCAGCGGTCGAGTTCTGGCTACTGGCCAAAATGATCGCCATGGCCGTCGTCCTGGGACTCATGATACTCGTCACCATCATAGGCAAGTACTTAATCAAAATCAAATCCAAATTTAAATTACCATGGCCCATGGACATTAAATTATTCTCAAATTTATGCCGTCGGGATAAGGCTGGCAAAAGTTTCCATATCGCGCACAAAAACTGAACTGTAAATGAAGTGAAATTTATGATGCAGAAGATTTTTATTGCGCCCCTTGGAAGATTTTTATTGATTTTTGGGCTTACAAAGATGATTTGCTGCCGCCTGCTCTAAGAAATGGGCCTGCGAATAGGTCCTTGGTTGGGTGTCGGGTGCTTAAGGGCGGCTGATTGTTTCGGTTGGCCGGATGATGAACGAGGAGTTCTTTGAGTTAAGCGCCGCAAAGATGCCAGCCAAATAAAAAACGAGCCAAAGTTTCCAAAAGTGTTTGCCGCGGCACGTGAAAAGCTATTAAAACGGCGCCAAGGCGTCAAATGCAAATTACGACGAGCACACACACAGACTTTTTGGCACACGATGGAGGTGTAGACTGTACAGTGGAAAAGTATTCGCCCAGAATTTTAGAAAAATATATTTTTATTTAAATACTAATTTTGTTTATTTTATAATTCTTAAAATTATGTAAAATTTGTAGAAAACACGCCATTTACGACACATTTCTAAAATTAAGAACGAATACCTTTTTGAGACTACAAGGAAATGAATTGTTGATACGGTATATTTCCTCATTTTCTCCATTAAAAATGCTTATTCCCTTGCAAGGTGCCAACAAGCAAATGTTACATGTGAAAAGTCTTCATTTCTTGTTTCATATTTCATTTTACCAAAAATAGGAACTCGGCCCAATGATGTGCATTTACCAAAAACTCATTTAGAAAAGGAATATTGAATTTGAAATGGGCAGTGTCTAATTAACAGACAACAGAAAATATCATATTGCATTGATGTGACGTGGTTTGCTCATACTAATTATGCGATATTACTATTCGGAAGAGAAATATACCGGCGTAGAAAATATCTTGTTGCATATTTCGCTCAAAATGAGTTTTACAAGCTGTATGCGCTTTTAGTTGGAACATTTGAAAAGGAATATTGAATGGAGACGGGTCGTTTCTAATTAACAGACAACTGAAAATATAATATTGCATTGATAGTAACGTGGCTTACACATAGTAATTATGGATTTTTATATACATACTAGCATTGAAAGTATCGTGTTGCACATTTCACTGAAAATGAGTTTTACTTTTATAGTTAGAACCTTTTTAAAAAAAGTATTTTTAGCACAGCGAGCTACACGTAAATTGGTTTAAGTTTCAAATAATAATAAACCATAGTCAAGATTATCCCATGAAGTTAGACTAACTTTATTTAGCGCAAGTTTTAAACACTATAAGCTTCTTAATGTTCACAAAGCCAAAATATTCTGACATAATTCAGTACCCAACTAATCGCTAATTTTGGCCAAATTTTTGCAACGTGCTAGCACACACACACACATACACAATCTCGAACAGTTTGATGTGCCTCTGCGAACACACGTCGTATGCGCAACATTTCCCCGGCAAGACATATGCAAATGCGTTTTCTGGCACGGGCCAAGCGACGACAAAACGTTTTGACAACCTGCAGACAAGCTCGCTGTCTCAGCAGCTCCGGTTTCCAGGGGGGGAGGGACGGTTGGGGTTTCAAAGGGGCTGGCGTCACTCCGGCTGCCACGGCAAAAAAGGGGGTGAGATGAGATGGCACTGCGGCAATTACAATTTGCCAAGTTGCATGCGCTTAATCAAAGCAAGCAACGACAATGATGATGGCGATGATGGAGCTGGCAGCCACCCAGTTCTCATTTGCATCCCACAGGCGAGGAGACACTCCAAAGAGTTCCAGGGAAAAGCAGAGCCAGCTGCGTGGGAGGCGGACAAGGGAGGCACATGCACGATTGCCTGCAATTAGGCTGAAAGTTGAAGTCTCCTTTGACACGAATCCTTTGCCACTGATTGATTTTGCCCGACTCCTTCGGAAGTTTTGCATCCCCAAACCCCCACAGGCCAGAAACGGCACACAAAAGTTAATGATTCTGGCTACTCAACGATTCCAATTAACTGCATTCGAATTCACTTACTTATTCATCGGCATTGAAGCGGAAAGCTTAGTGCTGTGCTGCATTTACCGCCTCACTTAATATATATTAATTTATCAATTTATCGCTTTCTAATGGGGTTCCTGTTTGCTGCTTTTACTGTCCGCAGGCAACGTCTTCGTAATTGCCGCCATTATACTCGAGAGAAACTTGCAGAATGTTGCCAATTATTTGGTTGCATCTCTGGCAGTGGCTGATTTATTTGTTGCCTGTCTTGTCATGCCGCTTGGCGCCGTCTACGAGGTAAGTAGTCCTTCTCTTTCGTTTTACACGGAAAGAAAACAGGTGGCCCTGAATTTAGAGTCCTTAATGGAAAGAGAGTCCTTGGAAAAATTGAAACCAACGTTTTTTTTTAGAAAACACTTTTTTGATATTTAAAATAAATTATATTTCACTTAAAATACTTTTTGATAGTGTTGTTAAAACATCTATAAGGGATACTATCGATCTTTTTGGCTATCTATTTTATCGATAGTATCGAAAATGAAAGAAAATAATATACAAATTATAAAAACTAAGAATTACAATGTATCATAAAGCGTATGATAAAAAAAAACAATCTTAATTTTACTGGGATTAAAGTAAAACAAAATTCAATGTTGAGCCCTTGCAATGAATATACAGTCGTGTCTTAAAATATATACTTTAAAATAATTTTTTTTCTTAAAATATAAAAAAATTTCATGTAAAACGGAATTATTTTTTGAGCTATTGTATCGATTGTGGTCTCAAACCATCGATGTTTCCTAAAATTTTAAACCATCGATAGTATCGATTGAGCTATCGATTTTTTACATCCCTACTTTTTGAAATATTTATTTTTAAATTTAAAAAAAAATGATTTTGCTTAAAATACTTTCTAAACATAATTTTCTAGCACCAATTGTTTAATACCTACTACTTATTTATTGAGACTCAGTATTAAAGCTAGAACAAAATATTGTTTCACTGTGTACTGCCATTGCCATCGCTGAAGCAACTCGATTACCCTAATGGAAACTTGAGCAGGAATGCTGGCAAATGAAATTAGGCGCCAAAGAGTTGACACTGGCCCAGGGCAACCTCGCTTGCCCGGCGACTAATTGTTTCAATTGCATCATCACAGGCAAACAATGTGTTGCTAAATGTCACTCCTTTCATTCCCATCTCTTCGTTCTTTTTTATTCCATTACCCCCACCCGGAAAACTCTCCGGCTGCAGATAAGTAATGGATGGATATTGGGACCGGAACTGTGCGACATTTGGACGTCTTGCGATGTCCTTTGCTGCACAGCATCCATTCTGCACCTGGTGGCTATTGCGGCGGACAGGTGAGTGCTGCCAACCATTTCCCGGTGTAACAGATGTAACCGATGGCAATTTGGACCTCCTTCCGTTGCAGATATTGGACGGTGACCAATATCGACTACAACAACCTGCGGACGCCGCGTCGCGTATTCCTCATGATTTTCTGCGTCTGGTTTGCGGCCCTGATTGTTTCCTTGGCCCCCCAATTTGGCTGGAAGGATCCGGATTACATGAAGCGCATCGAGGAGCAGCACTGCATGGTGTCGCAGGATGTGGGCTATCAGGTGAGCAATGCTGATTGCAGTAATCTTTGGCCTGTTAACTTTTGTGCGACGTGGAAGAGGTTTTTGATTCGCATTTATTATAGCATTTAGGATATGTAGGTTAAATAAAGTGACTCGAATTTAAAGTATTCCTATAAAACTTAATAAATAAATAAAAAAATTAAACGTTAGTATATTTTAAAAATTAACTATTTCAAAATATTTAATTAAAATGTATTTTTTAAAGTTTCAAGAATATTGAATGAGATATGAGTATTAAAATGATTAAAGTAAATTAAGAACACATTCTAGAACATATATCTTGCATTCCTCTACTTATAACTTTTTTTTAAACCAATAGATATTTGCCACCTGTTGCACTTTCTATGTGCCGCTGCTGGTGATTCTGTTTCTGTACTGGAAAATCTACATAATTGCCAGGAAGCGCATTCAGCGACGCGCCCAGAAGTCCTTCAATGTCACACTAACCGAGACCGATGTAAGTTAATCAATAACGAGGCAATCTCAGTGGAAGCTAAGTGCCCCACAAAATCCAAGTGATAAATGCCAAGTGTCCACTTAGCCAGCCTCCAAGGCAGAGTGGAAAAATTACTCATACGCCCAGTGGTCCAAAGTAAAGATATTCCCCAAGTATGCAGCTATTCTATCCCAACATTTCCCTTCTATGTGCGGATTTTTTTGGGCTGGCTGAGTGGATGTTGATGCTGCTGTTCGAGAAGTGTATTTGCTTGCCTGCCATAATGACTGTGTCATTAACAGAAACAATAATGCGAATGTGGATGGGATGGGGTAGTTCGGAGGTGGGAGGTTCCTAGTGCTTGGGTGGTTGGGAGAAGTCCTCAGCTGCTCATTAGCATGCCCAAGTGAGCACTCGAAGCAAGCCGCTGCGGCGAAAGCCAAACAAATGCCAACCGAGATTTATGATCACCCCAATGTGTGGCCCTGGTTTAGGGGCAGATAATTACACTGTTAATAATTCAGTATCTGATTTAATTTTCAATTTTATAGAATGCGTTTTTCAAATTAAATTCTTGTTCTAGGCTTTACTTAAATAAATTTTAATTGACTAGAATCAATGAAAATATTAAATTTTATACATCTAAAATATTTTTTATAACTGTGCGGGTAATATATTGAAAAACAAAACCTTAAATATTCAAATAGTTATTAATCTAGTTACAAACCAAACAATGGTAATATATTAAAAATAAAAAATTTAATTTTAGTTAATTTGAATTTTTCTTTTATATTTAACTTTTTAACTTTTAATAGTTATTTTTTCTCCGTGCATTTGGAGTAACTAAAGCGAACGTCGAGGAATTCACATTATGCATTTGATTTGTTTTTATTTCGTTGACAAGACACAAGCCAAATGTGCTTCCCCGAACGCTTTTCATCAAGTTCATAAACAAGTATGGCCCGTAAACAAGTCTAGTACTATCTCTTCGCACGTATTTATTTTTATCAAAAATCCCACAGTGCGATTCCACGGTGCGGGAACTGAAGAAGGAGCGCGGCAAGCGGCGGGCGGAGCGGAAGCGTCTGGAGGCGGGCGAGCGGACACCGGTGGGCGGGGAGGCGGCGGACTCGCAGCTGCAGCGGCGTCCCCGCAAGCGGATGCGTATATGTTTTGGCCGCAACACAAACACGGCCAATATTATAGCCGGATCGGAGGCAGCGGTGGCCAGATCGATGGCCGCCATAGCCGTGGACTTTGCCAGCCTGGCCATTACGCGCGAGGAGACCGAGTTCAGCACCAGCAACTACGACAACAAAAGCCACGCGGGCACCGAACTTACCACCGTCTCCAGCGATGCGGACGATGTAAGTATGCCTTTTGTTTTACCATGTAATTAGGGGTTACAGTGGAGCTTCTGTAAAATCCAATGGTTATTTTCTCAAGAAAATATAGTAATTCCAGGGTATCAATTTTGTATTCTTATTTCTTTAAATGCCATCACCATTTCTATTTATTAACATAAATTTCTTTATTAAATTTATAAGATTTAATTTGATTTCATATATTTTTCAACCGCAATTTTAAACTACAAATTGCCTATAAAATTTGATTTTAAATTTATTTTAACCTTTCCAAATCTAAGAAATATTCCTAAACACTTTTGGGTTTCAAAGAAGATTTTTAATGGATTTATAGTCCTTAAAAAGTTGACTTATTGAAGTCGGTCTGTTTAGTCGTAGTCATTTGTTCGTAGCACGCCCTTTGTTCGTGTGAGATTAACCCTTTTGCCCTGCCGATTAACCCCTTAGTACCGCACCAGCAATGCGAATGAAATCATCACGCTGTCGCAGCAGGTGGCCCATGCCACGCAGCACCATCTGATAGCCTCGCATCTGAACGCCATAACGCCGCTGGCCCAGTCCATCGCCATGGGTGGTGCTGGCTGCCTGACAACGACCTCGCCCTCGGAAAAGCCAGGAGGAGCAGCAGGTGGAGGTGGAGGGGGAGGAAGTGGCGAGGAGGGAGCCGGCACCGAGGGCAGCAGTCCGGGAAAGAATGCCGGAGTGGGCCTGGGCGGAGTGCTGGCCAGCATCGCCAATCCACACCAGAAACTGGCTAAAAGGCGTCAGCTTCTGGAGGCCAAAAGGGAGAGGAAGGCCGCCCAGACACTGGCCATCATCACCGGCGCCTTTGTCATCTGCTGGCTGCCATTTTTCGTGATGGCCCTCACAATGAGCCTGTGCAAGGAGTGCGAGATCCACACGGCGGTGGCATCGCTATTCCTCTGGCTGGGCTACTTCAACTCGACCCTGAATCCGGTATGTAAATTAGCTCCTGCCTCTGGCCTCATCCTTTTCGCTAAAAGGGTGTTTTAAGTTTTTCCTATCACCTAAAAACTTGGTCATTTTCAAGAGCAACTTTTATTATAAATCTCCAAAATTTAAATTAATTTTAAACTGCCTTGGATTGATTATTAAATTTGTTGTAAGCTTCCGTATTCTGATCATACAAATAATAAGAAATATTTAAAAAATAAATTTAAATCCCAAAAAGTCCTTAATTTTTATACCCGTTACTCAAAGAGTAAAAGGGTATATTGTATTCGTGCAAAAGTATGTAACAGCTAGAAGGAAGCTTTTCCGACCCTATAAAGTATATATATTCTTGATCAGGATCATTAGCCGAGTCGATCTAGCCATGTCTGTCTGTCCGTCTGTCCGTCTGTCTGTCCGTCTGTATGAACGCTGAGATCTCGGAAACTATAAAAGCTAGAGGATTGGTATTTGGCATCAAGATTCTTGGAGTTCTTACGCAGCGCAAGTTTGTTTCAAGAAGGTGCCACGCCCCCTCTAGCGCCCACAATCGCTTATAACGATTTTACAACATTTAAATATTTCGGAAAAATACAAATGCAGTTTTATTGTGCTTATCAATACCTATCGAAATGTAGAAGAAATTTTTTAAATCGGACCATTCGTTAAAAAGTTATGCCTGATCAAAGTTTATATCTCCATCTCCCTCGCACTCCCATTAGCCGAGTGACGGGTATTAGATAGTCGGGACACCAACCCGACTATAGCGTTCTCTCTTGTTATTAATCAAAAACCAAAAATGTTCAAAGTTCCGCAATTGACCAGTATTTTTCTATCAAAAATCCTTGTCTTTATACCAGGTTATTTACACCATCTTCAATCCTGAATTTCGACGGGCCTTCAAGAGGATTCTCTTTGGCCGAAAGGCTGCTGCCCGAGCGCGCAGTGCGAAAATTTGATTTCAACTGAAGGATAACGAGGACCAGTATTTGTAATTAAGGTCAGGCAAGAAGAGAAGAAGCCAAGGTCGGAATTGACTGGAATGCAATATGCTACGGAATTGGCATTGATATAGAGCGCAACTAGCAAGTAGAGACGATGTTTTAGCAGTGACAATCCTAACTAGCTGTAACTAATTAACTAATATTCCTCACCACACACACGTGCCCCAAAAAGACAAAAAACCCGAACAAAAAACAATACAAAAGTGTAACCGAAACCAATCGAGTAACGGAACCTTGGAATTACGCTAGCTGATACTCACTAAATCTAAGTTATGCATATATGTAATTTATATATATTTCTAATGTCTTCCCTGTGTCTTAAAGAAATCCAAGCGTAGTACGTTTAGAAACCCTAGAACCCTAAGTAAGTTGAATGATTAGTGATCGGAGATCGAAGATAGTGATCGGTGTTATAGGCTGGGTCCAAAGAACTTCTTACGCTTTCATATTCTGTGTTAGTTACACGTGTTTAGTTGTAGCCTAAGCTGAGAGATGCTCAATTATTTCAATTGGATAAGCACGTTTACATAAAAGTCAATATAAAAACAAAATTAACGAATTTACACCGCAGAACCATGACGTCACTGAAACGGAAATCCCTAGAAAGCTGCACGGCTAATTAGTCGGGTTCACCCAACTTTATTCAGCTAAATTAGCATAAATTCAAAACGGAAAGTTAAACTTTTGTTGCTAGTACTCCTCATATTCATGTACACATACCAAAAAACCGCAACACAAAAGTTTCAGCCATGATACATGATATGCAGTTATATGCCACACGCATTCGTACCTAGTGGTGCAACATATATGGTATACTATATTTATGGTTCAATTTTTGAAAAGTTTTCTTGTAAATAAACGGACTTACAGTTTTAGCAAATAGTAAATAGTAAACCAACCAAAAACCAAAAACCAAAACAACCACAACAAGAGCAACAACCACTCGAAGAACAACTATATATATATATGTACATGTGGGTCTGTACGAAAGGGCCCTTAAGTCAATGCTGCAGTTGAAACCTAATACGCTTCGGTATGCACCTATATGCGTACCCACATATGTATGTCTATCTTGATACGTATTTGTAAGTTGAGTATTTTCGTGTGTATGTGTGTTTATGCAACTTCTCGATGTGTACTTGATGTCAAAGTTATTAAAATTGTGTTTTATCAAAAGCATATTCGCCTGCATTCGATAGTTTATTTATGGCCAGGGGACATGCCCATTACTGGGGATGTTACTTTGGTGTGGGGGTATTATTGGGGGTTTGGGCACTTTCTAAATTGACCAACTTTTCAGTACAATGCTGACCGCACGCACGTCTGTACTGTTTGTAGCTGGTCGAAATGTCAGCGCATTGAAATGTCAAAGGTCAAGTGCACACTCACGCCCCAAGGTGGGTGGCCGGTGGGTTGCCGGTGGGTCGGCGGCATAGGAGATGGATTACGCATTGGCATTATCAACGCCGGAACAGACCAAAGCCGACAAATGGCCCAGAAGCAGCAGCAACAAAAAATCAATACATCATGCAGGACCCAGGGGCTCGAAAGTGAATGGGCGGGAGGGTTTTGGAATTCGTGTAATACATTTCGGTACTTCGCATCGATCCCGGCTCCCTTTTTTCCTTTTTTTTCTCTAGCCGTCTCTGGCTGCAAGTAAGCTTATTAACAGTGGCTCTCTGCAGATGGAAAATGGAGTGCCGAGTGCCTGGTGGGTGTTCAAGAGCCGAAAGTCAGGTGTGCGATTCAAGAGCTATCAGTCGATGGGCCGTAACCACAGTTGCCACTTTAAAATCTTTAAAGTGCGAAGAAAAATGCGAAGATTTCGGTTCATGAAAATTCATTTCATATTACATAGGTATATATGTATATATACTATTTCATTTAAGGGTCCCACCAATCTCATCAGCTTTTAAGTCTTTAAAACCTCAACATAAATGTTAAAATAATCCCTATTTATACCTTAGTAAGACCCAATTTAATTCAACATTTGTATTTTCTTAAATTCACTTTAATTTTATTTTATAGTTCGGTTTTTTCCCATCCAATAGTCTCACTATTATGAAACGCACTGTAGCTTCCAACGCAAGTATACCCGGAATAATGTTTACCAGCACTTTTAATTTCCTGTTGGCCCCGTAGGAAATGTCCTGCGGCAGCGTCATAATAAAAGGAGAAAAGAATTACAAAATCTGTCTGGAAAGTGAGTGGATATTTCGGCTGCCAGCAAAGTTCGGGATAATGACAAATTAAATAGCGTCAACTGGAGCAGTCGGGCCATGCAAATAATAATAAAGGCACTCGGGGAACTTTTCAATTTCTGGCGAACGGCAAATGAAGCGGGAGGAAGCCAAAAGGACGAGTGTCCCAAATGTGTCACATCATCGATATATCTGCTCCCATACTCACACACACACACACACACACATGTGGCTGAGGTGCGTGCCTGTGTGCTCGGGCCTTTATTAGCCTAGTAGCATTATTAATTTCCTCCCTGGCACACAGCAATGGCAATAGCTGCAGGATAATGCCAATAAAATTCGTTTTATTAAAAAATTCTTTTGCCAAAAAATTCCATAAATCGAATAAATATCGAGTGGCACTCCGGCAATCGTTGGTGGATATCAGGGGCGGGGGACACCCAGGAGATCCCTGTTATTGGGGGGCAGTTAATATGCCACATGAGTGGGCCGGCATTCAGCAGGCAGAAGGACCAAAATCCTGCTCTGTTTGCTTGGGCATCAATTTTTGAAGTCTCCTTGGGCCGCACCGAGCGAACTTTGGGCAAGCAATTCAAAAGGTATTAAAAGTATTAAAACAGAAATGAGTGTTGGCCCAAGTATCTATCGGTTGGCCGCATTAGAGTCTTCCAGTGTGTGAGTGTGTGTGTGGGTAACTTTTAATTGAATTGCATTGAGAGTGTGCAAATTGCTTTAAATGATTAAGGGCTTATGGCCATGGCTTTTGCTAAGCCCCAACTACACGCTTAAACACCGAACTTCATGCTTTTTCAACTTGATTTAAGCGCAAGATTTCTTTAAAGTGATTCTAAGAATGTGCTTTTTATTATCCTGATTTCTTTGAGTATATTTTTAGAGATTTTTCTTTTTAAGATATCTCATCGATTACTGTAAAGCCGATTTTCATCAGTGTGCCGCTGCATTTGAGCTTAACTGCTGCGGTTTGTGGCCAGATGCCATCGAGGTGTTTATCAACCTGAACGCTATTCATTAAAGTGCTGCAGGTGAGACAGCTCGTAAAAGCGCGTTAACATCACGGAAAGGCAAAAAGTGAAAAGGTGGGCGAAAAATAAGCAGGTGAGTAGGAGTACTTAAAGCTCCTGGCGGCAAACAAACTCATTGCGAAGTTGTTGACACCACCGAGGGGGGGGTGCCCCATTCAATGGACTTCGCCAGGACACAAAAGATGAGTGTCCACCGGCCAGGAAAACTTCGACTTTGTAAAGACTTTTTGCAAATTGCGGCCAAGTGCACTTTTCGTTGCCTTCGAAT
Organism: Drosophila prostipennis; assembly: GCA_037075205.1. Classification (NCBI taxonomy): domain Eukaryota; kingdom Metazoa; phylum Arthropoda; class Insecta; order Diptera; family Drosophilidae; genus Drosophila; species Drosophila prostipennis. The sequence continues at coordinate 2,678,658 of JBAMCJ010000601.1, forward strand.
CTGATGCCGCATTGTGGTGCCCGCTGCAGCCATGGACATTTGACAGGCGGGTTGAGGCTGGTGGGTGGTCGGTGGTAAGGTAGCCAGGTAGTCAGATGGGGAGGTCCTGAAAGGACCTGCCTGGCAAACTGCTGCTGCCTGTCTGCACTAATTACGAAATAATTGAAATCATTACGCAAAATAAGTGCAAGCAAGTTAAAGTTCCTAACGGGCAAGACTTCGTCTAAGGTTTCAGTTAATGAAAGCAGCAGCTCAATATTTCTGCGAATTCTCTACGCCATCAAAAGTACGACTCCTGAGCGCACTCAGATTTCAACGATTCGGGAACATTGCAGTTTGAAGCGCATAAACGGGAGAAACTCTTAAAATTGGACATTCAATTGGGTAAGAGAAATACATAAATAGAAATATATAAGCAAGGAAAATCAAACTCCACAAGAGGCACCACACTTAATTTGCAGTTTAAGAACTCAAAGAGTGAATCCTTAACGATAACTAAGGACGTTCGACTGTAGATGGGCTGGAAGTCCGCTATCGTGTCAGTGCAGCTTATTCTTTTGGCCAGCAGCTTTTGGCGCTGACAACTAGCGCAAAATGCCAAAAAGGACACGTACGTAATGAACACAAACACGTACGAAGCAGAAGCAGCAGCAGCAGCAACATCAGCGACAACGCTCGAGACTTGGCCCAGAGATAGGACCTGGCTTAAAGTTTCAGCTGGTAAAGTTGCAATAGCGCAGATGAGGCAAAAAGGCAGCCCTTCGCCAAGCACGAACGACAGAGCGGGGCGGAAGAAAAAGAAAAAAACTAAAACTTGCTGGCAAAAGTTTTGCAGTTGCTGCATTTGTAGTTGCTCTCCTGCCCGAAGGGCGTCCGGGCTTGGGTTAGGGTTTTTGTTAGGACCTGGGTCTAAAAGCGGGCTCGGGATTCGGAACTCGGAACTCGGAACTCGGTGCTGGGGATGTGCAGCCGGCATGACGCTGAACGCCAGCGGAAGTTGCCAGCCCGTCCTGTCGACTGTTGCATTTTGGGAACTGCAAGCTGCCAACCGGGAACGGAGATAAACACGGCGAAAAAAGATAAATATCTTTTTTGAGAGAAGCCCTTGAGATTTAGTTTCATAGATATTGGCGTGAATAAAAATATGTAATATACATGTAAGTTATTTTATTAAATGTTTTGTTTATTTTAAATATCCCTCAGGGGATTTACTTTAATGGGTTAATAGTTATAGCTGCATGAGCTTAAATTGCACCGTCTTCTCAAGAACGAGACTTTTTCATGGATGAAGGAATAAGTAGGATTTTGTTGTGATATCAAAACAATTTTATTGTTGCATACTTTTTGATTACTAAAGTTACTTTCATTTAGTTTATCAACTGTTGGGGGGTCACAATTGGGGGGTGATATACATGATATATGTGATTTATTGGGCTTAAACCTATTAACACACAGATGAAAAGTAATAAAAAATTGTATATTACATGAAATCTGATTACATGAAATGCAAAAGATGCATTTTGACATTGCTGGAAATTATCCTGAGATCATTACGATCTCACATAGTTTTTGGTTCCCAATCTTTTTCTCAGTGCTAAAGTTAGGAAACGCTTGGGTGTGGTTGCTGTTGCTATTGTTGCTGCTGCTGCCATTGTTGCTGTTCTTGTTGCTGTCCTTCTTGTTGCCAGTTACAAGTGCCGTTTGCTTAATTTTTATGCACTTTCCAGGGTGTGCATGTGCGTGTGTGTATCTCCGGCAGAGCGTGTGCATGTGTTTGTGCAGAGCAGTTATTGCTCTTGTTGGCTTTTTACATATTTACTTGGCGGTGGAAGAGTGGGTGGCGGCGGAGCACTTGCGTAAACGAGGCTACGCCGCTGCTGGCCCGCCAAGTTTCGCACAGTTGAAGGGTAAACTTTCCGCCGAACGGCGTGGCCTTGGCTAAGTTCAGACACTGACATTGTGACTTCCGTGCCAGCCGCACACAGCCACGATAAATGAACCCGAAATTGAAATTTAATGTAGCATCATCAGCTGCAACGGCGCAGGCAACATCTGCATGGCCATCATTTGCATATATGCAGCTGATGGGATTTATGCCCATTATGCCCAACGTGCCATCTGATTTCCCGGAGTGGCAAGTAATGCGTATTAACGGAGCTACTTGCATATATATATTGGCATTCATATTGTAAACTCATCATCATATTTTATATTGTACATGTGCTGCTGAGCCTCAATTTTCGCTTGATATTTAACTGAAATACAAATAGTTTTTATAATTTATTTAATATTTTTGTGGTGGTTCAATGAAAGTAATGTCGCTGAATAATATACGCCTTTGTTTAGTCATTTTTAAAACAATTATGTATTTTAAATTACGTTTTGTTTTTCATTATTTAATAATAACAAACAAAGTGACACTTATAATCATTTTTTTCCTGTTTACATATTTTTATACCCTTGCAGAGGGTATTATGATTTCAGTCAGAAGTTTGCAACGCAGTGAAGGAGACGTTTCCGACCCTATAAAGTATATATATTCTTGATCAGCATGACTAGACGAGTCGATATAGCCATGTCCGTCTGTCCGTCCGTCTGTCCGTCTGTTTCTACGCAAACTAGTCTCTCAGTTTTAAAGCTATCGGGCTAAAACTTTCCCAAAAGTCTTATATCTATTGCAGGTAGTATATAAGTCGGAACGAGCCGGATCGGAAAACTATATCATATAGCTCCCATAGGAATAATCGGGGAAAAAAATGTAAAAAAAAATTATCTTGGGTGTTTTTGAACCTAGAACCTCCTACTTTTGGAAATGCCATTTTTTATCAAATTCTGAATTTCGAATAAAATTTTTTTTACATCGGACGACTATATCATATAGCTGCCATAGGAACGATCGAAAAATTAATGGGAATATAATAGGAAATAAATTATTGCTTCGTTGACTTTTATTGTATTCTCTTCTACTCTGGGATATGAGTCTTTTTAAATGTTTTCGAATTTCGATTTTAATTTTATCAATATCGAACAACTATATCATATAGCTGCCATAGGAACGATCGGAAAATTAGTCATTAATAGGAATTATCTGCAAGGGTATATAAGCTTCGGCTGGACGAAGCTAGCTTCCTTTCTTGTTAAATAAACCTTTTGTTTAATTCCGCAAAAAATTACGCATAATGTTATACAAACGAAAAGATTTTATTATGAACTACAATTATTATTAAATAGGTCTGTTGTATTCTATACCATTGTCTTTCCTTTATCTTTGCTACTTAGCTTTTAGCTTAAACATTTCTCATTCATAGTTATCTAAATTTAAGATTTCATACCGCATTAAGTTTGTAATAAAATCGCCAATAGATTGGCATTCAAATCCAGAATCTTTTCTGTTGCTCGATTTTGTAAAAAAAACTCCTTTTTAAAAATTCAAAAATTTGACAAAATATATATTTTTTAATGTGGGATATTTTATTTTATTAGCTGTAAAAAACAAACAGACTTTAAATATTATAAACATAAAATTTCTCCATATTTACAGTACATATTTTAACATTAAATCCAAATTAATAACCTAAGCCGAGTTCTGTCTCATTTATCTTCAAAATTGATGGCAAAGCGAGAAGTAGAAACCAGCTTTGACACCTCAAAATCAGAATTCATTCCATTATGGCCAAGCCCTGGCAATCTGGGCATGATCTCATGGTAAGTAATTGTTGGACCCTTTATCGGATGGAACAATGTTGTTCGTCCTGCGGTCCGTGTGGTCCTTGCATGTCGTCCTGCCGCCACCGACACCCTACCACGCCTTTTTCGCACCTTTCTGGCTTTGCTTTACGCCGCTTGCGTGTTTGTTTAATTCTCCCATTCGTTTTAGTTTCGCCATTCATCGGTCTCGGTTTCGGCCTCGATTCGCCTTTTTACCTTTAAAAGTCTACACGCAGACGGGGTCTCTTCGCGTTTTTGCCAAATGGCTGATTTTCTGTTTACCTTATAGAGTGAAATGTGTGGCCAGCAGCAGGAAGACTCTCTTATACGCACGCTCTTATACCAGTGCCACTCGCATCACGTATACGCAGCGTGCCCTGTAGAGTTCGGCCAATCTTATCAGCACACCAAAAAGGGGGTTGTGGAAGTGGAAAGGGGTTGCATTTGCCGGTTGCCTCGTGCTGTCACGTTTCTTTTCGCTGCGACTGTAACCAGTTTCCCCCATTATTATGAACTCTTTTCCTATTAACTTCCTCAGCTCGTTTATCTTTTTTCTTTGCCATTGGTACAGTGCAAGTAAACAGAATCGAAATGAGCACTCGCTAGTTTTCATTCCCTAATTTTGGGACAAACTGCGTGAAATGGTTTAAATCGTGGTCGCCGTTTCAACACAGCGGAAAAAGATAAAGATTATTTTGGATTTCACCACCCCAAAAAAATGTTATAAAAATAATACTTTTTTATCCACAGAAATGAACTTTTAGAATAAAGCATTGAACATTTTCTATTTAATTTATAAATTTTGCTATTTTTTCTCCTGTATAATTTTCCGTTTTCACATCCGGTCGTTGTCAGACGTTAATTAGCGGCTATCATATTTCTGCTCGACTGCAAACAGCCAGTTAACCGGCGAGCCAACCGACTCATTGCAATGCACCTGCACCCGTTTATAGGAATTTATGGCGTGCAGCGGACTCCGTACCTGACTTCTGCCTCTGGCCAGGGCAATCGAAACGAAATGAAATGAAAAGCAAACCGAAAGCAAGCACGCCAACCAACTCCAAACTCTGCTGGCATTTCCGGCCAAGTCGTGTCCGAAAGGCGGGACCAACCCATTCCCCCATTTCCCCATCCTCCCCATTTTCTGGGCAGGGCGTTGCGTGCCATTTAGCCGCAAGCTGTCATTTTATTGTTAGCCAAATACAAATCAAAGTGCGCTAATAACAGTCAACAGCAGTGCCAGCACGGGCGGCTCCTTCCAAGTGGGCGTGGCAGCTCGGCCATGGCATGCAAGGCGAAAGTTGACACCTACCGCCCACTCTGCAGCTGTGGGTGGTGATGGGTGGTAATGGGTGGTAATGGGTGGTAATGGGCGGTGGGTGGTTTTTGGGGCGCCAGCTGGATGGCGGCTAATTCCCTCTGATTGCAGTGCAAAAGTGTGAAATTAAAATTCAGAGCGTGATAAACTTTCCAGGCAACAATAGTTCTCTATGAATGGGTGCACATGAAGAAATCGAGTAGTTGCTATTTATTCTTGCTATGATTTCTAGTTTAATTTCCCATCCTTTTATCAGTAGGTTCTAATGGAAAAACTGAAGACCTTAAATGTAGTTAAATAGAAAATTTTTAAATCAGATTTTTACTGATTTTACTCAGTTCCTTGGTTAATTAATGTATACAAATGTGCAGATTTTCTATGTTTTAAATGCTTTTTAAAGTCGCAAGAAAATTATTATTATTTTTTTCCCTGTAACTGTGTTTGTTTCTGTTCCACTTGCTCTCCTGTTTGTCTATTTTGGGGATTTTGTTAATTTTCGGCACGTCTCCGGGCTGGTTCGCTGCATTTATCTCTTCATTCAGAGAGTGCTGGCCATGTTAATGAAGTGACTAATGGGCAGCCAGCCAGCCAGCTCGCCGAAGTAAACAGATTTTGCAGCAGAAGCGAGGACACCAGCTAGCTTTAAGTGGAGGTCCCCCCGAAATGGGAGAATCGGGCACATGCTGACCAAACTTGAAGGGCTCAGCTCGGCCAAATCCTTGGGTTCGCTTCAGCACAGCAATTACACATGCTCGAAAAGCGCAGAAAGGCAACCAAATCCCAGCCAGAAATCGAGGGGGAGGGGTGGGCAAGGGCTAGGGTTACAAAAGGAATCGGCATGTTGCAGCTGTCGAGTGGCCCCCGACCAATATATCAGATGTCAGATGGGCTTTGGCATTTGGCAGCATTTGAAATGTCCAGAGAGTCCAGACAGCCGGGCCCGGGAACATAAATTGTATCTGAAGCCCCCCCTCTCAGTTGGCCCAGTGTGATTGTGATGAATGCCGGCAGTCAGGCAGCAGGTATCAAGGTATCATGTGTGCTCTGTGTGTTTGTGTCCTGCCTTTGCAAAGGCAAAACAAATAGACGCAAAATCCCAAATTAATTTGCAGTGACCGAGCGGCCGGCCATACACATTTCTTGCACAATCAGCAGGCGTAACAAATGGCGGTGCATATATCAGGGCCACACCAACACCGCCAGCTAATAAAATGGCCTGATTATGCAGGTAAACGTAAACGAAGCCGCACCGTACCGGACCAGCGATCCTTTTGATGTTTTCATGCCAAAGCATTTAATATCAATTTTCAGCTCCGACATGCAACAGGGCCGAACATGAACCGGAACTGACCCCGCCGCTGACCTCACGTACTCGTATCTGAATCGCCATTCGTGTGTCTAATCGCTAAATGGCCAAAACAAAATAACAAAAATAGCCCAGGCAGAAATAATGCCTGCCCCAATTGTTGCACGCCACCATGCAAGTGGACATGGACATGGACATGCGGACCGGTGTACCGCATACTGTATACTTATATGCGATATACCCATTACCAACTGGCCACGCCCTCAAATTGCATGCTCTCACGATAATAGCTTACTTTGCATACAAATTGTTGGCAGCGCCTGTGGAAAAACTGCCTCAAAATAGCCCAGTCTCATGTCAAAGTTGGCAATAAATTTGTAATACTTGCCAAAAGGCGAGCAAACGGGGCGTTCTCGGCCCCACCCACACGAAAAAAGGGTTAACAAAGCCGCACCACCTTGGAGAATTTATTTAGCTAGACCATAAATTATGTCGGCCTCACAAAATAAGATTCCTGGGCCGTAACCAAAATATTGACAAGAGCTTAAACTACTCCGAGAAATTTTAATTGCCAGGCAGCCAGGACAAGCCACATTCGCAAGAGCTCAGGATTTGGACACACTGAGCGAAAAAGGCGCATTTCTGAAACTAAATTTTAAATATACTTTCTTTTATAAAATTAAAAAAAAATTAAAATATAAGTATCTTACTCTTAGATCCGTTTTCGTACACATCTTACATTATTCTTTATGCCTGGAAAGCGTAAGTGAAATCAGAGTTTAAAGTCCACTTTAACTTTAACATTCGGAGGAGGGAACGGCTCTAACGTATAACTAAAGTGTAAAAAATGTTTACTAAAAATCGAAAAGTGTAATCTAGTTTGTAAATTTTGTTAAAATAAATATTAAATATACTTTAAAGGCTAACCAGTGATGTATATTTTTGAAGTGTATGTTTAAAGAGCTCTTTAAGTCGAAAAATCGGGCTGCAGCCGCAGAAGAATCGAATTCAGTCAACAAAAAGGGCGGCCGGCACAGTGGGGAATTTCAATTTAACACCAAAGGACGCTGTATGATAAATTGGGCGATACAAAGAGTTATGAACACGAGGTGACCCCGATAGGCATTTGAATATAAATCAAATGCTAGTAGAGAATCCCCCGGCTGGGCAAACGACCATTGCCAAGGTCAATTCGGGGCCTTCCTGTTGCCAGTTGTTCGACTGTTTTTATTAACATAAAACGGGAGTGTGATGCCGCTTTGATGAATCGAAAAGCAGACCCCAAATGCGAATACGAATAATATCAATGCGATTTGTGCGCTGATTTGCGAGGGCATTGTTTTTGTGCAACAGCGAAAAAGGAATAGGAACCGGGGATGTGATAAATGGATTTCACGTGGCGCATGATAAATGTTAATTCGTCAACAAAAGCCAAGCAGGAGCAGAAGCAGCTGCTGATGGCGCTGTTTCAGCTCTGTTTCTTTGGCCCGGCCGAGACATTGACCTTTGACCGACGCCGAGGGTTAGGTATACACCACATATGCGAGCACATATGCTAGCACAACCCCCAGCTGGGGGACACAAACAGTCTTGACCTCACCCATTCTGCGGCAGGTTGGTCCAAACAATCAATGTAATTACTTAATGCAGGTCCTGAAAACACTGCCTTGGCCATTGCCTTTGATTGCGTAACTGCAATTTAATTTCAATTGCTGGAGATTCTACCATTGTAGACAGTTCGAGATGGTTGCGTGACACGAATTGAACTAAATATACACTTAACTAGGGTTGTTAAATCATTGGTAGTGCCCACTAAAATATATACTTCAAAATACTCTTTGTTTCTTAAAATATACAACAAATTACTTGTAAAATTAAATTATTTTTTTTGCGATAATACCGATATTGGGTTTAAACCATCGATGTTTCCTAAATTTTAAAACCGTCGATAGTATCGATAGTGCTATCGATTTTTTTACCAACACTACATTTAACATCTCTCAGAATTTTTATTAAATAATAAATAAAATTATACATATATGCAAACCAATAATACTATATACGTTTTGGGACGTAATACCATATTAAATTTCTTTTTTTTGAGCCATGATAAATTATAAAAATGTTTTTTAACAAAAGTGAAGTGAAAACACTTCTAATTTAAAGTCACTTTAAAATTCAAAGAACTCCTAATTCCTTAACTTTCCGTATGCACAACCTTTGGATGTGATTATAATTAACTCGCAGCCATCTCAAATCGCATCTCTTGACTTCACCAACGTCACGACAAGTGACTGTGCCACTCCAGAAAGCAGTACGATTGGAAGGTCTAAATCCATTTAGTGCTCGAAACTGTAAGCTGCTTTTAGTTTGAAGTTTAATTTTCTCTTACTTTGATTTACGCAAACTAAAAAGCACTTCACAATGTGTTTCCCCCTGACCTTTCAGCACCCCATTCCTCGATTTATTTATCCAGCACTCTCTAAAGTTGGTTCGTCTTTGTGTGCTGGAAACGCCTTTTTATCTGTTGCAGTGCTATTTACACAGACCTTACTGAGCTGCCCCTACCTTGGGACTTTTGTTCAGGGAAACATCAGCAGAGTTCAGCTGTTGTTGGTAGTTGAGACTTAAACCTGGTCATGTTCAGTTGGCATGATTACTAGTTTTCTCGAATCTCAAATTTCCCATTTACATAGCGCCAATGAAAACGGGTTGCAAAATCGCTCCAGCAGCTGTGGCCACGACTAGATCTGACCATTTTATTTATTAAAATATTTATTTAAATGCAGCCAGCTGCTCTCTTTTTTCTATCACCGTACATGAGAATGAAAACAAAAGCCAGTTCAGTTCCAAATGGAAATAATAAAAGTGAAAAGTTCTGGCTGCTGCTGGATGCATATAAAAATGTCTGACACGTTGCAAAAATGGTAGAAAAAAGTGGTTTAAAAAATACGAAACTAAAACAACAAGAGGAAAAAACTAACAAACGGCGGACAAATGGCAAGGCTAAGTCCAAATGAACACAAAAACAAAACAGACCAGGCACCCGGTTACCCACCCTCTGCCGCTCACACACACACATGACTGCCCTGCTGGCCATAAAAAGTCACTCAAGTGGTATTAAATGTACCACCAAGTGCAGTCGGCATCGGGAAATGGGAAATGGCAAGTGGCAACTGGCTGTGAGTGAGACTGGAAGGGAAGAGCGGAAACGGATGCTGGAAGGAGCACCTGGCACAAAAGGTTAAGAACACACACACACGCACACACATCGCATGTGTGCCCTCGAAATAGAGAAAACCGTTTTCCCTGGAATCGACTTTCTCTGTTTGCCGTGTAATTTTTGATTGAAACTGAGTGAGCCACTCGCCACTCGTCGCCCCTCCAAACCACTTATTTATTTGGAAACTTTTTTGCGGCCTTCCCCGGCATTAGGCATTCTTTTACACTTAACTGCCAAAAAGGTGGCCAGCTGTTGCTTCTGGCCTTCGGCCAATCCAAAGCTCAATGGCTCTGCTTTTTACACAATTTTTTATTGTGCACTGGCACGAGACAAACGCCCCCGACAAAATGAAATAAGACCGCCGCTGCACTCCCCCTTATACAAAAGTACGAAAAAACACACAGCGCCCGGCGGCAGGCAGGCAAAAAATAAAAGTAATAAGCGAAAAGGGTTTTTCATTTTGACCAACACCCGTTCACAGCTGGGGCCATCGGAACAACAATGGAAATGTTTAGAGAAATTAAACCAGGACACGTCCATTGCGGTGCACCGATGCCTGCAATACCCTTGAAACCGGGCTAAAAGGGTGATGAAATATGAAGGAAGCGGGAATAAGGAGCACCTGTCAACAGCAGCCACTAACTGGGTCAATTCGAGTGGTGCGCTTAAGTGGTTAACTAGTTTCACGCTCGTCACGAGCACCTTGCTTTCACTTCAATACAAATTAATTTCATTAAATTATGAAGAAAGTAATGCAAGGCATTTAAATCGAAAGTATAAGGTCTCGACTTAACGGGATATTTTTCCACAGAATAAACTTTTCATTAAGTAAATTAAGAGTAGTTTCTGCATCTGCAGAAAGCGTATATAACAACCAATTAAAGGCTTTTCCATGTGAAGGCCCTGAATAGCTAATTGATCCCTTTCGGTTTTTGAGAGATTTAATGTCGGAAAACATTGAATAACTAATTGATCCCATTGCCACATTCCAGGCCACTAAATGGACGCAGTTTGTGGACTTGTTGAAACAACAAAACTTGCTGTCAATATACGCATGTAGTTTCCACCATTTTGTTTTTTGCAGCCTCATTTTATTCTGCACTTTGCTTTTGATGCATGTATAAATATCTAACTAAAAAATCCATTTGCCATTCCATTTACCATAAATCTACAACTATTTTGGCACTGAAATGTAAGCCAAAAACCCGAAACCGGCTGCCAAATGAAAACAAACAAAGAGAATTCCGCCCCACTTCGTGGAAACCCTTCGTCCGAGCACTTGAACAATTTTCACTTTTATGCAACTTTCGTTTAAAGCGAAAAACACACATATAAATGTGTGTAGTATATATGGCGGTTGGTTTGGGGGCGGTGCATAAATTTTTACCAGCTCATAAAACGCTCAGAAGCAAGCGAACAAAATCGAATGCCAATAAAAATTGCACAGCGGGGTCAGATTCAGATTCAGTTAAGAGGAGGTTCGGGTTTCTGTGCCGCGTTCAGATTGTGCGGACCAACGGATTGATTTTCCCTCTTTTCCGCTGGAAAAGATGCCCTGGCGTTTTCCGTTGCCGAGCACAAAGTGCAAACAAATGAAAATCAAACGCTGGGCGATGAAAATCAAAAGTAACGGCCACCTTGCCACTTGTCCAACTTTGCGCAGCGATAGTAAAAAGATTAAGCTTTCGCAAACCCAAAAAGTTGCTTAGAATCGCTCATCCGCCCCCCTGGACTATTGAAAGTTTTCGCTGCATACTTTACGGCGCTTCAACGCTCAACGGCATAAGGAGCGCTTTTTATGGCCGCCTGCCATTTGGCCGTCGTAAAATAGCTGGGCTGATGCCGATGCTGCTGCTGCTGCTGCCATCGCCTGATGTCAAACGTGTTCCAATTAAACGCCCAGAGCCCCGCCCCCCGCCCGCCAGCATAGTTAATTTAAATGAAATTTGTAAATTTCGTTTGAAGGCACGTGACACATGCAAATATGGCAAATAAAAATTACAACTCATAAAAATTGACTCCCTCCGAACCAGAGTCATCATTTCGCTGATGAAACAGTGTAGAACACGGGAACTACACGGAAATAAATCTGAAAATTAAGAAAAGGTATTTATTTTATTTAATTAGATAAAAAAGACTTCCGAAGACGCGAAAAAAATTTCAAAAATTTTAAATGTATACTTTTTGTCCAACAAAAAATTTGAGAAAATCATTTTTTGTTCCCCTAGAGCACATTTAAAATTGTACATTTTTTCTTCAAGATATACTAATTTAAAGTTTGAGAAAATTTGTGTAGTTCTTAACTTCAAAAATTCATAGCGCCCTTAAATGAACACCAAAAAATTCAAAAAAAATCACAGAAGAAAACCAAGACAAACTCTACAAAATACCCGAGTTTAAAGCCAATCTAGTTTTTTCATGTGCGCAATTGAGAAATTCTTACCCACTTATCAGTATTTAATTCTGACATTCTTATATAAATTTAATAAAATGTATTATACATTAAAATACTTAAAATTAAGCTTTTTAAGTGATATACAAATATTAGTTATTTTCCTTTGTGTAAGGAAAAACGGCGAAATGTCGCTACTTGTAGCTGCCAGCTGCCACGCCCATGCGGGCCATAAAATTGTAGAATATGGGAGAGGAAACAAAAAGCCAGCATGAAACTTGACTAGGGGGCACTTTAACAAATTGTTCGTGTGCTTTAAATTCAGCATACATCGCACACACCCGTAATTTAACGCTACTTTCCATTGATGCGCAATGTAGCAAACATTAAAGTGTTGCAGTTCGCATTCGCTAATTGAAAGCGAAATTGTCGCATTACAAAAGTAATAGCCGGCGGGTGTGGGGGATGTAAACCTGAATTGCAGGCTTTATCAAAGAATTTACGTCTAGTCAATCAAAGGTTAATTGCAAATTGTTGCAAATCAAAGAATTTTATCATGGGGAAGCGAGTAGCGGTGCCGAGGGTGTAATTCAGCAGTTGGAGGGCGCCATAAGTTGTAGTAAGTAAGCCATAAACTTTCATCGCAACTCGAACGCACACCCACTCGCACTCACATGCATTTTAATCACATAAAACTCACTTATCCTGGCAACATTTTGCGTCATTTGTAGGAGGCAAGTGTGAATACGATAGAAGCGGAGGATGGATATGGGATGCCTTTGGGAAAAAGGGTATATCAACCAGGGGATAATTGATTTATTGCCAGTAAAAATATTGAAAAAATCTAAGAGCAAGTCACGTGCTTTAAAAGTATTTCGATTTTTTAGTTAGTAAGCCGACGAATAATTTAAATTATTTTAACGTTTTTTGCTTGGTTAGAAGCAAGTTACAAATATTTATTTTTTCTTGAAAGGTAAAGAGTATTTCGACTGCCTGTTTTTACCCTCAGACTTTTCTATCCTTTTTTAGCCCAAGTATTTGTACTACATACATGGCGTATGCGCAACATTTGCCAGCAAACAAATTTATGCGGCAACATATAAATCCTGTAGCTGTAGCTGCCACAGTTGCTGCTACCAACTCGGTGGTGGCTGTTATTGTTGTTGTTACACACGCCACACGCAGCTGGCAGTTGGAGGCTAATAGTTTATGCGAAAAGCTCCGAAAAAAGTTTCCAATTTGCTGGCACAGAACATCTTAATTTAATAAAGTGCCCCGGGGGCTGGGAAACGGAGGGGCGGGGGAGTGGGGCGCAGATTTGGAAATTGTTGGGCTGCACACAGATAAATCTCAATTAGGGAATACTTGAATGCAGCAATAAACAGTTGGGCCCCCATTCAAAATGTACCGAAATATACCGAAAGGAAAAGAGAATTTCGTTCACTCAAACTCTGACGAGTTTTCGCTTTTTTTTATTCATAGGTTTCCTTTTTTTCCTCTAGTTTAACAAAAAGTTTTTCGATTTTTTTTTTCAGCTAATTGGCACAATTTCTAGGCATAGAAATAGAGGCAATAATTGCTTTGGCACTTCGTAACAAAAATTAATTAAAGACAAAATAAATAAGAGAAAGACAAATCAAGATGAGATAATGCAATGAGTTCTCCTCGGGCATCGTGGATTCGGATCAGAAGACTTGGACGCGGTGATTCTCGCGATCGCAGACCAAAATGTTGCCATTCGACATGATGGCCACGCCCTCGAGTCCTTTGAACTCCGAGTCGCCGGAGCCCCAGGAGCCGAAGGTCTTCAGGAAGCTGCCATCGGGATTGAAGATCTGTATGCGATTGTTGCCCGAATCGGCCACGAATATATAGCCCTGATCGTCGACGGCCACGCCGCTGGAAAAGAAAACCAGAGGTTAACACTTTGTCAATTAAAAAAGGGTAATTCGATTTGCTCACCGTGGAAACTTGAACTGGCCGTCGTCGGAACCCTCGCCGCCCACCGTGGACAGCACCTTGCCGTTTACGTCGAATATCTGCGGATACGGAAGAGGTGACAGCGGAAGGTGCAGGAAGGTCAAATAAATTGCGAATGAATCTCGATGGTGAGCATATTTTAATTAAAATTGTTCACATGGCCAGACAGGCATGACAGGCACGAAGCTCCGGGCCCAAAGGGTCTACGGGGGGTATTGGCTCACCTGAATCCTGTGGTTATTCGAATCGGAAACAATCACACGATTCGTATTCGATACGGCTATATAATGCGGATGCTCAAGTTGTCCCTCGCCACGGCCGCAGGAACCGAATTTGCCAACGAAGGAACCATCGGATTGGAAAACCTGACGAATGCGAATATTCGATATAAGTTTGCAAATTGAAATGGGCAGGAGCACTCCGCTCCAAAGGATGGACCGTGCAGGTGGAGCGCATATACACATATATATATACTCCCAGTTAAGCCCATGAAAATTGCTGCTGGGATGCAGCTCGAGTGTGACAAATTGGGCACGGCTCGAGCCAACTCCCCACCGGTTCCACCTGCCCCACTGAATATATAAATATTTGCATGCAAATCGAGATTGAAGATGGAGGCCAGCTGAAAAAGGCTGCGGACTGGGATGGTGACCCAAATGGACACCAATATCCCCCCACTCACCTGCACTCTGTGGTTCTCCTTATCGCACACGTAAATGAAGCCGAGTGCATCGGTTGTTACGCCCCAAGGATAATTGAATTTGCCATCTGCGGTGCCCTGCGAACCGAAGGCGCGCAGGAATCGTCCTTGCGGATCGAGCACTTGTATGCGATGATTGTATCTGCAATCGAGAGAGGATGCACCGGGGAAAAGGGTTAATTATTATAATTAATCATTAAAGTTGAATAGAATAGAAAATAAATTAATTAAGAACTTTCCACTAAAATGGTATATTTAAATACTTCTTAAATATCCCTCAAAAATCTTGAAATAATCTCAAAACTTAATTGAAAACAATTATATTCAAAAATTTATAATAAAAAGACTTTAAATATGTAATTTTTAATTCAAAAATAAAAAGTCAAGCCATTTAATTTTTCTTAAAGTCAAAAATGCCCCTATATTTATGATTCTATTATGACCCATTTATAAACTTATTTTCCATTTAATTTTGTTTAGAGCGGACATTCAGGACACCCTGTTTTTCTCACTGTAGGTGGACGGGCCAATTTATAGCGCCATCAAATCGGCGGATTCCCCCGTTAATTGTGAACCGGAGTCAAGAGAGATCTCATTACGGGTCCCCGAAAGAAGATTCGCGGGTTGCCCCATAAAGCGCGACGCCTTGGAATTCCAAGGTGTTGGGCGTGGGTTTTTCGGTTTTCTGGTTTTCAGTCGTGGGTCGCAGATTGTGGGTCGTCGGATGTGGATGTTGTTCAGCGTGGGCTGACGGGTGTTGGGCTTAGGTCTAAGCCGCTTAACGTGCAAAATCAAAGTTGACTCGCACAATGAGGATGAGAATGCCCCCGGCTCTGGGTGCTTAACGAGATTTTGCGTCAAACAATGACAGCGGCAGCCGGAGGCTTGGAGTTCGGTGCTCGGAGGTCGGAGCGGGGGAAACACTCGTAAAAAGGTTGCAGATAACATGTGCAGGAGCGCCAAAAACTCGCACTCCGCCTGGCTGACCCGGCACATGTTTCTCATTAACGCGGCTATTATGCGCTTAGCCCTGCCAATTAGAGGCGGAGCTAGGACCTGGGAATTAATCATGCGCCTTTGTTTCGACTTAATTAAAACGGAGACTGACCGCCAGCAGATGCTCAACCGGTCAGAGATAAAGTATCACCGACAACAACAAAATCAGGACCATATCTATTTTTTATAACCAGCTTTTGGAGGGAAGCTCACTAAAGGCTAACCCTGTGTTAACCAAAGTCTAAAATATTCCACAAACTTCTGTTTCAATAGCACAATGGAAATATTTTAATCAACCTTTTTTATTTTAGAGTGTGAAATATTAAGGAACTTTCAAAAAAAACTGGGTTCAAATATATAGGTTTACCGTTCTTTGTTAATCTTCTCAATAAAAAGTGTACTTTTCTTAAAAGTTAAGAATTATTTCTTTAATTTTCTTTAGCTTTAATTTTTGATTTAAACAAAATTCCTAAATAATATAATATAGTTTTGAAGACCGTTTTCTCATCCGCCTGTTAAAAATAAAGTAAGCTTTAAACTCGGAATTTCAATTTAATTTTAATTTTGAACCCTACTTAAAATATAAATTCTACCGATTGGTAGAGAAAACGGCACCCGGCAAAAGAATTCTTTAAATTTATATAAAATATAGTTTAAACTAAAAATGACTACATTTTATACCAAGAAGTTATAAATTCATTCAATTTTGACTCACCTATCGGCTATGATGTATTGGCCGATGCGATTCACCGCCACTCCGGCCAGGCAGTCGAATTCTCCCTCGCCGTTGCCGTACTCGCCAAACTCCTTGACGAAGATGCCGTTGGAGTCAAAGACCTGGACGCGGTGGTTGCTGGAGTCGGCGACCACGATGCTATTGTCGGGGCCGACGGCCAGACCGCGAGGCCATGTGAAGGATCCGGGCTCGCTCCCCCGGCCCCCCAGCTGGAACAGCTGCTGGCGCTTGCGCAGGTACACCTGTTTAGGGATAGTACCTGCCGCTCCGGTTATACCGGCTGCTGCCA
The DNA here is from genome assembly GCA_037075205.1 of Drosophila prostipennis. Classification (NCBI taxonomy): domain Eukaryota; kingdom Metazoa; phylum Arthropoda; class Insecta; order Diptera; family Drosophilidae; genus Drosophila; species Drosophila prostipennis. The sequence continues at coordinate 2,695,306 of JBAMCJ010000601.1, forward strand.
CTGCTGCTGCTACCGTAGGGGACGTAGGGGAGCCTAGCCCGTTTTTTGACCCGTCATCGTCGGAGGAGGCCAGCTCGTTGGCCTGCCTCAAGGGCAGGCCCAGGCTCAGCCGTCGCGATACCTCGCTGGCGGTGCTCCGTCCGCTCGTGCCGCTCCCGTAGCCGTGCGCATGCGACGACGCCGATGAGGACGACCCGGCGCCCGCCGAGGCGGACGTCGAGCTGCCCGCGTGCGAGTCGCGTGCGCTGCCGCTACTGCCGGCCGAGTCCTTGCTGCCCTTGTTACCGTACTTGTTCTTCAGGTACCGTGCCCAGGAGCTCAAGGCCTCGCCGTCCTTGCTGTCCGTCGCCGAGCTGCCGCCCAGGCCGCTGGACCGCGACGAGCCCGCCCCGCGATCGGTGATCGGGGAGTTGTCGCGCGATTTCAGGGCGTGGGAGGAGCGGCTGCGGGCCAGGTCACTGCTGCCATAGCCGCTGTACCTGCAAAGGTATCTCGATTAGCAAGTGGTTCCGGGGTCGAGCCCACAGGGATGGGGATGGTGATGGGGATGGGTTGAGATGGAATGGTGTCGGGTGCTCTGGCTGATTTCGAAAATTATGAGGCGCTTTCAACTGAGAAACAGGAATATAACTAAAATCATGAATATAAATATTTGAAAATATTTTAAAATGTTTCTTATCGAGTGTTTAGTTCTACAATTTCAAGAAAAGTTTCATTTATAATTTTAGTTTTTACCAATTTGTTAGTGTAGTACAAAAAAAATATTAAAAATGTCTGAAAAATGGATTTGATTTAAATTTACTGATTTCTTGAAAATGTTGTATGCCTTGTGTTATTTTAAAAATCTGGAAAGAATATTAATGCAATAAAATTTTAATACAATAAATTCGGTAAAGGAAAATCCTTTCTCCAAATCCCATGGGTCAACAATATTTATCATTACACAAACGTTCCTAAGCTTATTTTTACAAGCCTGATTTTATATAAAAATTCCCATGGGTCTACAAGATTTATAACGATAAGAAAATTCTAAAATATATTTTAGTATTCCGAAGTTTATAATAACCTGATTCTCAGTATACTGATCTCTATGAGACTGGTGCATGATAACTAGTGCTGCATATGTACAGAGAGATTTAGAGAAGGGGCAAACTTCTTGGTTGATTTCCGGTTAATTTCGGTTAATTGAAAAACGCGCACAATTTTGTTTCTTCCTTAACCACAAATAAATGACTAATAAAAACCAAAAAGTACAGAAAATAAGAAGAACCAAAAAAATAAATCCAAAAAGTTGAATTAGTGTATATGGTGCAACATAAACGAGAACGAAACGTGGCGAACTTCGGACGTGGCACGCACAGAAACTCAACTCAAAAGTAAGAAACCATAAAATCAAATGTAAAAGTAAATTTAAATGTAGAAAAAAAACGATATAATCCGGGGGGACAGCACACACGCACAATGAAAGCGCCCAGCGCACGACAAAATACTATCGGCGGGAGATATATGTATGTAAATCTATATGTACAGCCGATACATAGAACCTATGTACAGTTTGGAGGGTTCAAAGTGGGTTCAGGGGTATATAGCTGAAAGATCTGGTGTCTCACGCGCACCTCGAGGCCAGGTAAGCGGACGGCGAGACCGTAGTGGGGGAGACCGGCTCATCCAGATCCTCGTCATCGTTGCCAAACTGATGGGACGAGCGGCTGCGCGCCAGCCGGGTGCGTCGCTCCTTCATGGCCAAGTAGCGGGAGCGGCCCGTTCCGTAGCGACTGTCCGAATCGTCGCCGGTTCCGGTGGCGTCCTCATCGAAGGAGGCGGTGGGCGTGGATAGCGAGGGTTGCGTTACAATGGCGCTGCTCTTGCTCTTGTTTAGAAAGCGGCTTGTGTAGCTGCAAAAATGTTGATTCGGTTCGGTTCGGTTTTTGGTTTTTGGTTTTGCTTTGGTTTGGTTTGATCTACGCTCTTTGGGTGTTGTATAATATATTTCTTAAAACACATAATTTGTTGTAACATTCCTTAAACGTATTAATTGTGCATTTTCGCCTTTTCCGTAGCTGTTGCTGTGTGTCTAATTTTTCCATTTTATAATTATCCCCGGAACAACCACCGCTTAATGAACTAACTTTTAACTGGCTTAAGTCCGTGTCTGTAGCTGTGTGTGTAGGTCGTCGCATTTATTAGCCATTAAATTCTATTAAAATGTATTGCAAGCCCGAGCACAAAGTTTTTAATTAAATTCACATTTCGCATTATCGAAAGTTGCACAAAGTAGTTGGGAGAAGTTGAGTTAAGTACGTAAAATGATGGCGCCAATAGGTAACCGTGTCTGTGTGTGTGTGCTTGTGTCGGTGGGTGGTGGTGGTTGGGCGGGTTAAGAAACACGAAAAGCAACAACTACTACAAAAAGGATCAACGAGTACCGGGGCACGAAAAAATCACATAAATTAAATGCTTAAATCTAGGTGAGTACGAGTACGAGAACGAGTACGAGTACGAGTGCAGGAACGCAACGCAAATGGGGCAAATAAGGCAAAAGCAACAGGCAGCATCATCAGCAGCCCACAAAAGCAGGCAACACTTTTTGCTGCTGCTCGATTTATTCAAAAATAAAAGAGAAGGACTAAAATTGCCACTGCATATCTGTTTACACTGCTTAATTGCCAGCGATAAAAAGCAGCTTAAACAAGTGGAAGCTATATAGTCGAAAGAGACGACCATCTGATACCTGCTGGCCAATAAATAAACAACTTAGCTTATTTTTTCCAGAGTAAGTATCATAAAAACTATGAACACATGCTGGGTATTACATTTAACAAAAAATGTAGCTCTGTAGCTGATATTATACAATTAATTCCCTTTGTTACCCGAGTTCAGGCAGCAGTATTTTAATTGACGTCAAGTATTAATATTATTCCGTAATTCTTTTAGAAGACTAGAATTATTAAGTTTGTAATATAATTAATAAATTGGTAATTATTTAGATTTTTTATAATACAGAAATCGCTGGTAAGAAGACAATCTACCCGGCTCTAAGTTGCTGGAATCTCCGACTTTCTCGTGTAAAGCATAAATCCAGCTTCAGTTTCACCAATCAAACACCTAGAATAAATACGGCAGTGATAAACGGACTGACTGATGGACTCCGGGAAAATATATGTGCAGTCGGACTGATAGCAAATACCAATTTATCGCATTGTTCCCGGAAAGTAAGAGCGAGCGAGAGTGATTAAGTGAGGGAGGGGGACGGAGTGCGAAATTGGTGGAGCGGCTGTTGTAATTACATTACGCTAGATTTGTTACAGGGGAAAAAGGGTTCGGTGTTTGTTGTCGTGCAAAAGTAAAATTAAAGAAGTTTTTGTCGCCCAGGCACAAAGGACTCGCATTGATCCCTTTGAAAAGGGTATTGACAGAGGGACATAAAGGCGGAAAAACAGACAAACAGACGGATGGACGGATGGACTGACAAAAAGCGAGAAGTAAAGTTAATTTCCAGCCCTTTGAGTGGCTCTTTGAAAGGCCCCATCATCACGACTCTATTTGCCCATTGAAGGTGACTCCGAGTACTCCGAGTAACTTGGCGAACTTGTTCAATTTTATTTCCAGCGAACATTCAAATATTTAATCAATAGGGTTAAGCACTCGTTTAACATGAGTTGGCTTAGTGGGTTAGGCGGGGGATCGGGGTTCGGGCATGGGTATTGCAGAACTCATTCATCGTTACGGGTTAGCAAACAATTGAACTATGAATTGCATTGAATTCGAGTCGCTTTGGCCTGAGTTTCGCATTTTGAGTATATATATTGTATATATCGGGCTAGACATCGGTAAGTCGCTTTCGGTAACGAGCCCGGCTGGGTCTGCTTATGTACGGTATGCTAAAGGGCAGTGCACTGCAAAGATCGTTTTATAGAGAACACAAAGAGAAAGAGAGAGAGTGATAGAACGGTGTGTACTGTGTGTGTTTACCTATCCGGCTATTGTGTGTGTGTGTTCTGTGTGCTATGTAAAGGTTATGAACTTGACAATTAGACGCCACACGAGGCGGATGAGCAACAAAGTGGCCACTGCCATGTTAATGCCAGCGCGGAGCACTTGTACAAAGCTGCAGCAGTGAGATACAATGGGATACAAGAGAGAGTCTTAGAAAGCAGACATTAAAACGCATCGAAATCAAACCAAACCAAACGCAATTATCCATTAGGCATATCGATTAAAGCCACTCTGCAGTCGTGTGTGCAAATGTGTACCTAATTAAAATTGTAAATTAATAGCAGGCCATGTTTTTCACAGGTATGTAATTCAATTAGTGTGGCGAAAAACGAGGAAAACTTATTACCAAACTGTTTGACACACACAATATTTATTGGCCATGCCCATCAGATATGCATTTAATAGCGGTAGCTACTAAGCTGTCACACAGAGAAAAACAGCACAGTTCTCTAGGGAATTTAAAACAACACTTTTGAGCTGACAAACTATGTAAATATGTAACTATCACACAAAAAGTGTATTGGTTTGATCACATTTTATATAATCTCCATGTCAATTGCAATTTGTACAACTGGCTAAATAAATAAAAAATATCAATAGAACGAGGTTTTATTCCCAATTTACTCTGTGTAGGACTTTTGTGTACTTCCGTTAGCTCATTTACGTTTTAAATAAATGCCTATTGCATTCAGAAAATTACAAAATATTTATAATTTATGATACAATCCATTTGCGAATATTTTAAAATGCATTTATATCAAATTGTTCTTTAAAGTCTAGTTTTAAAATATTTTTTTTTACTTTAGGTTTCTTGGTCACAAAAACAGGACATCAAATTCGGTAAAAAACATATTTGTTTTAACAAATTTATTTTCTGCAATTATTTTTTAAAATCTTTAATTTAAAGTAAAAGACCTTTTTGTCAACTTTAGTATTTCTTAAATGGGGTTCCCAATAAAGAAACCTTCATACTTTTAGCATAGAAAGTTATTGAAGTTCAGGAAACCTAATTATGCACTATAAAATCCTTTAAGAATTTTGTGGAATTTAATCCTCTGTGCAGATTAACCATATGTGTGTGTATCTTTTTTTCACATTTTCTGCTCCGCTCGCCTCATTAGCCATGCAAATTAGTTCGGTTATATAAACTACAAAATCACGAATAAAAAACGCTAGACCGTATTCTATTTTTAAGGGGGGTTGGGTGGAAATACCTGCTGCCAGTGCCGCTGCCATAGCGATCTTCGCTCTCGCTCGCATGATGCGGAGCTGGTACCGCTCGCGTGCGTCCGCTGGTGGTGCCGCTGCCACTCCCATAGCCGCTGCTCGAGGGCGTGGCATAGCTGCTGCGCCCCGCAGCGGTCGAGGAGCTGTCGTCGCGCGAAGCCCTGCGGGCCTCCAGGCGATCCCGGTAGGATCCACCGCTGGTGGAGCTGCTTGCCGCCGTCGTCGAACTGGCGGCGCTACTGGGCGTCGACTTGGTATTGGTCGTACTGCTGGTAGCACTCGTCTTCGCCTTGGTCTCCGGCTCCGACTCCGATTCGGACTCCGAGCTGGTCTCCTCCTCGCTGCTCGAGCTGGACTCGGCCTTCTTCTTGTCCGCGGAACCGTTGGCGGCATTGGCCGTACTGTGTTGCGGCAGGAATCGGCTGACGAAGGGCTTCTTTTCCGGCACAGCCGTTGTGTCCCTGGCACTCGAATACCTGGACGAGCTGGGCGCCTTGGCATTTTGACTCGTCGAGCTGCTGCCGCCACCACCGGATGTGGCAGGTGGCGCCGCAGGTGCGGATGTGGCTGCCACAGCCGCCGCTGCCGCCGAACTGGCTGAGCTCTCGGTGGAGGCACTACTGTCACTGCTACCGGATCGCTGGGTCTTCTTCACCGCTGCCACTTGGGCGGAAACGGGCGGCTTCGACTGTTGGATTGTAGGAGTGGGAGTTGCATCAGAGTCTGTGGCGCTGGCGGTCTGAGTTAGTTCATTTTCGGTGTTGGCAAGCGACGGAACGAGTAACGAATGCGATGCAGATGCAAAATATAGAGATTTAGAGATAGAGAAATAGACATGGCGATGCCGAGATGTGGATAACTGATGGGCGGGTGGTCGGGTGAAAGGGGGTGGTTCATTAGGGGTCCTTAGAAATTCTCTGTTTGCAACTGTAATTGCAGTAACGTGATAACATCATGAAGGCTGCTTGCATAAATCTCAATATACAAACACTAATTACTACGTGCGTAACTTGTAGGTACTACAATTTCAAATTTACTCTGAACATTATTGAATTCTACTTAATGCTTATGGTTTACTACATTTACACAATACAATACAAATACAATTTGAGGGCATTTGAAAGATTTAAACGGACTTTTTGATTTGTGAAATACATTCAGTCTATTTTTTTGGATTTTTTTAAAGTTTTTTTTTGCTTAAACGCAAGCCAAAGCATTTATAAATGCAGTATAAAACCGATAAAAACAAGAATAAATAAATAAACTAATAGAAATAAAATGGTTCTACCAAATGAAAGTACTTCTATTCACAACAGGAACTTAATAAAATACCTCTGCCTTAGTTGCTTCGGCTTTTAGTAGCTTTCACTTGCGACCCGAGGAACTCGTACAATTTGCAGAAATAACAAATGCCCGGCATGCGACCCTTTTCATTACATATGATACTTCATCCACTCCCTTTGATGTGGCCCTAATTGATCAGACAACCTTTTCCTATTCCTATTCCCATTCGGCAAATGCCAAAAACAAGACAAATATGCAGCAACTGTGCATATGTCACTATATCATATATACAATTCTATAGTGTGTGGTATACTCATTCACACAGATACACACGCACACTCGGGCAGCTGGAAACATTGTTAAACTGACGGAAGCAGCCGCATCGCTGACATTCGCATGATGGTGAAATATTCGCCATTGAACCCGGCTCTGTCTGCCATTTTTTGGGGGCGGAGGGGGCGTGGCAACAATGTGTGAATGCATGACAGGCGAAAAAAAGGGGGGATATCGAAGGGGGGAGGGAACTGGAACAAGGGGCAAAGATATACATACACAACAGAAATATTTACAGCGGACATCAGAAATTGTAAACCAACAAAACGGCAACGAAAAAATAAAGAATGGTACAAAAAGTATTTGAAATGATGAGAAAGAGAGGGCAAATGTAGGGGGAAACCAAGAGGAATGTCGCTTTGTTGATCAGGGTCTGCGGTTTATTCAGCTCGACAGCATTTGCCAAAGAAATTTAGTAACATTTAAGCAAATTAACATCACTACCACATCGTTTGTCCACTTGCAAGAGAGAATCGCAGAGATATGTAGATATAAGCATAGAGATAGATATGTAGAGACAGAGACAGAGATAGATAGAGAGAGAGAAAGGGAGAAACAGAAAGATTTGAAAGAAAATACTTGTTACATCAAAGGAATTTCGTAATTTCTGGTTGCTTTATTTGCTTTAACTTCTTGTGCAGTCTCTAACTAACGATAAGGTAAAGGATGTTAAACTACGTAAATAAAAAAATATTTATATCCATATATACTTGTATACAATATTGTACAATTCTGATGTCCGAGCTTTGGGCCGAAACTTTGCCTTGCATTGCATTCAGATTATTTGGTCGGGGGCAAAAGGTTCTGACCCAAAACAGCATTAGGTGAAAGGCGCTCACAAGACAGTAAACGTAAGTAAGCCAAATGGAAATAATAAAAACAATCGAAGTAAATAAATAAGGACATGAACTTAACGTACACATAAAATAACAAGAACAGAAAACCAGGTGGCTAAATCAAAATAAAAGTTAAAATAATAAAAACGTAACAAAATGGGACAAGTTTCGGGGTGAATGGTTTCGGTTAGGTAAGATTAACAGTAAAAGTAACGATAAACAGTTAAGTTGAGTTGTTCTCTCGACCGGGTCGATAAAGAAAATGAGAACACTTACGGAGCGGAGGGGAAGTGTGAACGATGGAGCACAAATAAAGAACGAAGCACACATGGCGTATACGCAATTATCGTTTTAAGTTCTTTCGGCGGGATTTTGCAAAACACAAGGGTAAAATACTGAGCCAGGCCACAGTGACAGCGTCTCATCTATGCAATCTACACGGTAATTGGTAACTTGATAGCTGTCTATGCAAAAATATATATTCTTTCTTAAAATTGCTACTTCAATTCTAATTATAACCATGATCAAAGGATTTCCAAATATCCACTAAAAACTGATTAAAGTCATTGTTATTTATATAGACTTTAAAATTATTTCAGTTACGTATCTGTGCACATTTTAAGTCTACTTTTTTGTATCCTTCTGTTATAATATAATGAATAAAGTAATATATTTTGTAAGCCCCAAAGCTTCAATCTCTTATCTGATTTCAATCCTCCTCTTCATCATCTTCATCAGTGACCTCAATCTCTTCTTCTGTGTACTCATCCTCATCGTCTTCTTCTTCCGGGCTCTCTTCGGTAGATTTGACTGTTTCTACCAGGGGTTGCTGACTGCTTATGTGGTCTACTGGGATTTCTTCTGCTTTTTGGGTTAAATCGTTTTCAGGTGGTAGTACATTGATCACTGGTAGGTTCTGATTCTCCGTTTCAGCCACTCTTTCTTCGCCCTCCTCCGGTTCTTCCTCACTTTCGGTGGCTGTTACTTCCTCGTACTCGGAAGAGGATTCCTCCTCCTCCGTTTCTTCGGAAGACGTGGGCTGCAGAGATTCTTCTGGTGGATTAAGCAATTCCCTGCCAGCCTCTTCTACAGATTCTTCTGCTAGTTCTTCCCCCTCCTCTACTGATTCTTCCTCCTCATCCTCCTCCTCCTCCTCCTCTTCTTCGCTGTCACTGCTCCCACTGGCCACGCCTTCTTCTTCTGTATTTGCCTCATTCACTCTTACCTCGGCTCGCGTCGTTGAGGCCGCACTATTACGCACTGGAGACGCCGCCTGATTGGAGCTGCCGTCGCTTTCTTCGCCGCCTCGATTCTTCAGAGCCGCCACCCGCTGATCGCTGGCGTTGTCGCCACCCGCCGATGACGTCGACGTGGCCGCTCCGGCTGCCGACGAAGATGAGGATGCGGCCGCATTCTTGCGCTTCTGGCGCGCCAACTCCTCCTCGTCGGCGGCAGTCTGCTGGTTCTTCTGCTGCTGCCGCTGCATGGCCGCCTTCTGGGCCTGAATGGCGGCTTGAACGGCCGCTTGGGCCGCCGCCGCGGCATCGGATTTCTTCTCCTTCTTCTCCTTGCCAATGTCGGCCAGACGCTGGACAACGCGCGAGCAGTCGCTCAGTCGAATGATGCCGCTCAACTGGCCGCGCGACACATCCTCGCTGTCCAGGACGCGATCCTTGCGCTCCTTGAGCTCCTGCTGCCGCTGCTGCTGCTGCTGCTCGCTGTCGGAGTCGTCGTTCTGGTGGGACCTCACGAATCGGGAGCGGAAGCGGGAGGACTTGCCCGCCCTGCCCGAGGAGCCATCGTTGTCGTAGTCATTCTCGTAATCGTAATCACCACCACCGCGGCCATAGCGATCGTTGCTCGCCTGGGTGGCGCTGCGCTGCGGGCGTTCGCCGAACTTGCGACCGCCCAGCACGGGCTCGTCGTTGTAGCCACTGCGCTCCTCCTGCTGGCGGAACTGGGTGGCCAGCCGGTGATCGCTCTTCGATCGCATCAGGCCCGGCTGCAAGGTGCTCGGCGGCGCCAGATGGGAACTGCTCACCGAACCGCCACTGGGCGTCGAGTGGGGCGCTATGTTCAGGTCACCGAAGGTGGCCAGGTTCATAACCAGCTGATTGGGGTCTATGGAGACCAGGAACCGCACTCGGCGACTGTAGTCGTTGTTCTCGTACTCGAAGTGACGCAGGAACTCCACCGTCTTCAGGAAGATCTCCTTGGTGTCCATCAGCTCGCAGTCATCCCACTCCACCGTCTCGTTCATGTACTTGTCGACCGTGTCGCAGTTGCTGCTGATGTTCGTGATCTCCAGATCGAGATTCTCCTTCAGGGTGGTCAGGTTGCGCAGCTCCACGGCCAAGTACCGATCGATCTCGCCCTTCAGCTGATCGGAGCGATCCTTGATGGCCTTCGTGATCCGCTGGTAGATCTCATCGATCTCCTCCGTCACACTGATGGCGTTCGTCTGCAGGCTCATGGTGTTCTTCTCGATAATCGCCAGCGAGTCCTGCAGTCGGTGCAAGCTGCGGCGGATCTGTGGGGAGAAATGGTTTAGGGATCAGTAGGTTCTTCTGGCATGAATTATGAAATATTTATAATAATTATTATTATTTCTTCGAATATATCGAGAAAAAGAATTCTTAAAATGTGATTTTTATCATATCACTTATGTATAATAATGACAGTAACTATTTTTTAGGTACTTTTTAATTCGCATTGTATGTTTTAAATTCTAAAAATTGTTTAAGAAAGATTTAAAAGGTTTTAGTAGGATAATCGGATATTCCACCACACAACAACTTTTTATACGAAATTTAAGTTAAATTCAGTTAAGTGTGCAGTTATCGGTTTCATAAAATCCTTTCTTATAATTTAAGCGATAATATTTAGTTCTTCTTTCTCACCTGTGAGTTGAATCGCGTGATCTCTCGCCGCAGAATGTCCATGTGGGCACTTTTGCAGTCCTCGCAGATCTTCTTCTCGCAGTGCGCACAGTGGGACAGATAGGCCTTTTCCGAGCAAACGCCGCAGCGCTCCATAATTTGACCTGGAAGGGACAGAAACAGAAACAGAAAGGGAGGCAATTACTAATCTCTGCTGGCAGCCAAAAAACACACACTTCCAAATGGGCATCACAAATGACTTCCTGCCTGCTTGAGTTGGACAATAAAATGCCAAGTATGCCGACAGCAGCAGCTCATCAATTTGCACTCTTGGCAACAATGTCTTGCCACATGCCAGGGATACCGAGCAGCAAGTGGGGGAGTTTAGCGGGGTGGACGGGGGATGTCGAGCAGGATGTCTGTTGCATTCAGTAATGCGATTTCAAGAGCACGAAATCAACTGCACCTAAGCGCCAGTTATGCAGCTGTACTCGTGTGCATATCTCAGCACCGAGAGAAATAACTTTAAGAAATAAGAAGCTAACCCAAAACTTTAAGAGGTATTTTTACTTCTTGAAATATTTTCTAACCATAAGTGGAAGAGGTAGAACTTAAAACATAGTTACATTTTATATCACAACTCAATGAAAGTTACGAAAAATAAAGTATTCAAAATCAGACAGGCAAAATGTAAAAAAATATTTTCCAGAAAATTCTTAGATTTTATAAACACATCAATATCAATTCAAAGTTCTCAAAGGAAGCCATTATTTCAGGATGATTTTTTCAATGTGCCCGCTGTGTTGTGTGTGTGTCGCATCCCTTGGCAAAGGATCCTTTGGCTCGTTGACGATAGGACGCCTTCACGGGGGCAATGCAAATAACGAGCCTCAGCAATGGGGCTACAATGCAAACATGGCGAGGAAGATGTCGTTGCAGTCGCAGCTTGAAAGAGTAAACTTTTCTGCATCAATTGCTGGCATTGCCTGATGAACACTCCTCGGTAGCTTTAGCTTTCCCAGCTTTTCCTGCTCGACAATAAGATAGCGAAGGGTGGGGGGGGAGGCAGAGTGCTTTATGCCAATAGTTGGCTTCTGTATTTTCTCGTTTAATCATATGGAAAAGTGAATTTGCAAATTCCACATGAATGTTGTACGAGTGCTCGTTGTCCCTGCCATATCCATAACACGAAAAGGATTCCTTTGTTTCACACATTTGCATAGCCCAGGAAATTTGTGAAGCAGAAAAAAATACTGTATTTCAGATGCACAGTAAACAATATTTGGTTATTTAAAATAAATACATTTATTTAGCCTTTTATTCGAATTTTTTTCTCATATTGACAAAATGGTTAAACAAATTTCCCAATAATTTTCTTCGACATATCACACAATAATTTTCTTTCTGTGTCATAGTTAAAGCCAAGAACTTTGTCTGCCTTATTAACTCACACTTGATCCTGATTGCAGCTCGAAAGTTGCAAGCCATTTGCATATTTACCCACGACCATCAGGTTTTGTCAGACAAAATTGCGTAGTCATGCTTAAGAGGAGGTTGATCCACAATTTGGTTTGGCCCAAATGCAAATTGCTCAAACGAAATCAATTTCGCTTTGCTTAGTTTTAATTGCTATCGGATGGCGAAAGCGTCTGACTTTTTAATTGGAAAGCCAAACATAATGGCAAATGCTAGTTTTACGGTCATTGTTTTCTGGCAGCATTCCTAACATTTTCCACTTGCCGTTTTCAGTGGAATTTAATTAAAGTTACACCGACGATTACATGGCAATACTTTTTATTAATAACGTTTTTGTTTGCTGCTTTCTCTTTGTGCATTCAGTTTTTATTAAATGCGAACTAAGCTCTTTGTCAGTTGGAATTTTGCAGCTAATTGTTAATATTTATTGCCAAAGGAAAAACGCTTTCTGCTTCTGACGCTTAAAAATTAAAATCGCAAAATTCCTACCTGAAGTGGGATCGGGCAGTTCTCCGGTGATTTCGATGTGCAGTTCCAGGAAGCGCTGTAGGGTGACGTTCGTGGGAAAGGCCTGCACGCCGTTGTAGGGTATCCGGTGTTCGGCACGACATTCCGGGCATTTTACCTAAGCGATTATAAGTTTGGATAAAATTATTACTTTACTTTTTCATTATCTTTGAACTTTAGTTAGTTAGTCCATAAATTGTAATGTACGCAACTTTAAAAACCTTTCACATCTCGTTAGTTGCATGTGAAGGCATCTTGAGTGCGCTTTTTCGTCTCCTGTCATCGTATCTTTGCCACAAAGATCAATTCCAGCTTGTGGCTTTTCTTTTCGCATGACAGGTATTGCAACTCGCTGATTCCCTCCCCATATTATTCTGCCTTTTGGGTATCTTTATTCCTTAGTTTGGCCAACACAATGGAAATGCTTACCAATTATTTGCGTGGCGCTGGCTGAGAGCCAAAACAAAATTTATAAATACACGCAGACTGAGGCGCTCTATAAGTAGCGCAGCACACTGATACACACACACACTTTCGTGCACTTGTGGGTTCATTCGAGCCTACATATAACCATGCCTTTGCCATATAATTTTTCAACAAGATATCTACGCAAATGCGCCGCAAGCAACAAGATAAATACAACATTTTCGGGGGCGTCTTGTTGGGCGCCTTTTTGTTTTTCCCCCCATTTTATTTTGTTTCATTTCCCATGCGAGATTTCTAGTTAAGCAGTTACACTGAGGGGGAAAATGGTTGAAATCAAATAAATCTTAGATCCAATAATGTCCAATAAAAAAAATACTACCAATACCATACAGAAAAATACCAAAAAAAAATACCCTAAAAAATAATCAAATAAATTGGAGCAGAATGTAATAGAAAATTGAGAGAGTTGGTTTAAAAGACATGATTAAATTCTAGTTTAAATTTGAATTTCCTAAATTAGGCTATATTTCTCGCAGTGCACATCAGCGATGTGTGACGTCGACGGTATTATCCAAATTGCCGCACGCACACAATGGGGCCAGAAGCCACATGCATTCGCCCAGCCCCCCGAGAGATGATTAATGATGATCGTCTTACCTGGCGTCGCACATAGTCCACCAGTCCCTCCATGCAGGGCTCCATGCAGAAGGAGTGCTGGCATGGCAGCAGCTTGGGGATGCGGTACCTGTCCAGGCAGACGCAGCACGTCAGCAGCTGCTCGAATTGCTCCATGGCTCACTGGAAGGGAAACAAATGCAAAACCGTCATTAGACCTGATTCGATTATGCCGCAAAGAGCGCTGTCAATTTGATATTCATATCATTATAAATTCAGGACTCCCCTGACTCACTGCCTTCCCGCCTAAGCTCGTCATAAGACGACAGACCGCCTGTCAGGCGGTAAGCTTCGCCACAAAAAAAGCCAGAAAATTCAGGAGAAATCCGATTGCCACGAAATTCTTGCATTTGAATGAACACACAACACAACACAACAACAACGACATTAGAGGACTGAGCCAGACCCCAAAAGTCATACAATAAATTGACCATTTCGTTGCCGTCGTAAGTCGCGAGCCGACTTCATTTGGCCCGGGTAAATACACTAAGCCACAAATCTGCTTATGGCTGCTTCATTAAAAGCGGCTCTGACAAGTTTATTTAGACGAACCCGAGAGACTCAACAGTATCAGATGTTTCCCCCTCTTTTTGCCCCCATCAGCAAATGAAAACCGAGGAAAGCGACGCTTTGATATGAGAAGTCCGAATTCTATGTATGTGTGTCTCCAATTTCGCTGCACTTGACTTCAAGTATTATTAAAATGTCAGTCAACATTTTCACTAAATAATGAGAAATACGATTGCAAAGTAGCAGATTCAAAGGATTAAGAAATTGTGAGAATGGGGTAAATAATCAGGACATTAAATGCCAAAAGGCTTTCAGCATTTCTGACTCACAAGGAGAAACTAGCAGCATGATTCATTTATACGGGTGTGATGCACTTCCTGCAGCTGACAAATTGTATTTGCATTAAACGCTTCACTTGAATAATGTTTACCAAGTCCATGACGTGGAAATATAAATACCCACTATTTAATTTAGCACAGCTATTGAGTATTTTTGGCAAATGTTTTTATTATTATTTTTCGAAGCATTGAATAATGCCGCCATAAATTGATTTATGAGTGACAATGTAAAATAATTTTATTCAAACATTTTCACAGATTAAAATAACATAATTTTGATTGACTTTAATGGGAAAATATATAATAATTCGTATGGTTATTATTCATTAAATTATTTTTGCAAGCAAGTACCACAATATACATCCATATTCTTCGGGTAAATTTAACAAAAGCAATATGTCAGAGATATAATTCACTTTCCATTGCACAATCTCATAAGCTACTTGCAACATTTTTTAATGCTCCGCAATATCTTTCTCACATTCGGCTTCCTCATGGAAAAGGGAACATTGCTGGCAGCAGTTGAGATTTTAATAATAAAAATGACACACATTTCGTATTAAGAGGGAAGAAAATCGGGCAGCCGCGTATATGAAGTATAAATATAAATACGATTTCGCAGTTGCTGGCAATATGCATCGCGTATACGCCGCGTGTGTCGCGCACAAAAACGCCAACCAATGCGCACTTCCTGCTCGTAAATAAGCGCGGAACGTGGGAGGATGTAGCCATGGAATCGGTGCTCCATGTCCATGATGGCCACCGCTAATTGTCGTGTGCCTGTTGGCCATTATTGTCGTGTTTGCTACGGTTTGGTATCGGATATTTAAAGCGTCAATTTAATGCGGCCAAAAGTTCACAATGATGCTATCGCAAAAAGTGGATATATGTGCGAGCTAACCGACATATGCGAACGAAGTGCAATTAACTGGAAAATGCGCTTAAAATCAAATTGAATAGAAATTGTGTCGCTCGCTCAAATTGTGCGTGGTGGATAAGGGCAGCAGCAGTAAGGGGGGAATTTTTAGAAAGTGCAGTGTGTGTGCGGCGAATCTAATTTGGCCATTGCATTCGTGAATCGCTGCTGAAAGGATTAAAATGAATAGCGAAAGCTGCTCGCCAGCATAATGAAAGCCACCAGAAGCCGGCATAACCATTCAAAAACCCACCCTCCAACCCCTTTTACATTCAGTTTAAATGGCTGAGCGATGGGAGGTCATTCGGCCAAGGGTTGTTGAAAGAAATCCCCGAAATACTCGCACACATCCCTGAATGCATTCGCAGGCAGTGTGAGTAATTTTCAGATATACCAAAAGCGAAACCAATTATCCGTGAAAATGTTAAATGTTCTTGAAGCTGAAATCTCTCTTTGTTTTCATTCAAATGCCAAATTGACGGCGACAGTTGTTCAATGTTTTGTTTACAGAAAGAAACGTCGAGAGAATCATTAACCTTGAGGGGGTTAAAATTAAGTCGAGTTATGCGGCAGGAAACAGTAAATGGCCAACAGGAAACGGAAACAAGCGCACTTGGCCATCGAAAAGTTTTTTGCCAAATGTGAAAAAGTGAAAAACTGAAAATGGGTCAAACTTTTCGCGCAGCTGACAGTTGGTGACAGAAAATCATCAACGCAAAGCACTGAAAATTGAAATCAACACAAATAAATTGAAATGAATTCGATGAAATTTGGGTCAGCCGCAACTGAACAGAAATCCGAAAAAGCAAATACATGGAAGCCCGAAACTCACCAATAGAAATGGGAAACTATTTGGCAATCCTTGCTGTTGCTGTCAAAGCGGCACTCGAAGGCAATCATAAAATGCAATTGGTTTCGGCAATGCGAGAAGCCTTAAAACTCAATCGTTACCAACTCGTTTCGGGGCACTTTCATTAAATGTGTACAATCGATTTCCGTTCGCCTTGCTTCACTTTCTATAAATCTGAATCGGTGCGATTTCGTTTGAATTTTTATTATATGTAAGTATATATTTTCTTATTTTTTTTTTTTTGGTTTTGTTTTAATTTTCGCTGGGCAACGCGCCTTGTAGAATTCGATTGGAAATGTAAAAAGCGACTGAAGGCAAGTGAAAATTGCCAAGCACATGAGCAGCAGTCTACAATATTTTAAATATATACAATCCGCCGAATTCTCTCCCGATTTCGCTGTGTATCTGCGGATACTTTATGTGTATATATAAACGTATTTATCGCCAGGAGAGAAGAGAGCGAAACAAAACAAAATGCGCGATCGCAAGACGAACGCAAAAATATATATTCTTGGTATCGTGCGTGTGTAAATGTAGCTGTATCTATAGTTGCAGCCCATCAATGAGATACAAAGATACAAATGGGAACTGAGAGCCGAGTACTGAGTACTTGGCGCTGCATGTTACTCCAAAATGGAGTTCTCACTTCACGCCTTGGACCTGGACATCGGCTACTTATTGACTTATCCCAAAAGACTTTCGTACATTTAGTACAAATACATGTACGCACACTCTTGACGTCATCAACTGAGCTGCTTTTCCCATTCGGACGCACGCCGGCATTTTCCATATATATCCCATTGCTGGGCTATTTGTGTGCTTTTGTGTATCTCGCTGTAACGGGCCCTAAAAATAAATTTCATTGAAAATTGGAGCGAGCATCGCGAGAATTCGCCGCCCATCACCCGCCGCCGCGGAAAACTAGCCAAAGATTACGCCGTGCTAATTGAAAAGTTTTCACTTCCATCAGACGGTTAGCCCTGCACTTCGTTCTTGAAGTGGTAAGTAACACGGATAATTTGATTAAAGCAATCAAATAAGTGATTGTGTTTAAAAAAAATATAACAAATATTTTAAATTTTTAACTACAATTTTAAAGTATTACACGAAAAAAAAAACGATTGGTAAAATTAACCAATATAATTGTCACGCAGTTCCAAAAATTGTGAATTCTACCAATCAAATAGTTACTCTCACAACAACAAAATCACACAAATAGCGAGGACACACACCAAAAGCAAAAACAAAATACACGTAACTATTTGTAATAATAGAATACCTTTTTTTATAGTTACGTAACTATCCGTATAGGTCAATTTTACCAATCAATTTTTTTTGTGTGTAAATACAAAAAATACGTTAAATAAAACATGTTATTTCATATAATAAAAAAAAAAGTTTAAAAACTATTGAAAACAAGAACTTTGATAAGAATAAAACGCCTTAAACTTCAGTTTCATCTCAATATACCCATAAACATTAAAAGTACCTAAACAAAAGTAAACTTTTTCCCTTATCCCAGCCATTTTTTTCAGAAAACTATCGAATTCTAAAGCCATTTCTTCTATGCGCGCTCTTCTCAAGGTCAGAACTCCGTTCCTCTGACTCTGTACATATCCATCTATCTCCCTTCTGGGAATGCACTGAAAATAGAAACTCACTAGCCCGGAATCCACAGACTGCAGTCTGCACTCCTCGTCCAAAAAAAGAACTGCACAGTATTTTTGGGCTATAAATAAACGGAGCAGACAGAGCAGCAGATGCAATCGAAACTTTTTGAAATTTTAGCTGCACTCCCGAAGGAAAAACTTTAAACTACAATGTAAGTATTGTGACGTTCCAATTTCTGCGGTGATTACTTACGTTTAGTGGTGCTGTCTTCTTTTGTTTTCTTTTTTTTTGACTACGGTATCCGAGGCACCCTTGAACGGGGCCTGATCCTTTGACTGTTAACTCTGCTGGCTGAAAATAGAGAAAGATTTCGATTCATTTAGAAGGGTAAGCAATTGCTGGTGCCAAATTTGATGATTAATCGATTCAGCTTTTGGCCATCGCTCAGCAGGAAACACATCGAAATGGGAGAGAGACACCCTGGCGACATCAATTGACTCGGCCGCCATTTAATGGTCAGATCGATTTCGCTAAAATGGGTGAAAGGGGCGAGGGGCCATTTACCTGGCCATTAACACGCTGCGCATAAGCCGCATGATGCCAACTTAATTATACGGCCTCAAAGGCTGCGGTAAGCAAAACAATAATGAGGCTGGGCGGAGGAAGCTGGGTGGTTGACAGTCAAAGATAATGGAGTTCGAAATGCGCTTAAGGTCCGCATTGTAATGTGCATTGCGACAGATAAGCTCCTTGGCTGCACACACTTGACGGGGTTAATGAATGAGCAGGTGGGGTCGAACAGATGGCGTCGTCAGTTGATCATTTTAATTAACTCGCCGTGGTGGTGCCGAAGTTACTTTCAATTAAGGAAAACAATAAAACAATGGAAAACCAATTTCCGAAACTATAATGACGCGTGGCATTCGAACTTCCTTGGCGGAATTCCCTGTGTATCGAACACAGAAATCCAATTAAAGTTAAAAAAGTTGTTTACAACATTAACATTAAATTTGATTACACGTATGTGCAATTGAAAGCCTGACGACGTGACGTAAATAAAATGACAATGTATACAATATAAATAAAAACGGTATCGTACAAAATTGCATGAATTTTTTGTTGTTTTCATTATTGTAACAAACATAGTGCATAAACCATTTTTATGGTCCATTTATTTTATTTCGGTTGTGCTAAATACATTGTATGTAATATTATATTTTTGAAAATTGTAGGTTATTTCAATAAGTAACAAAAATTATAGTAGGTATTGAAAAAACAAAAAAAAATTAAATTTTACAAATATTTATGTCTTTTAAACTAAAACATGATGTGATATTTTGTAGAATATTTGTACCATAGAAGGGGGTTTATAAAATCACTTGTAAATGTCAAAATAGGTGTCTAAAAGTATGCAACAATACTTATTTAACCCAAAATTAATATGAACCCTTACATGAATAGGGCGATTCATTATTAATTTAAAAGTGATTTTGAAAGCCCGGCTGTTTCTGTGGCACCCCCATAGTTTAATTAAATTTAATCACAAAACTATGCCAATTATTCTATGGAATGCGCTAGTATGTGATAATTTTATGTACTCAATGCCTCATTTACATGTTGAACTTATTAATTGAAAGGAAACAGACAGCAATTTGAAGCTTAAAGTAAAGAGCGACGTGTTCCAAGCAAATAAGTTTGAAACTAAATATAAAAACCAGTTAACAAATTCTGTGTAAAAGCAATACTATTTTACAGCGACATTATTGGAAAACATTCTAAGAAAAATTGCATTAAAATATCCCATCAGAATTCTCTGAAATTCTAAAAGGACTAAATGGTTGAATGGACTTCCGTGAAATTACATCGAATTCTCTTCCCGAGCGAATACAGCAGTCTTTTCAAGACACCTTGAAAATTAAGAGTGGGACAAGAGTGAAAAGTAAAAACCATTATTAAAATTAAAATCGTTTTGTTTTTTGACCAATCTAAATTGTCCCTAATTTAGATTAGTTTAAACGTTTTGTAAAAATTAGGAATCAAAATTAACTTTTCAATAGAACAAAAAAAAAATTGAAAAAATAAATCATTGAATAGTGTATTTTGTTAGCTTAAATAAAAAACATAAACATATTATTTTTGCATTACTGTTGCAGGATTTCAACTTTTCCAGCAGTTCTCAATTTAAGTTATAAAAGTTTGTCTGTAAATTCGAGCTGCTAAATCAAAACTAGTTTAAGTGAGTATCTATTGCCGGCAAACTGCAATGGCACTTCTTTAATGCAGCCAGTGACCTTGAACTTCCGCCAAGCTGAAGCACTCTCGAAAAGAGCCAAGGATGGGTGGGGTGGGAGGCGAAAGGCGGAAAGCAGAAAGCAGATAGAGATGAAAAAAGCAAGGTGCTTGCAATAAGGCTAAAAGGAAAACTGGAAAAAACTGTTGCCTACTTTCGGGCGGCTCATAAATTCAAACCCACACTCTTTCTCACACTTAATCTTCCGCTTTATTTTCGCTTTTATTTTTATATATTTCGAAACGAGAAATTAAATGTTTTTGGTGAGAGGTGTGAAAACGAAAATGAAAATAAATACACAAGAATCGAACCACAAACATTCCGAAAGGAAGGCGAGAGAGAAGGAGGAACAAGCAAAACCGAAACCGAAACAAAAGCAAACAAAGCAATCAATGATAAGCGAGCAGCGGGCAAAAGACAAACACAAATAGCAAAAATGGAAATAGAAAATCTCGGAAAATGTCGCTGATTGAATCGAACTAAAAATAAGGCAGCAACGCGGCGTATGAGCAATGTGCGTCTTGGTGTGCGTGTGTTTGTGTGTGGGCAAATTATTGCCATGCTTTTTGATGAGCTATGCACACAGACACACACACACATTTATACAGATATAACAGATCCTCATCTACATATATTTGTATACATGATTATGTCAAAATGTGTTAATAAATTTTGAACGCGAAGCTGAAGAAGATGAAAATAATTTTGACAGCTTTTCACGAATGTGGGAATCGTGGGAGTGTGCAAAGTGTGCTGTTGGGAAAACGCGATTGTCGGCCAGGTGAAATTTTCCCGAGCTCCTTCTCTCGCCGGATTTTTACGCCTTTCCTCTCGCTTTTTTTTACATAATCAGCATCCATTGAATGCGTCGAGCTCATCTCCATTTGAATGCGTTTCCAAAAACGGGTTTAAAATGAGGACGTATCCCCCGAACGACTCACTTGCGTTGGTTTCTCCTATTTGCCGATGGTTCGCGTAACTTTTGCAAATTTATTCGCATGCCTCGGCGGCAAAAAGGACTTTCACTGACTGCACTCTCAAACTGAGGTTCGATATCTATTTTCCTCGGATTAAACCAACACTCTCGACGCGATTACTGGTGCCTTTGGCATATATTTCGCACCCTCACGCACTGCGCGACAGGTGAAAGATCTATGGACAGATCTTACACCTCCCTATAGGCACTATCTATATATATTGGTATAGGTATATATAGGTGGATGGGAATCGAACTGGGCTATAGCTATATAGCTATTATCGGCGAATCGGTCCGCACGTCCACTCGCGAGCGTGCCAGAAATGAAAATGAATGTTTTTCTCTGCTCGACTCTCGAACGCTTGATGATCAGCCGTTCTTGAGGTGAAATTTTATAAATATAACCTGAGGCAACAACAAAAGTACCACAAATATTTCTGTGTCTTCTTCCCACTTTCACGTAGCACTTTTGTTGTTCCCCAGCTTCACCCGACCCCAACGAACCTGTGCATGAATTATATATAATATATATACCATAATTGTCGGTAGGAATTCATTTTGCTTTTTACAATGTCGCGCAGAAAGTCCAAGAGCGACTATACTCGTACATATAAAGATAAATACACATCATTACCTGTTATTGTTCCACATTGAGATTTCACTTTTCCTTAGTCCAGAAAGAAAAGCTAAGGAAAAAGATTTTTGCCCACGCATTTTTCAGCCAGAATGATTCATTTTAGAATTCTTCTAAATATTTATAGAAATTAAAGGCGTTTATTGATACTTATATAGGAAAAGGAAATTGATGTCTTAACAAATATCAGGCGAGTTTTATGTGGTTATGGAATCAAGGCTAATTGGAAGTGGTTAAGGCAGTGGATACAAAAGAAAATTTATTAACTGGCAGTACGGAAAGAAGTATTCATATTTATACAAACTAAACTTTCTGTTTATCTTGTATTTGATTTATTTGTATTTTCCATCGAAATATTATTATATTTTTTCCATGTTTATATAAGAGATCATTCATGAACTAGAAAAATATTTCTGTATAGGATTCTATACACTATTTAATTACAAAATAATTAATTAGATATAATAGTTTTTACAAGACCAAAACCCCCCTTATTTGTTGTATTTCCCTTATTATTATTTTCACAATGTTTATGTAGTACACGTTTAATATTCTATGAATAGAATCATTGCTCTCTGTCATCACATTCAGTATAATTGGTCTGCATTTTGCCTTTCTCGCCAGACATTTGGTCTTTTGTCTGGTCATTCGCTTGTTTCCCATGACAGTTGCTTGTCAATAGGCTGATGAATCGAGTTTGCCGTTAAGGCATTTTCCGCTAAAAGAGTCAACTGAAACAAAGCCGCAGCCGCAGTCAAAACAAAAACAAATCCAAAAAATAGCGATTTATGAGCGGGCCAAAACAAAGATGTCAACACATTCGCCAAGGCAGCTCAAGTTGTTGACGGACTCTAGGTCAGTCCCCATTAACATCGCCATAGCCGCAGCCATATCCTCTAGAACACGCAGAAAAAATCAGAGACTGGAAATTAACTGGAAATTATTTTCATATTGACATTTCAAAAAGGCAATTGGAACAAAAATAATTGGTAATTTTGAATGTTGAAATATATAATATATTTAAATATACAAAATTAATTTAAGTACCTGTACTTACAGAATAAATTACCTAAAAAAATTTTTTTTTTTTTAATTACAATTTTTATTACATTTTTTTGTAATTTTATATGAGTTGATTTTGTAGGGATGCTTATAAATCCAAAATGCTTATATAGAACTATTTATATGTCCATATTATACGGATTTTTCTTTAAAAATTCCTATAAGATTGCCAACAATTACTTGGTGCTATATTTTTTGCCGTGCATGTTTTTCATGCGCAGTTGTTGGTTCTCTTGGAATTGAAATTGCGTAGTGCCTGCATTGCATTGGGAACTGTGTGCACTGCAACAAGGCTATCGATTCGGCGACAATTGTATCGCATGACCCATTATTTCCATTTCCATTAGCAGCCGGTCCGAACCGAAATAGTGGCATCCATTCATTCCCTGCATATTTGAGAGCAACTCATTAGGCCCGAGCATGATTAATTAGAACTGATGGATGGCCAATTGACAGATGGCATAACGAACGAGGCAAGGAGCCGCCAGGATACATTATTGATGGACATGCATGCAGGGAATCCTGATCTTCGAGTGAAAGCCACTCGAAGAGGGGACACTTGGCATTGCCGACCGTCGCCTTGTGCTAATTGCCCAAGGAGGGGGAGCCAATACAGGAGCAACGTGGTAAAGTGGCAATAATAACGAATTAGCAAACAATTTCAAGTATTAGCCAACAAGCACAACTAACTAAGAGGGTGGCCACGAGAGTTGCTGCTTGATTGGAATTTCACAGGGAAATTTAATTAAAATATCCAAGGGATTAGAACGAACTAAAGTGGGACGAGTTAAAGTCCAGTCAAAGGATGCTGTTTGAATAAGTTTAATTAGGATACTATCCCTAAAGATTATAAAATGAAAGACCGATTTTTAAGGGGATACGACCACAGCCCAAACCGTAAGAGCTAGAGCAGCCAAATTATTTCACAGTATTGCATTTGGGGCGTAGGCGCCCACTAAGGTCCAATATGTCCCCCAGAGGCCCCAAACAGCTCCAACATCCATATTTTGAGCAAAAAAAAAGAGATTTTTTAATGCTTAACTTCTGAAGTGGTTGGAATTTCGAAATTTGGAGTTTGCAGAATTTTAGGTTTTGAAAAGGCCTAATTGGAAATCTAAAAGAAATTTCGATATCCCCCATAATTTAGGGGCTACGTTTAAAATTAACTTTTCGATTTTGAAAATCTAAACCGCTGCTCCGATCAAGATGATTTTTGGATCATTAGTTATTCTATGGCCCAAATGCTTAAGTTTAAAATTTCAAGTTTTTAACATTTTTTTAAGTATTTTAACGAATTTATTTAGATTTTGTAAGTTATTGCGTTGCATTTTTTGGGAGCCTGCCGAGAGAGCGGATGCCAAGAGAGCGACGACCGAGAGAGCAACAGGCAAAAAAACTGATGAGGGGGAGGGGTAGTGCTGTGAGGAAAAGGGGAGGGGAAAAGGGCAATTTAAGTTTAAATTTGTTTTGGATTTTAAAAACTTAAACTGCTGCTCCGATCAATATGATTTTCGATCAATAGTCAGTTCTGTGGATCAAATGCTTAGGTTTTATTTTTCAAAAAGTATTTTGAATTTTGTAGCAGAAGTAAGAGCTCTATTTAATTTCCTTAATGGATTAAAATAAAAAATTACTACAAAAGCAAAGCCAAGCTCCAAGTTAACTATTAATCTTAAGATTCGAACTCTTGACCAAATACGTTTGTACATATGTATGTATATTTGGATATGTTTTGATTTGCTTACAATACATGTGCAATACAATACATACACACAATGGGTGTGTATGTTTCTACTTGAAAGTAGATAAGGTGTTTAAATACAACAAAAATTAATAATTTCCTTTCAGGCAATGCAAAATTTGTCGAGTTTAAAATTAATAATTATCGATCAAATGTGGAATCGGAAAATAATAAGTTACTTCGCTACTTTTGTATTGGTGGCCAATCTTTTCGTGTGTGTATAAATGTTTTCGTTTCATTCAAAACAAAAAATTTGAAAACAACAAATTCCAATTTACAAACACGTATACAAATTTGTGCGCAAATTAAAATTGCATTGATAACATTGTAACTGATAGAAAGTATAAAAATGCACTACTTTCACTTAGATCCCATTCATCCCTAAAGATTATAAAATGAAAGACCGATTTTTAAGGGGATACGACCACAGCCCAAACCGTAAGAGCTAGAGCAGCCAAATTATTTCACAGTATTGCATTTGGGGCGTAGGCGCCCACTAAGGTCCAATATGTCCCCCAGAGGCCCCAAACAGCTCCAACATCCATATTTTGAGCAAAAAAAAAGAGATTTTTTAATGCTTAACTTCTGAAGTGGTTGGAATTTCGAAATTTGGAGTTTGCAGAATTTTAGGTTTTGAAAAGGCCTAATTGGAAATCTAAAAGAAATTTCGATATCCCCCATAATTTAGGGGCTACGTTTAAAATTAACTTTTCGATTTTGAAAATCTAAACCGCTGCTCCGATCAAGATGATTTTTGGATCATTAGTTATTCTATGGCCCAAATGCTTAAGTTTAAAATTTCAAGTTTTTAACATTTTTTTAAGTATTTTAACGAATTTATTTAGATTTTGTAAGTTATTGCGTTGCATTTTTTGGGAGCCTGCCGAGAGAGCGGATGCCAAGAGAGCGACGACCGAGAGAGCAACAGGCAAAAAAACTGATGAGGGGGAGGGGTAGTGCTGTGAGGAAAAGGGGAGGGGAAAAGGGCAATTTAAGTTTAAATTTGTTTTGGATTTTAAAAACTTAAACTGCTGCTCCGATCAATATGATTTTCGATCAATAGTCAGTTCTGTGGATCAAATGCTTAGGTTTTATTTTTCAAAAAGTATTTTGAATTTTGTAGCAGAAGTAAGAGCTCTATTTAATTTCCTTAATGGATTAAAATAAAAAATTACTACAAAAGCAAAGCCAAGCTCCAAGTTAACTATTAATCTTAAGATTCGAACTCTTGACCAAATACGTTTGTACATATGTATGTATATTTGGATATGTTTTGATTTGCTTACAATACATGTGCAATACAATACATACACACAATGGGTGTGTATGTTTCTACTTGAAAGTAGATAAGGTGTTTAAATACAACAAAAATTAATAATTTCCTTTCAGGCAATGCAAAATTTGTCGAGTTTAAAATTAATAATTATCGATCAAATGTGGAATCGGAAAATAATAAGTTACTTCGCTACTTTTGTATTGGTGGCCAATCTTTTCGTGTGTGTATAAATGTTTTCGTTTCATTCAAAACAAAAAATTTGAAAACAACAAATTCCAATTTACAAACACGTATACAAATTTGTGCGCAAATTAAAATTGCATTGATAACATTGTAACTGATAGAAAGTATAAAAATGCACTACTTTCACTTAGATCCCATTCATTTATTATATAGCTCTGCCACAAGCCTTCTGATTCTCGCTCCTGAAGGATCTTCTATAAAGGTTGTTTACAGAAAGGTTTTCCAAAAAACGCACCAATAAGAAAGTCCTGACAACCGTACTCCAAACTAATTTTAAGCGAACGAAGTCGCTCCGGGTACAGCTAGTAGTATCCTATAGGATTAACAAACATTTATAGCCTGAGCCGATTATCTTTTTACTTTAAGAAATGTTTCATGGAATGTTGAAGTGAGAGTAAATCATTTAAATCATTTTCAAATTGTTATTTAATTCTGAAGTTTGCTTTTCCGTTACTCTTCTTAAAGTAATTCTCATACTACACCATAGCTGTAATTAACTAAAGCTCCTCGAGGCTTCTTAAGCGTTATTTCCGGTTTTAGAAACTGGCTAAGCACACCTCCCCAAGAGTATTATCCACAGCAGGGGGCCGCCGAAAACAAACTATTTCCAGTCAGACAAATGGCGTTAAGCACATAATAACCAATTTCTGTAAATACGGCCATAATTATGAACGCCTACACACACTCGTGCGCTCAACGAGAACGAACACACACACACAAAGAAAGAGATCCTTGTGAAGTGCGGCTGCTGTTTTTGTTTTTGTTTCAGCCTACTTCATTTGGGCGCGCTTGTTCTCGCGAACTAAGTTTGTCTCGAAAGGGAAAGTGAAAGCGGGAAGGGGTGAGGGTGAAAGTTGGCAAGTGAGAGCGGGCAAGGGCAAGGATTTATCGTAATTAGGCATGCATGAGCATATGCTGTCGTCTAAGCTCAAGGATGATTCCCATCCTTCTGTGTTTTTTTCTCTGCACTGTCAGAAAATGGTATAGCTTTACTATTACACTATTTATGTGCCTTTTCTCGTCCGCTTGTTAACTTTAAAGTAGGGGTAAAACTGTAATTTCCCATACGATTTCAACTACTTTAAATTTAACAAACGGACGAGAAAACGGCCCTACATTTCTAATTGTAATTGTAATAATTAATATTGTAAATTTTGTGGTGTTTTCAAAGGTCACTTAGATCGAAAGTTTGAAAAACGATTGTAATTTGGTTTTAAGTGATTTCTGTGTTGCCCTATCTCTATTAAATTTTCAAAAATTTAAAAACAAATATAAAAATAATTATTTTTGATGCATTCAAACTAATTCTTTAAATTCATATAGTTTAAATGTCAATTTTTATGAAAAGTGAAATGAAATGTGGTATTCAAAAAGTACGCAACAAAATATTTGTTCTGCAAAACAATCAAACCCTTTATACGCCTCTCAGTAATTTGTAGTTTACCAACAAAAAATACTATCAGAGGTGAAACAAAACATAATACGTTCAAAAAAATATTAATTGTATTATGTTTAAATGGAATTTAGTTCAAATAGGCCCACAATTTAACTACATTTTTCCCTCTGTGTGGGCAAGCACAGACTTGGGCAAACAGCAAAGAACGCGCGTATGGAAGGGGTGATGGTGGGAAAAAGGGCCCCAATGTACATAATTAATTGTGCTGCTGTGTTGGCAAACGCGGGCGCCGGAAAGTAGGCAACACGCTTTTTTTGGCAAAACGGTTCGCCATAATTGATTGCCTCATGCACGTCACAAATGCGAAGCCAAAGCGGTGTGTCAAAGCATAAGTGTGTGTGTGGGTTTGGGCGTGTAATTTCCGCCGGAGCTACAAGTATTTTGAAATGAATATTTCTTTAATTAGTTCGCTGCTGGCGAAGCTATTTGCTGCGGCTCCAAAGGGGTTTGGATATGCTAAAAGGCCAAGCCACAAAAGACTTGACCGCAAATAATAATGCACAAATGTTGCCACGCCGCAAGTGTTTCCAGGCAACACTCACACACTCGCACACCCGCACACTCGCACATGGCCGGGTCGGAATATTTTCTTAAATTAACATTAGCAACATTTGGAGCTGCCATTAAGACGGTCGCCTAGCAGCCATTTCGAGACTCTCGCAAGTCAGACCCAAAAGGTCATCCCTCAAGTACAGTCAAACTTCTCTAAGTTGAAAGCAGAAATAAAGATCAAGAAAGGAGCACAATACCCATCTACTAAATAAAGCTAATATACCATAAAATTAATCCCTTAGACATTATTATTTAAAGATTAAAACTAAATTTGGAACAAAAATTTAAACAAAACATTGAAATGAGTTTTAAAACCAATAACTTGCAATTTTTTCACATAAACATTTTACTTAAAATTTGTAAGGTAGTATTACAATCCGTTAGGGGAATTGATTGACTGCTAAAAAAATAAATATAAAATATTGTAAAATAAGAACAAATGACCAGAATATTCGTTACCCAAAATTAGACTGTAAATTTAAACTTTAAACCCCCCAACATTTCAATACATATGAATTTGTTCAAATGTTTTATTTAGAAAATGTATTTACTGTAAATTTGTACATTTTGAATTTTATTTTAATGTTATTATTTTGTTGCCATAATTAAAGATTTTTTTAAGTATACTATTTCTTGCCAACATAATTATATTAAACAGAATATTTTAAATTTATTAAGAACTCAATATTTAATAGAACCAAAACATTTTTCGAATATAAGCTTCCTGTACAAGTTTTCGACGTCCGACTGTCTGGCCTCTGGGCTCGCCAACTCCGTTCAGTGCGGAAAAACAGTTAAGCGTAAACATTGTCGTTGGCCATGTTTAGTTTGGCTTCTTTAAATTATGGCCGGCAGCCTAAGCAAACTAAACGAAACTTCTGGCCGGGGGGAGCGTTATTACCTGCCGCCAGTCAAATTAGCAGGAGCATAAAAAATTACGTATACGCAACGAGGACCTTTTGGACTGCTGTCGCACGTGTTCATAACCCGTTTGCTGCTGCCAAAACAAAACGTCAAATGTTTGTATAATGGCGAACATTAACATTTAACCTTGGAGGCACAAATTACCGGATTCTTGTCACCTTCGCACGCACCATGGAGCCCAAAAAAGGAGCGGCAGTAAGAAAAGTTTGTTGTCCGCAACTTTCTACCTCAGCAGGCGGTCCGCGTTGGCAGACCCATAAAAAATCCTGCTGAGAGGCATCAACAGCTACGCAACATATGCGTCTCCGTCGCACTTCGATGATGATAAGAGTGTGCGGCACTGTGGCATTCTGCCATTCCGGCATCTTGGCATCCCAGAATCCAGGCATCCTGGCATCCTTGTATCCTGGCTGCCACCGCAGCAGCATGACGTCGTCGTCCTCGCCGCCTTGTGATAAATAGCTTGATTTTAAGCGAAAGGCGCGGGAGTAGATTTATGACACACGCATTTTCTCCGGCAAAAAAGTGGAAAGTCAGCTGCGGGGAAAATCATCGGCAGCGGAAAGGAAAAACACGAGTATCGAATGTCACGCAACAGGCGAGCATAGAATAAAGTATCGGAAAAACCACCATTCACACACGTTTAATGTGTTTTTCAGCCAGGGGAATAGAAAAAATATAAAGTGAATTTTAAAAAAAAATTTTACCTTGACCATTCGAATTCTTTTTAAATACTGTTAAATCAAAATAAGATATTTTATTCACACCGTTTTTTCCAAGAAATAAACTCTTTGCATGTTCATCAACTGTCATTCCAGGGAAATACAGAAAAGTAATCAAAAGACAATTTAGCACTTACAAAATGAATATAAATAGAATGTTTTCAAGCTAACTTTATTTATATTTTTTTGACCATTTTAATTGAAAACTTAATTAAATTCTGCCTTCAATTTATCAATTTTAATTTGTGTGCTAACCTAAATGGAAAGAAGAAATATAAAGCTGATTGATTGACTCCTTAAAGAGAGATTGCAAATTTATTTTAGTGCTGTATCATGGATAAAAATGCAAAGTATACATGTTTATTGAGAAGTGATGACTGTTTTATGGCTTTTCCACTTCAAATCGTTTACGTAATCGAGGGAGTCGCTGCTTAAGAGTTAAGCTGCGACAATTGTGGCAAAATTGAATCACTCCCCGAGAATCCGTGCGATGTTTTTGATTGAACATTTAAAGAAAGGACCGCGATTGGGTTTCGTGTTTGCGTCCGGATTCGATTTCGAATCGCGTCGCGGTAGCCATGGTATTCCTGGCAATTTCCTCAACATTGCCAGCCGTCGAAGGAGTCTGCTAAGCTGCTTACACCCGCACACACAACTTTTCCGCGCTGGCGAAGCAACCTCAACAATTTCAACATCCGGCTTCCGCTGCAATGTAATGGAAACTCGACGCGAAAGCCGTGCCTCCGTGCTGTGCCAACATATTAAAGTTGGCAAATGCCGAAAGGGGGAAAACAGACGAATGCACTGAGAAAATAATGTTTAACAAAATATAAAAATAATATATGTATGAGTACACTAATTTACTTATTTTTTAATATTATATTGTATATATATTACTTAATAAAAATACAAAAATTGTTTTAGATCCCGAGATTACAAAGTATCTCACATATATCTTCTTAAATTTTTTTATAACTATTCTAGTATTTTATTGTTATACTTTATATTTAAATCAATTCATTTTATTACTATCATAAAGTAGAAGTTTAGAAAATGGTGCATTAAGAATCGAAACGTACATTTTTCTCTGTGCAAAATCCGAATCCACGTAAGAAGGACTTTCCACCGAGAACTCAGAAAATGTCGGGTGCGGAAATCTAAGGCAAGACAAGAATAAAACCGAAAGTGACACATTGCAGCGGGATATCGAGCGGCACGATGAGCAGATTGTCGGCGAATCTTCAGGGTTAGGAAAGGCGATGAGCTGCGGGGGCGACAGGTGGCCGGAGGACAGCCATAAATCAGGACCTGGCCCAAAACATTCGTCCTAAATGCGAGCTCATAACTCCCGCACCGCAATATCATTCGGCGGCAGCCTTGATTAATTGCTCGCCGCGGCGAATGTGGAAATTATTTTAATTTTCCAACGCCACGCGCATAATTTGAGATAAGCCAAACAACGAAAAACTCTCGGAACCGAACACTTATGCGAGATAATTCGCTGGGGTCCCGGAAAATCGCGGCCCTCCAAGCGGTTGTATATGTTTGAATATTTTATGCAGATCGGCCAAGTCATTTTCATGAAATGCACATTAAAGATCCTTCGGCTGGCGACTGCGAGGCAGCGGTGCGTATGCGTGATATCTGAAACGTTTAATTCAAGTCGGCGGCGTAATTTGCAACTCAAACTTAAATCCAGGCAGGCAAACTACTTTTAGCCCTGGCACCGCAGCCCGCCAACCGCCTCCCCGTCCCCAATTCAACATCTTGAAATGCAGTGCAAACTGGCAGAAAGTTTTGAATCGTCTCGCTTTTATTTCTTGGCTGTCTTTCACAAAAAAGCTAAGGAGGTGGCGCTGGTGGGCGGGCGGCTTGGGCCAAGTCAGCAAGTCAAATAAAAAGTTTTTCGTCAACATTACGCAAATTAGTTTGTCAGTCGAGCCAAGCAAATGCAGCCGACAAAACCCTAATGACATCCAGACTAAGGGATAACTTTTCCAGAGCTAAGCCGAGATCCTGGCGGTGATGGAGTCCTTTGGACAGCTTCAAGCTGCACTTTTCATCTACAGTTGGCTTCGCCCCGAGGTTTAAAGTTTTTATCCTGGCCATTATCACTCGATTGGATTTCGGGATTTACTCTTTGTGAAATGTTACTAGCTAATAAAGTTAATTAAAATTTACATACTCTATATAAGAATAATAATTTTGTATTATTTTTTGAGATTTTTTAGAATGATGTTTTTCTTCTTGTAACCACTTTTTTCTTTTTTTATTCCGATGGTATTACGATAAAATAGAATCTATTTATCCTTTTGATTTTAGAAAACTATTTTATTTCGGAACAGAGCTTTTTTGTTGAAAAATCCAACAAATTGTAGATTATAAAAAGGAAAACTTGATCGAATTAGATACCGCCGTCATGCGGCATCTTTCATCTTGAGTAAGATGGCCTAATGGCCGAAGTTTACGCCCCCTGACAATTATGATGATTCGATTCGATTTCAGAAGGCCTCATTCGATATGCATTAATGCTCCTTTGTGCCGGCGGAATCATAAAATCAAATATGCATTGAATTACCGTACGGCAGGACAATTATATTATACCTTTTGCCGAAAAACCAAAAAAAAAGAAAAAAAGGGAAAGACAAGTAAGCCTCACCGAAAAAAAGGAATATTTAACTCAATTTTCTGGCCGTGAATTTGGTACCACAAGCAGCTGGGGCTCCTCTGCACCCGTAATTCCCGTAACTCCCGAAACGGCGGCCGAAAACCCTAAATCGGCCGCATTTTTCACTCAACATTTTTGTGTGTTTTTTTTTTCAGCTTTCCCGTTTATGCGCAAAAGTGCGTGTAATTCAATTTTTCATGCGCCATGTGACATGGGATGTGGAGTGGGAGTGGGGGTGGGGATTGGGGATTGGCTGCTACCTTTTCTGCCGAAATTAAGACAAAAGGGAAATATGCGCTAAAGGCATATTTGGCACGCAATTTTCCACGACCCGTCCTTATTGATGGGCCTGTCCTTTTTTTCCAGTTATCCAATACCGTTATCGTTATCAATTTTTAATGCCTCTTGGACCCTTTATTCTGCGCTTTAGCGAGGGGAGCATCGATTGTATTATACATGAGTTGAAAGTGTTTCAACAGAACATTGTAATTAGGGATTAATCCTAGCGTGAATGTGGCAGGCGGTGACGTCGTCCACGCACACCGGTTGCATTGCTTGAAGGATTCTGGGCGGCGGCGGCTGGGGAGTCGCCGGCGGCAGCAGCTGATGGTGGTCCTGAACCCGATCCCGATCCTGATCCTGAACCCGATCCCGATCCGTTGGAATTGCGCACCAAACTTCTATTGGCCATGCGCACCACTCGTCCGCTCGGCAGGACGAATCCTTGTGCAGCCCCCTCGAACATGCTGCGCTCGATGGCCACCTCGAGTTCCAGATCCTCCAGCGGCAGACCGCTGAGCTGATGGTTGCCCGAGGTGGAGGCCTGCTGCTGTCCCGATTGCGAGGACCGTGGTCCTGCCTGCTGGGATGCCTGAGCCGGCTGCTGCTGGCTCTGTGCCGCCTGCTGGGATTGAGTTGGCTGATTCACCTGACCAGCCTGCTGGCTAGCTGGTGTGATCAACGTTGCTGGCCTCGCTCTGGCTGTCGACATTTCGCCGTCGAAGTGAGGTCGATTATATCGCTCTATCATCAGATCATCCAGCTCCCCGAAATCCTCATCCTCTAGAGCCAAATCTGCCTCGAAGCCACCGCAATCGTCGTAATTGATGCTCCGCGAGAACTCCACAAAGCTATGCAGCTTCGAGGACAACAACTGGTTATCTCTGCCCATCGATGAGGTAGTAGGATCACCTTCCCTAGCCGGCAAAACCCTGTACAGAGTGTTGCACTCGTAGGCTATTATATCATCGTACGGGGATCGGGCAAAGTTCATCAGCTCATGGGTAAATTGATGGGTCTTGCCTCCGAAATAGTGGACCACAGCCATGCCGAAATCCAAGCTTTTGATGCTAACTTGAGTTAGCAGATTCAAGATGGTCTCGTACAGATAGAAAACATCCGTTTGGCCGGATTTCACGAGGACCGAAATATCCCGGTTCACCCAGTTCATAATCCTATGGATCTCGAAGGGATTGCGGCTGAGAAAAAAGGCAGTTAAAAGGATGGCTAAGAGTCTTTTCTACGGGTCAAACTTACCGGAAATGTTGCGGGGACCAATCGCGATAACCGGAGGTCTCGCGACTTGGGATGGAATATAGAGAGTTGGTATAGACGTGCAAACGCCAGTTGACCATGTGGCGGGGCAACATTCTGTCCTACGATCGATGTTACTTCAGTTCTTCAAAGCCCACAAAACTTCACTTGACTGAGGAAATTCCTGGAATAAGTGACTTCTCCTTTTCACCAAGTAATACTGTATTATTTACCTTACAGTAAGCAAACAAATAAACTTTCAATTACACTGCAAATTAAGTTGAAACTGGAAACCCTTTTGAGCGTAAAAAGGTATGATTTTTGATCAGCCACAAACTTCTGGGGCTCTCTACACTACACGATGAGATAGCCAAATCTGACAATTATGTTCAGACATGGGGCTTTTTACACGATGCGATTAATAACATTCACCAACCAATCTGGGGGAACTTTTTAAAGGGAAAAACTTTATGAACAGAACTCAGTGGGAAAAAAGGAAATTATAGAAACCGAAGATTAAGTCCTTAAGTTTTCTATACCAAAAGAAATTTCCACAGAGTTACGAAAATAAGTTTGGTTTCGTTTGGGGTATTCCAAAACTGTTAAATTCCTTGAAAAGAGTGGTCACCCATTTTTTTGCGCGCGTTACTTTAATAATAATGTAAGGAAAAGTCTATTGTCTATTGCAACAAAGCCCCTAATAAAAAATCAAAAACCATTAAATTCATATGTTTTACATTTAATCTTTACATTTATTATGTATTTGATTCGTATTATAGATCCTTTTTGTTCTTTGTATGCGGAGTACTCTAAAATTCATAACTGGCCACGCCCATTTATGCAAAAAACATTAACACTCTTGCCATACATTGATCCAGAGCTAGTTGTATGATTTATAAGCTAAGAACAGTAAACTTAGTTGCCATTGTTATAGTTAGTATATGTAGGCTGCTGTTAACTTAAACTAATACATTTACAACCGATGTGGGGATGGGAAGGGGCCGATCTTTGGGGATATCAAATGTATTTTTGGGTGGGCTACATGCGATTACATTTAAATAATTTTGCAGTTAATTGGTGTGTAAACGTAATTATATATATTTATATATGTATATTGGGTATTTGTGTAGAATATGTACAACTTAAAATGGCAACATTACTTCTAGAATACATCTAGTTTGAGCTTACTCGTAATGGTTTTAGTTACTTACATATTAAGTTACATTAATTATGATTTTTTTGGGTTCAGGGGTTTAGGAATCGGAACAAGACAAGACGGAAACCAGTTAAACATTCCTTTAAATAATAACTTAAATGAAAACCAAGTCAATAGCTTATGCTAGAAACGATAGTAGCTCCCTATCCACCTCCTCATCGTTGTTGTCGCTATCGTCCTCATCCTCTTCTTCCTCCTCAGCTTTCTCCTCCTCCTGTTCATCTTCACCGTCTTCGTCATCGTCTTCGTCCTCTTCATCTTGTTCTTCAGTGGCAGTGGCTGT
Organism: Drosophila prostipennis; assembly: GCA_037075205.1. Lineage (NCBI taxonomy): Eukaryota > Metazoa > Arthropoda > Insecta > Diptera > Drosophilidae > Drosophila > Drosophila prostipennis. Next base: position 2,730,746 of record JBAMCJ010000601.1, read on the forward strand.
ATCCTCGGCGGTTTCCACTTCCGCTTCTCCAACTACGTCGATTGCAGCATCCAGGGTATAGCCGTTCCGTTCATTGCTGGCCTCCGGATCCGCATCTGCATCGGAATAAATACCCAGATTGGCGTCATTCTCCTCTGGTGCTTCAGAGCTTCCACGTAGAGAGTTGCGCAGCAGGCTGAGGGAAATCTCCACCGAATTAGAATGCTCGTTAAAGAGCCCGATCTCCCTCGGCTGCGTCAGCGTGGATAGTTCTATTAGCGAGTTGGCTATGTCGTGCTCGTCCATTGCCGCATTGGTCCGTATGAGGGGATCGCCGGCATAACCCGCTGCCCTCCAGCCAAACGAACTCATCGGAACCGAACTCGATGTGGCTGTTGAAGTGCTGGCCAAACTGGCGCTCTGGCTGGACTGATTGCTGTTGCTGCAGCTTCTCCGCCGCTTTGGCACACTGCATCCCGGTTCGTTGTCCTCTGTTGCCGCTGGAGGCCTCTCTGTATTATGGGACACCTCCTGCTGCTGGCCGCTTTCATTGCGAACAGGCATTAGGAGCTCCAGCTTGAGTGGTTTCCTATCCTCCAGAGTTGCCTCAGCTTTCAGCGTGGCCCGCAAAGCACTGAGCTGCAGGTTTTCCGTGCTATCATCATCAGAATCATCACTGCTGGTATTGTTGTTGTTGATGTTGGGTTGACCTATACAACATTTCGTAAAGATTAATTTATTTGAAATACAATTTAAGAGCTAGCAAATCACTTTTATAACAACATCTATAATACAGGCCAGATCCGGCTTTCGTTTGTTTTTTCAGCCTAATCAAATTCGAGTGAATCGTTTGAAAGGGAAAACGGCAACGGGCCTGACACTATAGATATGGTTTCGTTGTTAAATATTATGATAATGTGGTGAAATAAATACGTGGCTATCATTTACAGACAACTATTTTAGAAACAAGTTTCTGTACTATATGATTTGACTCAACTTCATCGGAAACTTTCGGTCAACGTAGCGATAAGAAATGTCTATTTTCTCGTGCCACTTACCAGATGTATCGCTGCTATCGCCAGCGGATTCGTCATCCGACGAACTTGGGCTGTCACTACTGCTTTCCGGTGGCGGTTGTGGTTTTTCTTCGCTCTGCTGCTGCTGCTCCAGCCGCCGCTGCAGCTCCAGAGCTGCCTGCTCGTGGCTAACTGACTGCTTCACGTCCTTCGCCGGGCGTTTCCTTTTGCGGGATGTTTTTTTTCCCTTGGAGCCTTTTCCAGGCTGTTTTTTATTCGGCAACTTGCGATGTTTCTTCTTGGCCGGCTCCGCAATGGATGTACTGCTGTCACTGCTGTCGTCGCTGCTGCTGCTGAAGTGGAAGGATGAGCTGCTGCAGCTGCTGGGGCTGCTGCCGCTGGCACTGCGGGCAGGGACGGAGGACCGCTGGCGCGATCTCTTCGAGCGTGTTGAGCGCACCGTGCGCAACTGATCATGGCGACGCGCCTCCGCCACCACAAGCTTCCAGTTTTTGCCTCTGTTAGCCGCTGCACTCGTGCTGGGGCCCATGAACAACCCCTGGTCTCTGGAGGACTGATCCACCGGCGATTGTATCGCCTGGTCGAGGAGACTTGCAGCCGGCGGAGCTTCATTCTGCTCATTCACGAAAACCACATCAGAATCGCTATTCGAGTCTAGGCTCACCTGCTCGGGAGTGCGCAGGTGTGGTGGCTTCAGCTCCAACACAAAGACGCACTCATCCTCCTCGCCGGAGCTGCTGCTGCTCTGCAGCTCGATGTGGGCACTCACGGGCAGAGTGGCGCCCGCGTGTCTCCTGCTTGGATTGCTGCCATCATTGATGGCCGCCACTTCTGCATTTGCAGCCGCATCGCCATCGTCGATCTCTATGACCTCCGCTTCCTGGCTGGCGACAGCCGCTGGCCGCCTCATGCTCAGGTTGATGGCCACCGTTTGTGAGCCCACGTTGGTTGTGCGGCGTATGGAGATTCCTGGCAGCTCACTGCCATCGCTGGCCATTGTCACGCTGAAGGAATGTGTGGCCCCGGGATTGGTCACGATCACACTGGTCGACGGACGCACGCTGGGCGGGCTCCAGTCGTTGGAGAATTCCGCATTGACGCCATCCGCATCGCTGTCGCCAACCTCCAGATGCAGATCATCGCCGTTCGAAGACTGGGTCTCCACCATGTCCAGCAGATCGACCTCCACCTCCTCGGCCACGCGAGCCGAGTACTGGACCACATGGTCGTAGCCGATCATGTCGAAGGGGGAGCGGGCAAAGTTGAACAGCTCGTGGATGAAGTGGCTGGTGCGCTCGCCTAGAAACGGCGACAGCCGGCGACGGAATGTGGGACCCAGTATATTGGTCATGGGCAGGATGTCGTGCATCAGCTGCATCACAGTGCTTACGCTGTGTGCGGCATTCCTCAGCAGGCACACAATGTCGCGATGGATCCAAGGCATCAGGCGATGCATCTGGGCGGGATTGTTTCTGCAGTGGGGAATTAACCAAGGATTTAATATAGTCTAAGAGTGTGGATGGTATTGAAACGCACCTGTAAAAGCGGGCACTCCACTCGCGAAAATGTCCCGTCAAGCTATCGCTGACGGGCAGGGCGTACAGCTTCCTGTCGTACACATAGCGCCGCCAGAGCTGGCTCAACGAGCCCGAGGTGGCCGCATCCTGGTCGTGCCGGTAGTAGTTCATCAGCTCCACTCGGTAGGGCTCGAACCGGCTGTACGAGTGCCGGCCGGCTGCCACCTCGGCCGCCGGCAGGATCTCTTCTCCCGCAGCTCCGGCTGCTATCCCCGCCTCAATGTCGTTGGTCATGACGGCCTGGTTCTGCACCAGAGGCATGTACCTGGGACGCCGTACTATGTGGAAACGTAGCGAGGGATGATCCGGCGGAACGGGCGAAGTGCTCTGCACCGGATAGCGATCGTAGTCGTCCAGGGTGCGGACATTGTGTATGATGGTCTTGAAGGGCTGCTTGCACAGCGGGCACTCGGGTTTGATCTGGTGGATAAGAGGTAATTGCTTTAGGAGAACGCTTTTCGAGTTGCCTGGGTACTCACCTTGCTCCACTCGCACAGGCACTTGAAGCAGAACTGGTGCATGCAGGAGTCCGTGAAGCACTTCCTCTTGCAGCGCGACAAGCAGATGGCGCAGTTGGGTGGCGGCGAGGAGCGTTCCGCCGGAGCATTCTCCTCCGTGGCGGATGCACTGGTGCCCGGCTCCCCGTTGGGATTCGCCGTATTTTCCGGCCCCGCGGCAACGGGCTCCTCCGGCTCGTTGTCCCCGGACTCGCTGCCGCTTTCGGTGAGATCCGCAAACTTCATGGCCGCCGCCGGCAGGGTATGGGGTCCGGCATTGGATCCTTCGGATCCCGGCTCCACGATCACCGAGGCGCCCACATCCTCCGCCCCCGAATCGGGCACATCGCCGGCATTGCCACCCGGGTTCTCCTCCGCCATTCCGGCGACTATATAGCAACTATGGCAGCTATATAGACTGCGAAATCGGCCGGAAAATGGGCGAGAGCTCCGCTCGGAGTTTTGTGTCTACTTGGCCTCCTCTCTCTCTGTTCCTCTCGCCCTCTCTCACTCGCTCTCGCTGGCACGCTACTCTATCATCTGGTTCGCAATTCGGGTCTCATGCGTCGTTTTCCACGGGCCTTTCACGGGCCAGTGGCCACATTATCCGTACTCCCTTCCGGTCCAATTGGTGCTCGAAGGTCTGCCGCTGGATATAGCACTTTTTCCGGACCTCAAATCGCACTTTAACTCGGTTATTTTGACACCTGAAAATGAAGGAAACTCGATTTTTTGTGCACTACGATGTGACCGTTCGCCGCGGACCGAAAAATGCGAGCAACCACGGAGGTCCGACTTCTTTTTGAATACTTTAAAATATAATTAGGTACATAAGGTACGGCAGAAATGTTTTTTTTAAATTACGACGTTCTGTTCACCGAGTTTTCTTTAGTTATTTCGTCTTGGGTAAAATGGTCGAAAATATTACAGAATGCAAGAAAAGCCGTTTGTTGAATTCAAGAAATGTTTTAAGTGAGATATTTTACATTTACCTACAAATAAATATGTATTCAAACTTTGATCTTGAAATTTTTGTGTAACAGGCTAACTTTCTTACAGATTTCTTTTATCTGTGTTGTGTCGGGTAAGTCCCTGCTTTATTACAATGACGTTTGGTTCGCATACTACTATGGAGAAGAAAATGTTTATAAAAGGTAAAGTTATAATCTATAATAATTTCACAACTTAGGTAATAAATGATAAAAAATAATAATAAAATCAGCGAGGTGCTTCTAGGTACTTATTTTTAATTTACCAACCAAATATTTTGATATATTTTATCGAGTCCCAATATTTTGGTATTTTATTTGGCCAAGAGAGGCTGCACCGCTTGTGTTATCGATAGTTCTCATTACTTTCTTGTGGCGTCGGTTTCAATTTGCTTGTTTTCAATTGTTGGCTTAAATTCTCTATTCTTGTGGCGTCCTGTTGGCTTAAATTTGGCTCCAGAATGAATCGTCGCAACAAGCGCACATCCTATTACCAGTACGAGGTGTACCTGGACTTCATGGAGGACAATCCCCTGATGTCGGCCAACAAATTGGGGCGCACTCAGGACGGCAGAAAATGGAAAGAGCTCAGCGATCAACTGAACAAGTGCACAGTGGGTCCTACCTTAGCGCCGGAAGAATGGCGAAAGGTATTGTACAGATCCCACATATAACCCCAGTGAACTAAGACCTTTCTCCCGTTTGTAGCGCCTAAACGACTGGAAGAACAGTACACGCGCCAAGTACCGCCGCAGCCTAAGTTCGGATGATAAGAGCAATAGTTTGAATAGCCTGGAAACTAGGGCTCTGCAAATTTTCTCCTCCGAATCGGTATATCGCGAGGTTCAAGCTGCCCCGGGCTATAAGGAACTGGTGGAGGAACATGTGGAGCCGGAAGAATCAGATCAGGAGGAGCAGGAGGAAGCGGAGGAGGAGGAGGAGGACGAACAGGACGAAGAGTATGAGTATGTAGCACCTCGGGAGCTTCCTTCACGAACGGTCATCAATGGTCACAGTTCCGGAAAACAGCTACGTCTGCAAGGCAACGCGGAGATCATCTATCAAGGTGCGTTCTTGCCGAATGGCAGCAGAACTCAATATATTATATGTACATCTTTTATTGTAGTAACGAATATCGCAACAGCAGCTGAACCCGCACCGAAGGAACCTGCCGCATCATACGGCAAGAAAATCGAGCAGCAGTTGAAACGCATATCGGACATTCAGGAGGCATCGTTGCACTTCAAGATAGCCCGCTTCAAGTACAATAATCCTGGATTCGAATATGTCCCCTAATTTCACATAGCAAAAATCGTTTTTATAGTCGTGTACATTGTAGTATGTAAGCATCGAGGGACCTGTTAACTCGGCTATGAATTAAAAGTCAAAAACCTTCTATTGAATGTTCAAAATTAAGAAGATAAATCGGCCCGAAGTGTATAATTCTGAAACACACTGTAAATGTACATAGAAATTATAAGGCACTGTTACGACTGTTGTCCTAGGCATACCCCATTGCAGACTACATATCGCGCATACTTTTCCAAATCCATTAATGGACTTCAGCAAAAACCACCGTTTATATAACCTTTGTATAGTTATTTTCCGGCAATGCTTGATATTTTTACGTAACCCATTTTAATAGTGAATAAATAATGTGTATTTTAATGAAATTTCGATTTTTATATTTAATTTTTTATTGGTTAAAAGATTAATTGTAATGAAATAATGTTTTGATTTACAAGAAAACATGTTCTAAAAATCTAGCTAGAACTATCGCATGGTGCGGCCACTATCGTTTCCCGCCAGCTGCGCACCACTGACGTGCCGATACAACCCTGCTTTGCCAGCAGCTAACATGCACTAGAAAATCCCAAACGCCTGCAATTGTTTGTGAACACTTTGCATCGTTTGGTGGCGTCGATTTGCATTTTAAGGCTTTTGCCAGGGATTTAAGCGGGGAAACCGATTCCGAAACACACAGCGCGGAAACCGGATGCACGGCAAGATGGATCGCCGCAAGAAACGCACCTCCTCGGAGCAGTATCAGATGTACATCGACATGATGGAGAGCGACCCCATTTTCGCGACCGGACGGGTGCCGCGAGATTACGACCTCAACTATTTGACCAAAAAGTGGAAGGAGCTCTCCGACCGGCTGAACAAGTGCAGCTCGGGCCCCACACTCACGGCGGAGGAGTGGCGCAAGGTGGGTAGAGCGCAGCTTCCCCTACATACATATGTGTACATCTAATCCCAATCCCTTCTCCCGCAAAAACAGCGCCTAAACGACTGGAAGAACACCACGCGCTGCAAGTACAGACGCAGCCTTCTGTCCACCGAGAAGGACATCTCGATGACCTCCGTGGAGACACGTGCTCTGGATCTCTTCGGCAAGGTGCCCACCACCACCGGCGAAACGCTGCTCAACCTAAAGTCCGAAAAGGAGGAGCACGACGACGAAATGGAGGACCTGGGCCAGCGTACCTCGGCGGCGTTTCAAAAGGAACTGCAGGCCGCCGTGGAGGAGGCCATCAACGACGAGGTGGACGACGAGGAAATGGTGGAGGAGCATGTGGACCACGAGGACATGATGGAGGAGAATCTGACGGATGCCGGCATCACGGCGTCCACCACGGCGGTCAACACCGGCGGCGGCACATATCGCACCATCGTCGTGGACAACACATCCTTCGAGCATGTGGACGAGGAGCCCCAGACGGTGCAGCCACATGCCGTGGAGTATGTCACCACCCGCCGGCCTGCTGCCGCTGTGATCAATCCGGGAACGGCCTCGGGCAATAAGTTGATCAATGGCGAGCTGCCCGCCAAGAGGATGCGCACACAGCCCCGGGAGCAAATCATCTACGAAGGTAACTATGACATTTCAATTGAGGGGAAATCTATTGCAAAAATTATATTTAAAGAAGTAGAGTAATTTTTCATATATGTTTTTGCAAATGATGCTTAACTTCATTCCAACATAAACATAACATAAACATAACTTAGAAATTAAATTCTTAGCCAGGTTCAAATTCTTTTGCCTATCTGATTTGCTTATATTTACTTTACTACTTACTATTTCAGTTAAAAATGCGCCGCGCTGCATTTCGAACATGCAGGCCGTGCCGCCGCTGCACAGTACAAAGCTGGAGCGGGAACCCAGTTCGCTGACCAACGCGCTGAGCAGCGGCGACGCCCAGCAGATCGCCCACCAGCTTAAGCGACTGGCCGACATCAACTACGAGACACTGCAGTTTGAGATTGCGCGCTTCAAGTTCAACAACCCGGGCTTCCAGTACGATCCGCCGTCCTTATAGTGCCCCAAGCAGCAGGTCGAGATCAGCGGGTCTAAGCAATCAGCAAAAGCTCCAGCTCCAGCACCAGCAAAAGCGACGGCGACAGGATCAGCATTGGGAAAAGCAATGGACCGAGCCAAGTCGGCTCGAATTGTATAGATCTTACACGCGCGCTCCGCCGGAACACAAAATCGTAACTTATAGTAGCCAGATTAGTTTAAAATTTACATAGATTTCTATTGTGTAAACAATTACTTTCAAATTTTCACGCACTTCAACTACGATATCCATATGAATAAGCCTAACATTTTAATACCTAAAGTAAATAAAATTGGACAAGTAATTTTAACGCGTTGTATGTAAATGTAAAGAATAAAGTTTACCAATGATAAATATGCGCAGCACAGACGTGCTCCACCTTTTGCCTGTTGTTGCATTTTTAGGTTTATTTATGACGCCGGAGCCAGAATCGAAGCCAACACGAAAAGTCCATTAATCAGAGGTTGGGAGATGGCGTCGACAAGGCACACATTGTGTATGGGTTTTGGCCTGACTTTGGGTTTGGGTTCGGGTTCGGGTTTGAGTTTGGGTCATTTTAACCTGACCGCCAACTAGTGGGCGCACTTTGTAACTGTCAGGAGCGCCTGGAGGCTCCGATGCGAAAGAAATCACTTGTAGCTGTTATAGAGTTCTGATGCCGATGCAACAAGTGCCGATCCAAAGGCCTCTGCTGCAGCGCCTCCTCCGCTCGGATAACTGCAATGGGCAATAGATCATTCGCAGGCCGTGCGCTGCGAATCATAAATTACCGGCGACCGAGGAAAGGAGCGAGGAGGATGGGGAAAGACCTCCGCCATGGGACGACGACGACGACGCACGGCGTTCCGTTAGGAATCGTTGCCATCGCGATGATAACTGCACAACACGTCGTATGCTTAATCTGTACTCTTTGCAAAACTACACTGGTAAAAAGAATATAGAACATGTTTTAATGTAAATTATAATACTAATTCGGTATATTTCATGTTTTTGGCTTAAGAAAACGCTTTTAAAAATTTTATGAAAATATGTCTATAAATATTATTATTCTATTATGATATTATCATTGCTTGTACCTTCTAAGAATGAACCATTTTTAAAATAAAGGGTTTCTTATACTATTCGTAGGTACCATATTGAATTCAAGTTTGCTTTCTTATATTTGTAATTGTATTTTTAATAATTTTAATAAACATTTGTTGATCAAAGATTTTTTTCGAGTGTTTCCCTTCCCAATTCGCTGTCGCCTGTGTGGGTGCGCTCGCTCTTTGATGAAAAGCCCGCTGGCAAAGCTGATTAACCTGCACACACACTTCGGCGGGAAATGAGTGTCTGGGACCCAGATGTCTTCTTCTCACATGGCCATGAAATGGAGGCTCCATCTGGGACTGGAACCAAGTTTGAGCAACTGATGGGTCGTCGCTCAGAGTGCATGCCCAGTCCATTAAACAGTTCGTGTTGCACTCGTTTCGCTCTGCCCATGGATTTGGGACTGGGCAATGCCCAGTGGGCATGGGTTGAGGGTCTAGGTTTGGGATTGGGTTTGGGCCAGGGCACACATGACAGAATTGACCCCATGGGCGGGTGCTATAAAAATCCAGCAAAAGAAACAGCACAAAATAAAACCGGAGACGAATGTGGGATGCTGGGACTCGCATATAAAATACTCTTTAACTGAAGTGAACACTTAATACAAAACGGTCTCATATTAAAAAGGTACTGCAATTTGAAATGAAACTTCAAAACTATTATAATAAACCATTTCAATGGTTTCAATGGTCAAATAAGTTCGGCGTCAAACCTATAATCCTATTAAATATTAATAGTTAGGTAATAATATCTTTCTATAAAAAATATCACAAAATTGTAAAACTAATATTTTCCGTTTTTTTTATAAAGGATATAAAAGGAGCCAGTCCTGAGTTCAAAATCTCATCGCCAAGCTGCTTCATGTATATTGATGAATGGATCCGTTTCGGCATGTATTTGGGATGACTAACTCAAAAAAGACAAAAAACCTTGCAAATCTGGTTCGGGATTTTTTTCGGCTTTTTTTTAAAGGTACGCACTCTTAAACGGAAATTGTACTCCTAGAATGGATTATGGAAGCGTTTGCAGGATACCATAGCCAGGATTAAAGCTTTTTCCATTCCAGAGGTAAACAAATATTCCTTGTTCATAGCAGTATCTGTTGTATTTGAAATGGTTTTTATATTGTAGTTTGTTTAATAAATCTTCAAGAGTTTCAAAAGGTAACTTTCGGAAGACTTTCCGGAATTAATTTAATTCAGGTGGAACTTGTAACGATGTATGCACTTAAAAAAACCTTCGGTTTTTTCTATGATCAAAGGGACTTAAAATTAGAATTTTAAATAAATAAATTGATGGGGTCCCTATGTCATTAAATCAAAGTTTAAAAAAATACATCAATTTAAATATTTTGGCCTTTGTACACTGATGTTTTTATTAATTGTAAGTATGATAATATTTAAATTAAGAATCATAGTTAATTTATAATACAATAATTAAGTTTTAAAATAATATTTTAATCTCATATAAAACTAAGTTATTCAATTTGTAATTTATAATATTTTCAAAAGTGCTTATTTGACATTAGAATATACAATTTCATATTTATTTCGTTGGCTGATTTTTTGTTATTTGGGTACTTGTTTTGTTTTTTGTTGCAACAATAATATGGGTACGTTATGGTATGGCATAGTTAGAGACCAAGATCATGGTCAAGGCACATATGGATGTTGGGAACCGCCAACTGGAAACTGGCAACCTTTAAACCATTATTCTGGCGCAAAAGTGCAAAGCGTTTTTATGCCGGCGATTATTACGCTTGATCCTGAAGCACCGAAGGGTCAATTGATGTTTGTGATGACGCTGAATAGTGTTGTTGGTGCTTGTCGTACCCACAGCAACAGCAACAGCAACAGCAACGAGCAGAAACATGCAACATGCAACAGCATTGTGGTCGCTTGCCCGCAATTTGCCTTGGAATTTTAAGCCTAGGCGAATATCCCCCATTTCTTTTATTTTATATATTTTTTTCTGCCTTGTAGTTGCTGTTGCTGCTGCCGAAAATTGCATTTCTTGGCTGGCAGCGATAAAGCGTCAGCAGCAATATTCGCTTGCGCGCCAGCCAGTTGATATATCACTAGTCAGAGATAATGCCCCGCAGCAGAATCAGGCCATCATCAAAGCCGGCTTTCGATATAGAAATTATTTATAGGCAAAGGAGAAAAACTGAAAAAATGAAAAACTGAAGGCGGTGAGCAATCGTAAATCTAAAGATCCTTTTCTTAAAAGCTTAATTCCGAACAATTATTATGGACCAGCTGGATCTCTTCCTCATATCAAATTTGATGGGTCCCAAGTCCCGGGTCCATGTTGCTGCTGTCCAGCGTGTAATTATATTAGCATGATCTATGCCATTACGCGCACACACATCGATATGCGGCAATTAGTGCTGCGGACGAACAAGTACAACTATCGGCTAAACAATATGGCCAGCGGGCGTTTATGGCCAACGACAGGCCATTATTGACGCCACTCGATGGACTGGCCATCATCGATTGCTGCGGTCGCTCCATGTTGCTGCTATGTCGCTCATGTTGCTGCTGCTGCCGTTGCAGCATGCAAATTGTCGGCGGCAGCCTAAACGTTTCGCAAAAGTCAAAGGGGAGAGGATGTTGGCCAAACTAAGCTGGAAAAAAAATACTAAGCGCTGAAATGGCGCCCTCTCAGCTGAAAGTCATAAACACGCACTAATTGCAGCCGTGATTTGTTGCACACAGCATTAATGGCGCTCGCAGGACCAACAGAAGGCAGCAGAAGCCGGCAACATCGACTCAAATCGAAGCCTAATTGCCCATAAATGGCAGTTTTCGTTGGCGACATCGCAACGTAAAGCTTTCAGCAGCACACACAAAAAGTCGCCAGTGCCCTGTGCCCGTCTCTGATTTATAAACAAAATTTAACAACCCAAACGGCGAGTTAGGGCATTAAAAATGATGTAGTTGCCGCTGTTGGCATGATGTTGCTGCTGCAACGGCCCTGCAATTAGGCGCCACTCCTGGCGGGGTGGTCCGCCATGTCGCCAGTGTGGCGATCAGATCGAATCGAATCGATCGATCCAGTCGATATACAAATCGATTGCTTGATCTCTCACTTGCAGCAGCAGCAGCAGCAGCAACTCCAAGAATCACCAGCAGCAGCAACAGCAGCAACATGAAATGTTGCTCGCGTGGTCAGCGCCAATTACTTAGAGCATATCAATTATATTACGGCAATGCATTGTAAAATAAATGCCCAGAATGATAGCCACTTGCAGTTGTTGCTGCTGCTTTTGCTGTTGCTGCTTGTAATTGAACTGCGCGTATTGCGAAATTATTATTTTGTGCATTTGCAATTGCAAGTGCCTACTGGCTAGCACTCAGCAGCACAGCACCAACCTTCCATCCTGCGTGTCTGTTCATATGTTTTCATTACTTTTGCCCATTATGCGTGTACGTGACGCACAATTTGAAATTGCCAGGAGTCGGGGGCCAAAAGGCGGAGGGCCCACAAGCCGGATACCCGGCGTCCAAATGCCCACAATTCCAGCCTTCCAGCATTGACTTGCAGCTCCTCCTTTCGACCAGGTTCAGGTCCAGGTCCAGGTCCAATCCACCGTGGATCGTCGTCTGTTTGTGGCTTTTGTTTGCTGTTCAAGTTTACAATTTTAATGCACTGCCACTTGACTGTTGACAGTGGTGCGTTGCTGTTGCTGTTGCTAGTGTTGCTGTTGCTGTTGCCAGTGTTGCTGCTGTTGCTGCTGTTGCAGTGTGTTGGATTATTGATTTTATGCTGTGTACGTGAACGCTGCCTTGCCGGTAGTCATTGCTGCTGCCGTGCTGCTTCGGCTGCATTTAGCTCTCATTTCGCACATGCCCCAAAATGAAATGCAGGCTTATGTTTCCGTTTCTGCTGAAGCCATCATATGCTGATTCATGGTGCTAAGGGGAGAGAGCTTTATTATTTCTTTTCGGAACCAAGGTTAGCCAAATATGGCGAAGGGGAGGAGCTAGGCGAAACAGTTCTTGAAAGCATTTCAGATTTCTGTGGAAGCAACACATAGGATTGAGTTTCTTTATTTGACTTTCCCAGAATTTAAATACTGCGGATCCAAGTTATTTAATTTCACAGTTTGTTTATTATTCCTTTTAATTTAGAAAATTCATGTGTATGACACCGATAAACTGTTTTATATTGACAGTAAAATGAAACAAAAGTTCGTTGGACGAAACTAGAGATATAATTAACAAGAAAGGAAGCTAACTTCGGTCATCCGAAGCCATATACCCTCAGATAATTCCTATGAAATTACAAATTAAATAATGTTAAATTTCTTATTATTTTTACATTAATTTTTAAATCCTTTCTATATAAAATGTAGTCGTCCGATTACACTATGCAGCATCAAAAATTTACCTCGATGGATGCTATATTTTTGGATTCGTTACGAATTCCTTAGTTAAACTGCGTTTTTCAAAAAGTTCCCCGACGCAAGGATTCTTAGCAAAAGGACCTCAAAGTTCGAAAAATGCTGAAATTGGCCAACTTTCCGGAGCTCTCAGAGGCAAACGGATTCATGGTTTGTTGCGATGTTAAAGTTTTTTAAAAGATACACTCTTTATCTTTCAAACCCCATACTTAGAATAATTTTAGGATTTTTATTAAGGGAGAAACAAATTTTAGAAAACATAGTCAAAAAACATGAAAGCATACAGCTGCGGTCAGAATAGTAGTAGTGTTGCCGCCCTGTGTTTTTAAAGGTTTCTTGTTGTAATTTATCTTCTCCTGGTAATATTGTATTGATTATAATTGTACTATAAGACTAACACTAGTTTACAGCCAAAATATATAAACGCTGGGACCCATTTTTTTCGTTTACTATTGGGTCACTGATCACGATGAAAAAAATAAAAAAATTTTTCAAAGAATCGTTTTGGAGATATTTGAAAAAGCTCGATTTTTGAGCACTTGTTTTATTAAATGTAACAGTTCTCAAAAACCGATGGTCCAAAAAATTTTTATTTGACACCTTTCGAAAGAAAATAGATGCACCTTTCCGAAAAGGTATGGCGCTTTGTGATCGGACCGAAATTGATGGACATATTTCGTCTGAAAGTTTCAAAAATGTTTCATTTTTGGCTTTTATTTTTCATAGCTAGTTTTTGATAATTTTTTAATAATATTAATAAATATTTTAAAATTATTTTGAGTATGCAGATCTAAAGGGCCGTTAGTCCCAAAAAGTTGAGGCCGAATATTGGCAAATCGGGAGAACATTCTAGGAGATATGCATACTTTAGTAAAATGACTCAAAGTCATCTCAAGTCAGCAGTGGTACCAAAAATGTTTTTCAGGGGAAGTCGCCTGTTTTGCGATTTCCAATTTCGAGAAACGATCAAAATAGTGCCATGTAATGTATGTATACTTGATTCAAAGACATTTAATTAATTTAAAAAAAAAATCGAGAAAGAAAATCTTTCGATTTTTTCGACAAAAGTATGGTTTTCGGTAAACACCTAGCCCCGTTAAGAATCATCCGAAGCTAGAGCTTGACTTTATATGTCGGTTCTTACCAAAAACATTTTTATTTTTGCATGTTTTCTTGCAAATATAGTTATTTACAAAGACACTGGTTTTAAAATGTTAAGTACTAAAAAAATAAGAAATACACCTCTTAAAGCGACCATCCATAACATTTTTGTGCTTCGGATGATTCTTAACGGGGCTCGGACCCTCGGTTTTTGAGAACTGTTACATTTAATAAAACAAGTGCTCAAAAATCTAGCTTTTTCAAATATCTCCAAAACGATTCTTTGGAAATTTTTTTTATTTTTTTCATCGTGATCAGTGACCCAATAGTAAACGAAAAAAATGGGTCCCAGCGTTTATATAGAAAAAAAATCAAAAATTGTAAACTAGTGTAATTGGATAAGAAAAGTGATAACAACAAACTTTTAAAAACACAGGGCGGCAACACTACTACTATTTTGACCGCAGCTGTATGCTTTTATGTTTTTTGACTATGTTTTCTAAAATTTGTTTCTCCCTTAATAAAAATCCTAAAATTATTCTAAGTATGGGGTTTGAAAGATAAAGAGTGTATCTTTTAAAAAACTTTAACATCGAATCAAACCATGAATCCGTTTGCCTCTGAGAGCTCCGGAAAGTTGGCCAATTTCAGAATTTTTCGAACTTTGAGGTCCTTTTGCTAAGAATCCTTGCGTCGGGGAACTTTTTGGAAAACGCAGTTTAACTTAGGAATTCGTAACGAATCCAAAAATATATCATCCATCGAGGTAAATTTAAAAATCATTAAAAATGCTGCACAGTGTTATTGTTCAATTTAATTCAAAATTCTAAAATATTAAAAAATAAACATATCCCAGGGTAAAAGAGAATACAATAAAAACCAACGAAGCTATAATTTGTTTCCTATTAATTTCCCAGTAATTTTTTTTCGATTCTTCCTATATGTGTATACTGTGGGGTCGAAACGTCCTAAAAAATATCCAATATCCAATCCTAAGAAATTACAAAATTTTTTGTAGTAAACAAATCTAAGTGTTATATAATTTAAACTAGAATTGTATAATGGATATTTAAAGAATTTGAATCATTTTTTTTTTTTTAAATACTATTTTTTTAGCTTGGAAGATTCTACAAACAATTTAAAACGTATTTCATATTACATTTTTCTTACAAACCACATCTTTGTTTGCTTTCATAAGTATATTGATTTGCTTTTGCTCACCTAGATCTGGGTGACCCAAAGCCCATTAAGGGCACTTCCAATCGCACTTATAAGGGGCCAACAATGGGTTCCTGCACTGACATCGTTAGGGCGCAACAATTGCTACAATTGCTGAATATGATTGAAGTACTTTCGAAGGTAACGAGGCAGCCGCGGCGAACATGGCCTCCATATCAAACTGGCATCAAACAATTTCAAATGGATCGAATGAGAAATCGACAGAGCTGGCCAATTGCAGTTGGGATGTTGCTGTTGCTGCTGCTGCTGTTGATGTTGCTGCTTTGTATGCATGCAATGAACGTGATCGGTTGCAATTTCAGCGACTCGAGAACAAAGGGGGCAAAGCGAGAGGATCGATGTTGATCGGAGCGACAATGTTGCAGACGCACAGGAGCAACATCGGCGACGTGGCTCCGGTGTTGCTGCCACATTTCACTCGTCCCGATGATTGAAATTCTAAGGCCAGAGCCAGAGTCGGAATACTGCATCCGAAACTGACTCCCAGACAAAGTCGCAGTCCAAAGTCGTCCGCCGCTGACCTTTTCGCATGAGAATCATCGACGGCAGCCGATGATGGATGCACTGCCAAAGCCAACTTGATCTGGGCCCAAAAGAGCAGCAAAAGGGGCCTGAGAGCGATGTCAGCCGAAGCTGTCAGTACGTGCAGCTCGTCTTCGGCAATTTAGGTGCGAGGAAAGTTGGTTTCTTTTCCTCAATCGCCGATTTTTCCAGGCAGTCATTTTATAGAACTACGAAAATTGCTTGCATACTGCTTAAATTGCTAGAACATTATTCTTCTAAAGATTTTAAATAGTTATCTTAAATAATTTAGGAAGTTTTTAAGTAAGTATATTTTCAAATAATCTCATTTCAGGAAGTCAATGTAGGACATTAAAAACTTTTTATTGAACATTTTAGGCAATACTTCTGATAAAAAAAGGTTGAAAAGACAAAATTTTGTAGAAAGTGAAATATGAAATACACATTTTGTGCATAAGTCTATTAAAATATAGCCTCAAAAAGAAGGTACAACTTATAATCTATATTACTTTTTAATTAAAAGTTAAATAAAGTTAAAGTTATAATAAACATTAAAAAAAGTTACTTGGTTCCCGAAACCTTTTTGATTTGGTCAAGGTCAACATTTTTTATTTTATCTCAAAATCAATGGAGTTCGATAATTATAATATGTTGAAGAACAATGTATCCTCTGAAAAGTAATGTATCCCGCTTGCAAAACGAGAGTTCACTGTACGCACCACGCGACGGATAATTGCGCTCACCCATCGGAAAGGCATAAAAAAAAACTAAATAAATAAGAAAAGTAAAGAAAAACCAGGCTGGCAGGGAAACTTCTTTGAGTCGTCAATGTTGTCGTTGTTGCCGTTCCATTCCATCGTGGAATTTCACAGCGGAGCATGGAAATTTGTTCGATGGCTTGTCTTTCAACGTCCCTCCACCTTGGTCGACCATTTTTGTGTTTGTTTGATTTGTATTTGATTTGATTTCCAGGCAGAGCAGTTCTATTACACAGAAAACAATGAACAATGAGCGGGAAAAAAGGATTCAAAATTATAAATATAAATTACTGTGAAATAAAATAATTATTCTCCACTTAAAGTAAATATATTTTATTAAATAACATATTTTTGTAAAGATTTTTAAAGAGAATTACTTATCCGAACTCAATAATGCCTATCAATAGTGGTCAGATTTTTAAATTATTTTCTAGGACTTCAAAAGCAAGAATGAAATACCAAGATCATCTTATAGGCTGTGATTTTCGGTCAGTGTATAGTTCTGACTCCTGCACACCTCACTCTCTCCTGCTGCTCACCGAGAAGACCTATTCAAATGGTCTCTCACAGTTTCTTGACCTTTCTTCGTGTGACGCAGTCGCCGTTCGCAATTGTAACTGCACATGCGCGCGCCTTGTTCCTCTGCCGCCTCCGCGGCCCCGCCCCCGCCACCTCCCTTTTCCCACCGCCCCCAATTGGCCGTTTGGCAATTTTGCAGCTTTGGCGCAACTCCTTCTGCCCCCAGTTGTTGTTGTTGTTCTTGCGGGAAATGCGATTGACGGTAATTGGTTGACGTTTGTCTTATTTAAATTTGTTTTCTTTGGCATTTTTCAACGTCGCTGCCTCTGCCGCTGCCTCTGTCGCTGCTGCTGATTTTGATTCTTCTGCTGCTGCTGCTGATTCTTCTGCAGCTACTCCCGCCTGATTCTTGCACGCTCCCATGATCCGATACCCCGTAAAAGATAGATCGAGTATCTTAGAACCTTAGTAGGTACAATTTATTCACGAATTCCTTATCATTTTTTTAACGCCATAAAAATTGAATCTTAATTTGTTTATAATTGTATGCCTTTCTTAAAGATATCAATTGAAATCGGTATTTTATCATGATATGTCAGATCTTAAATTAAAAATATTTTTAAATGATTATTAGGATCAAGGATAAGCAAGAGGAAGAATAAAATATTACATCGAATTCGCAATAAATAGCTTTAAAAATATGGTATCCAAAATGTTTGGTATTTAATTACGAGGCTTTGAATAAAAACCGTTCTAACCGATATTTACAGGTCATTTTAAAGTTGGGCCTATCGACAAACTTCTAGTTCCATTTCTAGTTTCCTTTATGGACTTTTCTCAAGCTGTTCCATCCCCAAACCTCCTCCTTCTCCTAGTTTTCCTTTGCCAACTTCCACTTCGTTCTGTGGCGCGCAACGTGCAACTTTAATTGAAATGAAATGAGTTTCGTCGATTTGTGTTCTAGGAATTTGTTTTTTGATTGTTTTCTTGTAAATTTGAATGATTATCGAGCCAGTTGCAGCAGTTGTTGCAGTTGCAGTTGCAGCATTTGTTGCAGCAGTTGCGCAATTGCTGCAGAAGAGTTGCAAACAACAAAAAAAAAGAAAACAAAATAAACAAGCCGACGAGCGGAGCGTAATTGCAGATCACATGGATCAAAGACCCTAGGTCTTTATAAATCTACAAGTTTGCTATGTGAGCGCAAGGGAAGTTTGCATTTTTCAGCTCCTCCTCCTCTCTTCTCTTCCTTACCTCTCATTCTCCCTCTTGGCCTGATCGATAGCCTGGTAATTGAGCTGCGAGAACTTTTAATTGTGTGTTTGTGTCGCGGAAGCGTTTTCGAACTGGGCCAGAATAACCAAAGCAAAAGCCAATTTGTTACCGCTATACCGCCACGTATCGCTTCCATCGCGATAAAACTGCCGCGCTAAACGCAGCCACTTCCTCGAGTAAATACTGCAACACGGACCAAAAATGCACGTCTACTAAAAATTTATAGTATTCACATGTTATAGAACTTGGCAAGTTGTAAGTAATTAAGTTTCTTGGGTAAATTATGCCTAAGTGCTAGCAATATTCTCCTGTTCGCTATTTAAGTATTTCTTATAATATTAAAGAAAAATATGAAATATTAAATTTTGTTAAAAAAGATGTCATACATAATATGAATATATTTAATTTAAATATTTTTCGGTATGCTTTTCATCCATTTTTTCATTAATTTTAAATATTTTAATCTTTGATTTAAGTATGAAATTATTTTTCTTAATGGCGTAGAATATTTAATGTAAATATGATCAACAACGAATCTAATATATTCGACCTTACTTGAAATATTTTCAAATCATGCAGATATTTATTTTTATATTTTCTATTGTATTTTATTTTTACTATTTTACGAGTGTACCTATAATATAAATCATTTCTCTTAAGCAAAATCATTTAAACTTACATTACATTTTGAAACATGTTTATTATTTTTTTTTTTAATATAATGCGGATTTCCGATATATTATTTTCGGTGCACTAAGAACCGCGGGAAACCGATGGAACCGTCCGCGATTGAAACCGAAACTGATGCGTAGTTTAGGGCGATTTACACACAGTTTAAACAGACATCCCGATACAAATCGCCAGTTCTTCAAAGGGGGTGGATTAGCGAAGGGGAGTGGTGGGGCAGGAGGCACGGAGCAGCTGCAGGTCCAGTCTTCCTGGTGCCATAACTGTAGCAAATGGCCAGGCAACATGCAGGTCCCCCGGACTCAGTCTTAATCTCGGTTCTTGGTTCTTGGTTCTGGGTTCCCAACCCGCACCTTAGCCTTAACCTTCTAGAGCCTCATGTCTTTCATTTGTTACTTTATTATGAGGAATGAATATATTTAAAATCTATGCTACTAAATTAGTATATAACGATTTTATATAATACTTTAAAGTTTTACACTTATTTACACTTAATCACTGAAAAAATGGTACGCATTTATTTAACACATTTTCAGTAAAGTTTCATAAACAAATCCTGAAACAAACATAGGGTTAATTCGAGCCTGAACTTGAGCCTAAGCCGCACTCGCAGCCTTAAAGATCTTCGGCGTGGGCGTCTGTGGTGGCTATAAATTGCACATTTGATGAGCAGAGAAACGTTTATGGTTCTCCCTGATCTGCAGGCTCTTCCCGGTCCCCCATTCTTCGGGATCCCCTAAGTCTCCTCTGCCTTTTAGCGCTTGCATGCAGCTGATTAATTGTGCCAACGTCATAAACGTGATGATATCGCAATGTAAGCGCATTTTTCATGTTATTCAATTCGATGCCCCCAGCTCCGGCTCCAAAGCTCCAGTTCCTGGGCCAGCTGCAGCTCCAGTTTTTACGCAGAAAGAAATGTATACTTAATTATCTCGCTTACGATAAATATTACTTAATATATTCACATTGAGGAGTATATAAAGAATAAATAATTAAAGAAATATTAGGCAAAGGAAAAAAACCAAGGGTCGTAATTAAATTGTACAATTAAAATGGTATAAATCCTTTTGAAATCCCAAGATTTTAAGCGCGAGTTACCCAAAAACAAAGGTATCTCGAAAAACAATTTAATTTATTTTATTTATAATTTTCATCTTTTTTCTCCGTGTACTTACAATGTATTTGCATACCGCTTTTATGCGGCATTACGAAAGATTCAAGCAGCGAACTCGCATGGCAGCCTTTCGATATTGCAACTAATTACCAGCATTAACGCAATTTCGTCTTCATAAAGACTCGGTTCCGCATTGCTCCCTCAGCCATGATCCCCCAAAAGCCCCCTGCTATTGAGATCTAATACGATTCTTTGCCCAAAAGCGGACAGGTGTCTATGAGGCAGGTGTTTCGGCTCATTGTCTGCGGCCAGGAAGCATTTGGCATGTGTTCATTTATTTAAACTGATTTTGTTCGCTAGAGCTGCGTTTTCTTTTTGTTTTAGAAAAACTGCGCAATTTTCATCGATTTTGGCCCGAGCTGGTTTGTTGTTTTTGCTGTTATTGGCACCTTTTACGGCCTACTATATCAGAGTATTTAGACATGTGAGATCACATCAAATATTATAGGGGCTTCGTGGCGGGAATCTATAATTTCTATACAGTTGGGGTATCATGTATAGCATTTTTAAATTCTAGTCACATACTTTTTGTAGGTTTTAAAAAAAAATTGGTTTGAAAAGTTTATATTTTCCATATTATAACGCAGCACAGATAAATACTTTCGTCGTTTATATTCCAAGCTAAAGTCATTTAAATTAAGAAAAGTATTGAGAATTATTAAGCCTGAACTATTTAATAATACGTAATTGTATTTGTCACACCCGTTTAAACCGCTAAACAGTTTTTGCTTGCAATATATTAATTATAGAAATTCCATCTCCCCCGTTTGGAGCTTAGTAACTTTTCACCTGCCTTACTGACAATCGCTTATGGCCAGATCAGGTTATTATAGAGTCAATTTCCAGGCCGTTAAGCTTTCATTGGATAGCTAAGCCGCCCACACTCAGGAACCAAGACAACTTTCAACGCTCGAGATTGTTTTGCATATACATTTATTTTTCTGAGACATTTATTTAGACACAAATACAAGTTATATTTTAGTTTTACATATGTAGATATATATATACTCCCTATTTATAGGCCATATAAGCTGGATAATACAACTAAAATGTACAGACTAAACGACTAAGACAATGCGATTGCAATTGCGAGCAGATCGTGGGGAAATTAATATTCCGGGGGGTTTCGGGGGGAAGTATCTCGCTCCGAGCAAACTAATTACTAAACAAGAGTTGTTCAACTATGGTTTAATTGTATTCAATCAACAGTTTGCACAACATTTAAATTATGAGGAGGAAATTCATTGCATTAATTTATAAATTCATTTTAGCTAGCTGTAAGTGTTGCATAACATTCTCTAAATGATTGATATATGGTTGTTCGATAATATTGACTTACTATTAGTTACATTTGCCTTTTTGCTATCCTGTTTAAGTACAGTACTCTTTAAATATATAAGTATCTCGTTTATAGACAACTAATGTTTGTGGATTTTGAAGTTCGTTTTGTGAATTTTTTCTGAATAGCGTAAATGGCTTTTCGTCTAATTGGAAAATGGTTCGCAATAATTATTAAATTAAACATAAAATTAAAATCACAATTTTATAGACTTGATGTGTGTGTTTATGTGTGTGTGTTGTGTATGTGGGGGACTGCGGTGTTGGTGTGTTGTGTGTGTGCTGGCAGCCTTTCATTTTGGGGGAATCCATCCGGTCGAAATATTCTCTTCAAATACTCCATTGGAATCTGGTTTTTAAAGCATAATTCTGGGCGTAGCAGAAGGCACAATTCAATATTAATTAAAATTGCTGCTGCAGGCTAAATGGTGAAAGCTGTAAAACGGATTGGAGTGGGGAGAACCATTAGTTGGCCGTTTGAAATGATTGTTTAGCTTTTTTTTTCTTTTTTTTTAATTTGGTGCACGAATTTAATAAGGAAAAAACAATCAAAACGCAGCACGATTTGCATGGCTGCCCAACTCACCTGCAGGAACACACACAGCGTGCCAAAAGTTGTAGTTGCTCTTCTTTTATTGTGTTTTACTTTTCTGTATTTGTTTTCTCTGTTTTGTGGGGGTCGATGGCAGCTAGAAACGAGTTGGCAACGAATCATCTACATCATCATCATCATCATCATCGTGCTGCTACTTCCTCATCGTCATCCTGGGGAGATACATCCAAATCCAAATCGAAGCAATCATCCTACAGATACAGCGTCGCCTGCTGCCGCTGATCGAAGTGATGGATGTAGAGCTTCTTCTTCGACTTCTCCTTCGAGGGTCGCAGGTCCCACACCAAGTTCGAGAGGCTTCTTGGCCGGGACAGTCGGCGCGTCTTCTTCTCGGGCAGCTTGTTCGAGTCCCCCGACGTGCGGCCGCCGCTGCGGGACGAGTCCAGGGTTCCCTCCCGCGGATTGTGATGGTTATTGCTACTGGAGCTCCGGCTGTGGGGCAATGGCAACGGCAGGGGATGCGGACTGGACAGGTAGCCGTGCACATTCAGGATGCTGCCGCACTTGAGCACCACATCCGGCGGAGTGCCCGGCGTGGCCGGAGCTCCCGACGCAGTTGCTCCCGATCCCGATCCACCGCCAGCTACTGATGACTTGCCGTGGGCTGAGATCGTCGGCGGCGTCACGGAGGAGCAATTGTTGTTGTCCGGCGTCAGTTGCAGACTACTGAGACTCTTGTACCTAGAGATTATTGAAACAATTGTTTACATAAATGTTTATAAGAAGAAGTTAAGATCAAAGTTGAAGTAGGTTTTTAGCCATGAAAATGTTTGGGAATATTAAGTATAAACCTCTTATTATTCTTAAATAAATTAACACACATGCCTTTTTATCTAAATTCAAATCATATGTCAAATGGTTTTTGTTTTAATACTTTGTATAAATGAAAAGAAGATGTTTTCGGATTTTATTTCTTTTTGTATACAAAATATTTAATTTATTTTTGAAAGAAAGTTGAAAAACTGACTTTTTGGTAATTTATTATTTCTCATGCACCTTGATAATATTAATAATACCAATAAGTGATCTTATAATCATTTCTTTGGTCTCACTTAACATAGTTGTTTTAAATGATTTTAATTTTAGGAGTATATATGTAAATACGAACTGGTATAAAATAATATCCTTATACAACCAGTTCTTAGCTACCTATTTAATTTGCCTTATAAAACCTATCTTTTGTTTTTTTTTTGGTTTTTTATGTGCTTACCTGATGTGAAAGAGCGGCGACTGCGGCTCCAGGGCCTCCTTGCTCGGCAGATGGTTGTTGGGCGTCAGCACCTTGCCGTGATGCGGATGCGGATGCACGCTGGCATGCGGATGTGGATGCGGATGGGGATGCGGATGTGATCCGTGGGAACCGTGATGGGCAGCTGCCACCGCAGCAGCCGCCGCATTGGCCACCGCATTGGCCGTATTCCCATTCGGAGTCGGCGGCTGCTGCGACTGTGACTGCGTGTGACTGTGACTGTGGACGTGACTGTGACTATGGCTGTGACTGTGACTGTGACTGGTGCTGTGGGTGGTGCCCGTGGAGTTGCCATTGCTGCTGCTCCCAGCACTGTGGGCATTCTTGATGTAAAGCTTTGGTAGAGTGGGACGCTGGCGCTTCTCGGCCGGCTTCTTGCCCGGAATCGTTTCGATGGGCGGCGGCACCGGCTTGATGTCCTCCTGAATATGGCCGTGATGGTAGTGATTAACCAGGTGATGGTGGTGGTGGTGGTGCTGCTGCTGGTGGCCACCGCCGCTACTGCTGTGCTTGTTGGACTCCAGGCTGCTGTAGTTGTTGTTCCCGCCGGAGGTGGAGGCCTGCTGGTGGGCCGGAGCCCTTATCAGGCTGCAGTAGTTGCCACTGCCGCTGTCCGTGTGGTGCGATCGCAGAGTGGGTGACTCGCAGATGGGCTCGAAGCGGGCCAAGCCCTTCGAGAGCGGCGTCAGGCCCCGCACATAGTCGTATATATGATCGATCTCGTTGTACTCCTCCGCTATTTCGCTGCTGCTCAGGGCCTGCTGCTGCTGCTTGGACCACGAATCGCAGCTGGCACTCTTGCGCAGCACATAGCCGCTCTCCGCCAGTCCGCTGGCCATTCCGGCAGCCGACGGCAGCATCACCACCGGCAGCCTGCCCCCGTTGCGACTATTGAACTTGGAGTCCTTCTTCTCCTTCTCGCTCAGCTTGAGATCGACGATCTGCAGGCGATCGCGTGCGTCGGCCAACAGTCGCTGCGCCTTGTCCAGGAATCGCGAGTACTCGATGAAGTGCTCCAGCTGCTCCATGTTCTTGGCCCGCTGCAGCTTGATCTTGGCGTTCAGCGGCACCGGCACCAAGTCCGTGTCCTTCTGCAGGGGCAGGGCGAAGATCCTGTCGATCTCCACGCAGCCCAGCAGCCGCAGTTCGGGCACAAAGGGCTGCTTCAGACCCTTGGGCGCGCTGCCGTGGACGAGTCTGTGGATTGCAGAATAAAAGGTGTGGTTAGAAAATTATCCCTAATATATGGTTTTTTAAGAACCTAATCTAGGTACCTAAATCAATTCAGGAACTTTGATATTATGATTATTTAATTAAATTACTTTAAGCCTTCTTTCAATCGCTAGGAGTCTGTAATGTGTCGAATTGGACGATTATAAAATATTTGACCCATCGAATAATTATTAAAATAATTTAAAAAAATTTATTTTTACTCCATTTAATGCTTAGAGTTTAGAATCATAAATTTAGACAATTTTTACAAACAATAAAAAAATTTCACATGAGTTTACGGTCAATAAATATTTCAATAAAAAGACTTTTAAAAATAAAATATTATTAATGCATATTTATGCAATAAAATGAGATCTGGTATTTCTTTAATTTAACCCTTTTTGAGTTTTTTTCATTTGTCTTAAGAATTAAGTTAAAAAACACAAATATCTCTTATTAAAACTCACCTCACGATGACTGGCATCCGCTTGAGCAGCAGATTCTTGACGGTGTGCACACCGCTGATGCTGTCCTCCCTGGCGATGGGCGAGAACTTGGCTTTGGTATCGAGTGGCAGATTGATGATCTCGTCCTTGATGTTCCTGCACTGCAGGTACTTCCCGTTGTCGTTCATGGTGGTCAGCAGCTCGCCGGCGTGGATCGTCCGGTTCATCTGCTGGCAGCGGAAGGTCTCCCGCACGAGGACCCGGGCATTGCGCCGCCGCGAGAGCTCCAGGACGGAGTCAATGCATCTCGTGGAGCGACCGTCCTCGCTGAGCAGCTCGAAGTAGCCGCCGTAGGTCTCCGGGATGAGCACCTTGGCGCCCACATTGGTGGGCTTGCGACCCTCCTTGATCTTGATGGGCTGGGCCAGGATCTGGTACTTCTTGCCGGCGCTCAGGAACAGGGCGGTGCTCTGCAGGGAGGGGGCCGAGAGGGTGGGCACCCCCAGCGCCTGGTGCTGGCCCTTGAGGATCTTGGCCACCGCCGGCAGCGGCTGCTTGGAGAAGTCGCGCAGGTAAACGGGCGTGGCATCGCCGAATCGGGAGGCGGCCAGTATGATTTGGCCATCGGTGGCGGCCATGTCGCGGTTGAAGAACGATAGCAGCTTGCTGCGCGCCAGTTGGACATTAAATGAGAGTAAGTTTCATTGGACTGGCTGCGGATGCAGATGCTCCCCGCCGACGGCTCCCTGTTCGCTGTCCGAGTTCTCCGGCAGCTGCTCCTGATCCTGATCCTGTTGCTGTTCCTCCTCCTCCGCCTCCTCCTCCTGGTTGGCGTTAATCTGATCCTCGAGAGCTCGTCGCTTGGCCAGCTCGCGGTGGCGCAATCTCAGCAGCTGGGCGCCGCGACTGCAGCAGGCGTGCTTGATGGCGTCCTCCTCGTGGGCGGAGGCTAGTCCTGTGTGGTCAGGATAGAGATCCTGGTTCGGGCCCTGGTACGTCAGCAGTCGCGTGGATGTCTGCAGAGCGTAGTTGAGATACTGCATTCGGTTCGATTTCCTCCTCCTCCGCTGGCCACAGTGTGCGAATAGTCCTTTTTTAAGTTGGCTTTTCTCCTTTCAGTTCTCTTTGACGCCTTCGCGTTGCGAGTTGGTAAGCTGCTTTACTCGAGTCCTTTGTCCTGCAAAAATCAGAGAAAATGGGGGACATTAATATGTGTAATACCACACTCACAACAAGGCAAGGATAAATAGTGAA
Organism: Drosophila prostipennis; assembly: GCA_037075205.1. NCBI lineage: Eukaryota > Metazoa > Arthropoda > Insecta > Diptera > Drosophilidae > Drosophila > Drosophila prostipennis. The sequence goes on from JBAMCJ010000601.1 coordinate 2,757,041, forward strand.
GCATAGAAAAACAGCTCACAAAATGTGAAAAAATTCACAGATCCCTCAACAGATATTAAAACGAAAATAATGGAAAAGATAAATATGCGATTTGCTACCCTGCAAGGATAAATACACGTATGAAAGTGATTTCAATTCCTAGAAATTTTTTTTTAAGTCTAAAAAACTTTGGAAATATAATTCATTTAAATAAGTAGTTACTAAACAAGTCTATTAAATATTTAAATATATTTTTAAGCATCTCATGAATCTAAATATAAACCTTCTCTTCCTATCTATTCTTCCAGAAATATCTTAAATATCGTTTTAGTTTTTTTTTCCATTAGTAAATGACGGAAATAATCATGGGAAGTAAAGTAAGCTGTCGCAAAGATGGGAAATAAATGCCCACACACCTTTGCTACCCAGTGGACATTAGGTAAATGAAATGTTGGCAACAAATTTCCCCCCTTTTGGTTCGAAGTTGAAATATTCCTGCGTCCGCAGATCAGCTCTTCAAGTTCTCACACAGGGATATGTATATGTATGGAAACCGATACAACGACAGGGTGTTATTTATGAGGGCCATAAAGTAGGGAAGAAGACTTTAACCGAAGAAATGGCAAAGTGCACAAAATGAAAATGCAAGCTGCGGAGGAACGTGCATATATATCCCATAGAATAGACAAGACGACTGTGCGACAATGCCAAACATGCCATTAACAAAGGGGCGGCGCAGGAGGATTCGCGGCGGAGGAGGAGGACATGGCCATGGGCCAACAGCCTGCGGACCAACAAATGGCAAGACATTAAAAGTACTTAAAGGATATTTGCATATTTTATGGCCAAACATAAATGCGGCTGATTACGAGACGTCGTGAAGTGGGAGGTTGTATTGCCTGGACTGCTGGTAGTGGTGCCCAACTATAAATGGCAAAATGTAGCTACATTTAGCATTATAAACAATGAGCCAAATAAATTAATTATGCCCGAATGTTGTTCTCGCTAAAAGCTTTTATGTCCAAGAGGTCACTCAGATGTAAACTTTAAAGCAAATTTAATCCTGTGGATCAGGAGACACATTTGTTTTTGTAAAGTCACAAACCATGTCTGCGGACACACGCCTATCTTGCATTGGGCACACGTCGAATCTTCCATGTGTCGCTGACTGCACAACAAGAATTCCATTGAAATTATTTTCTCGTCGCTAATCCAAATGCAAATCATTGTTTCTCTTTTTCATAAAGGCAGTTTTGAGCAATTTACTTTTACAAGGAGAAGGCAAGGAAAATTATCTTACAGCTAACTTGTCATCACTGCTGGCTTGTAATAATGTAACCATGGCCTGGACCTTGGGAAAATGGGGATAGATTTCGAGTGTGTGCAACTCACTTCACTAAATTAGTTGGCAATTAGCAAAGTGACCGCACCTGCTGCGGTCCTGATGCCGATGCTCCCTGCCAATTTACTATAGTCTCCCTACGCCCGGAAGAGCATCCATCTCTAATTGCTTTCCTATTCCGATTGGAGCGTGGCTGGAAGGCAGTGGCCATAGTAACCCGGGCAACAGCAGTGGAGGCCGTAAAGAGTCGGCCATAAAGCATTTAACGAGCCCTGGGGGAGTTCCTCCAAACACCCTCCTGTCCAAATTAAATGCATCTGCGATCATTATTGGGTCATAACACAATAAACCCTAACTGCAGTTGGTCCGCAAAGGTTATTAAATCTTTTTTTACTTTCTGGGTAATGCATGCAAACGCTTAATTAAAATTGTAGTGCTAAAAAACGGAAAAACTTTTCAGGGATTATCGAACAAAAGCTCTGATAAAACCTTTGAAGTACACAGAAAAAAAATTGAATAATTTTGGATGATTTCGTTTTTTGAATTTTGAAAGTAGGTATGTATTTTTATAGTTTTTTTTTGTAATATTTAAATATTGCATATAATATGGAAACTTCTAAAAACCAAGTAAAAATATTGCGACAATTTTTATACCCGTTACTCGTAGAGTAAAAGGGTATATTGTATTCGTGCAAAAGTATGTAACAGCTAGAAGGAAGCGTTTCCGACCCCATAAAGTATATATATTCTTGATCAGGATCACTAGCCGAGTCGATCTAGCCATGTCTGTCTGTCCGTCTGTCCGTCTGTCCGTCTGTCTGTCTGTCCGTCCGTATGAACGCTGAGATCTCGGAAACTATAAAAGCTAGAGGATTGGTATTTGGCATGAAGATTCTTGGAGTTCCTACGCAGTGCAAGTTTGTTTCAAAAAGGTGCCACGCCCCCTCTAACGCCCACAATCGCTTATATACGATTTTAAAAATTTAAATATTTCGGAAAAGTAAAAATGCAGTATTCTTCTGTTAATCAATACCTATCGAAATGTAGAAGAAATTTTTTAAATCGGACCATTCGTTTAAGAGTTAGGCCTGATCAAAGTTGTATATCCTCCATCTCCCTCGCACTCCCTTTAGCTGAGTAACGGGTATCTAATAGTCGGGGCACCCGACTATAGCGTTCTCTCTTGTTCTGATTACTTTCTTTAATACATTTGAAAATAGGTATTTTTTTGTTTTTTAGATTTTGTATATACTAATTATAATTGATTTTTGATTGATTTTTGAATTTTTTGGGAACCTTCCCAAGTTTTTTTCCAATGTAGGTGTGTGGAAATGTCAGGCGTACACCTTTGGACTCGCTTTTGTTTAGTGGATCTGCTTTCCAATTAATTGCCAGACAAAGAGTGAGACTGAAACACGGCCGGCAATTAATTTTCACCATGGAAAGTACCTTTTCCTGGAGCAGGAAAGCAGGAAAGCACACACGGACCGAAGGAGAGCGACTGCCAGTTGCCAATTCTCACGCTCAACGTGGCCGAAAGCCTTTGTAACTTATGTGGAAACGTGACATTTTCTCGGCTACTGGACAAAAATTGATGCCGCCGAGCCGTCTTAGCGAGCTGGAGAGGATTGGTCCAGCATCAGCAATATCTGTAGCTGTAGCTGTAGCTGTAGCTAAAAAGCAGCAGCAACTGTCTTGTTTCCTGGCCCGTACGTGTCTGGATTTTTCCCTGGTTTTTATTGCGGCTTCTGTTGGCTTTTTGTTGGTTTTGATGTCACACAATGACACAGTTTTTCACGTGCGGAGCGCTCGTAATTTGTATTTGGCCTCGTCTCGCATTTAAGTTGATCTCATCGAAAATGTCTTAATTAATTTGCGCTGGAAAGTGGCACAAAAGCAGCTGCCCCAACATCCCAAGAAAAGATGTACAAAAAAGTGGTGAAAAAAAAACTGTAAGAAACTCACTTAATTTATGACTGACACGACACAGAAGATGACTTGGCATGAAGCCCCACAAAAGGTTTATGATTTTTTCCTTTATTTTTTTCTCTGCGGAATCCTTTTCAACATCCTGTCTGCCTGTTGCTATTTGTTGTTGCTGTTTCCTGTGCAACGCGCCAAGAGCCACCGCCCCCAAGGGGCCTCAAAAAAAAACACTTGAGCAAATGAAGCCCCCAAAGAGTCAATATGTGTGAGCGAGGGGAGTTATTATGCACATATGTACATATGCTTATGAAAAATATGTAACCCAAGACGGAGCTCGAGCACATAATGAGATACCCAGCACACACAGAATATGTAAAAAAAAACACAGAATTTACAAAAAACGAGAATGAAACGGAAAGCTTTAAGAAAAAGGAAAGGATGTGTATTATTCGACTAACCGATACACTTTTATAGGATATCTTCAGGTAATCAATATTACATTACATCAGGTAATACTTTATTTCCACTTTTGAAGACCTATCTATTTTTCTGGGGATTTTTTCAAATAAAGAAAAAAGAATAAACAGTAATAAATAATAATAATAATAATAATTATACTTTATTTATAATTTAAATTGGCTACACATATATATTGAAGATAGAAAAATACATGATTTTCAACTTGTAAAATAAAAAGCACTTTCCTCAGCCTTTTTAACCTAAAATCTAATGGCATAAAAAACGTCACAAAAAATAGTGACCTAGGGAATAAAAAGCTAAGTCTGTTTTTGGAAATTATCCCACCATTCGGGTGCCTGTAAATTCGAGTAAAATAAGAGCACATTTAAGTTTAAAATGTGGCAAAACCGTTTGTACAACTCGAAAATCCTTTTTGCTACCCTTTCGGCACAAGCTGCAGGCGAAAAAGCAGGCAAGTGCGATAAAAGCCACGTCAAAAGGATTAGGGCAGTGCAGCTGCAGATGTGTGAGAGCGTGTGTGCAAACGGAAAATGTCTGTGCACGAAGGTGTGGGTGGCTGGGCTTTTGTTTGTCCCAACAAAGGCAAGAACTGGCAGAAGAAAAATGTATAAAAAATATCGCAAGGAGGTGGAGAGTAGTACACAGAAAAAGGAAAAGTGTAAGGAGCACGACCTGCTTGTAAACCAAAGAGCTCATAAAAGGAAACGCACACACGCACATGCGAGTGTGTGGCACATTAATCACACTAAAGAGTTTTACAAAATGCAACTCAACTCTCCTCCGGAGCCAAAGCCAAAAGTTGAAGCCCTGGCTGTAGTTGCTATTGCTGTTGTCACCACTTTAAGCTGCGGCTTAAAAATCGCGTACGTCTCGCGCGGCAAGCGGCTTACAGCTCGGGGCTTAGGAGGCTAAGAATCCGCGTCGTCCACCAACGCCAACACTTGACGCTCCCCACCACTCCACAGTGGAACCTCAGTAACTCGAATTCCTTCAGAATGTAAAGGCTTAAGAAAGTAGGGGTTCAGGAATATACAAAAGTTTAGCACGAAAAATAAAAAAAAATGTTTTAAAAATAAGCTGTTAGAAATGTAATCAAAGATTCCTGTTCATTAAAAAGATTTTTAATTGATTTGAAACCCTATCAAGGTTGTATTAATATTAAGGGAAAATAGCAGAATATTTCAAAAACTTTTACTTGTAATTTTGACAACTTAAGAATATATTTTTAAATCCACGAAAAGAAGAGATATTTTCTTGTGGTATGTGATAATAAATGTGTTCAATAATAATCATTCTTACAACTAATTTTAGTAAAGAAAAAATGTTCTAAAAATGAATATTATAAAGGTTTGAGTTAGACAGTCCTGACTGTATTCCTCAAACATAAATGCAATATTCCTTCCGCGAAGACGCTTTTTGGTCCTTCTCTTTCTTTATTTGATTTCATTTCCTCTTTGTCAAGCATTTTTCTGTGCGAAAGAAACACCTTCAGCCTCAGAACTCCCCCCTTGCTAGCCGCTCCCCATCGCCCCCTTTCTCACTCTTCCTCTTTCTAGTTCTCAGTTGCCTTATTATGTCGTTCTTAGCACTTTTGATTACTTTTTATCCGCTTTGGCCGCGGGTTTCATAGCTCACAGCATTTTACTTTTGTTTGCTGTTGCTGGTTTATATATCCTATCCTCGCCTTCTGATTTTTCCCCCGAAAACCCCCCTTTCTGCCACGCCCCCGCCCCTCTTCTAGTGTGACTAATGACGTTGTGGACCATGGACAACGCTTGCGTTTGCTTAGTCCCATCGAAAACTCCATCCCCAGCCCATAGCCGTGATGTAAATAAATGAAATAATATTCTTTTGCTGTTGTCCCGCCATGAAAAATTAACGCTGACCACTCTTGACTTCTTTTTTGTTTTTGTGGGATTTTTTTTGGTTTATCTGTGTTTTTTTGCACGCTTTTGGTTTCGCACTGCGGACAGCTTGGATTTCTGCTTTCATTTGTCAAGTGGCGCTGGATCGTTGTTAAAATACTCTATAGCAAAGGATTTCCGCAATCTCAAAAGGTTAAAAATAGCTAAAGGCAACTAAGTGCCTTTTCTAAAAAGTATGATAAGAAAGTTACATTTAAAAATTAAATGCAATCAAAGTATTAAAGATAAGTTATGAATTATACAAAATGAAGTACAAAGTATTAATAATTAAAAAATTTAGAATAAATTTAATTTTAAAAAATATCTTAATTTTGACAAAACAAAAACTAAAAAATATTTTCTAGAGTATTACAAACAGCGGTTTTCCGAAATGAATGCTTCACCAGAATTCATTTACTTTATCACAATAAAAGAGGAAATAAAACCGTGTTAGCAAGGGGAAGTGGAAAAGTTTGCTTGCTCAAGCTGTTATTTGAAAAGCATTAATCACATCCATAAAATTCCTAGTGCTTAACTGGAAAAAGAAGATAAATAGCATATAAATAGATTTCCCACTGACGTAGATGTAGATCGAATCAATAGCGGAAATGGGATAAGAACTCAAGAACCAACTGTCGTGCCAAAAATAGTAAAATGATTAACCCAATGGAATTCCCCCTGCGCATTACAGGTGCTATTGAATCGCCCTCGATAAAGGTAAGTCCAATGAATCGAAATTCCACGGTCACCCCTCATTCATAGCCATAAAATCGGAACTCTGGGAGAATACCTATGCGAAACTTGAATGTAAATATTGCTTTGTTTCCAATTTTTCGCATTGTGAGTGACAAATGGGGGCCGATGTAATGTGTGGTTTTGTATGAGAAGTGCGTTGTATGGAGTAAAGTTTAAGATGTGAAAAAAACAGCTGGAAATAGTAGCAAAAGTGATGGTTCGCCTTGTATACGGAATTTCAAAAGCCTGTTATTGAGCCAATACTTTATTACACTATGGTATTATTATACATTTATTGGAGGTTTTTAATTTTATTTAATTTTCAAATCCATTGGTCAGTTCTTGTTAATTTTATTGATCACTTAATGTCTATAGCTCCTAAAATTCTACTTCTCGGAAACTAAACCTTTTAGTGCCTTGAACATTAATCACTATGGACGGCAGTCCATGTAGTGACGAAGCGCACCAGGAGAGTGTGCGAAGGCGACTACTATATATACACGAAGAAATGAAAATCTGCTGTGATAGTCCGATCGTAATGAGTAATACACCAAATTAAAGGTATTGCTAAAACTTAAAGGATTGCATACCAAGACCTCAAGAAAATCAATTGGTTTGGGAGGGAGAGCGGTGAAAGTGTAAAAGTGAAAATTTAGAAATTTGGATCTGTTGGGGCCGGTGGGGATAATTGGCCCCCCGGACTACGTTAGTTGTATTGCTACTGAAAATGCGCTTAATATGAGGGGTCATATCAGAAGATCGGACGCTCCGTTCAAAAGTTATAGCCAAAATAAGATTTTCTTCTTCTTCCCAAAATGAAATTTTAATTCTGTTTGTCAGTTTGTCCACTTGTCCACTTGTCCACTTGTCCAAAATATGTTTTTTAAGTTCTGAAAATTTGATATGACGTTCATCACATCGATATAAAAAACTTTTGTTCTACCACTTTTGGAAAAACCCGCTAGTTTAGCGGGAAAACAGCTATAAATAGCTAAAATTCGGAAAGCCGTAACTTCTATACTACTAAAGCTACAGACTTGTGCTGCATCTCGTTTGAAAGGTATTTTTAAATGCTATAAACGCCTTCTATATGCAATTTGTGTAAATGTAATAGTTAAAAAGATATAAACAAAATAACATTTTTTTAAACTTTTTTTTTAACTTTTTTTTAATTTTCTCAAAAACGGCTCTAACGATTTTCCTTACAACTTTAAACTTTATAGCCCTTGAGATTCCTTAAATTTTGGTATATAACACATTACTGTAAAAAATCGAGTTTAAAAGTTATTAAGAAACGAAAATAGCCACTTTTGCCAGCTCATAACAATTAATGCTGCCTAAGGGCCGTTCATTTACGAGCCAAACAGATTTGGGGTAAAAAAAATTTTTTACATTTTTGATTTGCCTGAAAATTTTTTTTACATGTTCTATTCGGAAAATGAGCAATCACGTGTATCAGGATTTGTCCGAAAAAAAATTATTTTTTTAGTTAGAATTTTTTAAAGTTTTCCAAAAATTGACAAATTTGAAAAAGAACCCTCTCATTGAAAATCTTTATCTCCGGTTATATGAATCCGCGTGACTTCATGTGTTTTGATTTAATTCTTCTAAAACCTCTTCTTTAAAAAAAAAAATGTTAAAAAAATAAGTTTTTATTTTCTTAAAAATAAAAACAAATTAAGAATTTAAAAAATTTTGTATTTAAATTTTTTTTTTATAAATCAATATATGCGCCATATTGTTAGTTACAATCGATTTTTGTAAACAGTTGGAGCCATTTTTAGTTTTTAAAATATCGAATTTTTTTAAAATGGCCTCTGCTTTTTTTTATGAAAACACGTTGCAGCAAGTAGGGCTTGCAACAGTGCTTGCAATATATCAGGCGGCGTTCAGCTAAGATCAGGGGTCAATCCTATGTGCTTTAGTTTTTTAATAACTAAGTTATATGGGGATGACTTTTGGTCATGGTATGAGGTATACTAAAATGTAAATTAAACCCAGGGTATAAATTGTCTCTTTAAAAACTTCTGATATCAAACAAAAACACCTCTTAACGAGGTAAAAAAATAGTGACGACCGCACCTTCAACATACAAAAGATCTGATATCATATTTTGTGACGAAAAATAATTTTACATTCGAAAATATAAAAACACTTTCTAAAATTTACTTTTTCGGCACGCTACAATAGAAAATGTTCGTGTGGGTAAAATCTTATAAATTTGTCTGAAGCGGGCCGAATGAGTAAATTTTAGAAAGTGTTTTTATATTTTCGAATGTAAAATTATTTTTCGTCACAAAATATGATATCAGATCTTTTGTATGTTGAAGGTGCGGTCGTCACTATTTTTTTACCTCGTTAAGAGGTGTTTTTGTTTGATAACATATATACACACAAACGTACAAATAAATATATTTTTGATTTGATGCCAAATTGAACAATCCGCTGAGTCGCGCCCAATTCCCCGATTCATCAGCGGGGGCTGCCACATCACAAAATCAAAAGCAATTAAAATGCAAAGCCGCAACGCGTCTCATAGGGTAGAAATGTATAAAAATGTGACGTTGATGAGGAGTTGCCCCCGCTGATGATTTTGAATTTTTTGTTGTCGTTCTTGATTTTTTTATTGAAATGTCGACATGCTTACTAATCAACGAAACGGTCAAAGAATGGGAAAGACCGACGAGAACTTCTCTTTTATTAATCATGCGCTGAATGCACAAAGAGATCGGGAAATTTTGATTGGGGACTGGGGATCCCTTGTGTGGGGACAGGAAATCGAAACCGAAATGCAGCGACAGTTGGCCCATCGTATTACCGCTTTTAATACAAACGTCGTCAAAGAACCGTTGGCTTTGGCCTTTTGAAGTCGCCTTGGATCCAAAATGTTCATTGACTTTAATTTATGCCCTACGAGTGTTTATTGTTTGCATATTCTTTTGCCCTGACACTTTTCTTCGTTCTTTTCTCTTCCGATACCAACGAAAGTTTTCGTTGTAAAAGGGAAATCCCTTTTTTGGGCTGGGCTAGGTTTATATTTTTCATTTTTGGGTTGGGCTGGGCCATCATCCATCCCGACCATCCTCTCTATTGACCTAGAAAATGGAATACAATAAGAAAATGTTGCGCCCGCCTTTTTGTTTGTAAGTGAAATTTTTGAAAAAACGCTATCAGCCAAAATGTCTTTGAAAGATGTTTTCCACGCGTTGGCGTTGAGTGATGAGAAAAGTGGGTAAAATGAAGGTATCTGCATTGAGTTGTCAGCTGCGAGTTGGGGTCTCCGCTAATGAAACCGATAATGAATGGGTTAATAGATCCCCATAAATACTTAATGTTGAAGAGGCGAAGCTGCATTGAATTTGTTTTGAGCGAAAGCATTAATTATCCAAAGTTCTCAGGGGTTTAATGGTGGTTTTAATAACTGTTAAGTGGTAAAATGATGAGGCGTACATTTCTTTATGGGTTTTCACATGTTTAGAATGTGTGTATGACCCAAAAAATGCAACTTCGAAATTACTTGCTGAAGATACAAGGAATTGATCACGAGAATTCATAAATTTTTTTATTGTTTTTAAACTCTTGTTGTAAACAGTAAAACTGAAAGGTATTTTTAAAGTTAATTATGAAAATTAAATTTATGTTGTAATGTTATTTAGTTTACCTACTTTACTTTGGTATAAGAAAATTAATAATTAATGAAAAAAACAGTTGCTTTAAAATAGTATCCAAAATCAACTTTCAACTTGAATAAAGAAGATGATCAATTGAATCATCATTTATATGAGTCACAGTGAAAAGTAACGTCCCCAAATAAATAAGTATTTCACAACTTTAAAAACATTTCCCTCTTTCCATAATTTAATTCCAATTTTTATTCAATTCAGGAAAATTCCTCGTACCCAACATGACCCCATTTTTATAGCCCCAAATTGATTACATCTTTCCCAAAGTGAAATCTAATTTACCGATCAGCAATTATGTGACATTCATTGCCAGCCGATTTCCCCCGCACACAGCTTACCCCAAAAAAGCAAAAAGAGATCCAACAAACACTTTATTAATATCCGATATTTAACCCAATTTCCAGAGCATGACGCTAATTGTATTTTAAATATTATTTGCCACCGATTGCTCACCTTCTGCTCCACAAAAATACAACCGAAATCCACAATTTGCCGTTAAGTTTAACAAATACAAATTTACACTTTTTGTTGATCAATTAACACGCACACAAAGATCCAAATTCTCTTTTCTATTTGCTTTTTACACACTTTTTTTGGTCGTACCAAGCAACGTAAGTATTTCGTAATATTTGTTGAACTGTGGAAATTTCTTTTTGCACAAAGAATTTCTTACTTTCACACTGTGACGAAACCCGCGGAGATACTATGATTTTTTCCCCGTATAAAATTTGCATAAAAACGAAACGAATTTCAGTTGGATGTTCAAAGCCGCAGCTCAAGAAAAATCTCGCGTGGGTCGAAGCGCACGCGCACAATATCTTAGCCCGCTCCCGATGTTGGGGCTTATGTTCTCTGAATTATCTGGCAAAAGTTCTGATCTCTGCGATCGCGTAAGACACCGGACCGGTCGGAGCGACGAGCTCCAAGCTAATGAAAAGCCGAAGTTCTGGGATCCCGAGAGTTGAGTGGCCAGAACGCAGATAAATCCGCTGCCGGCGTCGCAGTCGACGGCGCTGTTAACTGGCCCGACTTAACAGGGCTATGTTAAACCGGTCCTATATATATTTACGAGTATACCCATATATATGTAGCTCTGCCATCCATCTCCCGCTTTGTTTTGGGCTCTAATTTCTAAGCAAACGCTGGACGGTGAGAGATTCGAGATTCGGGACTCGAGAGATTCCCTCAGATAAACGGCAAACAGTTGTTTAATAGTTTTCTTTGAATTTTGAGCATTTTTATGTTGCTGCTGCTCGTTTGATTTGTTTGCCGAGAAATGCGACTCTCGCAGGTATTTAAGTTTCATTAACATTTCGAGGGTCTGAGGAAAGGTCTGTGTCAACCTTTATTTGGTGGCATCGTAATATTCAGCCTCTTTGTGTGCGGTGCGTGTGAATTTTTTATGGTTCATTAAAATTAAAAGCAGAGCTTGCCTTTTCGTAGTTTATTTATAGCAGAAGATTGGCATTTGGGAGGGACTGTGGGAGATTCTCCGCCGAAACTTAGTCGAGGCAATGAACTTGGGCTGTAATGCATGCTGAAATCGGCCGATTTCCGCGAGAAAGGAGGGAGAGGCTGGCTGAGAGAGAGAGAGAAACTGTCACAGACATGATTTACGACAAGTAAACTTTAGAATAATCAATCGCTCTGGCATACAAAACCTTTCAAAATGCCGCAAGGCCAAAGCCATCAAAAGAGCCATAAAAAAAGGCAAAGCATGAAATATGAGCACAAATTATGAACAGACATCACGTCAAAGGATTAACAAGACCGAAAGCTCTGGCGGATTTCAAGGAAGTCCGTCAGCGAAGGCATGAACAAAAAACCGAAGAAAAGGTCGATAAAATCTAACAAAGTTTTGTTCTTTGCTGGGCGCGTTAAATGGTCAACACCCATAAATCGAAGGGCCTTTGAAGTCTGTGCTTAAAATGCAGATTATGTGCGTTGATTAAATATTGTTTTTTAATTTCTTTCCAGCCGCGCTGCCCAAATTAAAAATGCACAGGCAACGACGTGTGGGAAATGCATAGGAAAAGATTTGATTTTTTCCTGTCAGCATGCCGAGCACGTACTGCTGCATAATAAAAAGAAAACATATATAAAAGTGAAAAAAATTACAAGGGGCATGGAGGAAATATCGAGAAGGGGCGGAGGAAATTCTGAAAGGCGAGAGAGCGAAAGATGGTTCTTATCAGCGCAAGTTCGTTGCCTGAGTCTTTCGTTTGGGGCCTTATCAAATTTGTGGAAATCGCTTATAACGGTATAAGGGATTTATCAGGAGACTGTCGGAAGATTTGCATAACACACACGGCGGCCAGACAGCTAAAATAAATCTCCAGGCTTTTGTTCGGCTTTGTGCGTGCGCCAATTCTGCGAGCAACCCACACACTGCAGATCATCGCGCACCACTCTGCTCCACCCCGCACCACTCGCCCCCCCCCACTCACGTCATGCAAATGAAGCGACGGTTGAGACTGCGATCTAAAATTAGCTGCAACTTTTGTTAGGCTTCAGTGACTCCGAAGTCTGCACTTTTGTCGCTGTTTTATTTTCCGTTTCGGTTTTTATTTCAGTTTTTAAGCGTTTTTTCTCGCCGCTCGCTGCCTTTCTTTGGAAAGCTTGTCCGCCCGTTGATTGATTGCCCCGCGCTGCAGATGCGGGCTGGGTCTTCCCTGAACGGCGACTCCGCCGTGCGGGCCTAACCTCTGTGCACTGCCCCCTCCCCCTCCCTCCGCCTCACTCCTCCCGTTTTTCTGCTCCAGCTCCATCTTTCCCTACTTTGCCTTACATTTGACTGCCGACTGGCCCAGGCTCTTTGGATTTTACGCTTAATTTGGCTTTGATTGATGTTTTAGCGTTTGATTCATACGAAAAGTTAGTTTGTGCGGCGGTTCACTGAACTTGCCAACTGCAGCGGTCAAGCGAGGGAAGTTTCAGAGGTTTTGGGTTAGAAAAAAAAAAAATTTAATGTATTTTACAAATTAAAGCTTACAAAAAACCTGTATTTCATAGAACTTTATTACAATATTTTGACCATAAAATATTCTGTTATCAATTAATTACTTGTATTTTTTTTTAATATTCATAATCTTATTAAATGTTAAAAAAAAAAACAAGAATTTTGTTTGGAACACTTAAAAATATTTGAGAAAGAACGGGACATGTTTATTCCTAATTGGTAAACAGTTTAATTTTCATTTTGATTAATTTAATTAATAATAATAAAAATGAAATTTATAATTTAAAAATTTAAAAAAGGTCTGTAAAGAAATTCAATTTAAATATTTTATTTTATTTACACATTTTTATTCCTATTAAATGTCCAAAAAAAAAACATGTTTCCTTGCAGATGGAGGTAAACACTTTTTTGTGAAATAATGTGACACGTTTATTCCTTCTTTTTTATATTTACTTATTCTTCATTATTTGCACTTTTCGAGTTCTGAACACTCAACCCTCGCCACCAGCTTTATTTTCATAACTCAAACATTCCCCGACTGACAACTCAACTTGCATTCTTCGGCTGCCTATCTCCGCATCTGCGACTACCTGTGGCACCACCTGCACCGCCCGCATCCCCTGCACCACCGCCGTGCGTACATACATTCATCAAGTGAACAGCTGACCCACTTTGCCGCTGGAACTGTTGACTGCCCTTTTGTGATTTGGACACAGGTTGGAAAGCAATTAATTACATTACAACGCAAACGTGGACGTGGCCACCATCGCCACCATCCAAGAAACCGCCAATAACCAGCAGCACCACCTCCGAAAACAACAGCAATGAAATTGTTAACAGCTCCAAAGGCAGCGTCAATCAATCAGCAAGCATTTTGCCAGTCAATGGCCTCAGTGGAAGTCAAAGCAAATATAGAACCTCAGCCAGAAGTAGAGGTAGAAGTGGAAATATGGCCGGTGGAAGGAATCGAAATCGAACCCGCGACTTCACGCTCCGGGTGCCATTATCATTATTTATTTGGTGCGACAAACGTTTCGCCACCAATTAGGGCGAGAAACGCGGACATTTTTCATTCTATACGGCAGCGACAGGAATGGCGGAAAGTTGCCAATTTGGCTTTCGTTTTCGGTTCACTTATGGCCACGGGTGAAAAGTTCTCAGGCGACTTTCGGTTCTCGGCTAGCTAGATACAGTAAGGATTCGCTTGGTGGCCTTTAAATTAATAATTCGAAAACTATTCAAGATGTTTAAATGTAAGTTTACTTTTGAAAACCATTAAATATTACCATGAAATATATATACATTTTTTTTAAGTTCTGCTGGAAGTTTTCAAAAAAATGTAAAAACTTATTCTAAATTGGAAAATTACCTAATTTTTAATAGATTTTAAAAATAAAAAGTGATACAATTTTTTTTTATTTTAATTTCTTTTCTCTGAATACATAACAAAAGCACACAAGCGATCTCTGTAGCTCCCAATTTCTATATCCCTCGCCTTAATAGGGCTGCAAGTTCAACTGGCAGCAGCGACTGAAACTGGCTGAAACAATGCCCTGTTATGGATCCGCTTAACAAGGATGACGGCTCCCAGCCAGAGGCACTAAAGTCAACCGGCGGAGCGGTGGATTCCATATTCAAATGCGAGCAAACATGCACAGCATCCGCATCCTACATACAAACGGAAAACGAAACAACAACACAACCAAGGGCAGGCTCCACCAAAATCAACAAGAAAACCAGAGGAAAACCCCGAAAAAAAACAGAAAACAGCAAACAAAAATGAGAAAAAACACAGGCGAAGAAACGACTTTCGGCATCACGTTTCACGAATTCGCAGCAGAACACGGCTCCGACTTCTGGCACATTAAAAGAAAACAAAAGCAGCGAAACACCCAAAGCCCAGAGAGCCCAGCACCCAGCAGCACACACAAAAAGATTGAAATAAACACGGCTCAGAGCCAAAGCAATAAGTAAAAGTTGCTGCCAAAACGAAGAGCCAGAAGACTTGCAGCGGCAGAAGAAGCGGCAGTAATCTTTGTAATGTATGCTCCTCGGTGCGATTCATTGTTCGACTCCTCCGCCGCCACCACCCGCACTATATCTCGGCTATAGCCCAGCTATATCCCCGCCGAAACCCCCCTTCATGATCGGCGGTTCTGCACGCGCTCACGTTTGGGAGCATCGCGAGCAGCGAAATATTGGGAGAAAATTGCAAATAGAGGCACACAAATCTAGAATTTGTAAATGGCTTTCAGCGACTTGCAAATGCTCTGGGAATCGAAAAACAAGTGGCATATCTATAAAATAAGGTCTTCCACAAATAAAAATGCATTAAAAAAATAAAACAGAGTATGTTTTTGTCTTTTAAAAAAACAGTATCCCAAAAATGATCTTAAATGAATTATTATATATTATTTTTACATTTTCAAGTTTGCTGTCTTTTAAAAAAACAGTGTCCTAAAAATGATCTTAAATGAATTATTACATATTATTTTTTCATTTTCAAGTTTGTTAACTTTTAAAAAAACTGTATCCTAAAAATGATCTTAAATGAATTAATATATATTAATTTTACATTTTCAAGTTTATTATACTTAGTGCTCTATTCCTTTAAAAAATTCTTTATATGTTGTTCTTAAAAAAAGAACCCAATTTTACCACAAATATATTTCCATACCTTTCTTTCTGTGTACGTCACCTCAAGCTAAGCTGGCAAACAGAAAAAGTGGGAACAATCAAGGCGAATGATAAGAAAATGCAATCAATTGAAATTCGCATTTAAATCCCTTCGCAGAGCATTTCAACAGCGACGTTTGCTCCTGCATTTCCCATTTTAATTTCTCCGCCGGATAAAGTGAAAATTCGCTGACTGTTCTTACGGCTTTCTCCCATTTTTTCCCCCGAGTTCTCATTTCACTGGCTGTATTCTGTATTCACTTTTTCTTAGCCACCAATTGACATTTTGGCAGTCATGCACTTCCTTTTCCTTTTTGCTAATTTATCGCTGTCACATATGAGTGTGTGTGCCTTAACCCTTTTTTCGCTTTGAGGAGATATTGCTACCGACTGCAACTGCAGTTGCATTCTTATCGAAACCGCACAATCAGCAATGGAAAAAGGGAAGAAGCCAATCACTGGCAACGATGATGATGATGATGATGTGGATGCTCTGGATGTTGCTGCTGTCGATGATGCTGCTGCAGTTGCAGTTGCAGTTGCGGATGCGGATGAGTGCAAAAGTTACAATTTCAAAACAAATAAATTCAAGCTGCAGGCTAAAAAGGGCAGCCCAAATGGACGGAGGAGTCGCTGTCTCCGGCTTTTCGCCCTAAGCAAACAAATCAAGGAGCGACTCTCGACTCGACTCTCTTTTCGCCGGCAGTTAAAATGCAATGGGGCTTGACTTCAATTGTTCTGCTCAAGGAGGGGGAAAACAAAACGTATATATACACAAAAAAATGCAGCAATTATTTCTTGACTCGCTCGCACTCAAACGCTTTTTGTCCTTTTTCTTGGCTGCACTTAAAGGAATATTCTTTTGCCATTTCAGGGCACTAAGATGTTGGGTTTAGAGGAGTTCTAGAAGTGTCTAAAAAATCATTAATGAGAACGATATTTTCTTTAATTTAAATATTGGTTCCTTAAATTATATGTTTAAGCGTTTACCCAAATTATTCGTAAATATCAAATTTATACGTAGTAAACAAATGTAAAATATTTTTCAAACACTCTGGAACATTTTAAAAGCTTTTTTGGGAAATCACGATTAATTGTGCATTTAAAAACATTTTATTAAAAATGTCTATCAGCTTATTTAAATAGAAATGCCATTAAAAATAAATTCCGAATTAAGGATAAAGGATAAAGGACACAACTGTTTTTCTGTACCAACTTTTTCAAATATGCACGGTTTACAGGCATAATAAATTTGATAATCATTTTTTCCTTTCTGAAAAATGCTTTTTTACTGCTGCATTTTATTTTAGTGTTTAAATTGTGTTCCAACTCGGATGTCCTAGTTTCTTTACATATTTTTTCGTGTGCAATACTCTCCGTGCTCTTTTCTGTAGCAGCTACAATAATAATCCATTCCCAACGCCCCCAGCTCCTGCCACTTTTTCGCTGACCCGTTCGCTCCTGCTATTTGTTTGCTCATTTGCTTATTTGCATGGAAGCAATGGCAATGTCGTGCTCGCCTCTGCCCCTGAACCTCCGCCGGTTTATGTGTGGCTTCCTGGCAAAAACTCCTCTCGAATTGCGGACCCCGGCATCCATATGCATGTTTTGATTTCGTTTTCAATTTCAGTTTCATTTGTGGGTCTTCGGCAGGCTGTCCCAGCATGCAATTGTTCTTCTTCGCCTGACAACTTCTGGTCTATTTATATTTGTTTTGTGCTGATCTCAAAGTCAGCACATTGAACTTATCTAAATGCCAGCGGGGCAAAATACGAGTTCTAGCACGAGAGCATTCAAATAATGTTTTGCCATTTGCTCCTGGCTTCTGTCCCCACTTTCTGGCTTTGTTTGCCGGTCCTTTTGTCAGCCTTTCGCCTGTTGAAAACTTTCACAGGAAGAAGCGTTTTGATTTTTGCGTGCTGCTAAGTAGAGAAATAGTTTCTGAAATATTCGCCTTCATTGGGGCATTTTTCTTGGCCATACAGAGATAATTATTAAATAGTTTAAAAAAGAAAAACCTTTAAAGACCTAAATAAATGAATAATTTTTAAATGATAGGTATTTGTGTCAAAAATATATAAAGATAAAAATAAATGTCCTTTACAGAAAATCTGTGGCTTGAGGGACTTGAATAATTTAAATAAATATTTTAATTTAACATCGAAAGAGCTAGTCCTTTGAAAAACCCCTCCATTTCACCTTGAACTTGGAGTCATCAGCATTAGCAGCTGAGCAAGGTCAAGTAGGCAAATCCAGCGAAATAACTAAACCAAACCAGTCGGGCAACCCAGTCGGCCCAAGTCCAAGCCCAGTCCCTACCCCCCGAGCACACCACCCACTCCTTGGGCAGTCTGAGCAAAGCTTAGACTAACGTAATTTAATAAAACGTTTAGTCGATTAGATACGTTCGGTGTATGCACTAAAATGTATCCATTAGATACGCTATCTGGGCTGCAGTGCAGATACGGGAGGCGGCAAGTGCAACGAACGAGCCGAGCAGCCAAAGCGTCTCCGGCAGCAAAAGTGGCAGCAGCAGCAAGCAGCAGCAGCTGCACTTGCCGAAGCCAAAGTTAAAGCCAAAGCCAAAGTTAGAGCCACATCCAAAGGCAGAGCCCAAAACGCTAACGAGACTTTGGCCACGCTCTCCGTCTTGGCCGGCAATTGCAGTTTGGGTCTAAAGTCTGCCAAGACCGAAACACAGGACGCTCCCTTTTACCGCGAGACGGTTTTACTTTTGTAAGGCTCTTTTTACCAACTCTCAGCTCTTACCTCTTAGCTCTTGGCCATGGTAAATCTGCGCTGGCAATCGCTAAAATTATTGCGCTCAATCTTTGTTATTAGATTAACTTCTATTTTGTTTTCCTATTTGACTTTGCCATAAAAGCGAATCGAGCCTGGCCCGCCTGCAGTAACTACCAAAAAGGGTATTTACGACTTGCTCATAATGTTTGGCCATCGAAAAGGGAAAGGGAAAGGGATTCGGGGGTTAGGGGCCTCAAATTGGCTGCAGTTCGGTTATTCCGGACTGATTGGACTATGACGGGGCACATTCGAGTTGGGTCTAATGATGTTTACGTTTGAAATATGATAACACATTTTGTTTGCCTTGAGATTCTAGCTAAACCTATAGAAAGAGGCCCTCAAAAATAGGAGGATGTTCAGCTCGACTTGTCTTACCGGCCGAAATTGATTGATTGTAATTTGATAGGGGCTCTTTAAATATTTATCGTTAAATCAAACTTCATTTTTATTTTTTGGAAAAATATATGTTAAAGTAATGTAGGAAATTTCATTTTTTATAAATATTTATTATAGTATTTCAATGTAATGCAAGGAATTTAATTATGTATATAAATTTATAGCACACCCAAACAAATTGACAAAATATCAGATTGATATGTGCTGGTCAATTTTATATTTTTTAAAGATCAAGTTATTCATATAATTTTAATATGAATAAAGATTATGATGACCTTATTTTACATTATTGTTCAAATAATACTAAATTTGGTATTTAATATGATATGATAAAATATCAAGTTGATATGTTTGAATCATAAATTTGACATAAATCATATCGGCTTTTTATTGATATAAAATAAGGTAGAATTGATCCTAGTTCATATCTAATTTTTATTCTGTGTAGTGAGTTAGATTTAATTTGATTTAAAGTAGGTTTAATAACATTTAAAATCTCGTTTTAATGGTATTTTGCTGAAAGAGCATTCTCAGATCGATCTTGGCTGGCGAGTTAGAGCAACTTTCTTGTTATCTGCTGCTGCCGTTGTCTTGGCCATTTGAAAACTGAAAGTGCGCCCGGTCAGCGTCTAAGTTGGCATCGGAGCGAGAGGGTTACGGGTCTTAGTTAGCCAAAGCCAATACAAGAGTCAGAGCCACGTCTATGGTATGGCCATAGCCATTGCATTAGCCATGCCCAGACCCCTGCATTCGGCTTGGCTTCATTTGTTTTTACTGCCTGGCATTTTGTAGTCATGTCCATTACAAAAGCTGCTGCTTGGCTCCTCTGCCGCTGCGGTTTTCCATTGCTGCCCAGTTTCCCCGATGCTTTTTTTGCCATCTTTTGGCCCGGCTTTATCAGTCTGGAGTCTGCCTGTTTTGGGGCTTTTAAATTGGTTTTGTGCTCGCTGGCTTCGTTCGGCCTGCCAAGCTTGTGGCGCATCAATTGCAATGGCAATTCCACTTGGCAGCCTCTATTCTACATAACATTTGCGGCATTTAGAAAGGCCAACTTTCCTTTGTTACTCCAATCCGACTGTGATGCAACTTTCATTGCAACTTGCCAGCCGCCTTACGTCATTAGCTTGATTCTGAAGCGATTCCCGCAAAATATGATTCACTTCTCTAATTAGAAAGAAAGCAGCTTTTCAGCGGCTAATGAATAAGAGGAGAACTTTTTTTGGTCGGACTCGGCGAAAAGAATATCTGAAAAAGAACTTAAATCTTCTGCGAGCACTGTACACTTTTGGAATTTTTCTTTGTTTTAAAAAATTTACTTATCAGGAAATCACCGATTTCATTATTGTTCGAGGAATTTATTATAATTATACTCTTTAAAATTTGCATCAATAAAGTAGTTTTAATAGTAACAAAAATGATGAACTTTCTATGATGAACAATTAAATTATAATAAATTTTAAATTAAGAACTGTCTATTAATATTAAAAAATATTTATAAAGTACAAGATAGGATCTTAAAAAAAAATAAAATAAATGTTATTCCTAATTCTTATTCTTAAATATTCCTAACTCAAGGGCTTCATTCAAGGTGCCCTTTCTTCTGTTATTTAAGGCTGTTACGAAATATAACCAAATTGCCCAAAACTTTCGGTAATATTTTCTTGCTCTGTGTGCGTGTGACAAGTGCGGTGTAATTGAAAGAAATTAAAAAAGGTAAGCCCATTCGCAGAAGCAAAGGCTGCAGCGACAACAATGGTAATGATGCTCATGCCCATGCCGTTGACGATAATGTGGCGCGGAAGTGGGTTAAGCCGCTTAAATGTTCTGCTCCTCGGGCTTCCACTTGCCAACTGTTCCCGAACTCTTTCTCGCTTTTCTCGAACGTGCAACGCCGCCGCCGACATGTCTGAAAATCCGGCCAAAGAGTTGGAAGTGCCAGAGCGACGGAGGATTTCTTTCCTGAATTTAAATTGCGCACGCATCAAAATTAAGCTGGCCGCAATTAAAAGCAGAGAAAGTGAATCCCGACCCCGCCCGAGATTTATCTCTCTCGACCGTGTTTTTGTTGGCTATTTGGGAAGTTTTACTCACGCGTGCCACGATTCTATTTGGGTTTATGGGGTCACCTGCCCTTCGGTCTCTCGGCTCGCACTTACCTGCAAATAGATAGAAATCCCAGATAAGCATTAACAACATTTATGTGTAATTTGTTTTAACAACGGCGGACGAGAAAAGAAACTGATTTATAATGGCTGGACTAAATGTTTTATGTTTTTATTAAGTGAAAATTACTAAAAACCATTTTTTTTTCCCTTCAGCGGTGGCTCCGAAAATATAATTCTGGTTTAGTGGCACAAAGTACTTGGAGTGGAATCGTCTGCCGAAAGTTAATAAGTGAACTTGACAGCGAGCATTGGAAAGTGGGCTTGCCATGACAAATTGAGTAATCAAATTTGGCAGTAATAAAGCCAGCAGAAAGTTGAAACTTGTAAAAGAAATTACGAAATTTGGCTTTAAGTGTGTTTTTTTATTGCGCATTATTTTTAGGTATAATATGTAAGAAGCAGTAAGACTAATAGATTTTTCAAAAAATAAAAAACGGCAAACTATACTGTCTTTATACTTTAGTGACCTCTTTTTTTATATAATTTTAACATTTATTTTTAATAGTGTTTTTTATTCTCATATTGTCTAATATTTTCCAATAATTATTATTCATCTCACTTCTTTAACAACATCAAAATGGTATCAAGAAATTATAAATTTCTCAGCAATTTCACTTCGTTCCCACATTTAGGCAACAGGTGGCGCATACTCAACACTAGAGCGGCGGAAACAAGTTTGCCGCATTAATTTCTAGTCTCAGTCTGGTCAGGTCCGATCTGATCATCTTTTGCGGGTCTAGACGTCGCCACGGCGATTCCTTAATGAAAACTTGGCGCCTTCTGTATCCCCCAGCCCCGCCCCTTCGGAAGGCGTCAAGTGTTTTAAATTGGAAATTTTATTAAAGAACTTTCGTGCACTTAACTCCAGTTTATTTCGTTTCATTCAGGCTGTTGCTCTGCCATTTTCCCCCACCGCACTGCATAAATTAGCCAAAACAAAAGCTTATTGAACCCAAGAGCAGCCGCCACTTCATGGTCACCAAATCAACGCAAATCGCTGTCAATAATAATACATCGAGCCGCCAAAGCAGACCGTCACAAAAGCTTAATTTTGTAGACCATTCCAAGCCGACAAAAAAAATAAAATAATTTGGATTTTTTGTATTTTGTTTTGATTCACACGCTCTTTGATTCCAAACAATCGGCCTGCGTCAACGTCAATGTCCCCCACAGTCCAGTTCAGTCCGTCATTTGTCGTTCACGCTTGTGGCCAGCGAATTTGTCAAGAAAAAATAATAATACAACAATACACGAAAAATGGCAAGAAAATTTGGATGGCAACAACAATGTAGTATTTGCCATAAGGTCAGCATGTTGAACGAGGGGAAGCGAAATTAGTTTAACAAATGTAAATGAGAGGAAGAAATGGGTGGGGATGGATAGATTAGCCGAAACAGTTACTGGGAAGTTGAATGCCCCTTGGTGGCTATTTTAAAGGTGGAGAGAAAAGGTTCATTAAATATTAAGCTGGAGAGGAAATTAATGGGCGAACTTAAGTTACAGGTATTGCTGATATTATCTTAACAACATAATATAATTGGATTTCTTGCGAAAAGGACTTCTAGTAGATAAATAAATCCTAAATTCTTTAAATATTTTTTACTGTTTTTTTTCTTTTTGATAGGATATACCTATAGTTTTTAGTTTATGGAATTGAAAAAAATCGTATCCCAAATCTTTCGTTTTAAACTCAGTTATTTAAATCAATTAATCTGTGCATTTAGCCCCCAAACATTTATAAATATTTTACCATCGAGCCCATCAAACTTTCAACAGTTGTCAGGCTGGAAATAAATTTGAGCCTATAATTAAAATCGAACTGATCGACAGACGGCGAGCCAGATTCGGAATCAAATAATTTGCTATTCCCATTAAACTAAATGACATAAGCACAAAGATTTACGCACTCGCGTAGAAACAAGAAATCAAATGTTGTCAGGCAGAGCGTCAAAATTGTAATGAGACAAAAGTTGGCCCACACACAAATTTTATTTAAAAGATGGGGAGGTTGGAGGGGATTCGAGGGGGATGGGGATGGCCACGCCCCGGTCTTTGAAAACGATTTTGATTAAAGAAGTTGTCACAGTTGTTTAAAGCGAACAAAAAGCGCTCGATGAACAAAGCGGTTTGATAAGTGCGCGTGGGCGCCTTCTGCCAGCCCACCCCTGCCCTTGCCACGCCCCCTGCCCCTGCCCCTCTATAAGTATAGCCCCCTTGCCCCCTAAAACCCATTTATTGGGTTTGCCAGCTCTATTTGCATAGCTCTCCTCGGTTTAAGCCTTGAATCGAATTGTGCGCCCTGACTTCGTGCCCGTGTATTATTGTAAAGACTTATATATACTGTACAACAGATGCAAAACAAAAGTTTTTGAGGCGACCGTTAAGTTTAAAGCTCATAGCGCTGACCTTGCCTTGGCTCATAGAGAAATCTCTTTGACTGCAGCGAACAATGGCGACGAATTGCCGAAAACCGAATACCGAACGCCGTCGAGATTGCAGCAATAAATAATTAATAAATTTCTCTTGCCGATTCGTCAAAAAAAAAGGTTAAACAAAAAAAATAAAAGCAGCCCACGTGCAACTTCAATTATTTAAACCGGGAAGCAATTACCGTTATGTCGTCGAAAAGCCATCAAGATATTCACCCATTCATATGGGCATGCAGTGCGTTGCATAAACATAATTTTAGTTTAATGACTTCGTTGTAAAATGATGATTGAAGTCTATTTGGGCGGAAAAATGGATCTTTGAATGACCATATTGTCAGGGCGACAAGAGCTTTATAACTTTAATTTTTGAGCTGCATTATAAATCATTAAAAAACTAAACAAATATAATTATACTATAATTTGTGTATTGAAAAATATTCAAATAATTTATTTTAGGTAAAACTAAAGATCCTATTGTTATTAGTTATTGTATTATAATCAATCTATCCCTTCGTTAGCCCATTCTTCAAGATCTGAAAAGTAAAAATCTATATACTTTCGTACCGCACTGTTCCTGCTTATGCACTTCCAATTAATAAGAGCGAGAGGGACTAAGTGCAAACGGCAGCCGAGGACCCAGGGAGATATTACAGCGGGAAGAAATCAAGCGTGGGCGGGCGAGGATAAAAAAAAAACTTTCATTGGCCGCCTTCAATCAGAATAATGAACAGCTACAAAATCTGCAATCAGCGTAAGAGTAAGCCGACTCGTTGTTGCTTTTGAGATGAATAACCTCGGAAATTGTGATCGCTTTAAGCCTGCAATTGCAGTTTTTATCTGATGGGAGATCCCAGCGGTTGCATAATTTACAGGGGGTATTAAAAGCAGGGTAGTGGCTTTTCAAATGCTTAATATGCATATCAGCTGTGCCGGCTTTTTATTTTTGTGTTTTTCTTGCAGAGAAAAATAGTATATAGATTTTAATTAAATATGAACAAATTGTATTGAGTAAAAAATTTTTAAAAATAAATTTTATAAAAAAACCATATAAAGTCGAAATCAATTTAAAAGTAAGTAATACATAAAACTCTTAAAAATGTTTTTAGAAATTACAGGACTGAAAATATTTCCTCAGTATTCCAAATTCATTGTGTATTTTGTTCTAAAATAAATCTTTATTGAGTTAAATTTAAAACCTCATTGTCAAAAAAAGGATTTCGTTATTTTCGCAGTGTATTTATTTATATTTTGTTTTATTAGGGAGCGTGGGCTTTACGGCGGCAAACTTTTGATGCATTTGTCGTAGGTGTCGCCTGTCTAGGGTTTGAATTAAGGTTTAGGGCCCTCGGAACCAGAGATCAAGACCCCAGCCACGCCTGCGGATTGGTGGCAACAGATTTCCGCTCATTTTCGCCGCCGATTAAGTGTTGGCAAATGAAGAAGACTAATGCTAAGTGCGAGACATTTTTGTCGGGCAATTAGTGGGGCTGTTGTTGCCTGAAACTCTCGGCGTTGTTGTTACCATTTAGCCGGGATGCTGTGCTGACAGTTAAATAATAGAAACGTGCCAACTTGCAACTGCTCGCTGCAATTGTTGCTGGTTGCTGCTGATGTTGCTAGTTGCCAGTTGTTGCTGTTGCTGTTGCTGCTGCTGCTGCTGTGCCGCCGAGCACGTAACTCAATAATGCGCACATTCTAACAGCCAGAACAACAACAACAATTAAGCTAACAATGTACCACACGCTAGCGTCGAGCGAGAAGGAGATAGCGTGGAAGTAAAAGTTGTTGTTAGTGTCGACTCGACATAATGAAAATCTGCTGCCCCCTTCCCATCCCCATCCCCATCCCCCCGGGAAATTGTCTAATGAAAAGCTGCTGTCGACACAAGCGAAGCGTGGAAAAGAAGTGCAGAAAAAGAGCACTAAGAACGGCGATTGCATTGCTTTTTGGGGCCCGGGGACGGCTGGTCGGGGTAAGTGGTATCGATTAAGCCTTAAACTTGATGCATCGCCGCCATGCGAGTGTGTGTGTCGTCAACGTTTTAGTGGACAGCTGTGATGGAAAGCCTTTCATCAATTTGGCGTTCATCGGGGAACACGACGAAGGCTTTAATAAGCCATCAAACACATTGTTTGCCCATCCAGAGAATCCTCGAAAAAGTAACAACTTTAATTTATAGATCTCTGAAATAATTTATACTGGTACTTTATCTCAGGATCTTAAGTATGTTTTAAGGATGTTTATAGTGCTGAAGATTTAAAAGGTCTGACTTTAAAAATATAATTAATCAGCCAGTCTATTAATTTTTAGTACCTATGTGTTTTCTTTAAAAGGTTTCCCGGTTTTAGTAGACCTTTTTTGTTACCTAAAATATAAATATGTGTATAAATATATGGAAATAATGAAAACACATGGAGGTTTTATAAAAATATATTTTTCATTTATATGTTTTTCTTTGGGACCTAAGATAATCGTTATTGAAAAATAAAAATCAATATAAATTTATCTACTTTTTATGGCCAAAAGTTATAATACAAATGTTCTGGTAATTTAAGATAAGATGTTATTCTCCAATTATTTTCAAAATAACTTGTCATTTGTTGCGAACAACTTATTTCTCTATCTTTATTCCAACTCCGCCGTTTAGCCAAACATTTATGTGCCCTGGATTATTTGAATCATTTCGATGGCTTCGCCCCAAAAATTGTTGGCTGCCAATTGATAATGGCCCAGAAAAAAGAAATCCGCATAGAAGGCCAAAAGTATTAAGAGGTCGTGCTGGAATTGCCGCTGTGTCAGCTGCCAAGTGTTAATTACATGGCTGGCACTTCAATTGCCAATTTTCTAAGCCGCTCCCCTGCTGAAGTTGCAGCCCGATCTTTTTTGCATGCAGCTCAGGAGCTGGCTAGGCCAAAAGCTGGTTGTCTTGGCCATCATAATAGAATAGAGAAATTATTATTTTCGCCAGGCGCAATTGGCTTTTTTATTTCGCACATATTTAAGCCAGATTTCTTTCCATGTCGCCGCGGCTGACTTATGTCCATGTTTTTCCATTTCGGCTAAACTTTTCCAGCGGCAATGAATTATAGAACATTACGAGGCAAGTTCCATTTAGCTGCAGAGACAGCAAATTACGGTTGGCCACCGGGGAACTGGTGGTGGTGGCAAGGTGGCTGGAGATTTGCTTGGGTTATTTGTGGCAAAGTTGCAATTTCCAGGGAACTTCTGGGGCGATGTCTTCGGCGTATGCAAACAAGCTTGGTTGCGGGGGAGAGCCCCTGGCAATCCGCAACTTGGCTCAGAGGTGAGTGAGCGGGTTCGTTGCACCCACTCGCTTGGAAATAGAGGGGCATGCTCCTCCGCAATAAGTTGCCGGCTGAGTAGGAAGTGGCAGTCTTCTTCTTTTACTCCTGCGGACGATAAATTGATTGATTTATGCCTGGGATTCTCCGCTTTGAGATCGTTTTCCCAAACCCTATTTTATGTTTACCCTAGCCGAAGGTATTTAAAACTTTGTATTGCAAATATATTTATTAAAATTATAAACTTTTTTCTAGAATAAAGAAAGCTGCTTTATTTCACATATTTTATGTACGAATTTATTTAGAATTTCTAGGGTCTCAAAACATATTTATGTTCAAAATTCATTAAATTTAAAGCCAAGATTTAATTATTTAGATTTTTTGAGTCAAATAATTTAAACATTAATATTCATTGTATTGGCCCAAATAAAATATTTATTTTTACCAATTGCTTTATAATGTAGATCAGCATAGCTGCCTAGGATTTTCCGATGCCACAAGGGCATTTCAATCTTCGGTTTTCACCACCGAAACCCACCATTCCTGTTCCCCTTGAGCTGGTCATGGTTTTATTGTGCTTTTTTGACGTTGTACTTCTTGTTGCTTTTAATTATGGGCGTTGCAGCGGGGAAGAGAGTTCTCTTCTCTGGCCGCAAGCCATTAGCAATTTTAATTTATTTATGTATGCGACCAACTAACTGCGACTCCGACTCCGACTCCCCGAGTCGAACTTAAGCCCACAGTGCAAGTTGAGTCAGAGTCTGGGCCGCAGACGGAGTTCCGAGGAGTCGAAGTTCTTGCAGTTGGTGCTCGTCATGTCTCGGAACGAATGCTGGCATAAATTAATTTCAAATGCACACAAAACATGGTCTAGAACACAAGTTGGCTAACAACCGAGACACGCTGCACATCTGCCCAACCCCGGCCCCTCCAACTGTTGCTTTTAATTACGATTTACATTGCATTATCATCGTGATTATCGGCCCAACTTACCAGATTGGTGGTCCGATCGCGTAACATAACGAATTTCATGCACTTGACCCTCAAGCGGCTGCCTTTTTGGCAAATCATCGAACATAAATGCGGAGAGAAACTGTGCAAATATTACGCATTCGCTTAATTATAGCGTCAAGCGTGATGAAAGTGAAAAATCCACAACGAAGAGTTATTTAACTTTGACTAATATCGTCAGCTGGCAGCTTCTTCGGTTTTGCGGCAAACAAAGATTGGGTTTGTTTGCCCCGCTGACCAAAACCGAAAAAAAATAGAAGAAATAACATAGGCAAAAATCTTTCAACCTTGGCTTAGAGCTCTTAGCTTTATGTTCTTACCAGACGAGTGGGATAAGCCGATAATTATCTCGGCGATCATTATCATGATCATCTGCGATATATGGCTGTACCGCCGTTCTGGCCATGGGCTTTTATTAGCCAATTTACATATTGATTGCATTGGCTCCGACACTCAGTCACGACGAATAGTAAATATGTTTATTTGCCCAATCAATTTGTTATTTATGCTCAGGCGTCTGTCAGCTGCTGCGGACACGTGCTGCATTCTTTTCCACTCGATTATACCATTTCCCAACTTTCCCCAGCGAGGAATTTTTCCTTTGTTTTCCCACATCGAGACGAAACACTTTTTGAGCCGCAATCAATTATATTATTGAATGCTCAATCTCGGCTGCACTTCCTTGACAGAGCCCCGGCCACGCCCCCACTCACGCCCCAAACGTTCAATTGAAATGTCCATTAACTGGCCGCGATAAAAATCAACGGGAAAAGAGAAACTTATATTGGGAATACTTTATGAACCATTAAGACCGCTAGAAGCCGGGGTTCCACTGCGGAGAACCGCGCAGATGACTTCACTGACCTTGGCGATCTTCTAAATAATAATGATCGCCTTCAACTTGATCCGACATGAGCCGCAAAGCTTAATATATGTATGCCTGATGGTATTTATGGATTTCCGACTTGTGGCGCATTTTGAATAGTTGTCCTAAAACGTTGGCACACATTTCTCAAGTAGAAAACGAGTCTTAATTATTGATTTTTATGTGATAGGTTTAAGTGAAAAATATGGTTATATGAGAAGAAAGAAACATAATCTTATTTAGTTAATAGAAAATTATATCGTTTCGTAATAAATGTTTATAGGTTTTAATTTAAAAAGTTTTAAAAGTTTAGTAATAACGCAAAAGCATGTTAATCCTTTTTGGTATATTTATTACATTTTCAGAGAATATATATATTTTTTTAGAAAATATATTGATTTTAATAAACATCTCTCACTCGGACCATTAAGCTTGTTAGAATCTTTGCCAGCTGAAAACTGCGATGACTTCATTGACCTTGCCGGCCTTCCGATAATGATGATCGTGCCTTGACATTGGCCCATGCTGCCCCACCCCTCCCTCCTCCCCCCAACAGGTAAATTCTCCAACTCCAAAGTTATTTTATTGTTTAATAGTTACATCAATCCAGCCAAGTTACTCGGCAATCGAGCTCTGTGTCGGCAATTAAGAGCCAAGTGCTCGCCAGACAATTACCGATTAAGATTGCCTGAAAAACATGTTTGCCTTTTGTTCTTGATGCTGCCATCAGATTCTTCTTTTTGTTTATATTTATTTATTTTTAGACATGCGATAGACAACCGCAAGATGAGACACCAATCTCCCACCTGAGTTGCCTGCATGATTAACTATTTGCACAGCAGCAAAAGGCCAATGCTGGAAATCGCTTGTTTGTGGCTGCTCAAAAGGTAATTAATTTATTAAACATACCCTGGGCGGGAGGAGGATTGGTGGTAGGAAGTACATTTTCTTAGGTTTCTAAGCTTTCGTTGTTTAGAACCAGAAATGTTCTTTCTTTATCAAATGATTCATTTGCCAAGTAAAGCATATAAATGTTGGTGAATTAAATGAAGAAAAATCAAATGCAAATAAACTAAATAAAGAGCCATGTTTATATATTAAATTCATTTAATGTTTTAATTTTTAACACAGTCTAAGCAAAAGTCAATTGGCCCCAGGATGTTTAATCTTTTTAGAATGGGTAATTGTTTTGGTTTATTTATTTAGAGCAAACCGACTATCTGCAACTAATTGAAATTGAATTACTATATCTGTTTAAGCGATAAGTACCCACTTACATAGCTGAGTTAATTTCACCTCAAACCAAAATGTCCGCTCATAATTAATTAGTATTTTATTTAGTTAATGGGTCATGCACCCGCGGAAATAAATATTATTATGGCTTTTCTATTGTCGCATGGCGGATGAGTTATTTGGGCCCACTCTCTTTTGCTTTTTGGCCCGTTAGCCATAATTGAGCGTAATAACCAAAAGTTAAGCTGGAATGCCATTCGCTCGTTGTGGTAGTGGTTACTATTGTGTGTGTGTTTTTGCCCATCTTTGACATTAACCCACAGCAGCAGAACCCCACTTCCTATCCACATTTTTCCCCCCCATCCCGACCCTATCCGCATAACTCTCTCACGTCGCGGGCCGCAAATAAAACGTACGAAAAATTTAATTCAATTTAATAAGCGAATATGTTGCGTGCCATGGATGCAGAGACATATCTACGGTTTCACTGAGAGCGTGAGTATCTGTGTGTGTAATGCGACGCATTCGTGCATGCCCCACCTCAACCTTCTTGGCTCGAAATTGCCCCTCTCGACCTTACTCATTTCTTTCTTTCAGTGTACACAGGAAAAATTTTGGATAAAATAATAGAAAAGTTAAATAAAACTTTTACAAAAAAAATAAAATTAATTAAATCTAAATTTATATCAAAAATATTTATTTTCAATTTGAAACAAAAAATTGAAAGTAATTAGTTTTAAAACATTTTTATTGAACGATAAAATATTTTCAAATTTTAGACTTTATGTAATCAACATTTCTTTAAAATTATTAGTATCTCATATACCATTATTTTAAATTAAATTAAATTTTGTATTACTTGTAGGCGATAGGTTTGTTGCCTAGCATTTAATTCATTTTTTTCTCCCTGTACTCATGCGTGCTTGTAAGTGTTTTTGGCCTGCAGGAAGAGCCACGAGCATTCGGGCCAAGAAGTATGGCTTAATGGGAGTACGAGTGCGGCGATGTGGGGAGGGGTCACGTTGGGTTACTCGGAGGAGTCCAAGTTGGCTTTGTGTGTTGTGTTGGCCAAATGTGAAAATAATCGTAAAAGGCAATTAGCGCAAAATAGCTTTGACACTCATTCAGTCAGTTGGCCATGTAGGTTACCCCGCTTTGCCGCCTTCAAATCGCTCGAACTTGTTTTGTTTTTGTATGTGCTTCTTTTGGGCCAATTTGCCTTGATTTAGTTAGCAATTTTGTTTTATTAATCAGATGTGGGTCAGGCTGACAGAGTACAGTAGACTCTCGAAGTTAAGAGTTAGCATTACGATTTAAATTCCATTCTTTACTAAATATATTTTTAGTTCTAATTTCGGAAATAAATATTTATTTTATAAATTAAAAAAACCATTTATAATAAAAGATTATAATGTAAGATTCTATATTGATGGCTTCTTCGGCCTTTTTGGCTAGACTTTTGTGCGATTCACTGCTGCCTAGCAGGCAAATCCATTTTCCCCTCCATGGACTTAGCCCCCGCCATTTTCTCTGCGGCGGATCTTTTGCATATTTCAGGTGAGCCCAATATGCGGCATATTACATTTACATGGCCCGAGCGAGCTGGCTGATTTGACTTGGCTGACAGACACCCGGGCGATTTTGATTGTGCGGCAACTTGAACCTGAGTCATGCGCTATGTGGCAGGCAGCTGAACTGGTGGCTCGGGGCGGCTGCTGGGGCACGGGCACCTTCAACAGTGTCATAGTCATGCAACGAAATTGGGTCTGTTCCGTTTTGTGGGTTCGTGTGTTGCAGCACACCTGGGCAGGCCAAAAACAAAGCACACACGAGAAGCCGAAAAAAAAACTGAAACAAAACAAAAACTGGCTGGCAATGACATGGTCGATGGCAGAGCCTGGATAACCGATTACTCAATCCCCAGGCCCCGCACCCTGGCAACAACAACAAAGGCTTATAAAAATTGATAGCGTCCGGTGAATGATTTCGAATTTTGTTTACATTTTTTTTTCGGTGTTTTTTGGCTTTGCGCTATTGATTTTGATTTTGATTTTTATTGAAATGTTTTCGTTGTTCTCCGTTATTGCTGCGGCTGTTGTCGGACTGCTTATATTGACATATTTATGGCTGCTGCCAAACGGATCGGCCGACCATAGCCACCCCGAAAAAATTGCATTTGAATGCATAGCATAAATCACGAGGTGCGGTGCGCCAACTTGAACACACCTTTTAACACATTTTTTCGAGCACTTTTTCGGTTTCGGTTTCGATTTTATTTTGGTAATGAATGGATGTCAAGAACCTTAGTCCTGGCCAGGTTGAAATAAATTAAACAAAAACGCCTGGGGGCTGTTGGCAACCTCAATTAATTATAAAGAAGCAGGAAGAAAATCGACAACTTCTTTGCCCGATTTCATACATATAAATCAATGGCAATGTCACCGTGTCGAGTGCTTGGGAAAAATGTAAAATATTACCAAACGGCTTGACAATTCGCGCGAAAACTAGCAAAAATATGTTTCAGCCAGGCGTACCAACGAATTTATGTTTTCAGCCATAAATTTCCAACATACACCCACCTGGGCGCAGCTTGTTTATGGACAGCCAGCCAGCCAGCCAGGCGGTTGGCAAATAATGAAAATGTTTTCCATTTCGATAGCCAATTTCCGCAATTTCTAAACGACTGCAGTCGTTACAGCCTTTGCTTTACGTTCCCCGAAATTATTGAAATTGACTGCTCAAATGTGTCGCACAGGTCGCGGCAGTTTCAGTTCCGAGTCATTTGCATTTCGTTTAATTCCCATTTGCGGTCTGAAGTTGGTTGGGTGAGCTTCTGGTTTAAAGGGCTTTAGTTTCCGGAAAGCAATATTGAAAACAATCAGAAAAATATCGAAAAAAGTTTAATAAAAGTTTGAAATTATCTATCATAATGCACACAAAAAACACAATAAATGACCATAAATTAGTAGCAAAAAGAAATATGGTGAGCTGATCTCTCATTAAAAAATATTAAAAACACACAGAACAATATTTTAGATAATTATTTCAAATATTAAGTTACTTGTTAAACATTTTTAGGTAATTTTCACATTTTTTTTCAATGGGATGCCAAATATGTACATTCTCAAGTTTAAACTCTAAAAATCCCCTAAAATTCTCCATAAAAACCTCTCGATCTGTCTGCTCGTTTTTAGTGCCTTTGCGCTCCCTTGAAAGTTAATAAGCGTTACATATGTTACAAGTCAGGCAGACATTAAATACAAATTCAAAACTCCAGCCCAGCGAAGACTAGAAAGCCTTAAAACCGCAGAGACAGCGGCAATGGGAGGGGTTTACTACGAAAGCCTGATATTGGGATGTAAAATGGCCGCCAGGCTTGAGAAATTTCTTAGTTGTCTGCCGTTGTGTTGGTTTTGTTATTGCTATGGCCATCGTTGCTGTTGTTGCTGTCTGCAGCTAAATTGAACAATGCCACTCAAAAAGTTAAAGTTCTGTGGGTCAGTAGAATTTTCTCAGGCCGCAATCAGCGCAAAGCCGGGCGAGCGGGCCAGAGACGTGGACACAGAGTCGGGCCAACGGAGTTGACTACGCATGCGCAGATGCCAGGCCTCGAATCTCGCCGAAGAGGAAGAAGAAGCTCGGGAGGAAAGCCAAGCAGACCCAGCTAGCCGGAGCCCAAGAGTCAGTGTGTGTGCCACTAATGAAACCATAAAAATCAACCACAGACCGAGAAGAGCAGAGATGAGCAGAAATCTTTAGTTTACAACCCGTACGAGTCCTACACTCGCAAAAATGTTTGACTGAAATGCGTTAACAAATCTTTAAGATTCTTGGTTAAAAACTGTAAATTCTTTAAGATATTTTTCCGCGTCTCTCTAAGTCATACAAATTTAATTTAAAAATTAATAAATACAATTTTTTTTTTTAGATTTTTAAAATTAGTGTAAAATACCAATGAAATTTACTTTAGAAGTGCCTAACATTTTACTTTATTAGAATTGTCAAAATAAAATGTATGAAACGGGATATTAATAAGACTTATTTAAGTCCAAAATGATGCAAAGCCGTTGATGGCATATCGTTTATTTGTTTATGTGAACATGTGTATTGCACTGAACTAGAATTACAATGCTAGAATGGGCAGAATTTAAAAATTAAATTCTAAAGAAATTTGGAACACAATTTAAAGAAGCTTTTCCGTATTTTCCACAGTGAATCTGAGTTATTAACGTGTTTTTAGCTGTGCCTTCGGTTCGGATCGGGTCAGAACGTATATATGGGTAATTTGAGTGCGGGGTATAGTCCAGGGCTTAGTGCTGACCACAAAATGGACTGCACGAGTTGGAGTTGCATGCAAATAATTACCGAAACGAAGCAGAGACAGAAACCGAAACAGAAACAGAAACAGATGAGGGCAACACACATCTTCACGTGTCTTTCGTCTGCTGTCGGGTTTCTGGGAGTGGAGCCCAGATTGAATATTTCCTGCGTGCCCATCAAGTGAAATCCGTCAAAATCATCTTGCTCTGTGCTGTTGACATAGGTAATTAAGCTTAATTACAGCATGAGAACTATGCTCCGTTGACAGCGAGACAAAAGTACAGGGAAAAAAGCGGAAAGCCAGTGTGCGAGCGACCTCCTACAAAAATCTGGGAGGGCGCAGGGGAGCTGGAAGCGACGGAAGCGTTAAGCGTCCCCCACATAAAACGAGGCTAATATGCGTATTTATGATACACACACTCCGTGCTCCACACTTTCACACAACGGCCACAAAGGCCATAACGTGTCATCATTTTCACTTTTTTTTCACATATTTATTTTGTTTTTATTGTGCATGCGCTGGGTGCTGTCACCGTTCTTTCGCTTAACTTTTCCTTTCTTTGGCTGGATTTTGTGTTTTTTTGTTTGGTCGGCCCTCATGACATAATTTTCGTTGCAGTTGCCGTCTGAAATTTATCTTACTTACAGCAGTTCCCTTTCTGTCGGTTTCCTGTGTCACTTGAAAGTTTTCTGCCCGTGGGCGACCTTTGGAATTTGGCATACTCTCAGAAAGGGTAGTTCTATTTTGGCCTGTCGTTGATTATAAAATAATCTAGAGAAATATATACATTTAAATATAATAATAATTATTATCTGAAGGTAAATTCGAATAAGTTACATACTAGTTCCACTGAATTACTCATTTCTCCAAAACCATTTCGAAGCCATTTTCAAGGGCATTCCTGTACGTTTTTCTTTGTCGCCACAAGGAATTATCATTGGTGCCAAGAGGATCTGGCAAATCTGCAGTCGGCGTCTGGGCCCTGGCCTCCCGATGCGAAATGCGAAATTCCTCATGCCATTATGTGTGTTGGGTGCCTTTATTTTCTTTGCTTTTCTGCTTTATTTTTTCGCCCATTGCCTTTGCCACATCAATGGATAATTTACAAGTCACGTGTGTGTATGAAATTGAAACAAAATGCGCATAAATTTTGTAACGAAGCGAACGTCAAGGCAAGTCCAGGGACAGGGATAGGGAGCTCCAACTCCAACTCCATCTCCTCGGGCATCTGTCTCAGCGCATACTATGCCATATGTATTCCGCGATGCCCCATCTCCCCTCTTCTGAGGCTGAGGGGCTTGTCTCGGCACAGGCATTTAATATTAATGAGTTATAGCACATAGCCTGGTCTATATGTTTGACGATGCGTTCATTGCTGTTGCCGTTCCTGCGGTTGCCTGTTCTTATTTTTTGCCCATTCTGCAGATGTTGCGGTGTGGCTGTCGTGTCTAGTCCTTTTGCCCGTTGAGAGTTGCATTTAGTCAGGGCTCTGCGCTGCATGTTCAAGTGGCAAGAGCGACAACAACAACAGCAACAACAACGGGCTGGCTGACTGACTAACTTGGCCATTAAAGGATGTCGATGTCTTGGCTCTGTTGTTCGCTGCGGGCCTCCCGATTCGTTCCGTTTCGATTTCTATTTGGTTTATTAATGCAGATACATTTATGGCTGCCCGGCCATCGACACCCCGGAGCAGCGGGCTCTCGCACGCATTTTAACCAAGTCATTTCCGTGACATACTTCGTGCCACTTTAACTTTTACTCTTTGGCCGATCGGCCGTTGTTCTACATGATCGCAGCCCCGAGCTGCGGATGACATTAACCCCGGTCCCGCATTTGTAAAGCGAAATCAAGCTGCATAATCTGTAAACTCAATTAGACCAAAAAGTATTCCCCAGGGCAATCGAAAACGAACACATCCGATTGGATGGGGGAAAGTTATTGGAGTTGTGAAATATTATTCCATTGGATAAACGAGTAGGTTAAACTCTGGATCGATTATAATCAAAATTTAATTCCTTTTTAAAAAGATTTAAACTGAATAGCCTTACAATTCAGTGATTATCATTATTCATTGAATATAGGGAATTATAAGCTTCTTTCAAAAATATTTATTATAACTCTTTTTGAATTTTATAAATTTTATATATTGTAATTTCATAAAGAAAGAAAATTTTACACCTACCTACATATAAATACCAAATAAATATAAAAAAATCCCAACGCTCTTCAAATTGATAAAGTTTATCATTGGACTACATTGGAATTTCCATAATCTGTGCCTCTCTAGCAACCCTCTGGTAAACCGGCCACAATCCCGCCCAATGCCAACCCACTCCCCCACCAACGCCACCACTGACAACTTGCAGACATGTCAGGCACTGTCGTAGTTGTAGCCTTAGCCTCATGGCTAAAAGTTGCTTGGCTCGCCGCAGGTTTGTCAAACTCACAACGACTGCAGTGCAGCAAGCGGCTCAAGTCCAACTGCAGCTCGGCAGTTTGTCAGCCAGTCAGGCAGTCAGACAGTAAGGCTGACTGTCCGACAATCTGACAGTCGGACATTCTGGCAATCGGACGGACGGACAAAGTCCCCGCTGCCATGTGGCAACGATAAGCGACAGGCAGCGACCGCGGCAGAGACGTAATTGACACAATTTGAATTTATATATTTTCAATGCGACAAAATGCCGGCAAGGTGACTAAGCCACGAACGATCCGAATCGAAACGAAACGACCGATCCTGGCCCGGCCGAGCCTCTTTATGCACTCAGGAAAATAATGGGACACTTTCTTAAATCTTTAAAAAATTATTTATTGCAGATTTGTTAGTTTATCTTATCAACTTACTTTTTCATAGATCAGTAGTAATAATTCCCCTAATATTTTTGGTTTTAACTTTGTAAATTAGAATGAAAGTAAATGAAATAAGACATTTGATTGTAAATTTCAATAAAATTAATTGTTTAAATTTTAATACAATTTTTAATTTATTTTTAATTATTCTTTTAAAAATTATTCATTACAGATTTTACTCTTTTATTACTTTAGATACTTTAAACCAAAAACTTTTTTGTTTTATTATTATTATTCAAAAAAACATAATATTTTATGGTTATTTTATTGTTTTATAGTTCAAAGTTTGAGTTTCAGTGACTAGTGCTGGCCTGTCCTTGGGGGCTGTCGCGAGCCATTAATCATCCATTGGCCAAAAAGGGTGTGTGTGTCGTGCTGCTTTTGTTTTAGGCCAATTGCTGTTGCTGTTGCAAACACACACATATCGCTTAAGTAATTAGCCCGGCCAAAACAAATTGAAATTGCAAAGCCTTTCTCTTTGCAGCATCGGCAAACAATGAGGAAGTAAATGAACCGAAACTAAAAGCCGAAAATCTAAAGATGAGCCAAAGGGCAGTGTGTCAGATGGAGAAGCAGATGGAGTTATAGATACGGATATCGATGCGGCGTGAAACATTAGGGCTGTAAGTTAATTTTTCGTTTCATCTTTTTTTCTGTTTTGGGGTTAAACAATTGAAATGTAACGCTGAGACGCGTGAGCCAAGTAAAAGGCAGCAACGCAGAATAGAAAGGTGTTAAATTGGCAAGTCGGGGAGTGGGCGTGGGCTTGGAGATGGAGTTAGGTGGGGCGAGATGGGGTTAAAGAGAAAGACTGGGGAGGCAGTTGGGGCGTGACACTCGCCGGCAGAGAAAACGATTGCCAAAAGGTCATTCACTTGTGGTCGAGTTCTTTCGAGGGGCCAAAGCCAAGCAAAGATATTGATGTCGATATAGTGCTGTCGTGTTTTCGAGTTTCCCCGTCCCTTTAATTGCATTTCTGATCAATCTTTCCGTCAATCTATATGTCTTTCCGGATTTGTTTTCATTTCATATATTTTTACTGACCATCAATATGTTTTTATGACTGCATTTGACAGTTGGTTTTTGTTTGCTTATCTGGTTTTCTATTTGTCTTGTCTGTCAATTTTTGTTCAGTACTTAAACGGCGTTTGATGCTTTTGTTTCCCTGTTGAAATAATCATAAGTACTCTAAATTTGTATTATATTTTTTAAGCTGTTTAATTTTAAATGAAACTTTTTATTATTTGCCACTGATTGATTCGGCTTGCATTATTTATTTCGTTCAGTTTTACATTGATGTTTTTTTTATTATTTATTTGTAATCAATGTGAAACATTTTGTGTTTGTAATTTTTTGTCGACTTGTAAGCCTCTTTGATTGTACTTTAATAAAAAATTATTTAATTGGCATTAAATACCTTCTCAAATTAAAGGCGTTTTATTTCAATCGATTTATTTGATGTATTTATTTTTTAATTTTTTCTTTTCAGCTTTTCTTTTTTGTATTGATATTTTATTGATATTTATTTAATTTAATATGTAAACAGTAACAATGAGTCATTTTTTCCGATACCGTAAGCATACTAAAAAGTATTAAGTTTCAGTTGCCTGTAATTAAAATTCTCTTAAAATTCATCTAAATGGAAACGGAATTTATTTAAATAAAGTTTTGTTCTTGAACAGAAATTATTTTTTTAAATTGGCTTAGTTTTGGGCTTAAGAATTTTCCAATTTGTTGTTATTAAATGCAATTATTTTGGGATTAAGAAAATACCAAAATAAATATTTGTTTATTTCCTTTCAGATTTACTATGCCCACATCATGGCTTTAATCCTAGTGCCCTACCATCCCCTCTTAAATATATTGTGTTTCTGCTGCTCGTATTGGTTTTTTTTAATCTTCGATTGTTATTTATGCGCATTTTAAGCTTGTTATTTTGTAATCACACGCCCACTTTTTTGCTGCTGTACCTGATGTTGTATTGCTGTATTGCCTATGGGTTTGTTGCATCCCCAATTCCCCCTTTTATATCAACCTCGCCAGACTGCCCGGCAATTTTCCCATTGTTGTGCGAATTTTTAATGAATATCTCTTCAACACATTGCACTGTTTATCGTCGGTCTAGCATTGTTGTTATTTTGGGTTTGGCGGTGGCGAATGGAACTCGTATATTAATCAATGTTGGTTCGATCTCCGCTCGACCCAGTTAACAATTAAAATTATGACAGGTATGTTTGATGTTTCCGCTGTTGCAGGCCTAATTAAAAATTAATATTTAATATCGGAACGAGCTGCGGCTTGGGGCGTTGCCCCTTGACTATTTCATTTAGCTAAGCCCTGGCCTAATTATAGACTCTAGCCTCTGGCTCCCCGCCTGATTAATGGGCCGCAATTGAATTAGGCCCTGTGTTTCTTTTCCGCCGCCAGAAACGCTTACTGGGTCAACGCGGATTGAGTCAAGTTCGCTGGGCCTGTCAATTCAATTCCCGACCACTGAGCTCTTTAGCATATAAATCGAGAAACTCCTTAGTCAATCAGCGGTGCCCCACCGCCGGCTGATTGTAATAAAGACATGGCAATCGAGCTGCAACGCCCGCGCCATGTCAGCGATGTCAACGTTTTTGACGTCTCTAAAAACCAATCAACTCTCAAACTAAATCAAAAATCATAAAATATTCGAGAGGACGAGTGGAGGAGTGGAACATTGGCGATGTGGAGATGCCTTCGGTGCACAGCACAGCACACACACGAGGCGTAGGAAGCGTGCTCAGGCTGCAGCTGACAACATGAGGAGGAGTTTGGCAGTATCGATGGGAGACGGAGTCCGCAGCGATCCCTGCCAACCGACGGCTCCAGTGCCTTTTATAAATAAAATTTGCATAAATTTAATAAACCCTCGCCTCGTCTACGTTTCGGCCACAAAAGGCTGGCAACTCCACTCAACTCAACTCAACTCATCGCATCTTCCCAGCCTCTGCCGCTGCCGTTGCCACTGCGCACTTGTTAGGGGCCAAGGAGATTTTGTGATTTACCGATATAAGCCAAACCGTTGAAGCGGTTTTGTCGCAAACAAAACAAACGAAAAGCCAAAAGGAAAATCTTAGGAAGTACAAATAAAATAAAATAAAAAATCTGAAAAACCATAGTTACAGAGAGAGGAAAGCCCGTTGTCTCACCCAGAGACCCATAAATAACCGAATCCGAAGTCAGTGGCACAAATAATGATGTGACATGGGTCCCGGCCGGGAAGATGTGGATTCTGTGGAGCCAAATCCAACCTGGTCGAAAGCAATCTCCACGCAGGCTCAGTGGCATCATCATTTCTGCACGCATAAATCGATTGCAGCTTGTTAGCCGACCGCTCGAAGTTCGAGGCCCAATGACAATGGTGCCCCAATGGACGGGGACGGGGAAATGGGCCTCCTTTGCATATGGAAAGATGAATGATGAATGCTCTTTCCATCTAAGTGCAGCACTTCCTGGTTTCGGCCAAACTGGCAGCCACACAAATTAATGTCAAAGTCAAAATGAAAATGGCATTTGGCAAGCGCAACGTGCAATGTGCAACGTGTAAGTTGCAAGTTGCTAGTTGCTTGTTGCCAACTTGCGGCTCACAAATCGCGCCATAAATTTCAAGCAGCGGAGCTGTAAAAAGAAGGCAAAAATGACAGAAATGCGTTTATTGACCAAATGTGCAGTGGACTCATCGATTACGAGGCCAAGACTTGCCTTGACCATAGCGCATGCGTTGCGGCTGTTGCCTTTTTGCCTTTTGGGAAAAAGCAACGCACCGGCGGCGGCACTCGTGTCGTATACGTAATATGTTGTCTATGCCATGCCGGCCATTTGTTGTTGCCGTTGCGTGTGCCATACACAAAAATGTATCGCCAGCAATTTATTTATAAACATTTTCCCAGTTAAATGTCACCAATACGAAGAAGCAGCAGCAGATGGAGCTGGTGTAAACAATTTAACCCCAGTGGTTGCTGAGTTCATATTAGCTTTTGGCTATTGATTTAAAATTAGGTAAACAAAAATTAAAATTGACAAAGAAATCTTTATCCTAAACATTTTCCATTATTCAACATTAATTTCTGTAACTTTAAACAAATAAAAATTAACAAAATACTTTCTATTAAATGCCATTATATACTTCCTATTAATTAAGTTCCTTAATATTTTCATTAAGTATTCCCTCAGTTATCTATCCAAATTGAAGCTGTCTTTCCTCCAAAGATTCCCCTAAATCATTAAAAAATTCTTAAAGTATCTTCTCTTTAGTCAGACCTAATCACATTCTAGCCGTTTGGCTGTTGCTGTTTGCGGCTGTCTGTTTTAGCCAGCATTGCCGGCACTTGGCCAAAAACGGGTATCTCCTAGCCATGCCAATCCGCGGGCCCCATGTCCAAACTATTTCTGTGACTGCCAAGCGCTAAATGTGTGTTACTTCCGAGCAATGTCGTGAGTCGCAGCCTCAGACACAGGCGAACATGTGACAGGGAACATGGCAGGGGCGGGGAAAGGAGCGGGGAAAGGGGGGCTGCCAGCCAGCAGGCGACTCTAATGCATGATTTATAGTAAAATATTTATTTTTACTGTTAAGTATATGCCGCAAACAGTGCAGTGAGCGAAAAAAACCAACAGAACTATTAAAATTATATTGTGGACAATAAAAATAAATATTTTTTTCAAAATAAATTAATTCCACATACAAAAAAAATTAAGTATGTCGGTCATATTTACAATTATTTATAAAAAGGGAAAACTGTTCTTATTTTAATATTTTAAAAATTTTAAGCCTTTATAAAATGTTAATCATTGATTTATAAATGAAATAATTAGTAGTTTCTTAAATATTTAAATAAAACCTAATTTTGTATTTTAAAACAAGAAAGGAATGGAGGTTACTTTTCCCGTAAGGGTATACCATTTTCATATTTTTTCCTACAAAACTTTTAATTTATTGTAAAGCAATTTAGTTGTCAAGAAACACCCCTAAATATTTGTATACTTTGTATGCTATTTGTCATTTCTGTTAGTGTGCCGAGACACGAGATGTCGCATCTCTTGGGGTGGGTGCCCAGCCACATACGGACTGGGGTCTTGGAATGGAACTCGGAATGGGACTGGGACAGGTTGCCACTGATGCTGCTGCTGCTGCTGCTGTCATTGTTTGTGGCCTTATCAGTGTGCATGCAAAGGAAAGAAGACCCAGATGAAGTCTAACTGTTATTCCTGGCTGAAGATGGCAGCTTGTTAGCTGGGGGATTCTCGCTAATGTCACTCATACGACACGTTGCACAGAGGCAAAGGCAGCAGCAAAGGCAGCAGCAGAGGCAGCACAGCAAGTGGCAAGCTCCGCTGGCAGATAAAATATGAATGTCAACCGCTGGCGCATATAAATCAGAATGCTATCAGCTGATGACCCCATTCAGAGCAAAGAGCAGAGCGAACCAAAGCTTTTCAATAAAGCGTGTCAAGCATAAATCATTCAAGATATCGTCTCAATCAGCAGAGGAAGAAGGGAGAGAGTCTGGCTGGCTAGGAGAATTAAGCCAGAGCGCCAGAATGCCAGAAAGCCAAAACCCCTTGACAAGCGGGCCAACAATAAGCGATAAGCATCAGCGCCATTGATTTTGCATTGAGGTTTTGGCCATGTGCTCGGGTCTTAAACAAAAGTGTCATAAATCTTGCAGCCAAGAAGCTCGACACACTGGAACCAATCTGAAGAGTTTGCTGGCAAGTGCATTGTGGCCGTGTGACAAAGGGATACTAATGCACGTAATACGTGCCACTTCAATGGTTGGCAATTTCTGAATTTCTCGAAAACCGGGCCAGAAAAGCAAGTTCGAGTGCTAAAACGTGAGCAGGCCACAAAGAACGATGACGGATTCGCTGCCAAAAGATCCTCAAGCAGGCGACCCTTTTTGGGAAATTGATTAACTCGCTCTCGCAGGCGACAAGCAACTTCCTGTCCCATCCATTAAATTAAACCCTTTTTAATCGCACCAGCAATCGGCCGTGTAGCGTAACCAAAAATGAAGAGAAGATTAATGACAAACAGCAAATTGCGCTCAATGTCGCATTAATTGAGGCAATGAGCGCATGAATAAATTCATGAATTTACACACCAGACCAAACCAAAAAAATAAGCTGTAAAAAAACAATGACAAGGCGCCGGCTTCTAAGCCACAAAAATGCGCTTTGAGCCAAGGTCGCTTACAACTTTTGACGGGCTGATTGCGTGATAAAGAGCTTGGCAAGCGCGATGAAGATCGTCAAGAATCACTTAAACGATTCTGAAATTAATTTTTGAATATATGTTTTATTTATGTCGAAAGTAATTAGCTTCATTAAATGCTAATGGTGATGCAGGCTTAAAAAATAAAATGGAAACAAGGTTCATGGCTTCCATTCTAAAAATGAGCTTACCACCAAATGGCGATGCAAAATAAGTATCATGGGGATATTACTTGGTTATTATTATCGAATTTGTGTGAAATAAATTTAGAAAGGAAAATGCCTGTTTTAATGAGATGAGAAAAATGTAATAAGTTATTAATATGTTATTACTAATAACTTTACAAAAAAGCGTGTGAAATATGTTATTTTAAAACTAAAGTAACTTTATATAAATTTTTTTTTACTTCATAATAAAATATTATTTTTTGGTTTAACTTAAAGCATGATTTTTAATGTCCCACAGTTTATTTACCTAACACTTGCTAGTCAACAAACATGTACATTTAAGGCCCTGCCCCTCTACCAATTTCTTGGCGCGTGTTACCGGGTTTTGGCCACCATCAAGTGTGGCCAAAATAAAATCGGCTGGCGCTTTAAAACCATCCATCTGAACCATCGGGCAGCAGCTAAATGCTGGCGGTTCGGTGTTAGCCACACATAACTTGGCAACACTGTAACACACCCAATTTGGCTTTCGGGCCTTTGACGCTGTCTATTAGCCGGGTTATGAGCAAATTACGGGAGCGCCGCAGCCATAACCAATGCCATGCCCCACAGAAATCCACGGCGGAAAAAAGCTAATTGCACCGCAAACACACGTTGCGATTGGTGGTGCGGCACTCGGTGGTTTGGTGGTTCGGTGGAGCGGCCTACGCAGCCTGCGGCCGTTGTTTAATATGCAACAAATCAACGCGCCAATTGTGGCGTAAAATATTTACATTGCCCCCCGCCGCCGGCCTTTTGACCCCTTTCCGCACACCCCTGTAAAAACAGCTGTCTGACTTTAAAGCCACGAGCTCCTATATGCAGCTTTATACTTCCATTTGGATTTCGCCTGATTGCCAT
Organism: Drosophila prostipennis; assembly: GCA_037075205.1. Lineage (NCBI taxonomy): Eukaryota > Metazoa > Arthropoda > Insecta > Diptera > Drosophilidae > Drosophila > Drosophila prostipennis. The sequence goes on from JBAMCJ010000601.1 coordinate 2,801,410, forward strand.
TATCCTTTTTATCATAATTAATATTTAAGTTTATTTTTTGTATCAAAACTCATGGGGCATATTATTTGGATCTTAGAAAATATTCCTATTTTAACGATTCTTTTTGGTTTTCTATATTGTTCTATTCGTTAAAAAATGCCAATTCCGGTTTCCTGTTTCCGGTTTATAATATTTAATATTTATATATCCCGTAACTCATGGGACTCATTATGTGGATCGTAGAATCTATTCCTATTCCTGTTCCTGATTCTAAAATCTGATTATCTGATCTTATCGCATTTATGTTAAAAACAGGTCGATTTAATCACTAGAAGTTAAAATTTTTTCGTTATTATAATATTTATACTATTTAAATTGTTTTTTTTTTTACATTAAAATCGAGGTTGTTTTTCTGTACTATACAAAAACAAATACCCAATAATAGTAAAACCTAAACAATAAAAAAATATGCTGAATAATTATAATTATTCATAATTAATAACACTTTGCAGCATCAAAAATGTACCTCGATGAATGCTATATTTTTGGATTAGTTACGAATTCCCAAGTTAAACTGCGTTTTCCAAAAAGTTCCCCGACGCAAGGGTTATTAGCAAAAGGACCTCAAAGTTCGAAAAATGCTGAAATTGGCCAACTTTCCGGAGCTCTCAGAGGCTAACGGATTCATGGTTTGATTCGATGTTAAAGTGTTTTTAAAGATACACTCCTTATCTTTCAAACCCCATACTTAGAATAATTTTAGGATTTTTATTAAGGGAGAAACAAATTTTAGAAAACATAGTCAAAAAACATGAAAGCATACAGCCGCGGGCAGAATAGTAGTAGTGTTGCCGTCATGTGTTTTGAAAGGTTTGTTGTTGTAATTTATTTCTCCTGGTAATATTGTATTGATTATAATTGTACTATTAGACTAATTGGATAAGAAAACTGACAACAACAAACTTTTAAAAACACAGGGCGGCAACACTACTACTTTTCTGACCGCAGCTGTATGCTTTCATGTTTTTTTACTATGTTTTCTAAAATTTGTTTCTCCCTTAATAAACATCCTAAAATTATTCTAAGTATGGGGTTTGAAAGATAAAGAGTGTATCTTTTAAAAAACTTTAACATCAAACCATGAATCCGTTGGCCTCTGAGAGCTCCGGAAAGTTGGCCAATTTCAGCATTTTTCGAACTTTGAGGTCCTTTTGCTAATAATCCTTGCGTCGGGGAACTTTTTGGAAAACGCAGTTTAACTTGGACATTCGTAACTAATCTAAAAATATAGCATCCATCGAGGTAAATTTAAAAATCATTAAAAATGCTGCACAGTGTAATTATTTAATACTTGCTTTTTGTCAAACAAGTTATTAAAACAATTCAAGTTATATTGATGTTTAAAATATTAAAATACAATGAAAACCTGTTCTAGTTCTTATCTACTTATACCATCAATAAACTCTTTGTCTCCCCTGCAGTTTCCCCATTTTTCAACGGGTAATCACCTACTCGGCTGCACTAATCCCGCTCGCCTTAACTCTCTGATTTTGTTTATTGCGTTTAATTTGCGCATTGTTTGTGTGGCTTTTGGGGATAATTGCAGGCATCAATTGCAGCAGCAGTAGCACCCACTCAGCCACCGAGAGGGGCAATCAAATTGCCAGTGGACAGTGGCAATCAGATTGCCTCAGACACCCACACGAACCACCGAACCACTGAACCAGTGTGGATAAATTTGCAAAAACCACAAACCGTTCCGTTTGGCTTTCATTAAGTTTTCAGCCGCTTTTTTGTTTTGGCAGCTCCATAATCAACGTCCATTTCGAAGTAACCCCCTAATCCCCAGTATTTGCTTTAGCCATTTGTTTGCTGTTTTATTTTCCGATGTTGTGTTTGCATTTCTCTCCCGCGTGTTTGTTGCTCGTTGTCCGTGTGTCATTAATCCCCGACATAGAACCAATCAAACGGGCGAAACACAGAAATGATTCCCCACTGTTATTGATGATGTGTTGATTAGGTTCTGACAACCTAATCGCGGTCATGTGAACAACAATCAAAGTACAAAATTTCACTTTGAACTCGAGCCGCGATCGGGTGGGGGAACTGGAGCCCCCGCTGTGGGGGTGGAGCCTCTGGACCGCGGCGCCACTGCAACCCATGTGTGCGGTCATAGGCGAAATTTGGGTCATGTTTGTGTTCGCTCATGTTCGCCAAACCAAAGGAAAAAAAAAGCAGCGAAATAAAAGGAAAACCCTAAACCAAAATCATGCAAACCAGCGTGTGTCTAATGAATTGCCACCCATGTGCGGCTGCAGTCGTTTTTTTTCAACCTTTTTTTTCGTGCTCCAGCGGAAAAGCGCTGGTCAAGATTTGTGGTCGCTGCAGTTACGCCAAAGAGCTGCCACTGAGCTGCAAGAATAACGCCGACTGTCTGTCAATTGTTCGATATTTATGGAACATAAATCCAACCTGAAGGGTCATTCACTAATTGGGGTTTTTCGTTTATGGGGAGAGGTTTTTATGGTCGACCGGCTGGCTTAGCAATGAGCCACTTGGGGTCGTATTTCAAAGAAACCTCCATTTCGGTCTTCTTTTACAGCCATTGGCAAATTGCCTATGTACGAGCTGTTTTTATGTTTTCCTTAATTTCAAATTACCCTTACAGGCGATATAGCAATTGGGCTTTATTTTTTGATTTGATTTTGGTTTGTATTCCTAAATCGAAACTATTGGTACAATTAAATAATATTAGAACATACATAATTAATTTTTGACCTTCCCCACTTCAGTGAATCCCAACCCATCAACGACCTTTGATTTCATTGAATTTGCGCATAATTATTTCCCCCTAATACACAAATCAAATGCAATTATGGTCGAATTCCAGTTCACAGTGGAACTTCCGTAACAACCCTCGCTACGGCCTGTTAAGTCACACAACTATGGCCAAAACAACGAAGACAGATCTTTGCATTTATAATTTCATGCCAGAATTCCCCGATAAATTGATATATACATATACGGTGGTTCACTTCACCGGCTGACTTGCGGCCCGACCATGGCCAGTGCCACGCCCCCTTTTCGGCCCACCGAGAGCCCGGCTAATGGCCTGGCCAATTGTCGCAAATTAGTGGAGGCCAGCCCAGCACGCACACAAGGCGAATACACACGGGGAACCCAAGGCGGACACACCGGGAAGCACACATGCAAACCCAACAGGTGAAGTGGAGTCAAGACAAGACAACTGGAGTCAAGACAAACACCTAAAGCCAATCCACATGAGCACCCAAGCTAACGGTACTCCGGCGAACAGAAGATGGCCAAGAAGTCGGGGGGCCAAGAAGAGGGCCGCGAAGACGGCCGAGAAGCCGGAGAGAAAGAACAGCTATAAAGAAGTTTACTGCTACAATTGGCAAATTGAAAATTGCTCGCTGGTGGCGGCGGCGTTGGAGTTTCGAGCTGAAGCTGAAGTTGAAGCCCAAGCCAGAGTCAAAGCCAAAGCTGATGTTCAAGTTGAAGTTGACCGGGCCAAGGCGGAAGCTTCAGACCGAAAGACCCTGAGCGGGCCTAAAGCTAAGGCTACCCCCTCGTCTGGCCAGATAAGCTGACATCCACAACGTGCCACAGACGATGATGCATTTGCCAAGGTACTCGCAAGTAGTCGCAGCCCCAGCCGCTGGAGTCGCCGCACCAGACAGAGACGTTTCAATTTCAAACGAGAAAAGCCATTTTAACCGACTCTAGAACTTGAAGATACCCTACTTTGCTGTGTGCTGTTATGTCCTTTTATAGGGTATGTAATTGCAAATATCTTACTTACTTTCCTAAGAGAGTACTAAGACCCTTTATATAATTTATGTAATGATCAGAACATGTAAAACCACAATTATCTTTCTTTATACTTTCCTTAATATAAAAGTAATGTTAAGATAAGCTGAAGTGATTTTGTTTTTGTCTAATTGATTTTATAACATTTTAAGGTTTTTGTTTAGAAATTCCTAATGAGGGATATAAATATCGGCCTTAGAAACTAGATAAGAATTTTTTAAGTATTGAAGATCTATCTATCGTAATAAGACCTGTATTATATACAACATAATGTGGATTATAGAGTTTACTTGTGTAGAATAACATCGTAGCTAAAAATCAGTAAGGTAATCAGTACATTTTTCCTGGCTTTGGACTTATATCAAGTTAAGAAGTTTAAAACAAGTAATACGTATAATTATTTTTCATCTATCAAATGTCTTTGCTTTTCCCACTTGCATCCATCAACTCTTAAACATTCAAGATACCCTTCTCCGGCATAACTAAAAGGTATTTGTGAAAAGCAACAAAACGGTTTTGCCCGGGCCAATCTGGCAGGCAGACATTTTAATGAAGCCGCCGTCAGGCAGCATTTGAGGCGGCCACTCTTGGCCGTCTGGCCAGTAACGGTGCCAAGTCCACGGGTCTTAATATCTCTAAGTCCACGCACCGGCGTCTGAGGCCAAAACGAATGACTTAAGCGACGAACCCGATGAGCTTGGCCAGTGCGTAAGATTACCTAAGCATTGGACTTTGTGTTTTACTGTATGTAGAGAACACTTCAGAAACACCCCAAAAATAGGGCCAAAAATGTCACTTTCAACTTTCGCTACCAGTTTTCCCTGCCATCGCCACAAACTTGACCCAATTCTGCGGGGAAACACCCACACGGCGTTTCAACTGCCGGGTTCTCTATAATTAAAAGAGCAAGCAAACGAAACGAAATGAAATGTTAACTTCAAAGTCCACTTGATTCGGGATCCACGCACTTGATTGGCACTGCCGCACCGAAAGAGAGAACTGGCCCAGTCTGTTTAGGCGTTAATTGCGGGTTCTGGCAAATTACAGACTTGGCCAAGCGGCCACCAACATGAAATGCACTTTCTCTTCGCCCCAGCGAAAAGTGAGTGAGTTAAAATGGATTGTTTTGGATTGGATTGGATTGGATACGATTGGGACTTGAGATGGATGTGCGAGGGCGTAATGCCAAAATCGATGGCTTACCTTTTGTTTAGTCTTCTAATTGCTCCCGAAGATCGCCGATCACATTACCGCTGCAAAGAGAAAAACACATGAGTAAGCAAAAGAGAAATGCAAATTAGTTTATGAAAATACTCAAGCAGACAATGAACCCCTCAACTCAGCGCGACTCCTCTTATGGACTCAGCTCTTCAAATAAAATCTCGAAAACTACCTTCGCCTTCAGCTACAAATTGACATTGTTTCTGTATTTATTTTCGACACATTCACAAGGCGGCCACAACACGTGTTACCGCGTTGTTCTGTAAGTGACTTTGATTTCGATTTGATTTATTGCCTGCAATTGTCGCGCACAGCTAAAAAGCTAAGCATAAAAAGTGAAAACCATTCGCCTCGGTTTTGTTCACTTTTGCTTTCGAAACTTTCAATTCGGTGACTTAATTTCTTTGCCCCGCCAGCGGGCTAATGAAATCGAACTGCCGCTTAACAATGGCAATAGCACTTTTATTGTCAAAGCTCTGCCAAAGAAATTATCAAGTGCAATTCGGCCGAGGCACTTTTACTTTCATTGTCGTGGAAGTGCTAACAAACGAACAAACGGGCCCAAAACAATTTTCACTTGAGTGAGTAATGCCCATTTTCCTCTTAGCATCGGCTAATGAGCCGAAAACGCTTTGCGAGCCCATTTCAAAGGGTCGCCAGTCAGTCACCGAGCAAATTGCCAAACAATTCGAATGACTTTGAATGCGATGTGAAGTCGATGGTTATGGGAAAATGTTTTGCCGCAGAAATGAAATGAATCTCACACAAAGTGTGAACAAAATGGTTTATGTAAGTAAGTTTATTAACAAAAGACAATGGGCGAAATGCTTGCCAAACTGAAATAAATGCTTTGTCTTCAGGGGCTAATAAAAGATGGTTTAGGATTTGCAAAAGAGAAATAAATTAATACAGGGCGTTACGTAACTTACGACCACTAAAGTATAGCAAATATTCTTTGTTAAATATGTTAATTTATTCCAAAATTTCAAAGCAAACATCTTCCACAAGACTAAATGATCATAAAATGGTTCCATAAAAAGGTATACCATGTCAACAAATTCTTAAGACAAGCTTATAGACTTCTGTTGGGCAAACAAAAGATTTATACGTCTTTTGTTGCCCGCGGAGTTCTTAGCATCATTACGGTTTATGTGATCTATTATTACCAATTTGCTGGCAACTCGCTGCTCTCTAATTTATATAATAAATTCTTGCAGCGTTTTGTAACCATCTAATTGAAGCGAGAATTTTGTTATAAAACTCACTGATGTATGACATATTAGGTATAATGGAATTACTGTATGCAAGAATTCCCACAACGTCTGAGCAGTCTGACAATGAGTATTCCCAGCCGAGAAGACAAGGGCATAAATTGCAGTTGGCCAGTTTTCAGTTTTCAGTTTTAAGTTTTGGTTCACTCTAGCGTGGCGGCGACGGGGGCGGCGGTGTGGGCGTGGCCTTAATGGCAACTGCAACGAGTTTGCATGCCGAGCATGAAATTATCTGCAGTTGATCTCGAGCAGGGGGCAGCTTGGACCTGGACATGTTTGCTACTCGAATTAAATAAAACACAAAAAAAAATCAAGAAACAAGCCAACAATGGGAGAGGCAAACAAACGTATCAATTAGCAGGAGTCAAATACCCGAGCCCCAATCGAAAAATAAACAAAGCTGGTAGAAAAAATAAATTGTAATTGCAAAATGAATAAATTATAGGCAATATCAGATTTTTAAGATTATCAACTTGTAATATTACTATTATTATAATTAAATTGATATTAATCAAAATATGAATTTATGTAAATATTTGTTAAAATGTAAATATATGCAGAGAATTCTCATCTGAGTGAAAAATGTTCTTTCAAAAAGAACGAAATTTTGTAAGTTGAAAATGTTATCCTGAATCAAGTTAAATTGGCGGTATTTATCTGATTATCCTAACAAATTAAATAATTAGATATGTCAGAAGTGCATACTTATCAAAAAGTTGTTAAATAAACTTCTTCTGATACTGAGAACATTTAACTCAGAATAAGATACGGATTTTTAAAACGAATGTTTTCTAATCAAGAACGATGTGATTGAATTTTTATATTTTTTGACAAACAGTAAAAAAGAGTCGAAATATCAGTCACATACCGAACAATTACTTTTTCCGTAACAGCTTGGCAGAACAATCGGCACAATGAAGAAATTCAAGAAGCGTCAGACGAAGATCAAGTCCTTCTTCCGCAGCGAGGACATGGAGCTGTGCCAACTGCTCCTCCACACGGACAATGCCTTCGACTGTCTCATTGAGCTGGGTCACCACGGGACGGTTCAGTTCAACAACGTGTACGACGAGGATCGCCTGCTGAACAACCTGTACTCGAAGAAGGCCGCCCAGTGCTACGAGCATCTGCGTCTGGTGGAGAACCTGCACAACATGATAGTGCAGCTGCATGTGAACGAGGTGTTCTACCCGGATGTGGATCTGGAGAATCGGCTGAGGGAGAAGGACCTGGCAAAGTACGGGGAGCGGCTGAAGCGCATCCATCTGGAGGCCAGCGCCGTGACGGAGCACTACTACCGACTGGACAGTCGTCGCTATCGCATGATGGAGCACAGCTTCGCCATAACGCGGGCCAACAAGTACATGACCGCCGACATGGGCAGCGAACTGCTCTACTCGGAGAGCACCGTGATGGGTCTGATGCAGGACGCCACCACCACGGGCGGTGGCCATCAGGCGCAGCTCAACTACATGATCGGCTCGATTCGGGCCGATAAGTTCTATAGCTTCGAGCTGCTGCTCTACCGCCTGTGCTCCTTCAACCTGATCATTCGCTTTGCCGAAATGCCCACGCCGGTCTACGAATTTCATCATGGCCAGAAGCCGGAGAAGGTGCGAAAGTTCGCCATCCTGATGATGACCAGTTCCACGATGCTGTGGCCCAAGGTTTTGAAGATCTGCGGCCACTACCATGTGAACATTTACGATTGCCCGCGATCGGCCAGCGAGCGGGAGGAGAAGGTCAAGGAGCTGAGCCAGGAGATCGTGAACGTGGAGAAGGTGCTCAAGGAGGCCGAGCTGATGCGCCGCCAGATCCTCGAGGTCGCCGGTCAGGATCTGTTCATTGTGCGGGTGAATCTTCGCAAGGCTCTAAAGGTATACGATCTGATGAATCGCCTGAGGCTGGTGGGCGGCCTAGAGGTACCGCGCTACCTGCTGGCCGAGGTGTATATCCCATCCTCGGATGTCCAGGAGGTGAGGCTGATCCTGCGAAATGCCAGCCGTCTGAGTGGCGGTGCAGACAGGGAGGAGACTACGGACGAGGAGCGGGAGGAGGAGCTGCAGGATCTGCAGGAGCCCAAGGCCAAGGAGAAGAAGCAAATGCAATGGGAGGAGGAGGAGGCGGACGGGGAGGAATCGGAGTTCCAGCCGGACTTTCAGGGGGACGATGTGGCCGCCCGGGCCATTTTGATAAAGAAAACCCGCATGGTCAATCACATGCCGCCCACGTACTTCCGCCTGAACAGGTTCACCCGGGGATTTCAGAACCTAATCGACGCCTACGGAATGGCCGACTACAAGGAGCTCAATCCCGCCCCGTACACCATGATCACCTTCCCGTTTCTCTTCGCCGTCATGTTCGGCGACATGGGACATGGCATTCTGTTGATTTTCTTCTCACTGCTCATGATTTGGAAGCACAAGGCGATCGAAAAGTATCAGATCGCCTCGACCTCGGAGAACGAGATCCTGAACATCCTGTTCGCCGGTCGCTACATAGTCCTGCTGATGGGCTTCTTCTCCACCTACATGGGCTTCATCTACAACATAGTCATGGCCAGGGGATTCAATCTCTTCGGTTCGAGCTGGAGCTGTCGCTACAACGCGACCACCATGCACGATCCCATGATCCAGCTGACCCTGGACTCCTCGGACCCGAACTTCTACTCGGGCCATCCGTATCCCATTGGCATGGATCCGGTGTGGGCAGTGGTGGGCCAGGACTCGATCACCACGACCAACTCGCTGAAGATGAAGATGGCCATTGTCCTGGGCATCTCGCAGATGATGTTCGGCCTCGGACTGGCCGCCGCCAATTGTGTGCTGCTCAAGCGGAAGGCCGATCTCGTCCTGGTGGTGGTGCCGCAGGCCATCTTCATGATCTGCCTCTTCTGCTACCTCGTCTTCCTGATCTTCTACAAGTGGCTGGCCTACGGAGGCCACAAGCCGGCGCCCTACAACTCGGCCTGTGCGCCCAACGTCCTGATCACCTTCATCAACATGATGCTGATGAAGACCGAGGAGCCGCCCGCCGGCTGCCTGGGCAACATGTTTCCCAACGAGCGGCTGCTGGAGTACGCCCTGGTGGCCATAGCCCTGCTGATGGTGCCCATTCTGTTGGCCGGCAAGCCGGTGTATCTGCTGCGGAAGCGCAGGAAGAAGCAAAGGGCCAAGGATTTGAAGCCGTTGCGCCGGCAGACGATCCGGGAAATGCGTTCCACGATGTGGTACTCCACGGACGACATCAGCGATGTCAGCAGCAGGACGAGGAGCGTGGACAACGAGGACGAGTTCGAGATGTCGGAGATCTGGATTCACTCGGGCATCCACACCATCGAAACGGTCCTGGGATCGGTCTCGCACACCGCCTCCTATCTGCGACTGTGGGCCCTGTCCCTGGCCCACGACCAGTTGTCGGATGTCCTGTGGCACATGGTCCTGAGCAAGGGGTTCAACAACCACCTGCCCCTGTACTACGGCGTGCCCATGCTCATGGCCGCCTTCTTCGCCTGGGCCATCCTCACAGTGGCCATTCTGGTGATGATGGAGGGCCTGAGTGCCTTCCTGCACACCCTGCGCCTCCACTGGGTGGAGTTCCAGTCGAAGTTCTTCGGCGGCGCCGGCGAGTCCTTCAAGGCGTTCGCCTTCCCGCCCTCCAACCAGAGGAGCTAGGTGATTTCCTACCCTTGTTTTCAGTTTGCGAATAAAAATTTGTGGTTTGTGCACTTGCGTTTGTTAAAATTTATAATTAAATTGTTTTGGAATTTGAAGAATTAATATTGTTCACAACTGGGTAATATTTTCTGTTCCATAAAATTCTTTAAAATTCGAAATTTAATTAAAATTTAATTGCCTTTACTAAACATTTATTTCCAGGTTTACCAACTGCGATTCGGTTGTAAGAACAAGCTTATATATTTTGGATGGACCTTCGCTGTTGGCTCCCCCTATCTTTTGGCAATTAACTGTGGCCAAGACCGAGCCAAGAGCTACCCACGCCCGCTGCTGCGGACTTGGACATTCCTTTGCAATTAGCATTGGCCCGGCTCCATGCAAAAGGCCATAAACCAAAGCTGGCTTTAAACAATTTCCATTTGTTTGCTTTATGCCATTGCCAGCTGCTGTTGCTGTTGCTGCTGCTGCTGCTGCCGCTGTTGCTGCTGCTGTTGCAGTTGCAGTAACGACTGTTGCCGTGGCAGGCTGCCTTCCTGCGATGCGGGCGCTGGAAGTCGTCGACCCTTTGGAGCTGTTCTTGTGCCAGCATGGCTGCTGTTCTGTTCTATTCCACTCCGTTCTGTTCTTGTCGTATACTATATATACCCTGTTTCGGTTGAGCAAAAGACTATATTTTTACAGGGGCTTATATTGGAAATTGCACGCTGTAAATGCAGGGGCAATAAAAATGACTGGAAGTCTTTTATGATATCCCAAAGGCTAAGATTGATTTCTGTTCAATATTTTGTATCCATGATGAAAACGAGAATCACTTATATTTTTGAACTTTGTGCTTAGAAATTAGCTTTTATATGAAAAAAAATATTTTAATAATATTTTGTATATTATTTACATAGTAAAATATTTTTATTTATTAATATTTTAACATTCGAGTTAAGTATAAAATTTCGCTAAAGCGGTTTTAAATAATTATGTTTTCAAAGCCAATATACCTTCTTGTTGGGTAATTCTTGGTCGTTCTTGCCAGTTTTCCACACACTCACACAGCTGAGTATTTTTGTGTCTTTGCTGCTGTTGTTGCCGCTCTGTTTGCCATTAACACCCACGCCAGCAACTTTGGTTGCTGTTCGCTGGTTGCTGGTTGGCTCGGTTGGCCCAAGACTTGGCATAAATTATGAACAGCAACCGATGACGCATGCAGGCCGACCTAAGTAGACTGGCTCGTGCATAAATAACTTTCGTTAGCCACATGGCCCGGGCTGACTTGGCCCGACTTTATTAGATCGCTGCCACGGAAAGCAGAACTAACTCGATGCCAGTAATGTGCAGTAAGTTTCATGACCAGAGCAGGTTTTCGGCCGGCCACTACCATGAGCAATATACGCAATTGCCAGCCCAAAACAGGCTTTGGCTCTATGGCTTTGGCTATAACTTTAAACCGCAGCACGCGCCATTGTTTAGGTGGTGCAGCAAAAAGCAGCAGCAGCAGCAACAGCAGCAGCAAAAAGCAGCGGCCCGGGTGGGTCAAGTTTGTTGCCCAAGTCTTTTGTTTATACTTTCGTTGATGCGGCCGCTGTGCGTGGCTCTAATGCTGGGCCCAATGGCCAACTGCTTAGCACTTTTATGGCCAACAATTGTCAAGTCTCTAAGGGGCCCCAGATTGCATCCACGGCAGCTTAGAACGGGTGCACAGAGAGAAATGTGAAATATTTAAATACATTGATTTTTTTATCTTTGAAATATTTCAGTGAAAAAAATAATTTTTATTAACTTAATTTGTTCTTATAATTATTAGGACTTAAAATTAATATCAATGTATTTTTAATTTCCAAAAAAAAAGTTTGGCTTCAACTAAAAAAATATAAATTAAAGAAAAAACATACCAGGCAAAATTTAAAAAAAAATGTATTCGTGTTATAGATGTAAGCCCTATATTTATATTTAAAATCTTAAAATAGGCGACTTAAAATTTTAATTATTTAATTCATCGTCCATCTTTTCTCTCTGTGCGCACTGCAAGAAAAGCAAGGTCGCATTGTTGTCTGGGGAGAATCAATTTGAGACTTAAATGCGGATGGTTGTCCGTTTTCTGCTCGTCAGTCGCATCACGTCACGTCACGTTCTGCGACTCATGCTCTTGGGTCGTCAGTTTTTTGAGTGCATTGCCGCTGTCCTTTAAAGGGTTTTGCCCATGGAGGCCGCTGCGGCTGCTGCTGCTGCTGCTGCTCCCATGTTGCTGTTGCAGCTGCCGCAACAATGACAACAGCAACAGCAGCAAGAGAACAACCATTGTTGGCACTGCGACTCTGTCTAGTTCTGCTTTTGGGCCTTTACATGCGCGGCCGTAACAAAAAAGGTGTTAAATTCAGCCCATGGCTTGGCCAAAGCGAACTGCAGGCCAAAAGCCGGAGCTCGATCCAAAGTCAATGCACTCTGAAGAATTCGCTGGCTCGGCAGAAGGACATTTCCAGCTCCAAACTGGGATTGTGAAGCACCTCAAGTGCTTGAACACAAGCTGGGCGAGCGAAAAAACATTCAAATGAAGTCAGCAGTCAGTAGTGAGTAGTCAGCATGATGAAAACATCAACCGAAACAACAAACAATAAAAGACAATAACATCCAGATTTAACTGTAAACATCTGTGAACTATTAAGGCAATTAATTAACTGGCTGCACAATTTGCTGGCTTTGCTCATTTTGGTCTGGTCATTTCGCTCGTCGGGCTGTCAAGTGGAAAAATGCCATTTAATTCGCCACAAATTGTGCATTGTTTGGGCCTTAATTAAAATTGTCTTTTGTTCATCTTCGTCTTCTTCTGGCCTTTGCTTTGCAGAACGGAAGCTGACAATTGACCATTAAAGAAGCAAAAACCAGCCAGATCTGCTAATGCGAAGGGGAAAAACTTTCACTCAGTCGAAATGTTTTAATTAAAATTGGCAAAAAAACAAACAGAAGACAATGAGGCAGAGCTGGAGAAAGAAATTAATTTAAACTAGATATTGTGTGTGTAACCGGTTGGGATTTCGCATTCGCAATGCTCAGTTGGAAAAGTGAAATTTCTCAGACGCGATTTGAGAACCCATTTCTGGCATTTAGCAGTTCATTAGCAAGATAGCTACAAAATATGCATAAAATTAATCAGATGGTACCAAATACAGGCCACAAAAGCGGAAGGTGAAAGAATGTAAAAACATTCGTGAGCTGCCCATAAATATAAGAAGAAATTTCCGTATATAAATAAAACATAATTTAGTTGGTAATGATATATACGAAAGTATTTAAGATACACTGAAAAGCAATTACACTAACAAGATTTTACTATTGTGTTTATTTAATAATATTTTATTAGCAATTAAACAAACCAAAATATTTTATATTATCCAAAGATTCTTATATGATAACAAAATGTTAATTTAAAAAAACGTATAAATTTTCTTTAAATCTCGATTTATTGTTGCTACTGGTTTTTAAAATCCCTAAGTGGATCACACGCTTAACAATTCCCGTTGGGAAATATTAATTGAGCTAAATGTTTTGCTTTTGTGTCACAACCAAGATAAGAATCCAAAATTATTTAGATCAAAATGATAAACCTCAGAGGGAAATAACAACCGAAAGCCATGTGACCCTCATTAAAAGTAAGTTTCATGTATTTATTCCTTTGATCTTGCAGCGGCGACCACACAAACACTCCGGAGTTTGTGGAGAACGCTTTTGATTATTTTCTCAAGCGGTTTCTCTCCGCCATTTCGGCCTTTTGTCTTGGCCCAAGTCATGCATAATGAGAGAACCTGAAATACGGCGATATACTATATACTGTATACCCGTATATATGTCAATTACAGCACGATCTTTTGGCAAATTCGCGGCAGCCAACGCCGCCGACTGACACATTTCCAGTGGGTCAGAAGTCTGATACCGATATTTATGTCACCGGCGACAATAAATTTGTCAGCTTTTTGTTAACCGTTAAGTAAACGCAATGCATGATTTGTGTTTTGTAATGAGGGCGAGTGAGTGAGCCCGCGCGAAAAATGTCGAACGAATCCGCCGACGAAGATGAAGTTGACTTCGAAGTCGAGTGGCGAACGAAACGGGTTTGGGTTCAGTTCATAAAATATTCATGATATGCCAAATGTTTTGTTTTATTTGCCTTTTTGATTGTTTTGTTTTATTTTGTTTTTTTGTCGAGCAAAATTGCTTAAGATTGAGTCATGGAATTTTGGTTGGGACATCAATATTCAATAGGCAGAATAATTTATAAAGCTCGGAGACAGTTAAATATTTTCATATTTTGTTGCTTTACACCACAGACAGGAAAAAGAGAGTCAATCGAGTCTCCCAAAAGTAATTGCATTTTAAAATTGTTTTGTTTTTCCTCAGGTTTATTTTAAGCTTTTATTCATGATTTTTGTATGTACCAGGTACCAACCACAAATGTTGTAATGCTTCTTAGCCTTTATTATTAACCAAAAAAATATTATAAAAACAAACAATTTGAAGTGTGACCACAAAAGCGGCATTGACCATTCAAGTGCTCAAATTCGATGGCTCTCAACACATTGTTTCGATCACTTTTGGGATGCATTGGCAGCAGCAGCAACAACACCAACAGCAGCAATATTAACAGCAACAATGGGAGCAATACCAATGGCAACAGCAACACCAATTGCCTGACCTTCAGTGGGCCACTTGAGGCGGCCCAAACTGCCGCACAGCTTCTGCAGCCAAAACAACTCGAACTCGAACACGAAGTTCGCTGGCTGTCAGCCATTTGAGTGACTGACATGCAACACCAGCAACAGCAACATTACCGGCAGCAACATCGGCAGCAGCGGCAGCAACAATGCACAATAGCGTGCCACAGACAGCCGAAAACACCAATTGGTGTCAAAGCAACAAAATGCTACCGAATTGCAACTGCCACAGCTAAGGGAATTTCTCGCTGCCGAAATTAGCAATAAATCAAAGATTGCGAGTCCGGAACGCGGCTAACTAATTTCACTAGGGGGAAACGCGCTGCAGAGAGAAAAAATGATTGGAAAATTCAGTTCAAACATGTCTCATATCATATTACAAATTCTAAATAATCACCCACATTGTTTTATCACTACATTTTAAGTACATTATAAAAGTTATGATTCGACTATTGGTTAATATGTTTTATAAAGAAAATATTATTGTTGATCTGCTTAAAATGTTCCCATAACTCTAATCATACTTTCTGAGGGTACTTGTATAATTCATATTATGTTAAAAATTCTTAATAATCACATACATTATTTCTTCATTACATTTTAAATACATTTTAAAAACTAATGGTTAATATGTTTTATAAAGAAAATATTATTTTTGATCTGCTTGCCCATAACTATTCTAATATTTTCTAAGTGAACAAAGAAGTCATTTAATATAATAATTTTAAATAAAAAAGAGATTAAAACGAAATCTTTAAAGTTTCAAAAAGAACATTTTTTAATGCAAAAATACTTCTTGACATTTTATAAGCACACACACTAGTTTTGTTTTCTCTGCACTAGAGCACTTTGCAACCGTTTTGGGCTGCCGAAAAAGGCGCAGAAAGGCAGCGAAAAGCACTTGGAGCCGTGGAGCTGCCCACGCCTCTTGAGAGAGCAACAGCAGCCCGCCAGTCACATAAATAAGTCACCATCAGAGTCAGATTCAGATTTAGATTGAGAATGAGCGACGCTGACGCCGAGCGCACACTTGGCCATAAATCTCGAGAAGCGTGGGCAGGTCGAAACCCCCCTCCCCTCCACACTCCTTTGGCCCGAAACCGAAAAAGACGTCAGCGGCAAATGGGGCCACGCCTCACCGAGCTTGTTGGCCAAAAAGCCCCAGAGTGAGAGGTGGCATCAAGTGCGTATTAAACACTCTGCCAGAGCCATAATCAAGCTAATGCCATCTTATGACTCAACTTGAAGCCATCTCCTCGCGGCTAATGGCAGTAAAAAGAAAAGTGAGCGCTGTAATATTGGTTGATAATCTGTTTATGGTCAACGGAACTAGGCCTCATTACCATATGAGCCAGTGCGAGCTGTCACAAACATAAATAAGCCAGAAAGTTGCCGTTAGGCCAACGCACTTAGCAGCAACCGAAATAGAAGGAAATTCCCGGGAGGGGGGAGGGGGATCGCGAGAATTCCCCCCAATTGACATATTTGGCACAGAGTTGGTTTCTGGCTTTTGATTTGCATTTATTTTTAATAAATCGCAAGGAAATAGCAATGCCATGGCTCTCGCTCTCGAACTCATGCCAAACCAGTGCGAAATGGGAACGGCTTTTACAGATCCCGAAACTAGTTCATGTACTTTTTATGGCGCTTTTATTTATCATAAAAATTATTTAATCATTGCTTATATGTTTTAAATTTTATAAAAATAAATAAATATTTTGGTATCATGAAGGAAACATATCTAGTATTTGACTTTAAATTTGTTAAAAAACTAAATAAATTAACCCTTAAGAAGTTTATCCCCAACTTACCCAAACGAACACGTTGAGATGCGGCAGAACCAAATCAGAAGCTTTTCTGTAACGAGCAAACGAGGTAAAAAAGTGGTTTTAGTAATTTTCAAAGCATTAAATCAAAAGGCTAACAAAATACATAAAAATTTACGGAGACATAAATTTGCTGAGAAGAGTGAAAAAAGTAAACATAAATTGATTTATTCTCTAAGTCACGTCCCAAATTTGACTTAAATTATCACTTCAATCTGATGTACGACTTGTTAGAGCAAACACTTTCTATGACAAATTCGAGGTGCCCAAACGTGTGCATGGGGCAACAATGGCCAGAACATGTACTCTCTGGCTAGCTTGTTAACTCATCCAAAAAGTAAACCACATTCTTGAGAGCATTAGAAACTACAGAAAAAGCGAAAAAAAACTACAGGCCAAACAAAAAGATAGAGCCATGAATAGCAAGAGCACAAAAAACATGTTCAGCGCGTGTAGCAGCAGCGGCAGCAGCAACATCAACTTAAATAGCAACAACAGGGGGCGTTGGGCGTGGCCCGAGTGCAAAATGCAAAACAACATTGAAGACGAGAAAATCTGGCTACTGTAATTTGTCTGCCCACCAAAGACACGACCCCTTCTTCCATATCTCCAAGCCCCTAAACTTGGCTGCAATATGCTTGTCCGTTCGCTTGTCCGTTTGTCCGTTCGTTCGTTTGCTGGGTTGTTGATCGCGTTTGGCCAGCCGGTTGTTGTTGTTGCTCCTACGACTTGGTCCGGGCCAGTTTGCAATTGCTGCTCTACTTTTGAGTGTGTGCTCCGCGCCTCCGCCCCCTCCCCTACTGCCTCCGCCCCTGGGCAGCCACCCCGGATCTCCCCCTTCTGGCCGGTTGTACATATTCGCTTCCTAAAGTTGCCGGCGTCGTTGGCCGCCTTTTGTCGCTGAGGTCAATTTTTATGTTGCAGCCATTTTTCAGCGACACAGCTACGAAAAAACTAAATAGAAAAGTTCGTTTTTCTGCACCGGAAAAACATTTGAAAACAACGGAGAATAATTTCGAACAGAGCACTAAGTATTTTAATACCCATTAAAATTGATACTTTAGAGCTTTAGTTTTAGTATCGAATCGTGCATTAACGAATAGCACGAATTAACGTTTGCTAGCCTAGTTAAATTTCAATAAACCACTTTTAAGTTTCAAGCTAAATATGTTATAACCAAGAACCACAAATAGCTATTATTTGTGAGTTTTATTTAAAAAATACGACTATTAATTTTACTTTTCAATTTATACATTTTTATTTAAAAGAGGTTCACAAGTAAACTACATTGGAAAGACAAAAATACTCTATTTACTCTTCTCCAAATTGTTTCTAAAAAAAATTAAACGGACAAATAATTAATATTTTATGTTTCTGCTTATATTTAAAAACAGAATATTTTGTTACCATCTTTTACAAATCTTATCATGAAAGTATAGTTTTAAATTTGTCCTTGAACATTTTTCTCTCTGTATAACATCTTTGGCTTGTTTTCCTTCCACATACATTTTTAATAACTGACGTCGTTTTTATACCCTTTTTACGCCCTTCCAGAATCAGTATTTGCGCTTTACTTTATGGCAAGTTTTTTATGTGCCCTATTTCTTTTGATGTTTATGATTTCTTTGGGAGACTAGTGATTTTCATTAGTTAGCTATTCGACGTGTTGATTAACAATTTAAATAAATACAGGGTATTTAAGTTCCCTATATTGAACTTTAAACCCTCTTTCGGTTCTTCCCCTTCTGTTTCCATTTTATTTTTTGTGATCTTTTTTGGACTTTGTAAATTTTTTATGTTGTCTGCTGCACTTAAAGTTACGTATGAGCATTTTGTGTAGGTCTAGTTTGCCGTATGTTTTTTTTACAGCCTTTGTTGCAGACAAACTTTTTCAACTTGACACTTGAACTGAGAGAACTCCAGCCAAATGAACACTCGACTACAAGAGCCGGCCTCAATGGCTTGACACTTTCAGTTGGTAATTAGTTTTGCGGCCATGCATGTAACAAGCAATTTTGCACTAAAGACCAGAAGGGGAGGCTGCTCACTCGGATCACAAAAAAAAATTAAAACAAAATGATGAATTTTGGCTAGAAAATCGATGGCATAATCTAGCATTGAACAAAGTTTTTGGGCCCTTGTTTATCGGCAGCCTTGAACTGTTGCAACTTGCCACTGGGACTGCAGCCCGGTCTGAAGTGACTGGCAAGTGATTGAAACAGACTTTCGAGTGTCTGTCAATCAACTCGAATCCGAATTAAATCATTGACAAATAACAATAATCAGTAACAAGGCTGCTGCTTTAGTTTATTGTTGCATGCGGCATGCAATGCAATGTGGCTGCTGCTGCAATGAAAAGTGAAAATTCTTGGATGGCTGCTGAAAACTTTTGGCCCACCAGCGGGGATTTCTACATGTTTTCCAAGCAAATACGAGGAGCCGCCCTTTCATTTCTCCCCTTGTTGATTGCAAACTGTGCCGACGCCATGTGCCACATTTTTGCAGTAAGCTGAAAGTAAAAATAAAGCCCAGTGAACTGAAACTGAAACTGAGCATGCAGCATAAATATGTGAATAATGCATAAACAACTAGAACACACTGCGCACTGGTAACTGTTGCTGTGTTGCATGTTCGCCAAGAGGCAACAAAAACCTCGAAAAACGAAAAAATGAAAATGGCCCAACTGCAAAAATAAATATGAACATTTACTGGGAAAAGTTTATGCACAGGTAATTAGAGCCAGGCAGTTTGCTTTGAAAGCTGAATGCAACTGCAGCTGCGTTCCCTTTGCCCAAATAAATCGTAGGAGTCCAGACTTCGGTGCTACTTTAATTAAATTCTTTTCCATACAATCGGACGGGGGAGCAGCGAGTTCTTTGCGGCAAACAATTTTCAAATGCTCTTTGTGCGCAAGTTTCAATTCATAACATGAAAGAAAGGGAGTCCGACAAAGTTGTGAACTTAAAGGGAAATAAGGGCAATCAAACGAATGGCAAATACTCTGGCGAAATAGGGATAAATATCATAAGGCTGAAACTTCTTGTAAAAGTTTCTATTAAACTTATTCAAACAAAATTGCATCCATCTTAAGATGCAATGCAAATACAAAAGAGAGGAGGTCGTTACGTGTCACAAGGACCTCAAAGTAAATAACATTCCCTTGGCTTTTTCTTTATTTATTTTATTTTATTATCACACGCTCACACTCGCACCTTTACATGCACTTCTCTAACCCAAAAACCTCAATAACCAGAAACAACCAGGAGCCCAGGTTATAGGGCATTGGATAAAAGGGGAGGAATATTGGGGAAAAACGAGGAATTTTCACAGTTGCAACCCAAAGTTCATCAAAACAGCATAACTGCAGTTGCAGTTGCAGTTTTCCCCAGTCAAAGCCAAAGACCAGAGCCACCCACTCGGCGCTGAAGCGGGTAAATAGGCCAACGCGAGGGGGGTTATGACCACAGGGGCGTGGAACGGGACTCTGAAAGGGGGGAGAACTATGCCCAAGGGGCTCTTGGCTAACAATGCATATGACAAACTTTTGTCAATTTATTAAGAAGCGAAGAAATATGGTTTCTCTCAACGAGCCGGGCTAACCTGATTCCCAGGAGAAGTCGAAGCCAGGCAACGTGGTCAACCGGAGGAAGAGTTTCCTGCTGGATTGGATGCACTCGTGGAAACCCCTCATGGATCTCCCTCATGTAACCACTGATACTCATCATCATCATCAGCAGCAGTTGCTGCCGCAGCAGCCAAGACGCAGTTCAAACAACTTTCGTTCGCATAAATTGATGATAACAAAGGCCGGGAATCAGAGTTGGCTACCAAAACTGGTTGCACTGGACGTTTAGTGCACAGCGGGAAAAAAAAATAGTATTAAAGAATATTTAGTTAATTTTTTTTTTAATATTTAATTACAGAAAAATCACTACATTTAATCAGTATCGATAAGTTTCGTCCAATAAACAAAATAAATGATAAATTCATATTTCTTATATATTATAAGTAAACCAATTTTCCAAATATTCTTTTTCCTGTTTTAAAATTTTAAATTTAAAAAAAACGTTATAAAATTAACCAATATAATTGTCAAACGGTTCCCAACCACAAAAATTGTCAATTCTACCAATTAAATAGTTACTTTCACAACAACTAATTCACACAATTAGCAACGACACACACCCAAAGCAAAAACAAAATACACATAACTATTTTTTATAGTTACGTAACTATCCGTATAGGTCAATTTTACCAATCAATTTTTTTTGTGTGTATTTAAAATGTTGATGATACAAATTTTTCCCAGTGTTCCCTTTGCAGCGGCAGTTATGAATTATGTCAAATGGCATAATTGCCAGTCCAGCTCAGCAGCTGCTGCAGTCGTCGGCGGTTTTTAGTTTTCGGCTTGAGTTTGACTTTGAGTTCGAGTTGGAGTCGGAGTTTTGGGTTTTGGCATCGCGCGCTGGCAGGAAGCAATAAATTCTATGCATTGCACTCGATACAATTTGTAGCTGATAGGATGGGATGGCGATGCGATGGCCGCTGTGATAGGGGATAGGGGATATGGGATAGGGGTTCTGGGATAGGATGCTGGGGATTGCTGGCGATAGATGGCCGTAGATGTGGATAGATGGCTGGCACAGATGCGGAAATGCGAGGAGCAGGAGCAAAAGCCGATGGAACGGCTAATGAACGTGGCTCTCTGCCTTAACGGTTCTTGTTAAATTGTTGGTAATTTGCTTTTTCAGCATGCCGCTGCTGCCGATCATCAATTTATGCATTTATCTGTGTATACAGTTATGGCACGCATCTTGCCATCTGCTCTACATAGCCATACCTAAATGTTATATGCATACTATGTGTGATCTATTACCATCTACCTTATACATACCCCCTGTTTATCCAACTTTCCCTTGCTCGCTGGAGCTTTGCGAGCAGATTTGTACTCTAATTATCAGGCCTCATGAGCTTCAGCTGCTGCCTTCATCTTGGCCAAGATTTCACACTCACTCCACCCCCCTTTTGGCCATTTTCCCCGCCGCCCTTCTGCTCGTCATGCACTTGAATCCGAATCTGAGAACTCGACTGGTGAAAAGTGAAACCGAAAAAGGGAAAACTCTCGGCGAGAAACATGAGAACCCCCAAAGACTTTTACCCTTTTCGAACAACAAATGGAAGATGGCCAAGAGAGGCGGTGCTCTGTGTGTGTGTAACTCATATTGAGGTTATTAGTAACAAGGCCGCTGCAGCCCCCACAAAAAAAAGTGTGGTAGGAAGTTGAGACTCCGGCGGGTGCCGCATGCATTTTGGCTCACAAAATGATAATTTATGTCGGCAATATTTGAATACAATTGAAGTTGCCAGCCAGCTGGCATAGGCAAAATTTCCAATTTTCAATTTCCCTTTTACAGAGAACAGCAGCAGCAAAACAATGAGCAGTCGCAAAATTCACAAATGTACGAATGCAGCATTTGAAATTCAATGTGCAACTGTATCTGGCACGAAAACTGGCATAAAATAAATGCACAGTAGGAAATTCAAGCATTTCAAACTGAATGTGTGCCATTCAAAATTGTTTGAGTGTCATGTTTTTTCCCATTTATACCAATGTTTTCATGCAAAATGTAAAATATTAATGTATTCCCTCAAGTGCAGACAGTTATACGTCCATCGGTTTTTGGGCAAAATCTGTTTATTTTTATTTTGTTGGTTTATTTTGAACAAAAACCTTCAACCTCAGCCTCTCACACACATGACTTCACATTATGACATCAGAAGCAAATTCTTTGGGATTCTTTAAAGCCCCCTTTTGATACGGAGAATGACAATCGAAAACCCATAATTAACCAAAATTAGCGGCTTATAGCATCATAACACAAAAACAAGAACTAAAGCAGCAACCGCAAAACAAAAAAGGTTGATGGAAAAAACATAAAACAAATAAAGGCAAACAAAAGCATAAATTTCGCATTCGATGAAGAGGCAAACAAAGAACATGCACAATGTTGTGCAAAAGTATAGCAGCTGGTTTAAATAAATAGGAAAAAGCATTTTTAGATAAAGTTCCTAAGAATTCAAATTTAAATTAGTGACACCTAAGATTTTTAAATATAATTTGGTAATCAATTTATATTTTATTATTTAAAATTAAAACTTTTTTAAGTAGTTTAACTATTTTTATAGCCCAACAATAACTAAATAAGTTAAATAATATTAAACTAATTTTAAAATCGACTTACTTATTTCTCGGTATTTATTCGCTAGGGCCACTATTCTTTTGACCCCAGCTGTAGCTATAGAGAGGGCGTCGGGGATCAAATAAAATCAAAATTGTAGTTAATTTGCATGTTTCCAGGGCGTTTCAAAAGAAACTGAGAAAAAAACGCAGCTACAACAAAGCAAATAAATTATGCTGAGCATTTCGAAAGAACTTTGTGCAACAGCGAGAGGGGCTGGCCGAGACCACGACCACGCCCACCGCCAAGGCCAAATACCTTCATTTTTTTCGTATTCCGTATTCTTTTGGCTCTGAGAATTTATTACGAAATTGATGCGGCCGAGAGCTTGTTGCAATTTGGCTTTCGGGCAGCTCCGAGACATTGTTTTTTGCGACGAGCGCCGAGCTTAAGTTTGCCCACTGACCAAACATTTAATTACAAAAAACGTCGCGACCTGCAATAAATTTCATTTCGCAGTTGCAATCGCCTCTTTTGCCCGGAGGCCCGGCAAATAAATACATAAAAATTGCCACTTTGCCCGCAGCCCCTTTGTTCTGGGCCAAAGTTGCTGCAGCACTTATCCGGCAGTTTCGAAAAGGATCATCCTTATCCTTGGTCTTAGCCTTGCATAAATATGTTTTTATTTATAAGATGGGCGGCCGGGACTGAAACAAAAAGCCAACTTATTCAAAGCCAGTGAAATTTGTAGCCCTGGTCGGCCTTTTGTTCCGGCCCCTCCATCGCCCCTCCCCTGCCCTCTCCCTACACCCTTTCGCATAAAGAGTTGGCGAAAAAAAAAAACATAATATATATAAAAAAGCTGAAACTGAAACTTTGTTGCCGCTTCGTTGCGCCTTTTTGCCGGACTTGGCTGCCCCTTTCTGTTGCCTCTTCTGTTAACAGAATTTATTTTACTTCAGCTCTTTCCGCCCCTCGAATCTCCAGCCTCCAACTGAACTGGCAATCTAAGTTGGCGCACTATAGGGATATTCGTGTCGGTGGGAGGAATAACTAACTGATAAGAGTTTTAATCGGATCATCATCAACTTGTTCGCGAGCATTTTGTATTTTCAGCGAGCACAAAGCAATGAAAAATAAAATCAGATGGCAATATAGTGTGAAAAGAATGGGAAGAATATAAGATAATATCAAAAAAATTTAACGTAGGTTTCGAAATACTATAATATCCACGGGATTCACAAGGAAGTTGCATTAATCAGAAAAAATAAGTTTAAAAAGAATATTCAACAAAGAAACGTATGAAAAAATAAATACTGTGACTTGTAAGAGCAGTCATGATTTCATTACAGTCCCACTTGAACTGCAGAAATTAATTATAAATTTATGAATGAACTTCAACCCCTTGAGTCACGACGTCCAATCAACTTGTTTCCTTTCCTTCATATTGTTATTTGATATGCATTAACTTTGCTTGCTCGGCAGCCACTCACACCTGGTAATTGCATTTCAGCCGCAGAGCAGTTTTTAACATATTACAATTTATATTAAAAATGTGGCTTACATCAGCGTGGTGGTGTCCACTCGCCCGCAACTGCCACGAACATCTGCCCCATTCGCTCTCTCTCGAGTTAATTTCGTTTTAATTAAAACACCAAATGTGCAGCGACAATGACAACATCAGCTCTCAAGGGAGAGTCCTTCGACTTGGGTGCTTTCCCACTTCCTTGGCCGCCACTTTTTCTTTCCACAAGTTTCGGCTGACGACGCCCAAGCGGCGTATACGTAACATAATGTGCTCGCTGGCCATTAACGATTGCTGCTGCCACGAAATTACCTAGGAAAATTCGTGACCTCAGCCAACACCGCCCACTTTAATGCCCCAACCCCAAAAAACCCCCTAAATCGCAATTCTTAGTCACTTTAATCAAGTGCACGTTGAGGAGCTCAAGTTGGCCGAGTCGCTTTATCAGGCCATGTAGTGTGCATGTTTATGGCCACAATGGAACGGAATGGTGGGGCGAATCGCCGAAACAAAGGGCTAAAAGGGAGCCAAAAGCAGCAGACAGCTTTGCATGCCTTTTCGCTCGGGCTTAGCCCGATGTCAGCCAAAGTTTCATATGTCATAATTTTATCAGCCAACTCTGTACGTACCTACATGTGTGTGTGTATGCAGGCAGCCCTAAAGTGGAAACATTGCGATGCCATTCATGACACGCAGGCATTAAAGTCTGCCACAGACAACTCAGGTGAGAGAGAGGAAACCATAAGGATGAGATTAGTTTCAGGAGCCGAATGGAGACATACTCTATCGTCAAATGACAACTGAAGGCGGTAGATCCTAAAGCAACCAAAATGTGCACAGGAAAAATAAATGACAAAAGATCAGATTGATATGTGCAGGTTAATTTAATCTTTTTTTAAGATCAAAATGATATCAATAAAGATTATTTTTATCTTATTTTACATTATTTTTTCAAAAAATACTAAATTTGGTAATTTAAAAAAGTATTTTTATAACATATCTTTATAACTTTATATCAAACTGATATGTTTGAATCATAAATTTAACAGTAATCATATCGGGTTTTTATTGGACATGAACTAATGACCCTATTGCATAACGAATTTTTATCTGTGTAAGAACATAATGCTTAAAACGGGTACTTTATTATTTCTTTTTTATCTAGAAAGGCCAAAATATCTCCAAAGCATCTCTTAGGAAAATTTCGAAGATTATTTTATTTATATTTAAATAAAATATTGCAATAATTAAAATGTACATTGTACATATGTGACATTATTAAGATACCCTCTCTTAGGGCAGAGAGACAGGCGGCAAAGTCAACTCGACTCAACCTCAAGTCAAGTCGAGTCACAGGCAGGTGCACACACATGTGTGCGAGTGTTGGGCATGCTAACAGGTACATTTGCTGTTGACTTTGATTATGGCCAAGGGACTTAGGGGGATAGGGGAAGGGGTAAGCTGGCACTGCCTTTAAGGGTTCTGGCATTTTATTAACTATTAGCTTCAAGCGCCCTGAACCCTCCGATTCCCTCTGGCAACACGCAAGCTCGCAACACATTTCTTCAATTTGAGCGCAAAGTGCAGCAGCAACAGCTACAACAACTATGAAAAATATTATGTTATTTTTAACACACTGAAAGCGTGTGGAAAAGCTATTTTTAGACGAATCGCCACGCCACCAGAAAAAAAAGTTGAAATGGTAGAAGTGGTTGAGCAGCAGCAGCAATGCCACAATTTGCGGCAACTTGAACACAACCGCATCGCCAAGACTTTGGTTTTCTCGTATTTTTCTTGCCGGACATTTTCTTTGCATTTTCCTCTGCAACCCCATTTCTGCGCTCCATGATTTATAATAAATACGGCCAATAAATTGTGCTTTTTAAGTGTGTCCTCACTCGGATCGCACAGCTTAAAGAATGAAAAAGCAATTTCATAGAACAAAACGTTATATTTATTTAACATATGATTTGGCTGCGAAAGCGAAGGCAAACATGATATTATTTTTTGGCTAAAATTGAAAATAAACTTAAGCTCGGCAAACAGAGCCGCAAACACGTTGCACAAACAGTGAAGCGCCAGCAACAGCAACAACTTGTGACAAATGCAGCTAAAAAAAACAACGAAAAAGGCAAACAAAAAAAATTCAACCGCAAATGCATTTCGTTGAAGTTTTTAGTGCTGCGGGGATTGTGGGTGCTGGGTGGAAAATCTAAATCGAAGTGCGGCATGTTGGGAAAACAACAGAGGCACGCAGCAAAAATGCAGCGACTTGATTTTTATGTTTTCCAATATTCTAACTTATTTTTACGTCGAAAATAAAAATCAACAAAAACAAATTAATGATAATAACAGACAAAAAAGCTTTTTAAAATTTTTTTCTCCAATATATTATTTAAATATTACTTTTAAAAACGTAGTGATATATATATCTCTTATGATCAATAATGTCATTAAATATCTCAAAATATTACATTATTTTTTTCCTGTGCATCAGGAGCCGCCACGCTTAACGCATATTAAAACAAACACAGCTACACCCGCGAATGCAATTTCATCGATGGATTAGAAAGGGGTAGGTGGGTTTTCGGAGGGTTTGAACGAAAGACATTGATTTGTTTCCCTCTCAAAGTTCGACTTTCAGTCTCTCCGGGGCAGACAACTCACGTAATGCCAAGTTAGAGGTGCAAAAAACACATACCCACAGGAGAAAAAAAAACAGAAAATATACACACTGAGATTTGAGTGCCAAAAACTTTTGAATGGAATTTACGACTCTGCATATTAAATCATTTGGAACACAGCGAGTAAAAATAAAAGAAGTGCCGGGCTGGAGAATGTAAAATTTATGGGGAGATAGGGCAGACAGCAACAACAATTGCAAATAAAATATTCATCGAATGGAGGAAACAAAATAAAATGCAGGGAAAGACAAACACGGCAAGTTAAGTGAATCGTTGCCTTTTTTTTTTGCAACAAATGCCTCCCCCATTTTTCTATAAAATAGTTTAGGTTTTCACTTTAAATAAAATGGGAGATATATAAATCCATGTAAGTTATTTTCTTGGAATTTTCTATAACTTAGAAAAAATATTTAATATGTAGAGTCCACAAAATATGCTTAATATTGTAAAGGTAAGAAAATTGTTATTATTACGCATTTAAAGGATTACCAAGTAAAGGTATTTATATGAAATATGTTGATGAGCCCACAAGGAATTTGCGCCCATAAATTGTTTTAATTAATTTAGGGCGAAAGCAACCTTCATTAAGGCATGAATTTCCCCAACCCCTACCCCAACCCAACCCCTCCGCTCGCCTGCTTATCCCTTCCTTTCACTTAAACCCTCTTCAGGAATCGGTTGGCCCACTCCATCATTATCGCCCGGCACTTCCGCAGACGCCTTCAAGCCATTTTTCATTGTAATCCAAAACCGAAACTCGTTGCTGCGGTTGCCACTTCGCTCACTGTGACAGTAAATGTTGCTGGCACCGCGGCAAGGCCGCAAGTCAGCCGAAAAAAAATAACACAGAGAAGTAAAAAAGGTTTTTCACACTTAATTGGTAGCACAGAAAAGTACAAACATTCACGCTCCCAAATATCTGCTTATAGACCGAGTTACCCAACCCGCAGCGGTGATAAATTAATGAATATGAACTGCAGCCGAGTGGGAGAGAACCGAAATTGCCCAACCACTACTGCTGGTTATGAAAACTCGTTTTTACTCCTAAATGTGTAGCGCATAGATACAAAATCAAAGCAGAAACAAAAAACGAACGAATACGAAACAAAAAATATTTCAGTAATTTAAAACGGAATATTTAAGCCAGGTGACGTTCACGTTTAGCTGAATTATTTTTATTCGTAAAAAATGTGAAAACAAAATCAAGTTGCGGCAGGTCAGTGGATTTGGCTTGCTTCGAGTGTTGAGTGCCCAACTCAGCTGGGAATGCCAACTGTCGACAAATAAATAAAATAAAATGAGATGTGTAATTTATGCACGAGTTTATGCGAATTGAATGTGGGCCTAATCGATTCGAAATGAGTGGTAAAGGCTTGTTAACTGATCTGTCAAAGAGTGAGTTATGCGAGCTCAAGTAAACCTAATTTTTGGGATTACTTTCTAAATGCATGCAGCTCTTTAAAATTAAATTAAATTAAAAGTACCCATATAAACCTAATTCTTAATTAGGTATTTGTAAGTTAAGACCAGATGCTTAATGGTCTTCTATCAAGAGTAAATTAAACAGAAAACACACAAGCTAATAATTAATTATAGAAGATAAGTTGAGTATGTTGTATGAAAACCACAATGTTCTTAAAAGTCAAATATTCTGATTTTATGATGTCAAGTTTATTAATTTAAGCTAACTGGTTTGTATTTAGCTTAAATGCCATCATAATTAACGCGATTTCAAAGCTCTTGTTTCACTTGCCAGTTCTATACTCATCTCAGCTTATCTCATGTCAACTCATTAGGCAAACTCCTTAAGTAGCTTTGACAATTCAACTAGAATTTCCACTTAATCGAAGGGGTCAATGGCTGTCAACACTTCCCTCTTACTTCTAATCCCGATATCCCTTCCTATATCTCTGGCCCAACTGCACCACCCAAACAGATGGACAACAAATTGCATAATGGCATTTAAATGGCCCAGACGCATAAATGTCACAAAATGCTACAAATTGCCTTACCAAATGAACATCAATAAAAGCACTTTATGTCGCAAGTCACTTACCGACACAAATGCAGATGTCAGATACAGAGATACACACACACACACACACACAGCAGCGATAAGTAGCTGATGAGGGGAGTTGGCTTCGAGCTGGTCAACAAACATGGCCAACATGTCTATTCAGCAGAATGAAAAAAATACCTCCAAAGGGAGTCGCCATCAGGAATCGAGGCTGGGCAAATGGAAATGCGAACAAACCTGGACTGCGGACTGTGGAGTCCTAACACAAGCCAACGAATCGAAACGAATCGAAACTCAATCAATGATCAATGAAAGGGCCTGACAGGACAGGAGGACCAGAGGGGCGGGCCGGGGCGACCGGGGGCGGCGGAGTGGTTGCCTCTTGGCGGCATTTAACATTTCCGTTGTTCGGTCTTTGGGGAGGCCCCAAGCAAAACGAACAGAACAGAACCGATGAAGAGCTACACTCGGAAAAATAGTTTACACCGAGTCCCTAACTTCAGCGGCTAAGCTCATTAATAATCTTCTTGGATTGTACAATATAAAGTTGATAAATAATAATGAAAAACACAAATATGTCTTGTTTTTAAGATCTAAAACAAGTTAATATAGTCTTAAAACTCTGTTTCGGAAAACTATCTTAAGTAAAATAAAATATTCAAAATAGTATAATGAACACCATCAAACATTTACATTTAAACCGCTAAATGTATGAATTTGTAGAAAATGTGATGATTTATTTCGATTTTGTGTTTTCCAAAATTAGTTGAACTAAAACTAAAATAAATTTCTAAAATTTTAATTGTATTTATTTTATTTTGTATCGTTCTAAATTCACATTATTTAAAATGTTTTTGTTACTTGATTCTTTCCATTTTTTCTACATTTTTTGTGTCACAGAATTAATTCTCGCAATTTCTGGGCCTTTTTTTCTCCAAGTGTGGCTGTTAGCCTGCGGAAGCTGACGAGCAACGGATGTCACTTGCCACCTCGCCCCGCCCTTCCCCCGCCCTTGATTAATTCAGTTTTGTTTCAGCTGCATTGCTGCAATGGCAAATATTTTTATTGCTCTCGAATGCTCTTGCTGCTCGACACGAACTAATCGCTTTGGCAAATGCAAATTTGCATTTTATGCCAACGACAGAACGACGAGGGGGGGATGGGGAGTGAGAAGCTCTCTGTTGGCTTTTATAAATGGCCATATCCATGGCTGATTAGCTCCATCTGGTCACTCGATTATGAGGCACAGACAGTGGCCGGTGCATCGGTGGCTGCCACCGTATCCTGCCACATACATAAGTAATTAAATGGATCGCCTTTGCGCTCCGCCCCTCCGCCTCTCCTCCCCTCCTGGCCAATTGCCAACTTCCTGCCCGCAGTCATATGGCTTACAAATTATGAGCCAGCTGCCAAACTGACAAACGGGCCAGGAGCACCAAGAGCACCAGCATTCCGCCGATCGATCCCCATGGGATGCGTTTCGTTTCGTTTGGTTTCGTTTGCCTTTCATTTGGTTGGACTTCCGAGGAGGGAGAGGAGTGATTTTGGGGGGCTCGCGTGGTCGAATGGGGAGCAATTTGTTGCGGCGACAGAAAAATATTTGCAAATTAAGCCGCTTGGGAACTGATCTACTAACAACAACGTCAGCAAACGCATATTACATAGAGCAAATGGCAAATAGATAGTGATTAAATCTCATTTACGTTGAGTGCTCGGATTTGGGCAAAACATTTCCGATATATATTCAAACGATTTTATGGTTAGACTAATTTGGCAAAATGGTTTTTGGCCTTCGGAAAGCGCCAGCTAATTTAATTAAAATATGTTCAATTGTTTATTTCGGCTTTTTAGTTTAAGTAGTATTTATTAAAAAAAGCCTAAATATAAATTCTTTTTTATTTTTATATGAAGATCAATAAGTTTATTATGCTCAATACCGACTTCCAAAAATAAAAAGAGATTTTCCGGATAAAGGGCTTAAGCTCAACTACTTTTTACTTTTACTTTACCTTTTAATAAAAATAATATTTCAGAAATCCAGCCATTGAATGTCCAGTGCAGCTGCTGTTTCCATAAAAAATATCAGTTATACTTTCGTGAAATCAAAACTGTCAAGCTGTAAAAATACATCCGCTTACAACCGACCCTTTGTAGGGGAATCAATTTCGCTCGAGGAATTCTCCATAGAAATGCCTTTTCAATTGAACTCGCACACGTGACAGCAAATGGAAAAAATATTCGAGACCAGCAGGCGAACATGAAAATTTCATCAGCGCCAGATGACAGCTGCTCTTCTGGGGTTAAGCTGATTTGCTCGAAGTAAAAAAGTGTATTTATGTGGCAAGATATGTGGATATGCTGCTCTTGAACTTGGGGAAGTCGACGGAGATGGAGTTGGAGAAGCAACATATGCGAACTTCAGCCATGTTGACAGCGCGAATATCTCTCTTCGCCTCGCGAAATCCTCTCTTTGACCTTAAACTTCAACTTGAGGTTGGGGAAAACAAGAAAAATGAAAAAGCAACAGAAACAGAGGAAAAGGCAGAGGCACGCAAGCCGGGCCAAAAGCAAATAGCCGCCAGCTCCAGCGAAGCTTGATGCGATCGTTGGCTGCCTCGCCAAACGACATGAGCAATTAAAAATTTGCTAAATTAATTTTTTCTCCTCCTTTTTCGTCGCTTTTTTTTCATCGTCTTTTTAGTTTTTTTTTTTTGTCTTTTGTGCAACTTTAAATAATTTTTCATTCGTTGCGCTCTCCCGCATTTTGGTGTAATTCATTAGGATGACTGCCTTTGGCTGTCCCTTTTCTGGTTTATCCCATCTTTATTGCTACACTTGACATTTTGTCAGCAGTTGTGGAATATTTAATTTCATTTCGGTTTTATTAAATGCGGGCTCGGCTCTTTGGAAGAGGGGAAACGGCTGCAGTCGCTTCTAAGTTGACATTTATTTGTGCATATTGCGTATACGCCATGCATGCCAGCAGAACATGGAATGACATGGTACAGCGTACAGCATGCAAACTCTGCCATGGCGGTTAGCCAAGTTTGTCACAAGTTCTGGCAACCGACCACGCCCCCTTCCGCCCCTTTCCGCCCCCCAAAAAACATGTGTGCAAACGTTTGGTGTTTATCTTCATTTCGGACTTCTGGCTGGGGGCATTTCCAGCAGCCAAAGTTTTCAGTCGGATTTTACTCCATTTTGGGCAACATCGTGTCGGACTCTACAGAGTGCACAGATTCAATTAACAGCCTGTCGAATATGTAATTAATTTAAGAAAATTATAATCTACTACCAGGCAACCGAAAATGGAATTGTTAATGACCAGGAAATGGGCAAAAGATGGAAAAGATTTAAATTAAATGGGTTTCATTTACTCGATTAGCCTCAGTTAAACTAAAACAAGGTTTTACAAGTTGTCATTTTAGTTTTTGTTATTATAATAGTATTTTAATTAAATACAATCTTTTTTTTTAAACGTAAAATAGGACTACCTTTAGTTCTCTGGCAAGGGGAAAATGTTAATGCCCGGGAAATGACACAAACAACAAATTAAACAAGTTCACTCGATTAGCAATTAGAACCCAGGGAAACCAAAGACACGAACTCACAGGGCTAAGAACTTGGGAACTTGAAGCTGTGAGCTATGAGCTATGAGAAACCTGACAGCACGATTTGGCTAAGGCAAAAGGGCCAAGCTGGGGAATTATGGGCCCTATTTTGTGGCTGCAGCTGCAATTGCCCGCCAACAGTTAACAGTTTGCGGATTTCAGTTTTCAGATTTCGGATGGCGGATTGCGGCTCGTTGACAGTTGGCCCGGTCAAATCGAAGCCGATTTCTAGCCCCAAGCGGCGGTCGCATTCCTTCGGAGAACAATAACAATAACAAACTCAATGAAAATTGTGAGCATCGATCACGATCTGACAGACTGACGGACAGACCAGCTGACTAACTGACTGACATCACCCGCGGCCGGTTTTTGAAGGGAAAAATCAGATTTCTGATTGCGCCCCAACCTTTGGCTAAGGTCGCCGTCCCGGGGGTAACCACAAAATTTGCCGAAAATCCCCCGAAAATCCTCTTTCTTTCACTCCCTGTGGCGCAATTAAAACTTGTTGAATTGTTTGAAAATTAATTCAGCTTATGCAGCACACACAATTGACAATAATTTCTAGCAGTAGCGGCAGCAAAAAAAACAAAAACAAACAACGGACAATTGCCACATGCAAGCCGAAAAGTTGAGTCACTTTTAAACCGATTATCAGCCCGAAACAAAAATGCTTTCAAAGCCGGTCGGGTCCGGGCCACATTGCTGGCTGGTCTAGGCCGGACCAAAGCCACAATTAAACAATTGCAGCGGCAACAAACAAATTTATGAGCAACTCACTTCTTTTATTCTCGGTTTCCTCTTGTTGCCAGATAAGCATAAAGTTGCCATATGGAGAGGCCACAATGCAGGCAACAATTAAGTTCGGTTTTGTGTCCGAGTCACTTTGGCTGGCAACTGGAAAGGCGGCAAGCTGGCAGTCCGCACAACATGTCAAATGTCATTTGTCTGGCAATCACGATCCAAACATATTAGATAACTGCGAGTTGCAGAATCGGGCTGAGCTGAGATCGCTCGACAGCCAGCTGGCGCAGCTTTCGGTGCTTTATTTCACTTAATACGAAATCAATCAGCCTAATGACACGAATCAATTAAAGACTTATGCAAATCTGATGAGTGGTTCGATTGGAGAAAGAGGAAATATGCAAACAGTTGAGATAATAAGATGCAGTGAAAAGCATGGGGGGCTTAAGTAATATCTAAGCAGAGATAAAATACTAGAACAAAGTAATAAAAATAATTTAATATTTTTTAATAATTTAATAAACACTTTGAAGTCTTATAGAATTTTATTTGTCATTATTTCCGAATTTCGATTTTATTTTCAGATTTTTAAGTCAACCCATTTTGGCTGCAGGACGTACTATCCTTTTTTAAATTTTTTGTTATATTCATTAGGATAAGCTCATCTATTTATTTGTAATTGTTTACTTTATTAACTGAGCTTTGCCAGACTTTATATATTTGTTTAAAAATTATAAAATGGTTTAACTTTCAACTTTGTTGAATGGCAGAAAATAAAAAAAGGATTTCTTTCTGCGAACGTTGAACATTCCCACCTGCTGAATCGCATGCAGATATTCGCGTATCTTTTGACATTGATGAGCTCTATCATCAAACGCTTCCCCTTTTCAGTGGCCATTCAAAAGCATTTCCCCGGGGCATCGAACTTCCTGCCTCTCCCTTAACCCATTACTTGCTCTCCCTTAACCCTTTACACCCCTCCACACTGCAGCAATTGCTGACAAATCATTTGGCATTTGACTACGCTGCGCTGCATTTTTTGCCGACCACATTTTTTGTTAGTTTGGCATTTTTACGCTGCGGTTGCCATTTTGGCATGTGCCAAGCAGCCTTTTTTGAGCCCCATATGTCTGGGTTGCCAACTGTCTGGCCATCTGTCTATCGATTCTTGTTGCACTGCGATGTCGCAACAAAAGTGCTGGGCTAAGAGTGGAAAGGTGGAAAAGTGGAGAGGTTTACCTGTCGGTCCTGTATCGAGGTATTTGTCACTTTTTTGGGCCATTTGACTGCGCATTGTTGGTGTCGCTGCCAATGCAGTTGGCCATTTTTCACACATATCAATAATATTTTTTCTTTGCCAGCCCCCCTTTTTGTCTGTCTGTGGGCGCGTGCCCCAAATTGCTCGGCCATGTCCGGTGCAAAAAATTAAAGCCAAAAAGAACCTAACATGAATGAACTGGATTTAGGCAGAAAAATGCTGGCCCAGAAAAACAAAAGCGAATTTTTTGAAGTCGGCTAATGAAATTATTTACTTAAAGCCAGGGCGCCTTTTTTAGCAGTTGGGAAAATGAAATTCTCTTTTTCACTTAGTAAAATACATCTGTTGCTGCCAGTGAAAAAGAAATACCTCAAAATTTGCCACATTGTTTAATTAAACAAAAAAGTTAGGTGGAAAAGCCATCAATGAACAGCAGGATAAATGAATTTGTTAAAACTTCTATGAACTAAAAGTGCTCTTGGTTGATGGAAATGTGGAAAATTTACCCTCGGGGTTTGTCTAAAAGCCATTTCAGTGTTTACATTGTCAGCTGCAGTTGTGGGCATTGCAAACTGAAATAATCGAAAAACAACCACGATTTGTGCCTAAATTATGAATTTCAAATATTACAAAATAATTCCTGTGAATTTCAGCATTTTACTAAAGAAATTCGAAATTGAGTGGTTTGTGGAAAGGGAAAATTATGTAAAATTTGCACACAAAAAATCATCAATTCGTGCCCGAGTCATTTAAGTTCCCCCTCGAAAATAGTTTTTGCAGTCAATGATGCTTTTGAGCTCTCCCCTCTTGCTTTTTTCCACCTCTATCACAGCATTTTCCCCTCAAGTTGTTTGCCTTTGTCCGTTCATTCTGGCTTTTTTTGCCCAGACTGTCACCGATTGGTTTTTGTTTTCATGACTTCATTATTGTAATTTTCCTGAACACTGAATTTCATAACTTGAAAACCAATTGCGGTGAGATGAAAACTTTCAACCGAAACTTGGCGAATTTACAAATAATTATAGAAGAATTAAAGTTTTAGTTAAATTATGACGTTATATCTTGATTTTATAATTATACAAAATTCTCCTCACTTTCGGTATTATAATCGGGAATTAGATCTCTGATTTCTCTCCCCATCTCAAGAATTTCATGCAGTATTTATTCTTTCTTGGCAGTTTCTGGGCCATAATTGATTTGCTGAAATCTCGATATGGCAACTTGTAATTGAATATAATTTGCGGGCATCGATTGCGCTGACCTCAATCTAATCCCCCAACGAATCCCTTAATTTGTGGCTGTTGTCTCCCGGACTCAACTTCTTTATTATTCTGTTCTTAAGATTTTCTCGGAGTTATTTCCTGGCGGAGGTAGAAATTCATTATCATTGCCGTGGGCCACTCGAAAAGGGGGAAGTTGGAGAAGAACTTCACGATCTGGCCGGCAACAACAACAACAACAAAGACATACATACTTGCCACATGCAACATGTTATTTAAGCGTAAATCATTTCTCAACGTTGGTCCAAGAAGAGCTGGCAACTGGCTGGCTGGCAAGTTGCGACTTGGAATTGGAATTTCGATTTTTCACAAGTTCACATGTTGCTCCCCGCGATTTCCTTGGCCGTGGTAAATGCACTGGAGCGCGGAGATGATGATGATGATGATGAAGCCGCCAACGCCGCCGACTACAAAATACAACTATGTACAGTGTACATCGCAGACACAAGGAGAGGCAGCATTTTCCATTTTCATTTTCACACGCGGTCATTAGAGTTGAACCCACTTAAGAAGAGAGTGAGACTCGCGCTGGAACTCCTCTTCGGCTCATTTTTCACACAGCAACAACAATGGCAAAAATGAAAATAATGAAAACAAAAAAAAAAAGAAAATCTACGAAAAAAAAGAACTTCTCTTCAAGCTCAGCAATTGCTGGAGAAATAAATTAAATTTAACTTGCATTTTCCCCGCTGCCGCGAAGGGCCAAAGTTGTTCTCATTCTCCCACTTGGCATTGCATGTACGAGTATCTTACAGATACTTTGGTTCGGCTCGGTTCTGCCCTGGGTTCTGCAGCTCCGCTCCAGCGCCTTCTGCCATATGCAAATTAAAATTAAAAGCCTTTTTGTACTGCTTAACTTTATTTTCTGCCTTCCCCTGCTCCATCGCGGCAGCCACTCGAGGAGGATCTGGAGTTGGTCATGGACTTGGACTTGGACTTGGTCTTCGTCTAGGTCTTGGTCTCCGTCTTCGAGTTGCTCTTGGACTTGTGCTTGAGGTCTGCGGCTGGTCTCGTCTCTTGCCTATGACTTTACAATTTGTTTGGCCTGCTGCGGCCGCCGATAGGCCCTCTGAAGTGTGAAACATGGCTTCACACAAAAGTACAGCGAGAGAAATATGGTACTAAGTAATCAGATAAGGAGGACCAAAAATCAATGGAATTTAACATAATTATTTAACCATTTCTTAGGAAATTTAAATGGATTAAGCAAATAAGATTCATATATACCGAGCCAAATAAGCTTAGAAATTATTTAAATGAATTTAATAATTTTTTATTCATATTAAAAATACATTAACAGAAAAACCATATTTAATAAAAAGAAAAGCTCTTCAGAAATCTCTACAGATTTGTTCAAATATAAAGTTATTTAATTTAGCAGATACAAAAATATAGATTGATCATTTCTGCTATTTTCTTTCTGTGTAGCCACACAAATGAAGATTCAGACACACATATACAACTCAGCACAAAATGACTGCGGACGAGGCTTCGTCTTCGTCTTGGCTTGTCATTCCAGTGCCACCTCCCCCACCTCCCTCTTACCAACAATAACAGCAACAACAATAATATCAACAACACAATAACAACAACAACAAAGTCCGCTGGCCAACTCTGACTTCATTGGTTTGGCTTGGCGCTCTGAACTGCGCTGAACTTCTTGAAGCGGAAGTTCAAGGCGTTCACTCAATTGTATCGTGTAATGAAATGTTTTATAACACCAAAATAGACACCCAAACACCAGCCGGCTCTTTCGGCCGGTCTCTGATCTTGGCCTTCTTGAGATTTGAGATTCTATCATTACGGCATTTCATTCCTCTGTGGGTCATTGGCTTCTGCCATTCGCCCTTAATCGTCAGCGATTTGATGCCTCATTAGCATTAATATATGCAATATTTATGCAAATATTTACTCGCACATCCAGCACCACGATCAACTTCTGTTTCTCCTGACTGGTTCACATCATTTGTCATAGGAAAACCAATCAGTTTATAGCAGCTAATTATGCATCAATAATTAAACTGAAGCAGCAAATCTAAGGGGATCAAAAGGGAATGTGCTAGGCGAAGATTGGGATACTCTTTTCATTCTGGGTAGAAAGAAAACAATAAATTAAGCCCAAGAGGCAATGAACTATATTTTTCCGTTTAAAAAGCTCACTTCTTAAAGATTAGAGGATCAGCTAATATTACTTAAAAACCATTTCGATATCCTCTCTATAACCCCTCCCAAATTTTGTGTGGGAGGCAAAGCCCTAATCTTAGCTTATGTACCCTAAGTAGAGCAGTCTGTCAAGAAGAAATCTCCCATATCGCTGGAGTTGAAGTGACAGCCAGCTCCTCCAGTAAAGCTGACTTAACTCTCCCAAGGTTGTAGACCTTCGCAGCCCGAATACCAGAAAAAGAACCAGAGAAGAACAGCGCGAAGGGGAAGTTCGAGGGGTTTTGGAGGAGATGGAGGAGTAGGAAGAACAAAAACGAAATGATAAAGTATTCCAAGGGCCAGGCCAGACACACTCAAAAATTGACGTAACTTATTCGCATTTATATCACTCCTCTCATCGGGAGAACCTCCGATACAATACCGACGAGGCATCGGACATGGCCAGAGATTCAGATACAGATACCATCATCAGTGTCGGCTCACGCAACAACCATAAACAACAACTACGGGCTGGCGCGTCAAAATTAATACGTTTTTAAATGCCAAAGCCACGCAGCTTCCTGTAGAGAAAGAGGAAGACAGAGAGCGGGAGAAACCAGAGGCCCCAAACCCATACCCATACGCATACCCATATACCTCATACCCCAGAGCTCAAAGATCCAAAGATCTTCGAGTCCCCAGTAGAGTTGGCCCAGCTACGAAGTTACCAAAGTCTTACGCACATGCGTGTAATTGTTTTTATTCTGCCCAACTCCGGTTTCCAGGTCGCACTCAAGACCATCAGATTTTGGCGGAGGAAGTTTCAAGAGTTTCGCAGACATATCAAAAATAATATTTTAGAAATTAAACATACAAAAATTATTATTTTGTTGAACTACTTTAAAAAATAATTTAATGATAATTTAATGGATTTAATTAACTGTTTAATTTGGATTTTTGTTAATAATGAAATATATTTGTTGAATGTAATTACCTACTTTTTTATTTTTCTATTAAATTTTTAAAATTTATTGATTAAATTAAAATAATATTAAGATACTTTCAAAACTGCTTTGTTAAAAAATATACAGAATTAAATAAATAAATGTAAGTTTAAATCACCTATTTTACAAATGCACAATCATGTTTTTTGTTTTGGATATTTAAATTAAATTTACCTCCTCTTTATTTTCGTGAAGATAAGAAGTAGAAACTCTTCTTTAAACCCTCGTAAATTAATGATGACTGGACCAGAGACCCAAACCGAACCCTTTACGGAAAAGAAAAACCGAAATGTAAATTGAATTTTAAAAGGCAATTTAACGTGCGCGTTGGTCCGACTGTGGCCATAATTAAAAATTATCTCAATTTAACACTCGACAGGGCAGAAACACTTCAATTCCTGATCTACGCAATTTATTCATTACTTTTCCCTACCATTGTTGTGCTTTAAATAGTATACGTTTTTTCCTTAATTAACCGAAGCCCAAAGGCAAATATGAGTTATGTGTAGCATTTGGAATTATGGCAATCCGATTCCCGTGTTGATTTATTGGCATTCGAGATAAGCGAGCAAATTGCATTAAAATTAATGCCAAATTAATTAGCTGCAAGAGGATAAGAAGGGAGGGAAATTTCATTCCGAACCATTCCGCCCACCAACTGCTGCATTTAGTGGATTTTAATTGCATTTCTGTTCCGGCATTCAAGTGGAAAATATTTTTGGTCCAACTGAGTTGAATCCCTATTGGGGATTACCGCAGGATTATGGCGGCAAGAAAATTCATTGTTAGAGAAGAAGAAATGAAAAGTTTAGCTTGAGAAATATTTAAGCACTTTTTCAATTTTCAAATTCATTGCAACTTTGTTTTAAATTATACGGAAATATATTGTTTGTCTGGTGTGAATTTTATAAGCCCTTGTATGCTGTTCCTCCTCGACAGCCAATCGAAAAATGCATTTTAATCTCGTCTCTCAATTATAACTTTGTTTTGCTATGCGAACGGTTTCCAATTTACATAAATCAAGTTGATTCGACCTAAGCCAACCAATGCCCACGTGCATCATTTGTGCACATATTTTCATCTATGCATTTATTGATACAGTGCGTATCGAAACTATAAGAAAAAATCTAAATTATTTGGTAATACTTATGATTTTCTAATTCGTAAAGATTTTTTTGTGGAAATTTTTGTTTTTATTTCAACAAAATAATTAATTATTTCCCATGTAAACAATTCTGATATCTATCTGCATTCTTCAATCATCTTACATTTATGTTTTGCACCTTTCGGGCCGCATTGACAGCTTGCAAATAAATGTTGTGAATAAAATTTTACGCCTTTTTATGATTAATTCGTTGTCATTTAATTGCCACAAAATGCGACAAAAACAGATAAAATGCCAACTAAAATGTTCGAACAAAATATTGTTCGTCGCTACATTTGCATATTTGGCAAAAAAACTTTGCCCAATTGGCTTTTGAATATTCGAGAGTTGGCCAAAACATAAAACGATAAAAACGCAGTCCCAGAAACAATAATAATAAAGAGTGGCGCGAGTTTATGCAAATGTTGCACGCGTTTGTTGATATTTGTTTGGGGAGTTTTTGGGGGCGCGTCGTTCGCCTTTAAAATGAGTTTAAAACGGCCAGCATCATCATTTAGTTAGTGTAGTCGTAAAATCCCTGAGACTTTAATTGATTTATCCCCATCGGCAATGCCGAGCACGTTCCGCTGGGCTACCATGTCGTATGGGTAATATTTACTGAGCTGCTGGTGAGCGAGAGTGAGGGTGTAAATATAAGCGATTAAATAATTGAAAGATGCCGATTAGATAGCACATTACACCCGAGATACGTTTGGCTGGAAGGGGGTCATATGGGGAAGCAAATGAGATGCAAAACAATCCAATTTAATTGCAAATTTAAATTGAAATTTTGCCAAATTTGCTTAAAGGCCCCCAAGGGAATGACAGTGGGGGGAGAATTCCAATGAGGACTGTAATTAATCACACTGCATATATATTACGGCCCGAAATCATAGTTAAACATTGCATCAACTCACTTTGCTTAGTTCCTTGTTTTCCATATTTTGAAATTGTCTCTCAATCTGTTGTTGTCACCGTTTCCACTTGATGAACGTAAATTGTAATTAATAATGCAAAATATCGACACAAAAACGAAACCGACTTCAAAGTAAAGACACAAATATTCAATAAAACACATCAATATTTATAAGCGAAATTTCCATATTTTCGGTTACACACTTTCATTCAAAAACACAAAAAAGCACAAATATTTATGGAAATTATAAACCAATTTAAATGGTTTTCGATTGGAAATTAAATCCTTGTTGTATGTGGAAAATACTGCAAAAAATAAGGAAAACAAATGAATGT
Source organism: Drosophila prostipennis (assembly GCA_037075205.1). Classification (NCBI taxonomy): domain Eukaryota; kingdom Metazoa; phylum Arthropoda; class Insecta; order Diptera; family Drosophilidae; genus Drosophila; species Drosophila prostipennis. Next base: position 2,842,748 of record JBAMCJ010000601.1, read on the forward strand.
TAAATAAGGAGTTGTGAATTTTATGAATGATGATTAAAAATATGTTAGGGAAGGAAAATAATACAAATAAAGCCAAAAACGAAAATAAAAAGGAATTACGTTGAATTAAATTAAGTTAGCCAATAGATGCATTTTAATAATGCTTAGATATTTATAGAAATATCAGGAAGAGCGATACATCAAATATGTAATTTACTAAAAACCAAGATTACTCAGAAACCTGTAGTCAAAGCTATATAAATTATGAAAAAATCTGCCGGCAAACAAATGTCTGCAAATTTTCCTTTCTACTTGGCCAACTCCCATCCCATTCCGGTTCCCCATTTTGGCTGGATTCCGGGGGGATTAAGGCTTTATCTAGGGCTAGAGAGAGTGTGCAGGGGGACAGTGGCTACTAAAACTGTCTCAAGTTAATCGCTTTTATTTATTTTCGCCCTGTGCCAAGCGAAAAACGCCAAACTCACGCACACACACGCCCAGCGACTCGGGAACCTTAACTGCAACCGGTTTTTCCACTCGCACACACAGGGACTTTTTCTTCTTTACTTATTTTTATTTTTTTCGTTTTTTTTGCGCGCTTTCAGCTATTTTCTTCTTTTTAATATAAACTTTTTTCGTTTGTTTGCTGTTGAAGAATTTATGAAAATCATAAAACAAAAGCGAATTTCATTCCACATGTGCATTGGTGTGTGTGTTTAGTCTGGGCTTAGTGCTGAGCGTGTGTTGGTGAGCGCGCTTAGGTTGCAGTTGCAACAGATAGACACCACAAGCACAAGTACAAGCTTTCATGTCTAGCCAGGTAGCTAAGGCAGCTAAGGTAGCTGCTCTTGGCCAGGTTAACACGCCAGGCCTGGCGACGTCATAAAGTCAGCTGCCGCTTCTGTTTTCTTTTGTTGTGACTTGCTGCCAGCCTTTTGTTGCCAGTTGTTGCTGCTGCTGCTGCTGCTGCTGTCGCTAGATGATGCTGCTGCTGCAGCAGCAACTATTCGGTTGACAGAGGCTGGCAGCCAGCTTTCAAGGCTGTTTAGAAGGCAGCCACACTCACACTCACACACACATTCGGCCACACTGGCTTTAATTTCTCCTGTCATTAATTCTTTGATTTTGCCTCACTAAATACCTACATATATGTATATTTCGAAAACAGGCTACCGTTTATAATTAATTCAACAATTTTGTTTTGCTTTCTGTTTTTGGGTTCAAATTACCGTTTTCAATGTGCGGGAGTAAAACGTGTTTTGATTTTGTTGCTGCTGCTGCTGCTGCTTCGATTGATGTTGCTGCTGCTGCTGCATATATTGCTGCTTCTTTGGGTTTTCTGTTTTCAGTTTTCTATGGCGCGGACACGAATTGAGAGATTTGAATTGGGAAAACCAACACTCAAAGCAACGCAGTGGTGTATTCGACTTTTTCGTTCGGCTGGCAAAGCTCAACTGAAATGCCAAACAAAAACGCTCGCGACTGAAGCGTTGTTGGCCAAGAAGAAGAGGAAGAGCTGGCCACGAACTGGTTTTCGTGCATCGCCGGCATGGCCCGAAGTCGAAGGCTTCGGCTTTCGGGGGGGGCTTATGCCCCACTTGCCCCCCTTCCAGCTGTTGCTGCTCTTTTCAGCCGCATTTGGTAGTAGAAAATAGTAGTAGATTTGGTAATAGAAACCAAAAAAAGGTGGCCAAGAGCCAACAAATCCAAGGCAATTCATTTGTGGCCACATCCAAACAAATGAAGGCAATTAGCTCCGAAAACCGAATTCTTTTTAAATCCCTTTAAGTGACTTGGCCATTTCGGAAGCCTCTCTTTCGGTTTTGGCCCGCTCTCTTAGCCGAAAGACTCTCGCTCTCTTCGACGGAAGTAAAACTGCATCAGCCGGTTTGTTTACCTTTTTTACGTGTCATACTGTTATACCGGCAAAACAGCTGGCACTTGGCTAACACACACACACACACACACACTCGCCCAACTTCCGTGGTGGCCCGAGTGTTGGTTTTTTACCAGTTAGTGGGTGGTTGCCATGGCGTGTTGATAAATAAGCAAATAAATAAATAAACAGTTTCAAGTGTTTGCCCAAATTGAGTCAAATTTTCACTTCTCTCGATTGCAGTCGCTGTCGGGGAAATAAATCGAAATACTTTTGCCCCCGATTGATGACTTCATTAAGTGCAATTGCAACAATTAGCCAAAGTTTGGGCACTCGAAACACTTGGCTTGATTGGATTCTGCTGAGTTGGGGTGAAAATTTAAGAGGTTATTGATTTGCTATTTGTCAAAAATACAAGTTTACGTACATCTATTTCGGGATAGTGATAAATTGTAATGATATTAATGTTTACATTATACAACATGTAATACCTAATACACATCTCAACAATAATGAACCCTTTTCATTAACGTTAGGAAATGAAAATATAATGTCTAAATGAAAGGAAAGAAATTTAAATAAATAAACTACAGCGGAAATTGGTTTATATTCATAAAACGATGTTTAATTGTATAAGAAACAACCATAACATTTGAATAATTACTAAGTAATTAAACCAGTTTAATTGGCTTATGTTCAAAAATTATTTATTTCGACTTACAAGTCAGAAAAAATTGATAAAAAATAAATTCGGTTAGGAACTGCTATTGGTAGTATGATATGGTAGTAATGGCTATATAAAACTATTATTCCTTTGGGATTAATCAACTCAGGTATGTATTTAGGTTGAACAGCTAAATACCTTAATTAATTCGATGTCCCTGGGCGAAGTATTCCATATGGAATTCCACTAAACATATGGGCTACGTAATACGACTTATCTTAAATCAATTTACCGAAAATCGATTCAGCTAAATACATTTAATTGAATCGCCTAATCCAAGACAAGCTTTGGCTTGACCCAGTGGAATTGTGGCGGATAAAACAGTGGCAGGCTTTCAAATCGCTGGCCTCAATTATTTTCACAAATTGTAATTACTTCATCGAAACAATTGAATTGTTTTCCGGCTACTGTTCGCCACACTCCCACTCCCCCGCTTTGAAACTCCACACCCAAAAATACAAATGGTATTGAGCACGGTTCGATTGTGAACCTTTTCTTAGCCTTTTGGTGATTTCATAACTTTATTAATTCATTTGTGCATTGTTTCCTTTGATGGCTTTTCCCCCCGTTGTTTACGGGTGGCAATTCAAGCGCGACAAAAGACAAGAAGCCGAAGCCAAACGGCGTCTACAAAACGCGGCTTTCAAGTCGGACCAGAGAAATTCCAATTAATGAAAATGAGAACAGCCCGGGGGGAATCAAAGGGGAGCGAAACAGGCAATAAAATTATGCAAACAGCAGGTGTTGGCCATTAGCTTTTCCAGCGTTTTGCTGCAGTCGCCAATTTGGGTCATTAGCAGGTGTTGTCATCTCTACCAATTTCCTTTTTTATGGCCATATACCCCATATCCCCCTGGTTTTACCGGCAAAACCACAAAACTTCGCCTCGAGCTGTGCGCAACCAATCAAAGTTATTAAAACAAAAGAGCAGCAGAAGAATAAGAATTTTTTGGGGAGTGGAACGGGGGCTATTCGAAGTGTAGAAAATTTAATTAACTGCTAAATTAAATACACTTTTCGGCATGCTTTTCGGGTTGTTCTAACCTTGTTCTTTTGCTTATTTTTCTGGCTTTTTGTTGGCTGCGGTTCCCCAAAGAATGGCGAACTCCGAACCAGAACGGGCCAAAAACCACTCGACGACCGCGACCACCACCCGCAATGGAGCGTCCAGTTTTGGGTGGTTCTTATTGTTGATGTTGCTGCTGCTGTTGTTGCTGTTGCTGATGTTGCTGTTGCTGCTGCCGCAGTGCGTCGGAAGTTGTCGCCGGCAATCAACAAACCATAACGCACAACAAACAACGGTACTCCAGCCGCCGTGCCAAACTGCCAGCGAAACATTTAACGCCGCTTTGCCCCATCATTTCCATCTCTTTCCCACATTCGCATTGCATATTCGAAATAGAAAGAGAGGTGAATAAAAGAAATTCATTAAAAACATTTCTTTACCTCAGCGCTCAACAAATTAGCCCAAGCTTGATAAGTGTCTGGAGGGAAAATAGAAAAAGAAAATAATTAAACCACAAATAGGTGCTGAGGCCCACAAATTGTTCTAAATGCATAAATTAAAATGTTAAGAGCGTATATCAGAAGAAGTTAAAATAGGGAATAATAAATTAATTAGCGCTAAAGATAATGCCAATTAAGAACAAATTATTTATATTTTAACTAGAACTATAAAAAAAGAAATGTTTTAAAATTTTATATGAACGCTGAGATAAAGCTAGAGGATTGAGATATAAAAGCTAGAGGATTGGTATTTGGCATGAAGATTCTTGGAAGCAGCGCAAGTTTGTTTTAAGAAGGTGCCACGCCCCCTCTAACGTCCACAATCGCTTATATACGATTTAAAAAATTTTAATGATTCGGAAAAGTAAAAATGCAGTTTTATTGTGTTTATCCTACCTATCGAAATGTAGAAGATTTTTCAAATCGGACCATTCTTTAAAAAGTTATGCGTGATCAAAGTGTTCTATCTCCATCACCCTCGCACTCCCTTCACCTGAATAACGGGTATCTAATAGTCGGGGCACCCGGCTATAGCGTTCTCTCTTGTTTTAAAATATATTTTAATATAAACAAATTAAAAATCCTTTTTTAAATTGGAAATATTTGTTAAATAAATAAGTATTATCAAAGCAAGAACTTAACATAAATGATTCTAAATGTAGGTACTTAAATCTAGCAAATTCTAAAGTTACAAAGAAAACAAAATGACCAACATAACTGCATAAAATTAAAACCATTTAGTCTGGGACATTTGGCAATATCGAAATTATCGATCGTAATGAATAGTTTTAGTTCGGTTTAAATCGCCCATTGTTTTCGTTTATCAATTTCCCGGCCATAAGCTGTCAATTTTATGGCCAAAAGCGGCGCTTCTCTTTATGAGTTTCAACACCCATTCCCCAAACATATTTCCCCCGTCCTCGCGACGCACTAAAAGTAAATTTATGTTGATGATTTTGTGCGCGGCGGCCTATTGCCATAGTCAGAGTCTCGTGGTTTCGGAGTCCGGAGTTTCGTAGCCAAAGTCATGGACATGGAATTCAGCTGGCGGCGCACGCAGACGAAGAGCCTCAAATTGGAGTTGGGATCTGAAGTTGGGAGCTTCAATATATATGTATATACAAGGGGGAAATGGGGGCAGGGGCTCCCGAGGCAGACAATGCAGTTTGGACCGCGGTCATTGGACTGCTGCCCACCCAAAAAGGCGGCACTAAATTGCTTTGAAATGCCGTTAGAACAATAATTGCGCGCACACCACACTGCCAACATATGATTGGAGCGCAGAGATAGAAAAGCCTTTGCCAATTTATTGAGTTGTAAAATTTGGCGGACGGCGGCGCGGAAAACGGCCGAGTGCAATGTGCAGCATATTAAAAATAAATAAATTAAAAGATGTAAGCCAGACGGAGGCTGCGCTCATTAGAAGCCAGCCGTTGGAGGGAGCAGATGGAGCTGGGCCGACAGAAAAGAACGAAAACTGAGGTTTCGACCCTCTCCAGACTAATTGCCCAGCATAAACGGGCTGGGAAAATCCCACGAAAACTTTAGCAGCTTCAGTCAAAAATATATTGGGAAAACATTAATAAAGACGAAATTATATTTCAAATATATTCTCTATAAATTCAATCAGCAATTAAAAAGGGATTTACTCTACATAAATGAATATGAATTCCGTAAGTCTACTGTTAATTGTTAAAAAAATAAAATTAAATTCATTTTGTTGATTAAATGTTAAAGGGAAAAATTGTTTAATATAGATAAATATTTATATCTCTTTTTAAACAATTATTTTAAAAGTACGAGACCTGTTTAATAGGCCCTTTAATCACAATCTTTAATACCACAAAAAAAAATTTTTTTTTTCTTTTTATTGTTATTGTTTAACAGACATCAATACATTCGTTGATTTAGAGATAAATCGATTTGTTTCAGAATTCTAAAGATATTTTATAGGTGTTTTAAAAATTTTCTGAATATTTAATATATTTTATTATTATTTGAGCTCTCAGTAAATTTAATTATTATTTAAAAATATTCTAAGAAAATATATAATATTTAAAGGTGAAATATTCTTCTTTATATCTTTCTTTCAGTGCCCCTTTTTCGCTCCTGCTTTTGGTGCAGACAGTGACGAATGTCACTTCCTTATTGCAAGGTCAGTTGGCAGCTTGTTGCTCCCCGGGATTCCCCTCCCACAACACCGCGGATGCAACTGCAACTGCAACTGCATTGATTGATGCTCTGCCAGCTGCCGTTAGTCGCCGACTTGGCCGCCAAAGGAGCAAATGCAAAACTTCACACCAAATTGGCAGAGCCTAATCTGTCCCAGGCCCACGGAGCGGGTCCAAAAATAGTCAGCCAGGCCAATTGGCCAAAGTCGCGACTCGGTGTGTGTTAACAATAAACATAAATTAATGAAATGCTAAAACAGTCGCGGCAACGCAAACAGCAAACAGCGAACAAGCAAATTGGAAGGGGACATGTTTATGGGAACTGATGGGAAGCCAGCTTCCTTTTCCTCCGCCTTTCCCTGCCCCACTGTACAGGTCGCACTCGGCGAGTGTCTCTCACCTTGTTCGGCGCATTTTGTGTGGCCATTTTCGGGGTAATTTGTTGTATCTCTACCATTTAATGTGAGGGAATTTGCTGGTTTTGTGTGTTGAATTTTATTTTTATTTTTCGTCCCCCACTAAATAATTAAAATATCCCGAAAGGGGCAGTGAGAAACAAACGGGAAAGCACAGGAATGTTAACGACTCAATAAAGAGATGCAAACAAATGACACCTGTGGCGGAGGAAGAGGTTTTTGCGTCTGCCTGCACTGCCATATAATAACGTCTACACAGATCAAAATGCTGAGGGCTTTATCATTATTGTTTCTAAATATGTTGGGATGCTTCCTTATAAAAATATATTGAAGTGTGGCGAATGTTTCCCCATTTTTAGCTGGTTTAAAAAAAGCTTTGACTGAAACTGAATAAAGGAAATTAAAAAAGTTTTATTAATTTTAAATCCAAACGTTGGGTCTGATGTTAATTGGTTTGGATATTTAAAAACTCCCATTCTACTCACTCCAAATAGTAGCGATATTTTCACCTTTTATGAGAATTTTTGTTTTTTAAATAAAGTTTAGACTGATGTAAATTGGTTTGGATATTTAAAGGCTCCCATTTTACTAACAAAATCGGATTATCAGGATATTAAAGTGTAGCGGGTTTTCACCTTTTTTTTTAAATTGCAGGCCATTTGTATTTGTTTAAATAAAGGCGAGGTGCAATTTGGGACCAAATGGAAATTTCATTTGAACAGTAATTAGGCTTTTAAACAAAGTTTGTGCAGATAAGATAAATAGTGAGTTTAACCGAGAGTTTTACAGAAAGAATGATCTTATTTTTTCGAGTGATAAGGAATCGCTTAGTCTTCCGTCTTCAGCTGGGCATGCAAATCATTAGAGTGCTTCGGCAGCCTCCGAGAAAAAGATGCCACAGCACAGTAGTTGAAGCTCATCATTCGGATGTGATTAACTTAAATACACAAGACATAAATATTTAAACGCTTGCGGCCATGGACGGCGAGCGTTGAGCGAAAGCGGCAGTCAGCAGCCTGGCCAAATGAAGCGTGTTAAGTGCGGTCAGGGATGGGCGAAGGGGGGCCGGGAGGGGCGTGGCTGCACAGGGGCATAAAATTGCTTTTAGCCTGGCAAAACGGTTAAACGGCTTTATGCAAATGCCCGGCCAGGCAAAGAAGACCACGTAGAATTAACGGCCAAAGAAGTACTCCGGCCGAGGGAGCAACTGGCCATGGCCGATTGTGGCACCTTGTTGATCAATAATTGCCACACGACAGCTAAATGGGCTTTAATGCCACGTTAGCAGCGAAGGCCAAGGCAGCAGCGACAGCAGCCGCATCCCAAGGAAACGCAAATCAAATTCTAATGATGTTGTAATGCAGACACCCTGCGAAGAGAAAACCGCACAGGGGGATGGAAAGTGGAAAGTGGGGGGGAAAACGTTTAGACAATGCCCAGGCACGCAAATATTTCCGAAGCAGTGCAAAATAAAGGCCTCAGAAGAAGATTATATTATTAGAATTGAACATGCAATCTGACAAGTGTTTGGTCCGCAGAGAAATATGAAAAGTAGCAAGTAAAAGACTAGAGCTATTATACCCTATATTGGGAGTAAAAACATAAAATGGTTCTGATATAAGTTTTCTTAACAAAAGATTTATATTTCATCACAAAAATATTTAAGTTAAGAATAGAACAATTCAACTCAATATATTTATTTCATAGATTAAATATAATTACTATAAAATATTTCCAAATTAATATATAATTAAATCATTATAAAGATCTCCAAAGGTTTTTCCTTCTCCTTTCCTCTGAGCTTTTTCCGAGTTCTATTACAGAATTAGAATACCCTGCGCGTAGTGTGCAAAGAATCGCTTCCTGGTTGTGTCCAGATCTTGGCCAGGCTAATTGCCAGGCCATGAACATAAACTTCGCCCGATTTCCGAGGGAATGCGGAGGGATAGAAGATCGGGGAATAGGAGAGGGTCTTTGCCATGGTCATCGTCATCATGGGCGATTTATGATTGCATTTCCTGTGACGGTGACTGCGACTGCAAGCCAAAGGCCGAAACGCGAATTGATCGGTCACCGTTGCTTTGTCGCCCATGGTGCCACCATGGGACTCGTTGGCGGGTAAGCGGGCAAATGGACAAATGGGCAAACGGAAATGCCACCGCGGTCGTCGGTGGCCCGTTCTCATTGATATTCCATGGAGACGGATTGACGACGACGACTTCGACCCTTGTCTAATAAGGTATTAATAAGTTTTTGCCTTGGCCAAGACCAGACAATTGCCGTTGCATCGCATTCTTGGGCCTCTTTGTTACCGGCTGTTGGCCGTTTGCCGATTGTTTTTGTTGATCGTGCTGCTGAATTTTAAATGCATGATTACCAATCCACACTAGGCAGCAGCGGTGATTTTATGGTTTGTGGGCTTGACTGCCCATAAAGCGGGATTATGATTCTTAGAATGTTGCAATATATAAAGCGTTGGCATATCGTAAACATATTCCTAGCATCTTTTATATGGCCAGTTAATTGGTCATCGCTTGATCAATAAACAAGCCAGAAGTATTCTTATAGTGATTTATTATTAGAACTGCAATATAAATAATAGCCCTTGAAAAGAAATATGCAATTTCCTGGATTCTTAACATATTGAAAAAGACTAAAAACAAACTTAAATAGTTATAAGCCGAGAAGAAAGATAGATAAACTTTATAGATCCCATACTAAACATAAAAAAAATTATTCTTTATTATGTTAAAAACGACATGACTTTCTTGCCAACGCAATCGTAAAATTAATTTACACATATCTATCAAACAATAATTTTTGAAATTGTAGTAAGTATCTTTAAAGACATTAAAGACATCATTTTTGCTGTGCAGTGTAAGTGCGAGACAATGACACCGGCAATCTGACTGATGCAACAAGCTAAAATTAACGTATGAATGTCAGATTGCTGCTGTAGCTGTTGCTGTTGCTGATGGGCTATTGCTGCTGCAACAAAGGTCAGCAAGCGCGTGCTGTTGCTGCTGCTGCTGTTGCTGCTGCTGCTGCTGCCAGTTGACGTGACCCGTTGTTGGCCGGGCCAAGTCGAGTCGTTCTGGAAGTGAAGTTGAGGCTAAGAGTGGTGATTAATCGGACACATGACAAAGATGCGTCAGGTTGTGGGAATCGAACGGAGTCTGCGACCTTAGCCGAGAGTCCGACTGCTGGTTTTGAGATTTGCCATCGATTGGCAACCACTTGGACTTGCTGGACTGGCAGTGGTCACTTGTGACACACTCGAACGGGCTACGTGAGATTGGGGAAATTGGCTACGAGGGGAGGCCGAGGAGTCTGAGGGGCAGGGATACCAGTACTGGGTCTGCTGCAGATGCCAATCGAGAGATAACCACACACAGATACAAGCACACACTCACTCTGGCCTACAATTTCAATACAATATTTGAAATAATTGGCTACAAATCGTCATTGCAGTTGCTGCTGCTGATACTGGTTGCTGGTTGCTCGTTGCAGTTGCTGCTGTTGCTGTTGCTGCTGCTGCTGCTGCTGCTGCTCGTAGGCCACAAATTGCAGTCGGCTTAAACTGCTGCTGCTGCTGCCTGACCTACGACACTATCTCTCCTCCCCCAAAGAGCCGCCTCAAATTACTATTGATACTGATAGCAACTGCAACAGCAACGTGCAACTTGCAACTGCCAGCAGCAGCAGCATCAGCAACATCAGCAGCATCAGTAACTTTTGTTCTTGTTCTCTTAATGCGTTACGGTAAATATTTTTGTCTTCATTTTTACTGTTAAGATCGAGATGAAGTTGAGGCATCATTCCCTGTCTCCTTCCTGTTGGTCAATGTTGCTGGTTGGTTGGTAGTTGCTGCTCCGCCTGCTGCTGCTGCTGGACTCCAATTAGCCAAGCTCCCGCCAAGCAACACATGCGGGTTTTTATGGCTCAAAAAAAAGCCGGTGAGCGAGGTTTAGGGCCATCGAGGCTTGGCCAGGTGCCAAGAACTCAATCATTGCATTTGTTGAAACAATTGACGGTTGCTTAATGTGCAAAACGTGAGTCCAATTTGCATGACAACAGCAATACTTGGCAGCAACTAGCAACAACCACAAGCGGGCAACCTTCGTTAGGGGAGAAAAAAAGCATAAATGTTCTGCACCAAAAGATTTGTGCAGCATTTGATGTCGATTTATTTTAAATCGAAGTCGAACGATTTATTAAACTGTTGCCCATCGCGAACTTAACTGATCCTCAGGGATGGCTGCGTGTTTAGTAAGAAAAATAGGTTCTTCAGGGGTACAAAATCTTTATACAACTGGTAAAAAGTGAATTTTTATATATTTTATCCAAATTCAGATCCCTTATACAAACCTAAGAAAAAGTAGCACGTATTATCTATTTTTATATCAGATCTAATTTTTCAAAGTTTAAAATCAAAAAATGGAATAGATTTAGACCCTTAAATAAATGTAATAAATTAAAGTTAACTCAAAAATGTAAAAATAAGTTGGAATTTAATTATTTCCATTTACTTTAATTCATGACAATTTAAAAAACAACATATAAGGTTTTTATAATATCTTACAAGCTAAATAAATAAATGTTAGTAACTAGATACTTTTAATAACATCCCAGCAGATAATAAATTTAATAGGCATCCGATTCTCCTCTTTCAGCCTGGTGACCCCGATTCGGAGCCTCTTTTCGTGTCACGCAGACATCGCGAGAGACTCACGCTCTTTGGCGATGCCTCATCGGCTGCTTCTGCTGCTGCTCCATTGCATAGGTCACGTGTTCCGTCGTGTGTCTGGCCAAAATATCAGCAATTGAACTATAGACATTTTGGCCAAAAGCAGTAAGCAGGCCAAAATGCCGCGATCCCGCTTTTTGTGCAGCGGGAGTGGAGTGGAAACGAGGAGGTCGGCGCATCTTGGCAAATGTCAGATGCAAATGCGAAAAGCCAAGAGTCTTTCTGGCACCTGCTAACTCTTGCACTTTTCGTTTGGCCATTTCTCTTGCCGCCGCAAACAGTGTCAGTCATAATTAATACGCTTAATTTGAGTTACTTACGAGTAGTAGTCTCGCCCGGAGGCTTAGTTCTCGGTGGCTTCATTAAAAAGCCATTAGTGGGAGATGAATTCCGCTGCCTATCATCCGCCGCCACCCTTAGCCACTTTCTAATTAGAAACTTTTCCTATGGAGAGCATAAATTTCAGCAATGTTTGTTCGGTTTCGGTTTCCGATACAATCAAAGACAAGAGCCGTTGAGTGTTGAGTGTGTCAAACAATTTAACTGCCTTCGGTCCAAAGGCAAGTTTGCGTGGGAAATGCCGTCGATCGTCACGATCAAAAACGGCGACGGGAAAACTTCACCGTCAACTTCAAGCACAACATGGAAAATGCAAAGTTGATTTTATCGCCGTCTCTAACTCGGTCTCTTTGGCTCTGTGTTACTGTCTCGGCCTAAACTGATTTGCCACTTGACAAATGAGTTGACTGCCACATGTGCAATTTGGAAAACAATCCACCCACTTTGGGCCCCATTTCCCCTTCCCCTTTGATCTAACAATTTTCCGAGCGAGCCAATTTTCCCTCATGTCAGGCTAATGCAAAGGAAAACAGAGTGGAGCTAAACAATAGAAATTCTCCCGCTTTTGACTTTGACAATTTGCGCATTGATTTAGAAAATAGCTCTTCCACTGAATTGGAGCACTCTCCATATGAAAATGACATGGAAAGCAGAGGAGAAAAGTGCAGCTGGAATGGGCATCATTTTTTGGCAAATTGAGAGATCAAATACCCTTCAAAATTAAATTGCTTAAAAGATTTTAATGTTTTATTTCTACAAGGTTTTATACAAATGTATCACTTGGATATTGATTTGATAAAAAATATTAATAAAAGATATTTTCTTATATTTAAAAAAGTTTATTTAACGGGCATAACTTGTAAATATTGGGATTATTTTTAAGAAATTTTACAGTTCTAGTTCGGAGTTATTAAGATAAGTTATGATACCCCAAAAAGCAGCGTATGAAAAGAAAAATTGGCCAGAAATTGGAGCTATCAAAAAGGAACTTGCCCAGTTAACCCAAGACAACGAGTTGGACTCAAAAACAAAAAACAGAGGCAAAGCGCAACGAAATTTCTGTTTCGGTTATTTCTTGTCTTTTTTTTTCTTTGAGGATGGGGGCTCGGTGCAGGAAAAAAGTCATCATAGCCTGACCTTCATTGTTGTGTTGCTTCTAACATTTAAATTTGTTTTGCTTTTCCATTTTTTCGGGTCTGCAGTGCTGCTTTTGTTTTGGCTTCTTTTCGATTTCAACAGAAAACGTGCCAATTTTGGCTGCCAGTTGCACGTTCCCCAAATTTAATACAGTTCAGCTGGGCTTGGCTTTGGCTCTAGCTTTGACCTGGTCTCGGATCCAGGGGCTATGGTCTCTTGTCTGGCAGCGAGCTCTTGACACACATCCAAATTCAAGCGCTCGTCGGCCTTATCAGGGTCTTATCAGCAGGGCGAAGTTGAGAACTGAGAACTGCGGCCAGAGACGGTCGAAATCGGGGCGTAAATTCAGTCGGACGCAGCATCTCTCGGTGAAATGTTGAGCATACTGTATCTTTGGTTTATTCTCCACCTCTTTGGCCTCATCCAAGGGCGTTCTGTGGGCGGAGGGTCAGGAAGTTTGGATGAATGGCAGGAGGTGAGTTTCTTGCCTCAAGGCCTTAAGACACTTGAATGTATTTATTTAAAAAGTCATAACAACCTATAGAAAAAACATAACAATATTTAATGTTTTTATATAATAAATCATGTTTAGATCGCATGACTTTTTAGAATAAATCCAGACAGTTGATTAATTTTAATTAATATAATTTGTTCCCTTTTATAATATAGTTTTCGGTCCCCCAGCCAGCTCCCACAATCTTTGTCTACAATCAGACTGATAAGGAATTACCCTGGGACAATACTTGGCACTAAATACTTGTACACATAACATAAGAAAATGCTCTTTAATTGGTAAAATTGACCAATGAAAATAGTTCAGTAACTATACAAAGTAGTACTTTAACAATAAAAGTAGTCGTCCGTGTATTTGTTTTGGCTTTGTGTACTATTAAATTTAAACTACTATTAAAATAGTTACGCTTACGGGATGTGTGTATTTTGTTCTACCTTGAAATTTTTTAAGTAGTTGTTTAACGATAAACTATACAAAATCTACCAGAAACCCCTTACTCAGCGAACTATGGATATTTAAATACATTCAATACATACAATCTAGCTCAGATATTTAAAATCTCAGTTCTTTAATACCGAACAAATAAATAGGATAGTCAATTCTAAAAAGTAAAATTATTCTTTTAGATTATAATAATCATTAAAATATTTCGTTAAATTCTCTTGAATGTATGAATTTTATTTACATTTTAATAAATATTAAGAAATTCCGCAAGTAGCCTAGAACCTAAAGGTGTACACTCCTCCGGCTCCAAACTGAGGTCGGCTGTTGCCATAGGGTCCTCCAAGGTGCTGGCCATACGATCCCGTGGCGTCGAAAGAGTGGCGTCCATTCTGGCTCTGCCAAACAGGAGCACGGGCGTTGAGGTTCAGATCAAATCCCTGTTTGGGGCTTCCACCACCACCGCCATTCAATTGGAACTGGCGACGAACTCTGTGCAAGGGTGCAACGTCGAAGTTCGGAGAATACTGTAAAAAATACTTTATTAATCAGTGCTCTAAGTATAATTAAGATGTCCTTTTTAACTTACTGCCAATGGTTCGGGCTGCAGGTTCACAATCTCTCGGGGATCAGGATGGGGATAGGCCAAGGCGCTGGAGAAGGCACAGGCACAAGCCAGGGCAAAGAACAGAAAACTGGAGGTAGAATGCATTTTGCTTTGCTTTGACTTTGTCAACTGAATACGGCTAGAATCGAACTCGGCGCTTATATAGCTCGAATCGGTGGCTTATCAATATTGGCAGATGATTCCCCACTTGGGAATCCCATTCAAGATGATGGCCAAGTGGTTCACCAGTGGATCCCCACATTTTATTGATAAGAAGTACGTGTAGGTTCTACAAACAGAGACGACCGACAAAGTAAATCCCAACCAGAAACAATGAATGAGGAGGTATTTGGATTTGAGAATCATTCATGGGTGGCACCTGTGAAAATAATCAGCCAACCGAAGTTTAGAGTAGGTTCACTCTCTAGGTACATTTTTTCAATGTGACATTCTTATCTTAATCTTAATTAATTTTTGGAGATTTAACTTTTACATTTCTTTTTTAAATCTGTGTTAAATCTATTCAGCACATACTTTCTTTATGATGACCTGAATTTATAGCATATAATAAATCTTCAGCATCAGTAACCTTCTTTCTAGAGCACAATTCATTATTATCTTCTGCTTTTTATAATACTTATAATTTCTTACAACTTAAACTTTAGTTATTTTGTAATTATAAAGCATCTACGTCTTGAAATAACTTTTGTAGAAAAGCGATTTCCTCGCAAGAAAACAAAAATAATCAACCCACAGGTTCCGCTGCTCCAGGCAAAGCTTAGTTTCCCCAATCGATTTATCATTTCACAAGGTCATCTCAATTTGGCTTTCCTTGGGTCAAATTAATGATGTGAAAAACTCTTGGTAATCCCCAAATTTGGTTGTAAAAGAGTTAAGAACACAGCCCCATCATGAATCATTTTTCAAATATTTGAGCGAATCTTGTTCGCTTTCGTTGGGGATTGCGTAATATTTAAATCTTGGGGCTAGGCTGCGGATGTTGCGGATGATGCGCCAGCGGCATGATAAATTTCCATCGAAGGTTCTTTCGACAGTTTACGCAATAAATCCAATTAGCAAAAAACATTTTGTCTTGGCAGGTTTCATTAAGACCGCCTGTCATCGTAATTTGTTATTACCCAACGAAGTTGGCCAAACAAGATGTATCAACAATTAGCCAAACTGCAAGATCATCTGTGACCCAACCTCTGTCTCTAGAAGTCTGCCCGAATGTTCCGGGGTAAACAAACAACGCCAAGGACTTTGATGGCAATTGAGATAGAGAAATTATGGTCAGGTATACGTTTGGTTATATTCGGTAATATATTTCGCAATATTCTGAACATACAAAGTGGATGGGGTTTTTAAAAGCAAGATTTTGATGACATTCGAGATACACAAAATCTATGGTAATATATTTCGCCGATATAAAAATGCCGTTTAGAAATTTGGGAATCTATAGGTGTAGGTGGTTCCGACATTCCACCTGGGTTCCGAGTTTCCATAAGGTCCTCCCAATTGCTGCGCATATCCTCCACCTAAACCGATCTCGTGGCGTCCGTTATCGCTGGTCCATACTTTCTCGTGGCCCGAAACACCAAATCCGAATCCATCGCCTCTCTGGCCACCACCTCCTCCCTGAAGATTGAGAGGATACTGGGGCGGTGGAGTGGACGGCATGGTCATATCCTCGGGCATCGGATGGGCCAAAGAAGCTCCGATGACGGCGAAGAGCAAGCCAAAAACTATGGAGGACTGCATCTCGGTTGATCTCGATTGAAGCTTGAGCCTGTTGACTGATAATTCTGCTGCAGTCTTGAAGCTCTTTTATAGGACAATTGTAGAATGACACTGACAAAAAGGAATCCCCGATGCAACCTTATCTGTATAGACCATACATATACCTACGATGATCATTGTCTCATAACTGGAACTAAAGATCGTTGGCCGGTCATCGAAAGGGAATCCCCGAAACGGTAACCCCTTATCTGCCAGGGGATTTTTCTTCAATATTCTATATTTTTATGAACTAGCTAAAAAGCTTGTAACCGCTGATCTATGTCCTCATTTAAATCGAATTGGTAAAAAGTAAGGATTAACTGATTAAGGAAAAACGCAGACCGTTAGGCGAAACAGCTCAAAAAAAATCGGGTAAGAGTAGTATTTTTTTAAAAAAGATTAATTAAAATTTAAAGTTCCTCACTTAGGTAGTCAGTTTATGACCAACCAGTTCATTCCAACCATCTTCAGAACGGATATGTTACTTTTTTATTGATCCCGGTAAAACTTTTATTTTTCGGAAATCCATCCCATCCATATCTTGTTCTCTGACCTCATTAAAAAAATGTATTGTCCTTTATTATACCCTTACAAGGGTATTATTTACTTTTATTTCCACTAATTCCGTTCCAATTAAATACAAGATTTCTCGGAGTGCAGAAATAGTTTAAATTAAAGTTTTTCATTTCGTTCCAATTGTTATTAAAATGTGATTGATCTTTGGATAATGTTACACCAACGTATTGAATTTATTGATTATTTTACACTCTCATGAACATCTTATTCTTACTTTTAATATTAATATTACGTATGAAGCTCTTAAGTAAACATTAACCTCTTTTTTATTTACAGAGTTCCTTAAATTTAATTTTATAAAAACATAAAGTCTTAAGTAAATTCTTACAACCAAGTTTGCCCAGCAAACATTTTATTTTTAATATTTTAAATCCCTATATAGAGACGGACTTATTCGAAATTGTCGCTGCAGCAACAGCGGCAGATAAAGCGATGTTTGTATGTACATATGTACTCAAACAAAAATACAAAAATAAATATTAAACACGCATTCATTGATTAAGAGCAGAGGAAAAACAAATGAAAACAGTTCACCAACGACAGTCGTGTGCGGAGGTAGCAGAGAGAGATGTTGTTACAATCGATATTTATGAATATATTGGCCATTATTTTGGTCTGCTGGGTGCGTATAGAGTACGAAAAAAAAGTTAATAACGAATCTCAAACAGAATATTTACTTTGCAGCTGGGACACGTCACATGCCAATCATCGGCTGACGATCAAGAGCTTCAAATCGGCACAAATGGGGAAGGCCCACCGGAGAAGCAAGAATTTCCCTGGGGCAATGATGACCAGGACCTTGGAAATAACTTTTAATGTCCAATATTTGTAAAAATATTTCAATAATTAATATATTTATATATATAAAGTTTATAAATATAACAAAAATTGGTGCTTTATCAGTAATGTCATTCTAACCAACAGGTTACTATACTTTTGGGCTGATGAAAAAAATTAAGTATACGTGCATATACAGTGAAGCCTCCTCGCTCCTTTGTGTGTGTTGGCAAATTGTCGACTTCTTGGACTTCTTGAAGTCCAAGCCGATAAGACCTCGAGTTAGCAAAAAATTTCTCTAAACGTATTTATTGATTTAGAATATTATATACTTTAAACCGAAAAGCAATCTTATAAAGGCAAAGGGAAATTTTAAAATGGTTATTAAACTAACATTAAAATGTAAGTATTTATTGGGTCTACTTTCAGGCTGGTCCGCATTATTAAATTAATCAAATCGAACTTAACATAAAATTTTAATTTTAACCGAAATAGTAACTAAGGGCAATCAAAGCAAGAGTGACATGTGTTACTGTTGAAAAGGTAATTTAATTACAGAAACTTGATGGTAGAAAAATGGGATTACTTACCAGCTAAGGGCCAAGCCGGAAGACAGGCACACGGAAAAGCCATGCTAATACAAATCCCGTAGATGAAACATTTCCTTTTGGACTAAAACGCAACTTGTAAGAGATCTTTGGACTGGGTATTGAATATAGAAGGCTTCACCTCATTTAATGCCAAGCACAACAATATCGAGGATAATATCAGGCAAAGTATTACGACAGTTATTCCTATAACTACATCATAATCAATGGTTCCGGGAAAAGTGTGGTACTTGAACTTTCTTTTCGGGTGCTCAGGCGGATAGTTTACTGGAGAAAAACTAGGGTAACCTTAAATTATAAATGGGCAATACAGGGATTAACTAACCGTAACAATCCAGAATGTAGGCGTAGAACCCGAAACCACTGATTAAGTTCCACGAAGACAACGTTATGATGACAAACCAACGCTCATTTGATCGATTTGGCATACTTTTCCTGTTATTTTTATTGCTATAAATAGTTTTTGTTTAATATGTAAAATAAACTGAATCACTTTTGCCTGGCCTGCCCAAACTAAAATCAATTTAGCGTCAGGTTCAATGGACTTTTACGACAAGTGCGTGTCAGGTGGATGAAAAACTAATTGCGACCATTAAGACCACGCCCCCTTTCGAGGGTAAGGTGGGTTGCCAGGGGCAGCAGTGGTGCCAAACTTTAGCCGTAACTGGAGCACTCAATAAAATGGGAATTAGCCCGGTAGAACCGGCATTAATGGCCCGCGATTCGGGACTCAGATTCCGGAATAGGAGCCTCTCTATTTCCCCCGGAGGTGGCAGCTTTGACACGCTTCCAAGTATCAATGCGATTTGTTTGCGGCACGCGAACAAACTTTACTTATTTTCCATTTTTTTTTTGGCTGCAGTGCATCGGAAGTGAACTCGAGTCCTTTGACTGCGGCGCAGTAATTGCGTTAATTTCGCTCGAATTACGTTTCACATCATTGTTTTTGCCACTGCGGCCACGCCTCCTT
Organism: Drosophila prostipennis; assembly: GCA_037075205.1. Classification (NCBI taxonomy): domain Eukaryota; kingdom Metazoa; phylum Arthropoda; class Insecta; order Diptera; family Drosophilidae; genus Drosophila; species Drosophila prostipennis. Next base: position 2,861,915 of record JBAMCJ010000601.1, read on the forward strand.
TTCGCCGTCTTGCATGTTTGGCGGCACTTTTGTGGGTTTTTCGAGTCTCCTGGCCGCTTGAATCCTTCGATAGTTGCATGTCGACAGCATTATTGTTTGCCTTACAATTTATACAAATTATCCCCGGTCCTTAGTACACATGGAAATAAAAATAATAAGGTTTAGAAATATGTTTAAAAAATGGGTTTTTGTATACTACTTGCTAACCAACTAATTTTGAGAAAAAAATGTAATTTAGTTTTCTTTTAGCAAATTAATAGATTTTAGAATTATTTTATTTTAATTTTTTTTTTAATTTTTGTCTGTTTTAACACACAAAAAAAACTTGGTAAAATCAACTGTTATAATTGTCAAACAGTCCCCAACCACAAAAAAGAGTCAATTCTACTAAATAAATAGTTACTTTCACAACAACAAATATACACAATTAGCAAAGACACACACCTATTTCATGGACAAATTTGACAATTTTTTGTGGTTGGGGACTGTTTGATAATTTTTTTTTTGTTGGCTTTTTTATTTATTTACTTTATTTGGCAAGTGCATGCCCAGAATTTAACCCTCACAAAGTTTATTGACTCTGCCTTCCAATTACTTGGGTCAACAAGAACAAATCATATTTTCATGGTTTTTCGGCTTCTAAAACGTCAATGATATCATCATCCTCCATGGCCAAGGAGTCAAAGGTGTCCTGCGCCTGGATTTTCTCCCCATCGAAGACCAAGATCAGGCTCTCAGGGGACGTTCCCATTGCATGGGCATATTTATTCTTGAGGAATGCGACCAAGGGTTGATCCGAGTTCACCTGGCACTGCAGTTTATGGCCATTAGAGCAAAGCAGCCACAGGGATTTGCTCTGATTGGCCATTGTGAATTTGGAGACGGTATCTAGGACTATATTTATATAGTGATTCTAGCCACGTGGCCTTCTGATCGGCCGACTTCATTCATTTTCCGCTTTTTTGTTTGGAGCCACATCATCAGTGGCAGAAGAAGGGCTGAGATTTATGATGAGTTGCCGGCGGAGCGCTTAACAATAAATAAGTTTCAAGAGAGCTTCGATAAGATAGTGGTTTCTTATAAGTAGCTGGGACTATTCCCAAGGCACCATCGTTCTTGTCTGATATATACATATACCTGTGTGTGGGTCAGCCTATCTCGCTCTGAAATCAACGGGCAATTCAGGGTGCAGACGTGGGTAAGTAACGCAGTTCCCGGCAGACTAACCCCAAGCGCACATTGGTCTTTAGTCATCGAAAAGCAGATAAGTTGTATAATAAAATAGTTAAAATCGCGATGAGATAGTGCTAAAAGGTAAAATAATATTGTATTATATAATAAATATTTATTTTTTAAATCTTCTAGTACCCAAACTTGCAGTAAATAAAACTCGGTCTTTATTTTGACCCTACTATAAAAACAATTAGACCCACTTAACCTTTGAACTCAAAGCACCTACTAGCAAACAATAATGCGAAATGGGTTCATAGATCAATGAGCACAGCGACAGAGCACACTTTGAACCACTGTGCGCGATAGCCAGCGCAATCTAAACGAATTTATAAATATTATACGAACATATACTATAACGGCGATAGAGCTCTTTCGATAGAGCTTTGCGAGACAATTTGGGGAATGAGAAAGTGCGCTGCCATTCAGTTCTTTCGCGGCTTTCTGGCAGCGCGGTCGTCTTTGTTCCGGATTCGGGTCGAGAATCGGGAACCATTATCTCCGGTAGGAGTTAGGCTCATTTAAATTCAAGCCGAGTGGGAGCTAATTGGCCAGAATGAAGTGCCTGATAGTATTCGGGCTGATTGTGGCCCTGTTCGGAGCGTTCATCGGCTACGGCTACGTGGTGTTCACGGATCTAACCAAGCCCCTGCCCAAGCCGGAGTTCAAGGACAACACCTTCTGGGGTCCTGGCGATGTCAAGGACCATGTGCCCGACACGAAGATCTACGAGTTCAGGCTGCAAGTGCCCAAGGCGGAAATCGATGATCTCAGACAGCAACTCAACCGCACGCTGAAACTCACCGAGCCGCTGGACGGGATCGCCTTTCAGTACGGATTCAACACCTATGCCTTGGAGCAGTTTGTGGACTACTGGCGCGACAAGTACCTGACCAAGTGGGATGAGCGCCAGGAGCTGTTCAATTCGTTCAAGCAGTACAAGACCGAAATTCAGGGGTGTGTACAAAAAGCTCTTCTACTCCAAATGACAGGCCAATGATTTGATTCCCCCGCAGTTTGAATATTCACTACATTCACGAGAAGGCCTCCGAGGAAGCCAAGGCCAGAAAGCACGTCTATCCCGTGCTCCTGCTCCACGGCTGGCCAGGATCGGTGCGCGAGTTCTACGACTTCATACCCATGCTCACCAAGGACCAAAACATCACGGACTACGCTTTCGAGGTTGTGGCTCCTTCTTTGGTGGGCTACGGATGGTCCGATGTAAGTATTCATTATTTCTACAATAAAAAAGATTTGATTAAATATTTCGTAATAATTTGGATAAATGTTTTTCATAATATAATAATACCCAATTTATATTTTCTAGGCTGCCACACGTCCCGGTTTCAATGCCGCCGAAATGGCCACCGTCATGCGAAACCTGATGCTGCGTCTGGGCCACAAGAAGTTCTTCATCCAGGGTGGAGATTGGGGCAGCATCATTGGCAGCAACCTGGCCACTCTCTACCCAGAGAACGTGATCGGTTACCACTCCAACATGTGCGTCCTGCACTCGCCCCTGGCCATTCTGAAGGGAATCTACGGCAGCTTCTATCCGGAGAAGTATCTGCCCTCCAGGTTCTTTGTCGATCACCACTTCCCCGTGTGGGACAAGTGGCTGGAGCTGCTGCAGGAGAGCGGCTACTTCCACATCCAGGCCACCAAGCCGGATACGATTGGAGCGGCTCTGACCTCCAGTCCCGTCGGCCTGGCCTCCTACATCCTGGAGAAGTTCCAGACCTGCACGAATCCCGGCCTGCAGCAGGACTTTGGCGCCATAGTGACGGTCTTCGGTCTGGAGGCCGTGCTGGACAACCTGATGGTCTACTACCTGACCAACTCGGCCACCACGGCCGCGCGGTTCTATCTGGAGAACGTGTCCAAGGCCTACAGGGATCTGCAGCTGGATCGGGTGCAGTCCCCGGTGCCCATGGGCTGCGCACGCTTCCGCTTCGACCTGCCCTCGGTGACCGACTGGCAGCTGCGGGACAAGTTCCCCAACCTGAAGCACTCCATGTACTTCCAGCAGGGCAGTCACTTCGCCGCCCTCGAGATGCCGGCTATGTTGTACAACGACTTTACTACCTTCGCCGGAAAGATTGGCCTGCATGGCGAGACGAATAAATAAATTGTTTTCCTATTACTAGCAAACGGTCTTTGTACTTTGGCCACGGCATCGCGAAGTCAAATGAGATAGCTTTTTGATTCGACACCTGACTAGAGATCGAAATGTTATATAACTATAATTAAACGATCACATTCTTTTTCCGATAGTCGTTTAATTTTTATTAATTGTAGGGTAAAATGTTATTCCGAATTATACAAAAATTAATATATTACTAGGCTAGATCATCTCGGTCGTTGACGCTGATCAAGAATAGGTTCCCCACCACTGCATTCCGAAATCCTGACTAATATCATTATACCCTCGTAAAAGTATACAATTATTAGACCTATTTCGGTTTAAAAGGTTTAAATATACAACAAAAATCATATAGGAATTTATAAACTCTGATAGTGTGCTTTCTAACCTGATCTGTTGATTTCCAAAATAAAACTGATTAGACTGTTTAAACTTGCACTTTTACAGTAGGTTGTATAATTGTAACGCAAGTAACCTGTTTCCCCCCAGAAAATTAACGCAAATTTACCTGTCTTTCAAATAAACAAAAAATAAAGAGTAAGAATTTAAAGCTCTGATTTTTAACTGCTTGTAAAATATTCGAAATATTCGAATTCTGAAGTATTACTAGAACGCTTATTACACGAGCGCTAGGTGCAAATTATAAGCAATTATTTTGACATGATGTAACCCATCTTGATGTCATTTAATAAATGCTATTGATTGTCTATTGACTTGTAAATATCAAAGCACTCGCGTGTTGATAAGTAAATTTCAAAATTATTATTATTACTATATCATTTCGGTTCTGTATATATCATTTGTTAGTCTGAGCATGAATAGTTTCTTCTTTAGTTAGCTTGATAAACGAAAGTGACGGATCATCTTCATTAACTAATTCTAAAGCTTTGTTCAATGAATCGCGCTTCTTCAATTTGTTGCCAAAAGCTCCCCGAAATTCTCACATTTTTTACCTCATCATGCTCGCATTGCAGTGCAATATGGAATAGGATCCATTTGGGATCCACAAGCCGGCTAAAAGCTTTCGTTTGCCGGTTGCTTGGTATTTCTAAATCAATTGTATTCGACGATCGCACACGAGCAGATGTGCAGTTGACAAATTGAATAAATACAACTTAAATAGAATACAGTATAGCCACCATGGCGAATATCTGGGTGCGGTTCCTGGTCGGAGGCCTGGCCATCCTGCTGGCTGTTGGCTACAAGAACTACCGGGACCTTTCTGCGCCAGGAAAGAGGCCCGATCTGGACAATAATGCTTACTGGGGTCCGGCGTTAAAGGAACCTTATCGTGAGAACAAGGCCATCCTGCCCTTCGACATCAGCGTGAAACCAGAGGTAAGCTTTAAAGAAAAGTGTTGAAGTACCAAAATTTGGTATTTGATAATTATTTTTAAAAATAGTATCAGAGGTTCTCACATAGCAATGCTAATGATATCGTTTTAATAGGTAATAAACTAGAGTCTTATCAGATTTATGAAATTCCATTTATAGTTATATCCGATCCAATCTTTATAATTGAAAAACAATTAACGCATACATCTTTCTTAAAATCCTTGTTTATTACCCCCAGGTAATTGAGGATCTGAAGAGCCAACTGAGCCGTCCTTTGAAGGCCCAGGAGCCGCTGGAAGGTGTGGGATTTCAGTACGGTTTCAATGCCAAGGAATTGGCCAAAGTGGTGAAATACTGGCGTGATAACTACCTGGCCAAGTGGAGCGAACGCGAGCAGTACCTCAAGAAGCTGGATCACTACCAAACGGAGATTCAGGGGTGAGTCTAGCCCATACTTAGACTTTCCATTTCTACATGCATAATTAGTTTGCCGGCATGCGGACCTGCATTTGCACATTAACCCCGAAATTTAACCCCAAATGTTTTCCATTTTTTCAGTTTGAAAATTCACTTTATTCATGCCAAGCCGAGCCAGGTGAAAGGCCAGAAGCCCAAGAAGGTTCTACCTCTGCTCCTGATGCACGGATGGCCAGGAACCGTTCGCGAGTTCTACGACTTCATCCCCCTGCTGACCACGCCCAGTGATAAGAGCGACTACGTCTTCGAGGTGATTGCACCCAGTCTGCCGGGCTACGGATGGTCTCAGGTCAGTTTTGCTGTCTCAAGGGAAAGAATATTGTATTTAAAAAATATTATTTCCCAACTAAAGTCATTACTTACAGTTTTTATAGGTTTCCTACGTGAATATACTACATTGTATTAACTATATATAATTTTCCAATATCCAGGGCGCTTCAAAAACTGGATTCGGAGTGGCCCAAGTGGCAGTGGTGATGCGAAACCTGATGCTGCGAGTGGGTTTCGAGAAATTCCTGGTGCAGGGCGGTGATTGGGGTTCCATAATCGGATCCAATGTGGCCTCACTTTTCCCCGAAAACGTACTGGGCTACCATTCGAACATGTGCGGAAACAACAGCCCGCTGGGTCAGATTAAGACGCTGCTGTCCTCGTTTTTCCCCAGCTTTTTTGTGGACAGCCAGTATGCCGAGTTCTACAAGGGATTGGGCAACCTTTTCAGCACCATATTGGAGGAAATGGGATATGCGCACATACAGGCCTCCAAGCCAGACACCATTGGAAATGCCCTGATCGACAATCCAACTGGACTGGCTAGCTACATTCTGGAGAAGTTCTCCACGTGGACGAACCGTTCGTTTAGAACGCTTCCTGATGGCGGACTTACCAAGAGATTCACCTACGATCAGCTTTTGGACAATGTGATGATCTATTATGTGACCAATTCCATTACCACCTCAATGCGCCTGTACTCGGAGTCCATGGTCACGTCGCAGCTTAGCTTAAACGTGGACTCCCTGCCCATCAAGGCCAAGGCTGGATGCACCCGTTTCGCCCATGAGATCGTCCACTCTCCGGACTCCGTTTTGGCCAACAAGTTCCCCAATCTGGTGCACAGTACCCACCACTTGGATGGCGGTCACTTCCCCGCTTTTGAGCTCCCCCAGCAGTTGTACGATGACTTTGTGAGCTTTGTCCAGAAGGCTGAGTTGTCCTAACGGAACTGGTTCTAATTAGTCTAAAGAATGCATTGTATATTTCCATTTTGTGCTTTAACAAGAAGCAATGTCTGTTGCGAAAATTAAATCAAATCGGCTTGGTGATTGTGTTTGCCTTATCTGCTTTGAAAAATGAAAGCTGAAGTGTTTTTTTTTTGTTCGGGAACCGTGATAAGTTATAAAGTGAAGAACAAATGGTCAGTTTTCGTGTGCTTCTTATGGGTATATGTATATAGATAAATCTAAGCTCAAAACATGGTTACGTAACTTTAAATTGGTCTGTAGTCGACGTTGGTATACCCTTTTTATAGGAATTATTTAACAAGTAATCGAGGTTTTTAAGATTTAATGAAGATGCTTTATTAATAAAGTTATCCAAAAGATATTATAAAAAATATATTTTTCATCTGTTCAAAAAAGACATAAGCCGAGACTACCCTAAGCAAGTTCCAAAGTATGGGGTATATCTACCTAACTTGGAACCCCAGCTGCGTACAAAATATCAGAATAACGCCAGTCTGTCCCTCTTTTTACTATATAACATATACAACCCTCTGATCGTTCCCCCTAAAAAGCTTCAAACAAAAAACCGGCACCAAAAGCTTTATCGAGTAAATAAACAAACAAGCCGATTCATCCGAGTCATCCACGATTTCAAAAGCCGCTACTTCGTCTCAGTAGAGTCCAAAGTAAACCTGTTGATAAGCCTTAACTGATCGACTGTAGGGCGGTCACTCAAAGTCGCTTATCATCGTGAGCGACGAAAACGAGAGCTACGCCCGCGATGATATGTTAAAATCGACGAATGCGGAGGAGCTGCAATCCGAATCCCAGTCAGTGTGAGTGGAACCGCTGATAGGGAAGGATGGGTGTCACGGTTAAAATTCTGGTCTTGATACTGGCCATCGGCGGTGGTCTGGTCTACAAGAATGTGAGCCAACTGTGGGCAGATTTGCCAGTTCCCCGGCTGGATCCTCAGGAGTGGTGGGGCGATGAGGCGCAGCCCAAGGACTATGCCGCCTATTTAGCCAACAATTCGGAGGTGATTGGCAACAGACTTAGTTATCCGGAGAAGGTGAGTGTGCTTATCTATTTTATAGTATTTTTAATTATTATATTATATTATTATCATCTTAGACCATTGACGACTTGAAGAGCCGTCTCAATCGCACCCTGCGCCTTACGCCTCCGCTCGAAGGCGTGGCCTTTGAATATGGCTTCAACACGGACTACCTTAAGGAGGTTGTGGAGTACTGGCGCGATGACTACCTGCCGCGTTGGCGGGAACGCGAGGTGTTCCTTTGGCAGTTCAACCACTTCACCACCGATATTCAGGGGTGAGATAAGAACGCCGCTTATCATATCCGCAGATAGTAACGATGGGTTCGGTTTACGGCTTTTTAGGCTACGCATGCACTTCCTTCACCTGATGGTTTATGATGACAACAAAGTGGGCAAGCAGCACTATCCGGTGTTGTTGCTCCACGGCTGGCCGGGATCTGTGCGGGAGTTCTACGACCTCATCCACTTGCTGCACCAGAGCAACCTGGACAAGAACAACAAGTACATCTTCAACGTGGTGGTTCCCAGTTTGCCGGGCTATGGCTGGTCGGAGGTGGGTTTCGAATGAACTTATCTGGTTTTCAAGGCCTCAACCATCTCTGATCTTGCAGGGCACTTCGAGGAAGGGCCTGGGACCCGCACAGGTGGCCGTGATAATGAGGAATCTTATGCTGCGCTTGGGCTACGACAAGTTCTTTATCCAGGGTGGCGATTGGGGCAGCATCATTGGCAGCAACATTGCCACCTTATACCCGGATAACGTGCTGGGTTACCACTCGAATTTGTGCAACAATCTGAGTCCCAAGTCCTTGGCAAAGGGTGTAGTGGCTGGGTTTTGGCCCAGTTTGTTTGCTCCCTCTGGCTTCGAGGACTTCTTCTTCCCGAAGTCCAATGAGCTGAAGTACCTGATGCAGGAGAGCGGCTACTTCCACATCCAGGCCACCAAACCAGACACTATTGGAGCCGCCCTCACCGACAATCCAGTGGGCTTGGCCGCCTACATCTTGGAGAAGTTCTCCACGTGGACCAATCCCAGCTATCGATCTCTGCCGGACGGAGGACTGACGAAGCGCTATAAAATGGACGCCCTGTTGGACAATCTTATGATCTACTATCTGACCAACTCAATCACCACCTCGCAGCGTCTCTATGCGGAGCAGTACGCCCAGGCGCAGCGGGATTTGCACCTGGAAAGAGTTCCCACTCCAGTGCCAACGGGATGTGCGCGGTTCAAGAGCGACATCATGCAGTTCCTGGACTTCCAGTTGAAGGACAAGTTCACGAACCTGGTGCACAGCACCTACCACAAAAAGGGCGGTCACTTTGCCGCCATGGAGGTTCCCAATGTGCTGTACAAGGACTTCATAGAGTTTGTTAAGACGGTGGAGCGTAAATTTAAAATTAAGACCCTGTAAATTTTGTCCAATAAAGGCACTTCTTTCTTTTTTAAAAAAGGCGGCTTTGAGCTGATATCGATAACGCGAAAGGTACCTTATCTGGTTTTGATCCTGGAGAGAAAGAGAAAATTAACCATTTTCTTGTACCTGGAGTAAAAAAAGTTGAGTGATAATTGAAAAGAAACTAAATTAAAATCTCTACTAATTAATAATACAATTATTTAAGGTTCATACATAAATGATTGGCCAGAGTTTTTTTGTGGGCCGAAAATTTTATTTTTCCTTTTTTTGTTTTTCATTTTATTGTGATTTCTTTTATTGCTATTTTTAATATTAGTTAACATTTTACTATCCTTTTTTTTATACACAAAAGGTATTTTTTTATTTCGAGCCTGAGCTTTAAAAAAATACTGAAAAGGGTACCTGGTTTTCGATCCAGGTACACGCGCTTAGTTCCCTACCATCACTGATCCTGGAAGCATTGCAATCGGGAAACTGAGCCAAAGTATTTGCATTAATTAGAGTTATAGTAATTTGATCAGCTAGGATTTTATATAGAACTCAACAGGTATTTTGTGTGAGAAGCAGGCAGGTCCAGAAGCTCACAGAAATTATAATCCTACGATTAACCGAACATAAGAAGTGAGCCATAAAATACCGAAGACAAAGAAACGCTTGAAGGGAGTAGAGGAGTAACAGTAAAAGGGTGACATTTTTTATACCAACCAAAAAGATGACCGACGTGAAGTTAACCGTGGCCCTGACCAGCGTCAATGGAGAGAATATGTCTCGGCACGATATGCTGCAGTGGGTGAACACCATGGTCCAGGGACACTTCAAGAAGATCGAGGAGCTGTGCTCCGGTGAGATCCCAAAAATGGCTAATTTTTCCATGCCTAATCCAATGGTTTCCGTTAGGTGCCGCCTACTGCCAGATGATGGAGATGATCTTTCCAAACTGCATTAACCTGAAGCGTGTTAAGATGACCGCCAAACTGGAACACGAGTATTTGCACAATCTTAGGCTCTTCCAGGAAGCCTTCAATCGCTTAAAAGTGGACAAGGCGGTGCCCATCGATCGTCTGATCAAGGGACGATTCCAGGACAACTTTGAGTTCTTGCAGTGGTTCAAGAAGTTCTTCGACTCACAGGCACCTGGTCTGGAGAACATTAAGGCCTTGGCCAATGCGCCGGTGAGCAAACCGATCAAGCCGCGCGTTTTCGCCAAGGAGCGATCGCCAGTAAACACCAATGATGATGGGCTCAAGGAGCTGATTGGTGAAATGCAGACCCTAAGCCTGAGGAGAGAGGACATACTGGAGGAGATAAACAAGTTCTACAACAAGTTGCGCTTGGTCGAGGATCTGGTGAACTCCGCGGCCAGCGACAATCAGAATGTTAAACGCGTTCAGCTATGCAAACGCATCCAGGCGGTGCTCTGCAAAACGATAGATGGTCAGACCAACGAGGAGCCCATTGAAGTTAATGATGATGAAGACGTTGAAGCTGTGGATCCCAATGAAGGGTTGTATTAGGTTTTTTTTGGTACAACGTCCTGTTTTCTATAATTATTGTATTATGTATAAACAAATGGTTTGAGAACTCAGCTGTTAGAGTCATTATCTGAGGAGGAGTAGTCCCCCACCAGGCTGAGGGATTTTTCATTTGAACTTGGGCCTTCAGTTTCTTCCAGCTTTCTGCGCCGAATGCCCAGATCCTGTAGTTGCAGCTGGCTATTCAGTGCCTTCTGCCTCTTGAGGCCACCGAAAGTGGTTACTGTTGCTCCCGGCAGCGCTGGACGCATGAGCAGCTCCAGCCGCTGTTCGGACTCCCTTTCCAGAGCCGACCTGGTCTGCAGCTTCATCAGGGCGGCCATTTCCCGATCCTGACTAGTTTCCGGCAGAAGGGCAATGTCCAGACTGCTCTTGGCCAGCAATTGGCGATCCAGCTTCTGCTGACCCTCGATCTCCTTCTTCTGCTGGCGGAACTCCCCGCGGAGGCGACAATTGGCCACGTAGCTGTCATCCCACACACTCATGTTGCGCTCCATCAGCTTCTGGAGCACCGGCTTGGCATCTGCCCCCGCCTTGGCATCCTTTGCCTGGTGTTCCAGCTTGTACATGGCATCGTCGAAGAGACGTTTCTGCACCTCCTTGGTTTCCGGAACGACCTGCTCGTTCTGCAAGGGATCCCAGCGGTTCTCCTGCCGTCGGGCCCCCGAGAGGATAACATAGTCCAGATTACCGGGATCCGTCTGAATCTCGAAGTGATTGTCGCACAGGTGGCACTTCATCCGGAACTTGAAGATCGGCGTGGTGTAGTACATGCCCACCTTGGTCTTCTCCGCATTGTAGCGCACACCCATGCCAATGTGGTTCTTGCATCCATCACACCAGATATTGTAGGGCATCTCGAAACGGATGATGATGATCCCGAGGTGAATCTTGCGGGCGCGTTCCCGCAGGGCGTGGGTGCCCTGGAACTTGTTGAGGCCCCCCTTCTTCGGGTCATAGTCGGGCGGGTAGTACTTGTTTTGACCTTTGCGTTCACCCATTTTTTAGGTGGCTGCGCTTGCTTATTTTATAAAATGAGTTAGGAGCCTGGATTTCCAATGTCCAATGTAAATAACAATATTGAAATCTAAACAGCTGTTTCCAAGCCGCTAGTGGTGGACCAATGGGTAAATGGGAAGTAGCTAGAAGTAGCTAAACAAAGAACTATGCCGGTATCGTAGAATTACATTTTTTCAAATATGTTCTAAATGTGCAGTAAGCGGTAGTCAAACTAAACTATTATTGTATGTCTCCATCTTTCATTTATATATATACTTTTTTTATTTTTAAAAACTTTTTCGATATATGAAATAGCCAGAAATAGCTAGTATACAAGATTCTCGCAAAATTATCGATAACTGCGACGGCGTGACAGCTTTTCCAATCGGTCCACCACCAAAATAATAGTTTCTCGTGGGCATCCACAATTCGTTTGGATTTTTAACCCTTTTTGCCACGTAAATTGTATTAGAAGTAGCGCGCGATACCGGCAAGATGATAATCTACACGAACGAGGGCAATCCGCTGGGACTGCAGCTGCTGATGCTGGCCAAATTCGCCAAGCGGCCGGTGCAGGTGCAGTTGGTTAACCTAAATGGTGAGTTGTTCTTCGGATTCCCTTGGAATTCCGGGGAAATGCCCTTAAGTGACTCATTTCTGATGCAATAACCATGGGCCATTGCAGACGCCAAGTTCAAGGATCTGCTGGTGCTGCCCACCTTGGAGCTGGACAACGGATTGCGCCTCTTCTCGCCGGCGGCCATTGCCAAGTACCTGCTCGTGGACGAGGGACAGCGGCGCGATGAGGTAGGTCGCCCAAAAAAAGACCAATTGGGCCATGACCCCTGAAGGTTAAACTAATTTATCTGTGCTTCCCCCTAGTGGCTGGAGTGGTCTGCCACGTTGCTGGCTCCGGCTTTGGCCCACCACATGGCAGTGGGTCACAAGGCCGATGCGAATGCGCTGCCCGTGCTGAATGCCCTGGTCAAGAAGCTGGATGACAGCTTGAAATCCTCGCCATTCCTCGCTGGCAACCAACCCAGTGCCGCCGACGTCGCCGTGTGGTCGCTCCTGGCTCCCGAAGGCACACTGAAGGGCGCCCAGAATGTGGACAGCCTGAGGGATTGGTATGGCAGGGTAAAAGCCCTTCCCGAAGTGCAGCAGGTGCTGAGCGAACAGCCGCTGAAGGATCTCAGCTTCAATGCGCTGCAGCAGTCCAATCGATATGGAGGACTGCATCATGTCCCACTGAAACGTCTCAGCCTGGCGGATGCGGGCAAACTGCTGGTGGATACCACGCCCACGGTGGCGGACACTGTTACGGACGAGGAGATCAGCGCGGCCCAGGCTGCCTTTACATACACAGCTCCCAAGGAACTTAAGCAGGAGCGCACTGTTCTCCCCAAAGCCGGAGAACGCAACGTGCTCATCACCTCGGCTCTGCCCTACGTCAACAATGTGCCACATTTGGGCAACATCATTGGTTGTGTGCTGTCCGCCGATATCTATGCTCGCTACTCGCGTTCCGCTGGATACAACACACTGCTGATTTGCGGCACGGATGAGTATGGCACCGCCACGGAGAACAAGGCCTTGGCCGAGAACCTCACTCCTCGAGAGATCTGCGACAAGTACTTTGAGCTCCACAACGCCATCTACCGCTGGTTCGGCATTGGCTTCGATTATTTTGGACGCACCACAACCCAAGAGCAAACAGAGTGAGTTTTGGATGCTCAAAGTAAGGTTTCCTAACACAACCACCCCTTGAACTTCACAGCATTGTCCAGGAGGCGTTCAAAGATGTCCTCAAATCTGGCTACATCATCACCGAGAGCGTGGAGCAGCTGCTTTGCCAGAAATGCGATCGTTTCCTAGCTGATCGGTGGGTTATTTCTGTTCTGTCCTCTGAACTCTAGAACTTATTTGTAATTTTTCCATAGTTTTGTGGAGGGCACTTGCCCACATCCTGGCTGTGGATACGAGGATGCCCGTGGCGATCAGTGCGACAAGTGCGGCAAGCTGGTGAATGCCACCGAGCTGATCCGTCCCAGGTGTAAGGTGTGCAACAGTGCCCCTGTGTTGCGATCCTCCGATCAGTTGTTTATTGATCTGCCGAAGGCGGAACCAAAGCTCAAGGAATGGGTGGACAAGTCGGAGGGAGGATGGACGCACAACGCCAAGGTCATAACGAGGGCATGGCTGAAGGAGGGTCTCAAACCACGTTGTATCACCCGCGATCTCAAGTGGGGCATCCCCGTACCGCACGAGGGCTTCGAAAAGAAGGTCTTCTACGTGTGGTTCGATGCTCCATTCGGTTACGTGTCCATGACCAAGCGCTACACCAAGGAGTACCAGCAGTGGTGGCAGCCAGCCAAGGGCACGGATGTGGAGCTCTTCCAGTTCATGGCCAAGGACAATGTGCCTTTCCACTCGGTGGTGTGGCCCAGTGTCCTGCTGGCCATCAACAAGGGCCATACGCTGGTCTCACACATCATGGCCACGGAGTACCTGAACTACGAGGACGGCAAGTTCAGCAAGAGCCGTGGTATCGGTGTCTTTGGCAACGATGCCCAGGAGACTGGCATTCCAGCTGACGTGTGGCGTTTCTACTTGGCCTCTGCCCGACCCGAAGGACAGGATTCCAGCTTCAGTTGGAACGATCTGGCTGCCCGCAACAACTCGGAGCTGCTGAATAACTTGGGAAACTTTGTGAACCGCGCTTTGGTCTTCTGCGAAAAGAACTTCGACAGCACCGTTCCCGAAGTGGCCACCACTCAAGATGAACTTGTTCTGCTGGCCTTGATTAACCGCGAACTGCGTGGTTATATCAACTCCCTGGAAAAGGCCAAACTGCGCGATGGCATCCGTCATCTGCTGGCCATTTCCCGACATGGCAATGGCTACATGCAAACCCAGCAGCCGTGGGTGTTGCTAAAGGGCACTGATGAACAAAAGAAGCGGGCATCGACCATTATTGGTCTTTGTGTCAACATTGCCTGCCTCTTGGCGAATCTCCTCTTCCCTTACATGCCAACTACGGCTAGGACTCTGTTCGGTCAGCTCAACGCCAAGCAGACGCCGCTCAATGCAGAGTAAGTTCTCATCAATTAAATGCTTAAATGTTTGCTAATCTATTCTATCCCAGGAAACCGCTCGCCACTTTGCTCATCCCGGCTGGCCACAAAATCGGCAAACCGGCTCCGCTCTTCGCCAAACTGGAGCAGTCCTTCATCGACGAACTCAAAGGCAAGTACGGCGGAGCTCAGGACACAAAGACTGCTGCCCAAAGTCAAACCAGCGCTGCAGATCTGGAGCAAGCTGTGCAGGCTCAGGCGGATAAAGTGCGTCAGCTGAAGGCGAGCACCAAGGACAAGGCTGTGTGGCAACCGGAGGTGACCAAATTGCTGGACCTCAAGAAGCAACTGGAGGAGGCTAAGAAGACTGCGCCTGCAGCTGCCACCCCCGCTCCCTCGAACGGATCACAATCTGTGCAAGATCTGGAAAAGGCTATCCAGGAGCAGGGCGACAAAGTGCGAAAGCTAAAGGCCAGCACAAAAGACAAAGCCGTGTGGCAGCCAGAGGTAAATGTGCTGCTGGACCTGAAGAAACAACTGGAGGCGGCTCAAAAGGCAGCCAAGTCTGCTCCTGCCGCTGCTGCTCCTGTTCCTTCAGCCGCCGTCTCTGCAGATGGTGCCCAGGTAAAAGCATTGGAAGACAAAATCGCTCAGCAGGCCGAAAAGGTCAGGACTTTGAAGGCCACCGGCGATGCCGCCTTATGGAAACCCCAAGTTGAAGTTCTATTGGGCCTGAAAAACGAACTGGCGGCACTGACTGGAGCACCAGCCGCCGGTGGACAGGGCAAGGGCAAGAAGAAGAAGTAGACCCTGGACGCCGTCACATCCTAACTATAGCCACGCTGGACATTTTTACCTCAACTCTTCTAATCACGCATTCGATGGCAAATCTTTAGTCACGAACTGGCACAGTTCTATTCATCTCTTTTAAGTTATGCGTCTGCATTTAACCAACCTTCGTATTTATTTGAATTATGATTCAGTTAGTAATTTATTGAGTTATTGAGAAGGAAACATTAAAATTATTGACTTTCAAAGAAATATAGTTTTGAATTTCGATTAAATAGAACAAGACTGGCTATCGATATCTTGGATTAGTTCTCTATCACGGTTATACTCTGAACGTCTGCTCTGACAGAAAATTTTCACATTACAAAAATTAGATTTTTGAAAAATATGAATTTTCGACTTTAATGGAAAGTAAAAATATATATTTATGTTTTTTATACTTCCTTAAAACGTCTTTTTAACGTTCTTCTTGGTAGTTCCAGATGCGTGTGATTGCAATTTTGGTAGTGAAAAAAATGGTTTCAGAAATTTTAAGGTAAAACCAATGATATCGGGCACTTTGGGTTTTTCAAAACTGTTGAATTATTAAATGGTTGAGTTTCGGTCAACTTATTTATTTATTTATTTATTTATTTATTTATTTATAAAGTTAGCAAATATCTGCCAACATAAAAATAGTACCCCACCCACATCACGTGGAAGGGGGCAAAGACAAGTAAGTTAGGATGTTTGTTACAATAAAATTAACAGAGCATTCCGAAAAGATCAAAAAATACAGTTCATTATATTGCGAACATAAAACGCGAAATGGATCATGTAACTGATAGTTCGTTTTACAAATATCGAGGGCAATAGGTCGAAAGTGCCGAGTAGACCTTACAGGGATGGAGAACCGAATTTGACCAAGAAGATAGCTTGAATTTACAAGTCCAGTAATTAATTTGTGCAGGAACATAACACCATGGCAGGTCCGACGATCCTTGAGGGAGGGCAGGTTAAGTAGACGCAATCTATCCACGTACGATGGCAGGTGACGATGTGTTTCCCAGTTTAAACCACGTAGAGCAAACAAAAGGAACTGTTTCTGTACCGATTCGATAAGGTCCTGATAATTGGTATATTGGGGTGACCAAACACACGAACAATATTCAAGAATTGGACGAACCAAGGAAATGTATAAATGTTTTGTGGTGTAGGGGTCCTCAAATTCCTTCGACCAACGCTTAATAAAGGCAAAAACCCCTTTTGCTTTACTAACTATGATACCAATGTGATTAGAAAAATTTAAGTTGTGGTTAAATAACACTCCAAGGTCTGTAACGGAATATATGCGTTCAAGTTCATTCGACCCAATAGAATATGTAATGAGGAGAAGCTTCTTCCGATAAAAAACTTAGAAAGTAAAAGCCGAGCGATAACTATTAACTTTCAAGAGATTTTGAATTTCGATAATACAATACGGTTTATCGATAACTTGGTTTAGTGATCTGTCACGAAGGTTTTTTTTTGTACTCACGGATTCGATTAGTCCCTCATTTGGTCAAAACAGAAGTTTAAAAATGGTTGACTTCATTTATAAATTAAGTTTTTAAAGCTTGTGTTGTAAAAGTTTTCAGATTTGTGAAATACGCCGTTGTTATCGCGCCCAAGAATACTGGTGAAGAGGTCACGGTTATCAATCGGTGGTCCATCGCTAGAGAGTTACAGCAAAAAATTTGCCATGTAAATGCAAGACAAAAACAAAAGTGCAATATTAGACAATGTAAAAGTGTTAAAACGGACTAACTTTAGCTGCGGTAAGGGGTGGAACTACTTAATAGTAGTGAGTGGTTTCTGAGAAGTGAAAATGACGAGCGGGCGACAAAAACAAAGTACGTCTGACCCGTCACGCGCCCCCCGTCCCCCGCCCCTCTTCATTTCCATGAAAACAGCAGAATATTCGTCATCAGCTGGTCCTCTCTCATCGCTCTCTCCGACTTAACTGCACTTTGCCAGCGGAGAGAGAAAGAGTTGAAATTTATTCAGAAATTATTTCTTTTTTTTTGTTCCTGCCACGCGACATTAGTTTTTCCACCGATATTGCAGTCTAGTATATAATAGGGTCAATTGGCAGCCCCCTCCAATTAAGCCTAACCAGTCGCACAAAAGAATCCCCAGTTTTTCACAGGTGCTCCGCCTGCCACACTTCTCAAATATGCAGCCCATCAAAATTTAAGTGAAAAGAAGGGAAAAAAACAAAGTGTGAGGGAGTTGGAATTCAAGGACGCAGCGTCGACGCAGCAACAAGTGTTTGCTAATTGATTGCCATTGATTATTCACAGAGCTCTGCCATCGAAAAAGCATCGAAACCAACGCCGAATAGCGAGATTTAGAGCCACTGGCAAAAGACGTCGCCATGGAGTCCGCGGACGCACTCGTCGAGGAGCAGAAGCTCATGGCCGAGGCCAAGTACCGCACCTACATGACCAACATAGACAAGGCGCTGCGCAATTTCGAGTACTCCAGCGAATGGGCGGATTTGATATCGGCCCTGGGCAAACTCAGCAAGGTACAGCTCCTATAGCTCCCACTGTGGCAGTCCAGATAAGCGGCTGGGAGCAACTGACTCACAGCAGTTTCCGGGGGTTCCTCTTATCGCGACTTGTTTTCCAATTTATTCACCCCTCATTCACTGCCCTCTCTTTCGACAGGCCATATCGAGCAATACGCAGTACCAGGTCATACCCCGGCGACTGAAGATAGCCAAGCGTCTGGCCCAATGCATGCATCCCGCCCTGCCCTCCGGGGTGCATCTGAAGGCCCTGGAGACCTACTCGGTGATATTCAGCAAAACAGGGCCGGAGCGCCTGGCCACGGAGTTTATATACAGGTCAGTGGCGTAGATAACCCAATTGGTTGTTTGGCTAAAGCTTCGTTTTCATACCCACAGCGCCGGTTTGTTCCCGCTCCTTGGTTACGCGGCCATGAATGTGCGTCCCGCCCTGTTGACCATCTATGAAACCTACTTCGTGCCCCTGGGCGACAAACTGCGGCCCGCTCTGAGTGGCTTCCTGAATGGCGTACTGCCGGGCTACGACTGCGGACTGGATCACTTCGAGCGGATTAGCGCCCTGCTCAAACAGGTGTGCAATGCCGTCAATCCCATGCACTTTTACACGGTCCTCTGGGAGTCGGTGGCCAACAATGCGGCCATTCGTCTGCCGGCCATCACCTACCTGCTGGAGCACTTTAACAAGCGACTGGACATGCAGGAGCAGATCTACATAATGGGACACAACAGGGAGATCATGATGTCGGCCCTGTGCGTCTGCCTGAACGATTCGCTGATCCTGGTGCAGCGAAATACGCTGGAGTTCCTGCTGCTCGGCTTTCCCATGCACACGGCGCTGCTCTCCGAGGACGACCTGGTGAAGCTTGTCACCAACGGGCTCAATACCATACTTCGCCGGGACATGTCCCTGAATAGAAGACTCTTTAGCTGGCTATTGGGCAGCGAGGTGGCCAAGAACTCGCCAACCTATGACACCCTATCGTTGGACACCTCAAACGCCCCCTTAGATGAGGAACCAGAACCGTACTTCATTAGGCATTCGCGGCACATTCTCATCAGAGCTTTAATTACCACGCTGAGACTGAGTCTGGAGTGTGCCCCCATGGACCTGAAGCCCTACCGGATCATGCTGTCCCTTCTGGACAAGGCGGAGATTGGCAGCGCAGTACTGGATTACGTGCTACATGACATAATACGGGCTATGTACATCTCGAGTGGCAATGCGGAGGCCTTGAAGTCTGCCAACTTGCTGTTTGCCACCTTCGATCCAGCCTACATTTGGAGCTACATGACCAACATGTTTGAGAGAGCCTGCCAACAGGCGAACTCCGCGCAGGATAAGTCTCAGGCGGGCGAAACCTCCGGAAAGTATGCTTGCGACGTGGGATCCGGTGATCCCTGTGTACTGGAGATCTGCGTGCTGACAGAATTCCTGCTGGAAACCGTTTCTCTGGAGATGTACACGGAAACCACCAGGGTGTATCTGCCCAAGGTGTTCCTGGCCATCACTCAGCTCCTTTCCCTACACATGGATCACGTGAGCAGCAGCGAGATCACTGCCTCGCTGAAGCTCTGCATGAAGATCGTCTCGCGGGTGCAGCCTATGATAACGTAAGCAAAATAACAGAAACACAAAAGAATCAGGCGATCCTCAATAACCGGCTTATCTCTTTGTTTCTTTCGCAGAAGTCCCATAAAACTGAATAAGCTGATAGAGCAGAGCGGAGGCTCTTCGTCGGACGAGAAAACTACGGTGAATTCGGCGAGTGAGACCGGCAAGGTGGAGGCCGGAGCGCAGGGCAGTTCCCTAGAGAAGAGCAAATCCGATTCCCGACTAAATCAGTTTGCGGAGAACACGCTGCACAGCCATGATCCCAACGATGAAGAGCTCATCCGGCGCTCGGCGTCCAATCAAAGCGTGGGTCGACACAGTCCCAACAAGAAGAAGGCCAAGTCAATTTCCCGTCTCTCAGAGTTGGATAAGGATGTGAGTAATGTTGACTATATAATTATATAATGTTGACTGAATAATTATATTTTGAATACAGATCAGCGCCTCAGACACTGGGCCGCAGTCATCTTCAGATCTGGACACCCCGCGGAGCATAAAGAAGCTGAAGGCCAAGGCCAAGGTGCCTTTCATACGAAGCCCCAAAAAGCAGCGACCCAAGGATATTGTCCTGATTCAGTCAAATGCTTCGACGGAAGTGGGAGATGGACCTAGCGTAGAAGAGCCAAAGAGTGCTCCGCCAGATCAGTCACCGCAGTTCCAGCTGGATGAGGAGAGCCGAGCTACACAACAGCGAGGATTCTCCATTCTGGAAAAGTGCATCCGCCAGTACGAAATCTTCTTCGAGGTTTATTTGGCCCGTAAACTGCTGCACATCGAATCGGAACCAAAAGAATGCGCTGTGAAGGTGCAGCTGCAGCGAACCACAAGCACCATTCACACGTCCAATCTTTTTATGGCCGAGCAGGTGCTGGATCACGAGTGTCCATCGAGGGAGTCACAAATCGAGCGACTGTTTAATTTGCTTCGCGTGGACATTGTGCCGCGCTCCAAGCAGCTGCAGCGCTTGCTCAACCGATCCTTGCCGCTGCCCGTCAGTGCTAGTGAACTAAGCAGCGACAGCGAAGCGCCGGAGGAAAAGCAACAGAGCCTGCTCATCGATGGACAGACCCAGCGTAGTGTGCAGCAGCTGGCCGAGCTTCAGTTGAGCCTTTCTATGCGTGGAGCTGTTAAGCTGGCCGCTACTCTGCTAGTGGAGATGTCGACCTTTCCCAACTGCAACAAACACATCGTGCTGGACAAAAACGGTGAGTTAAAAGCAGTGTTTAATTTGTTGACAATTCGTATAAGTATTTCCCTTCAGAGCCTGAATTGCCCAAATGGTTGAAGGTCCTTTGCCTGGTGGCTTGCTTTGCCCAAAGCGACAAGGAGCTGCAGGTGGCGTCTATAACTACGCTCTTCGATTTGATAAGGTGAGTGCAAATTAGGTACTTCTTACATGATGGGCTGACACTAACTGTATTACAGCCTCCTGCGCTCGCAAATCGAGCATACGACCAGTCCAGGAGTCACCTTTGTAGTGATGCTGCCGCTTCTAAAGTTTGGCCATGTCAGCTACATGGAGCAGCACACGCGGGTCTTTCAATTGGTGAGCTCCATTCTGTGGGATTACCTTGGAGCTGCGGGCATAGATCCCGCCCAGATTGCAGCGCTACTTCATCAGCTGCACAGCTGCTTGGAAAGCGGTCTGGTGGAAACTATAATCGGCAATCGAATGCAAGCGCAACATTTGCTTCAAGTACAGCCGCAATCCCGTGCAGATTTGGGAAGAACTGCCCTACGTAACTTCCAACTGGAGCGTTTGGCGGATGCTCAGCTCCTCTGTCCCACGGAGTCCACGGAGCGATTGAGAGAGAGTCAGGCCCGGAGCTTCAAAAAGTTCGAGCTGCTGTGGCACCTCGGCAGAGACAAGCAGACCACACGTGGATTCGAGAAAACGCTGCTGAAAGTGCTGGACACCCTCGCATTACCACATTATATGTCCGAGCGCACTTTCGTGACCAACTGGCTGCAGGCGTCGCTACTCCGCGGTGACCTGGCCCGTCTGACCAAGCCTCTCTACAAGATCCTACTCTCGGCCAGCTCCAAGCGCGTTGGCATCGTCCACATGCAGCAGTTGTACCGTGATGTGGACACTGAGGCTACACCTGCTTTTGAGAGGGACGTGTACGCCATCAGTTCGGAACAGGGCAATGTCAAGTACCACCACATGGAGAACTCCAGTGGGGTAAAGAAAAAGAGTCCTATCCGGAACTTCCCAAAGAAGATCTTTGGAGTAACATTGAGTGGCGGCAAGGCCAACAAGATATCCAACTTTGTTAGCGACAAATCGTCTGTCACCGCTTGTGCTGAGGCAACGCAGGACTTGAACACCATCGGCCTGATCATCAATCCGCTAGAGAATGCCAACGATTTTGACGATGAAACAGATCTGGAAGAGCCTCGCATCGAGATCCCGCATAAGGAGACGCCCCTGGAACAGAAACTAGCTAGCGCAATGGACGAGAGCGAACAGCGTTCGCAGGAGCAGCCACCACAGCAACAGGATCAGAATCTTCAATACGACCAGGATATAACAGACCATTCGGACAGCAGCGATTTCGAGTCGGATTCCGAGCTTCGCGAAACGAGCATTGAGAAGGAAGATAGCCTGACGGTCAGTTCCAGTGCTGGCGTCAGTGATGATGTCAAGCGCTTTGTGGGCGACTGCGAAAGTGTAACCGAGGCATTGACTCAGCACGAGAAGATCAAGAGTCGCAAGACCTATCGGTTGACCAGGGAAAAGACACCAGGCGAAACCAGTCTTAACTCTCTGGAGCAGAAGGATCATGATAGCATCACTGATCTTCAGGCAGATGCGCTTCCAGCGGATGAATATTTCAGAGAGGACAAAAAGCTGGGGAAGCGTAAGAAGCTGCTGACTGCTGGCGACAAGAAACGACTCAGCTGCATTTCGAAGACCTCCACGGATAGCAACATCAGTGGCTCCCACGTGGAGCAGCCAGAGCAGGAGGACGAAACGGAGCCGGGAACCGAATCCACAATCAATGTGGAGGACAAGCGACGAAATCTCAGTTTGGAGACCAGCAAACTTCAGCCTGATATGCAGAAAACCCTGGAGAAGGGCAAACAGAACGTGGAGATCCTGCGGCAGAATAATGCCGCTGCAGCTGCGGCAGCGGCGGCGGCAGCAGAGGAGCAGACCAGTCTGCGCAGCTCCGTAAAGAGCACCGTTTCCCTGACGGATGCGGCTCATCTGTACCACAACCACCTTCTGATCTACCTGGCTATTTACGACACTCGCCAGACCTTGTATGCCCTGCAGACACTTCGCAACATTATCTGCTGCGACCGACGTACCTTCCTCTGCCTGTCCATAACCACATCCTTTTCGAGCGCCAGTCTGAAACAGTTGCTCGTCCGCCATCGCAAGAGCATCTCCGGCAAGGGATTCGACGGTGGTGTGGGCAGCTCCGAGTATGCTCAAGGATATCGCGGTTGCATGCAACTGGAGCTGCTGGTCACGCTCTGCTTGTTCTACGCCCGCGGTTACTTCCAGAAGGAATCTCTGGACGCCCAGCGACAGCCGCCCACGCTGCAGGATATTGTGAACAATCGGAGGATCCAGTTGGAGAGCATTGAACTGCTGACCCTCATCTGCTCGGAGCTCATAGAGATTGTCAAGGGCATGGGCAAGGGACTGGCCAACTATATTGCCGATTTGTTGGCCCGCGCCAAGCTGCAAAAGGTGATGCTGCACTGCCTGAACAGCTCGGTGTGCAGTTATGGCCGTAGAGCCAACTCTAACAGCGGGAGCTATGCGGAGCAGGTGCTCAGCTTCAATGATCCCCAGGACGATCAGCTGCACGCGGACTGCTTCCAGCTCCAGCTGCTTCGTTTGCTGTTGGCTGTAATCCGCCTGGAGCACGAGGTTCACCAGTTGCGTCAGGATACGCCTCCCGCGGCCGGCGAGGATTCGGCTGGCAATGCGTCGCCCACTCGCTTGGCGGAGGGAGCGACTGCCAATGTGAAGTATCTCCCCAACTGCCTGATTAGCCAGCAGCCCATGTTCCTGGCCGCTGTGTTGGGTGCCCTGCAGCAGGAACGATTGCGACACTTGCACCGCAACTGGACGGATCTGGTGACCTCATCGCTCAATTGCTTCTCCTTTGGCTCACTCACGAACATTGTGATCAGCGTAGTGCATCAGCTATGCAGTAATCTAGACCGTCTCTCCAAGATGTCTCTCCCCCAGCAGCGGCACTTCCCTCCGGACTATGTGGTATCCCAGCTGGAGGCACTGACTATCTTGTGCCACTACTGTTTGCTGGACAATACGCAGCAGACGGCCCTCTCACACCTGTTCAATCAGGCTTACCCGCAGACCAGCTCGTCGGCGCAGAGTTCCAGCACGGGTCAGTTGCTCAACAGCATCGTACATTCCTTCCTCTCGGCCAGTGAATCCTCCAATTCAGCGCCGGCTCCAAGGAATCCGCAGCTGCTAGCTGCCCGCAATGCCGTCCTCTCGCATCTTCCGAGGATCATGAGCAGCGTGGCTGCCATATGGGACAGCGAGCTGGGACAATTGCGCCCGGTTCGCCAGCAGCTTCTTGAGTTCCTATCGCCGGTGTCCCTGCATCATGGCTGTAACTTCCTCGCCGCTGTGGCTGTCACCTGGCAGCAACGGGGCCTGGCCTCGAATATGAGTGGATTGAGCATTGCAGAGCAGTTCCAGAGAAACTCCGCTCTGCAGGCGTGTCCCGCCCAGCTATCCTTGGTTTCCTTGGTGTCCAGCATCCGGGTAATGCCCATGGATTCCTTCGTTATGACACTGCACCATGTGGTGCGCTCGCCTCCGCCAATCCACCGACCACCGGCCCAGCTCAGCATCGAGGTGAGTGCTCTGGAGCTCTTTTACTTCTACATGAGGTCGGCACCTGCTCCTCAACTGGCGGATGCCTGGAGCTCACTGCTGGCCCTCATCCGGGATGGCTTAAATCTGACACCACCGGCGCAGTTCGCTTTGCTGATGCTCTTAAATGAGTTCGTCCAGCGCTGTCCGCAGATGCCGTTCCAGGACAAAAAAGAAGTGCGGGAGCTGCATGATGTCACCTCTCGATTGGTAGACTCTCTCTCCAGTGTGGCTGGATCCTGCCTGGAGCAGACCACCTGGCTGCGCCGCAACCTGGCCGTAAAAGAGGATACTGATGGGTTGGCCAAGGATAACAGCGTAGGAGGCGGAGGACTACAGCAATATTCGCTGCAGGCTCAGAGTGTTCTGGCCGCCATACTCTCAAACCTTCTGGACGTGGCTTACGGTTCCCAGGAGAAGGACAAGGTGGTCAACATAGTGACGCCGCTACTATACAATATTACGCCGTATTTAAAGAACCACACTGCGCGGAATGTTCCCTTTTTCTACGCCTGCTCCGCTCTGCTGGCCAGCTTGAGTGGCTACCAGTACACTAGAAAGGCGTGGCGGAAGGATATGCTGGATCTTCTGCTGGACAACGCCTTCTTCCAGATGCACCTCTCGTGTCTGCCCTTCTGGCGCATGATCATGGACAGTCTGATGACCTACGACAACACCACGTTCCGTGAGCTGATGACCCGCGTCTCCCTTTCGCAGGCGGGCAGTCTGAACATCTTTACGTCCCGGGATCAGGAGTATGAACAGCGGGCCATGCTGCTCAAGCGGCTCGCCTTCGTCATTTACTGTAGCGAGTTCGACCAGCACAACAAGTACATGCCGGACATCCAGGGTAAGTGGAAATAAGGTCACCCATTGGGAAAAGAAATCCATTGAGAATACCAATCTCAAACCAAAACTTATCATGTTGATAAGTTCAGCAATTAAGAATTTCATTAGTTTTCATTACCTAATGGTGCTACTTCAGGGAATTAATTGACCTAAATACGAACTTTTTGTATATTTCCACAGAGCAACTGGCCAACAGTCTGCGACTTGTTCCCATGGGACCTTCAGTGCAGGCAGCCGTCTTCCTGTGCTTTCGTGTCCTGCTCCTACGCATGTCGCCCGACCACGTCACCTCGCTGTGGCCCATAATCATTGCGGAAATGGTGCAAGTGTTTCTGCAAATGGAACAGGAACTCAAATCGGAGAGCGAGGAGAGAAAGTAAGTTAATACAGTCAATCAAACAGGGCGCTTAATTAATCTAACTACTTATTGCAGCCAACAAATGCGTATGCCCTCGGGGATCGACGTGTCCTGGTCCTCTGCTTCAGGAGCCAGCAATGGCTACAATTCTCAGACGCCGATGCAGCATTGGCGGTCGGTGCAGTTAGAGGCCTGCAAACTCCTGGAATTGGGATGTGTGCTGCCCGCCACCAAGCTGCCACATTTCCAGATGTATCGATGGGCCTTTGTGGGCACAGAGTTCGATGTTCACGAGGAGGAGGTGCGCCTGCCGAACGGAAGTCTCGAGAACCTGGCCACCTTGCCCAGCGCACTGTATGTGCCGCATGTGAGCCGTGTGGCCAGGCTAATGGACATGAAGTACACCACTCAGTCGCCGGTGAGTTATCCCTTCACTACTCGTATGATTCTATGATAACTAATCCTTTTGGATTTATTGCAGGTACTGCAACGTCCCAGCAATAGACATCTGATGTTGCACTTCCAGCAACTGCAGTCGCTGCAGGAGCTGTACGCCTTCTTCACCACGCTGGGCATCAGTTGCCCCCAGCCGCGTAACTTTGCCGACACGGAGAACGATGTGGCCAACTGCCTGCAGGAGATCGAGGAGGTGCTGGCCAACGACTTCCTGGAGAAGCTGCCCAGCATAACCACGCCAAGATGAAAACCGGCCGTTGCCCACCGGCAGACACAGTCGCAGATCCAAGCGAGTGGGTCACTGTTCGAGCTCAAGCTGAATCTTAACCTGGGTGCGGAGTCTGCCATGGAGCCGGCAAGTGCTGGCCAGGCTGCCCGCATCCTGGCCGCCGTGCAGGCCAAGCTGACCAGCCAAAATGCCGAGACGAGCTTTACGCAGACCCAAAACACCAATGACAGCAGCAACAATAAGAAGACCAACTTTCCATTTTATGTCTAAGTAAGAAGATGGAGCAGGAGACGATGCCGAGTATGATAGCTAGCTATTTAGATAGAGAACTGGGTCGAGTATCTAACTGTCCGTAGTGTGATCGATCGTTTTAAATGTTGAATGTTTAAGAACGCGGTAGCCCGATAGCCAATAGCACCCTGTATGTATATGTAACCAATGTATTTAACTGTTGATAGTTGCTCCCGAGTCGATGTGAATAAGAGATGTGTATAACGACAAACTGCAATCTAATAAAATAAAATCGCATTTTATTGCAAGCACTGAGTTGAGAAGAACGGGGTTTCCCCGAAATAATCTAGAAGTATATGTAGAACTAAACAACGTTCAGGGTGCGTGGGGGCTGACTTCCGGCTTCGTTGTTCTTCAGCTGGAGATAGAAGGAGTACACAAGACGGGCGCTGAAGGCAATAAGTACTGAAAGTGTAGTGAAAAATGTGTGTTAAATGTATTTGTTCTTAGGACATTGCGTTTACTTACAGAAGGTAATGATGTAAAGAAGCAGGGCGGCGAAAACGCTAGACGTTCCAACTGCCTCGCGGTATCCTCCATAATGGAAGATCACCCCCAAAACCGCGAACGGAAAGCTAATTGCTTGGATTGCAGCGAATATCAACCAGACGAGGACGAGTAATCGCTTTTCCTGGAATTGATAAGGATTATGTTTCGGTGAGTGAAGAGAGCCCATTCTTAATAAGTCATAAATTTGCTATATTTACCCTTTGGGTGCCGATCAATAAACAAATATTGGCGACCAGAGTGATGGCGAATCCAACAAAGTTGATAACTGCAAGGAAAACAAATTATTCTAAATACTCGGTAGAATATGAGTGAATTTTTACCGACGCACAGTGGCGCCTTTGCATTTTTGTCAACTTTTTTCTAAACTAATGACTGGAATTCTATGCTGTGTATAGGAAAGTTAAAAGACATTGTATTTCCAGTAAAATGAGCCTTCGATGATTGAAATCTGGTTATCAGAACTCCAGATAAAACATAAAAAGGGCCGAAAACGTTTTTTACACTTAAAAAAAATTGACACCATACCATTTTAAGGGCCTATTTCTTAATCAGGGAGATATACTTCACCGGAAAACAACGGTTGTCTTTGGTGAGAAAGAAGTCGATTTTCTCTTGTAAACTAGTGTTATCTATTATGCCGTTAACACCATTCATTTATCTCTATTGGTTCAAAAATTATGATTTATTACAAAAAAAAAGTGAAAATACCCCACTGTGCGACCCCGAAGAGATAAAAACATGCTAAATTCATAAGACCGGATATCAGCAGAACCAGAGCCCAATTTATCTTAATACAATTCTTTTTAAAACATTTTCGTTGTTATTTGAAATTTAATTTATTAAAATATACCATAAAAAGTTCTTCGTATAAAAATGAATTCATATTTATACCCGTTACTCGTAGAGTAAAAGGGTATATTGTATTCGTGCAAAAGTATGTAACAGCTAGAAGGAAGCGTTTCCGACCCCATAAAGTATATATATTCTTGATCAGGATCACTAGCCGAGTCGATTTAGCCATGTCCGTCTGTCCGTCTGTCTGTCTGTATGAACGCTGTGATCTCGGAAACTACAAAAGCTAGAAAGTTGGGATTACCAACACATATTCTTGGGCTTCCTACGCAGCGCAAGTTTATTTCAGCCAAGCGCCACGCCCCCTCTAACGCCCACAATCACCCATAATCGCACACAAACTATACTAAAATTTGTCTGGCGCACACATTTAGTTATACCCATCGAAATGTAGAAGAAATTTTTCAAATCGGACCATTCGTTAAAAAGTTATGCCAGATCCATCTCCCTCGCACTCCCTTTAGCCGAGTGACGGGTATTAGATAGTCGGGACACCAACCCGACTATAGCGTTCTCTCTTGTTTTACTTTAAACTTAAAAGGTTACTCAAAAAAATGCACTTAATGGTGTTTTAAAATAGAAGTAGAGATACGTTTTTCCAAAATTCCATCGTTTTGTTAAAAATGTATTTTTTTTTGTCCCACGCCTAATTTCAATGCCGATTTTTGAAAGATGCTGTTTGTGCTGCAAATGCTTACATCATTTTCCAAATATTTGACAATGATGTGGGTACTACTCAGTTAGTAGTCTAAAATGGCTATAAAAATTCTACGTATAAATTTTGACTCAGGGGCGGATCTGGAGCACATTTTTTCCCCATTTCCACTTCACTGGATCCGCGCCTAGCTTGAGAACAAACAAATAAATTTGTTTTTTAAAACCCTAGGGAAATTTTGTATGTACACATCTACATAGTGAAACGCAGCTTGTATTGTCCGATGTCGTCATCGTTGAAAGTAATATAACACGTTTGGATCGAATGGATTAGCTCATTCTGTTATTTTGTATAAACGCCATCACCGTTTATATTCTTTATGATATATGTAGCGTTTACGTTTTTGGACATAAACAAATGCCACGCCTGAAATTTCTCCTACCATTTGGAGCGAATATCACGCCAATAGTCACTTGAACCAGCCAGTAGATCGCAATTCCCAGGCACCAACTACGCAAATCCGTATTGCAAGGACCATTTTCCACAGTTAGGTCGATTTTCATTTTGAGATTCAATACTTAAATTACAATTTTCACAGATAAAACAATATTATGGCACGAAACCGGTTTGGGATCTTTGAGCGCTCGGAAACACAACCGCACTGGTCCAGAATCAGAAGACAAATGAATTCGTTAGCTCGTAGTCTCGGAGAAGCAACAGTTGGTCAGAACTAGGCAACAAAAATTTACTTTATTTTAAACATCAACTGTATCATACGCTTTTTTTCATAATATTTCCTAATATAATTTTAAAATATTATTTTTGTAATATTCATACGATTGCGTAATCTTTGATGCTTAAGATGAGGGTTGAACCACTAGATAAATAGCTAAGTAGGTGGGCCGAAATCAGACACAGTTTGATTACGCCATCCAGTTTTGGTATGGGGGGCTAACGAAAAACTACCCCAAACATTTTCAATGTGTTTTCAAGGTTATACAAACTATAATTTTTAGTCTTAGTTTTTGATTTATTCGTTTTATAGGCAAATTAGAAGAAACTTAAAAGCCTACGTTTTGCGGTTCACAAATATTTTGTTTACAAAAACAAAATTTAATTTGAATAGTTTTGACCTATTTTAAAAGTTTTTTGCTGTGCAAAGTTTTCCAAAGGTGGCCACTTGTTGCGTAGTGTAAAGAAATGAATACAATTGAGAGCACCGGAACAACACCAACAAACAAGCTGGCGAAAAATTTTTGCATGCAAAAAAAATGGTTACATATGTACATTAAAGGCTGAACGTCATCATATTTAATAATACCTTGGCAATTTCTGTCCAGAAGAGCGAACTACCAAGAAAATAAAATTGTATTTGATTTGGCGAAGTGTATGTATATTGGGACCCTAATTATGAATAATTAGGTACATTTTTTAAAAAGAATTTTTTCGATATTTAATAAAGATGATAGTAAAGTTTACAAATCTAAAACTAACATAAGGGGGTTGTAATAATAATAATACAAATATATTTGATATTTAAGTTGTTGAAATAAATATTCAACGACTTGATAATCGGAAGCTCAGAAAAAAACTAAATAATATTTAAACATTTTTATGAAGATGTTAAGGAGAATATAAAGTAAAAAACAAAAAATAAAAATTTAAAATAAAGTCACGTGCAGGTGAACCAGTCACAGTTTACGTCGCCCACTAATTCCATCGATCTGGCAACGCCGTTTCAACGAAAGCTTTCTTACTCTCATTCTCCGCTCTCTTTGTACTCTCAGACTCCTACGTTTTGATTGCACTTACGTATTTCGTTACGATTTGCATTTCCCCTTTACGTTTTGAATGCACTTCACGTTCTTTCGATCGATCTGGCCGTTTCAACGAAAGCTTTCAATTGTCAATTGCGACTGATTTCCAAATTATTTTCTCTGCGCCGGTAAACCAAGAAGGTTTTGTTTTTATATTCTCCGCAATTGCAAAGTGACCAAGTATTGAATTCCAGCAAAAATGTTGAACTCCGTTTTTTGCATGCGGCTCAACACCTACGGTGTGGTTATTGGGTGGCTGGGCGTGATTTTCTCCTTTTTGGCCACGATCCTGTTGTCCGTGGCCTTGGGCTTCGTCGATAATATTGCGCAGCAGATCGTCGACACCGATAAAGAGTTGAATATGACGGTCAGCGAGGTTCGCAATGGTAAGGGTTAATCATCAGGTGCACCCACAAGACAATAATGCTGCATTGTTTATCTGTTTTGCAGTGCTTATCATACTTTTCAGTGTCTACCTGGCTCTTAAAGTGATTAATCTTCTGGCCTCGGCCATGTTGGTCGTGGGCACCGTTAAGGTAAGCCGTTGTTTGATCTTAAAACTAAACTTATAGGAAAGCCACGTGTATTAGGAACTAGACAGATAATGTTGAATGTTTTTTCTTTTTCAGGAACGTCATCTGCTCCTGCTTCCCTGGCTGATTAACAACGGTGTGCTGCTGGCCTTTGCTATCCTCTCCCACATTGGATTGTGGGCCACGATCGTCGGATCCGCGATGCCCTTCATGAGCGCCCTGCCCGTTATATTGATCTCTGTGTCTATTCTCCGTAAGTTCTTCAGTGACTCACCCTATTGCATACCATATTTCATACATATGTACATATGTATGCACTGCTTCTGGAAATGGGTATACATACACATTCATTGTTGTGAAATTGTGAATCCCTAGTACGCTTATCGCTCTGTGCTCTTTGATCGTACTGTAATTACCCTCGGACACGCTGAGCTGATTGTTCTTCATTTGCTCGTTTCAGTGCTCGGCTGGTATCTGTACTACGGGATCTACTCGCTCTTCAAGCAGATCCAGGCCTCCAGTGAGATCCAGCGCCCGCTGATCCCGCCGGCCACCCAGCAGACCAACTCCTACCCCAGCTACACCAAGATATAAGCTGCATCGCAGACTTTTCGAATCCTTTCAGTGGAGCTTCCTTAATTAACCCCAATCTTCATTGCTAGTAACACCAAAATTAGGTACCTCGTATGCAGCAAAGAAGGAATATTTTTATGTACATCTTATATATTACTTACACGCGTCTCTATTTTTATCTATTCGAACGAAATTGCCAAAACTCGATTTTCCTATTGGCTCTGAAAATATATTTTGTATACACACATGGGTGTATCATTTATTCAGGTGGTGGTGTTCAGGTGGATTTCATTCTGAATGTGTGATTCCCCACTTTCGAAACTTAAAGCTCAAAAGAGCCTAAAGCAAAATGTCAAAAGAAAAAGCTTCCGAAAAAAGGTTATAGTGATATAGTAATCGTATTTAATTTGTGATTTCGATCAGGGTAAAAGATTCCGTGAAGATTCCTGTAGCTTACGTACGATTGGATAAAACTGACAAAATGAAGATGTTCGTGAAGATATTTCGCGCAGTCTAAGATAGTAGAGCAATGTTTTGAAAAACCTTAACTTTTTGGAATATAAAATATTTTTTTAGTTAATAACCATTTTACAGCACTTTTACTCTAAGATAGATATTTTGTAAAAATCTTTTCAAGGGCATTCAGAACATTCATAAGCAATCGCACAAGCGAGGTTTAAAAGTATTTCTCTGCCGTCATGATCATATATTTTTTAGGGCTTTCCGGGCTATGTTTCCTTATCTTTTTTTTTGTTATCGCTACAGCTTCCCCACTTGAAGCTCTCAAGTCATCGTTTTACGCCGAATGGAAGAAACATTTTATTTGGAATTTGTAAAATCAAAATTTATTAGTTACGCGTTGGCAACGGGCTGGGAAGGTCTTGTTTTAAATTTACAAACAAGCAGAAATACGAGTACTGGAAAAATGTTGACCACAGTGTGCTGCATGCGGCTTGATACTTACGGTGCGATTATTAGTTGGTTAAGCATCATTGCCTCCTTCTTGGGCACTGTAATTTCTTCGGTGGCCCTCGCCCATGACGTTTTCAATTCTGTCGAAAATAAAATAATTAAAGTTGGTAAGAATAAAAAAGCAGTTCAGCTCGCCAGAGAACAAATCTATAATTCCGAGTTTTTTAGTCCTTGACATCGGCCTTTATGTTTTTTTGCCTCTGATGGTGGTCAACATTGTCGCATCGGTCATGTTAGCAGTAGGTACCGTTAAGGTAAGTTATTATCTGTGAGTGGGTGCAGATAGAAATACACAATACAAAGTGTTTCATAAAATTCGGAGTGGAATATGAAAAATAAAATGTGAAAATCCGTCATTAAAATAACAAATTTTTATAAATAAATTATTTTAAATAGATAACTAATTTGTTAGTCGATTAAATATTTTACAAATCTTTCAAAAGGAAAAAGCTTATGGTTGTACAAATTTTTTTTATCAGTTATCATCATATGGGAATTTTATATTTTCAGAAACGCCATCTGCTCATGGCTCCGTGGCTGATGAACAATGGACTGCTCCTGACCTGCTTGACTTTCTTCTGTATTGCAGTATGGGGTCTTCTTGCTAAATACAATGAGTCGTTAGAACTTATCCTCATAGTGTTCGTGGTCTTCGCGGCAATTCTTGGTTGGTCTCACTTAATGTAATCATATCATAATAACTCTCGCATTCAATGCTGTTTGTTCTATATTTCATCGTTTCAGTGCTCGGCTGGTATCTGTACTATGGGATGTATTCGCTATTCAAGACAATGCAGGCTCACAGGGAATCTCCAGGATCTGTCTATTTTAATAGGGATCTGCCTTAATATTACTTGTGGCATTTACGAATATTCATATTGTTATTAATTAAGCCGGCCATTAATAAAGCCGGCCATTATTTGAGATATCTTCCTAAAATATCGTATTGTGTAGACCAAAAAAATCGAATTTATTTAAAATAAAAAAAAAGGTAAAATAAAAAAAAATCTTCATAAAAAAGGGGGAGGGGTGGGTGTGGGGTAGGTTTGGCATCACAAAATCAACTAACTGTGATTTTTTATATAAAAACTAGTTAGATGGATTTAATTCAAACCTTTTGTATAATTTTAAGTGTCGTTAAATAACATCGACTAATTTGTATAGCCGATACTATCAGATAATATATCGGTGGCAAAGCGTTTACTCTACTAAATTACTCTATTAAAACAAGAATGGAAGCTATAGCTTCGGCCAGCCGAATTTTACCAAGTTTTTTTGTTTGTAGTAGTGAGCAAAGATATATTACTGAATCTGAAACCACTATTTTTGTTGTTAAAAGGACACTTAGTGAAATTTGTGTTTTCTAAATATATTTGTGTTGCACTTTAAAATCCCTATAAATGGAACAGTTATCTGGTTGCGCAAAATTGTAAGAAATTAAAAAAAAAAATTTGAAAAATTTCTTGTACATTTCGATAGGTATAAATAAACACAAGAAAATTGCATTTATACTTCTCCGAAATCTTTAAAAATGTGGACGCCAGACACATTTTAGTATCGATTGTGGGCGAATATGGGCGATTGTGGCGCTCGGCTGAAATAAACTTGAGCTGCGTAGGAAACCCAAGAATATGTGTTGGTAATCCCAACCTTCTAGCTTTTGTAGTTTCCGAGATCTCATCGTTCACAGACAGACAGACAGAAATGGGTAGATCGACTCGGCTAGTGATCCTGATCAAGAATATATACTTTATAGGGTCGGAAAGCTTTCTTCTACCTGTTACATACTTTTGCACGAATACGAGTAACGGGTATAACAAGAGAGAACGCTATACTCGTGTGCCCCGACTATCAGATACCCGTTACTCAGCTAAAGAGAGTGCGAGGGATATGGAGATATAAAACTTTGATCGCGCATATCTTTTTAACGAATGGTCCGATTTGAAAAATCTTCTATATTTTCATAGGTACACTGAGAAAAAAAACAGTCTAAAATTAAGAGAAATATTCTTAAATTAAGAACGTTTGGTCATGGGAATGAGTCAAGTCCGATTGTTCTTATATTAAGACAGAATGTTCTTAAATGCAGAACACTTATTGTAGACCAAAAAATCTAAAATCAAGAAAAATTGATCTTCATCTAAGAACACATTTTATTAATTTAAGATGTCAATGGTATAGAATTAAGACTAAATATTCTGAACCTAAGAATATGGTAAACAAGGAAGTGATCTTCTTTTAAGATTAAAAATACTTTATTTAAGAATATAAATTCATTTATTTATTTCATAACATTCTCAACAATAAGAAATTAATTTCTACAACAATATTTAGTCATACAATCTTTATAAAACATACCATCATTTCTTTCTCCTTGAGACAATATCATTAGTTATGTTTGCCATGTCAAACGGTTTCAATATACTCGTAACATTAGTTGCAATGGCATCTTCTAAAATTACATTTATTAGAGTGTCTCTTTTTTCCTTAGTCAAGAAGTTGTTTCCTCGAGATGTTTCCATAATTAAGTTTTTCAAGTCCTACATTTAAAGCACATATATTATTAAAAAACTTGGCTTAAATCTCTATAATACCTTATAATTAATGGATTTTCTGCTGTTGATACTTTTGTCTTCTTTGATTTTGACAGGCTCATTTTGTTTGAGTGGAGGCTCAACAGAGTTTTCGTTGGCTTCATACTTAAAAGAAATAAGAGTTAAAAATGTATGCCAATTGTTTTTTTGTAAATTAAGATACTTACAAAAGTTTTTCTCCACTCAAACAGTTTTTCCCTGAAAATTAAACGAGGACTCAGTGGTGGAATTGCTTCCTTAATATCATCCCTGTCCATGTATTTTAAACAATCAAATGTTATATTTGCATCTAAGGAATAAAAATTAGCTTAACTTTTATCAGCGGAGCAACAAAGGGAGAAGAAAAAAATGATAGCTTTTCGACGCTGTTAAGCAGAGAAACGTGGACGTCGAAACGCTGACAGCGCAGCGTCAGAAAAACTGCGTAGCCCATGGGTCGGGAGTGCTGCTTCTGCTGGCCACCACTGGTTTATATGTTTTTCTTACCAATCAAGTATTGCATTAAATGTTCCATACCGAGTTCTTTCATTAAATTAGATAGCTTAACTTTGTCTGAGTCCTCGGGTAAGGACGGACTTAGGTACAAAACCTCAAAAGTTGAGCACGGTACCGGGTCAGCTATATTCTTTTGATCCTTCACCTCCTCAATGTTTTCTTAAGGCTCCGAATCCGAAAGGATTGTACGCTTTCTTTTAGCTTTAGCCGGCATTTTAACACGCACTGTTTTTTTAACCATTTTTTCGATTTCACAACCAGTCATACACGCGAACAATTGGGAATGGTTCAGTGTGACCATTCCGTTAAATCATCGATATCTATTAAGATATCGATGTTAAAAATATAACTAGTTTAAGGCAAATAAAAAAAGGGGGACATTTTTTAACTAATATTTAATTAGCATTTGTTTATTGGTGTACACTTTTTATTGAAGCGCGTTACTAGTAAATTACGATAATAGGATCCGATATTCGATAATTTTATCGAAAATTTCTCAGCCCTCCTTTACATGTACACCCAATAAACAAGGGAAAATCGTATATTAGAATTAAGCGTATATAAGTAAATTAACATTTTAAGATTTGTAATGTATTATGACTGTATCAACCTTTTAAAATCTCAAAAACTCAACTATAATAGAATCGTATTTTAAAAACCATGATTTTTTGTCTAAATAAATGTTACTTGTTTGCTTTTCTTTATTATATTAAATTGGTTCATTAAATTAATTTTCTCTCGCAGATTAGTGGACAAAAATTGTATAATTTTTGTAGTTCATAAAAACAATATATATTTTTTAATTGTAGGACAACATTTTCTTAATCTTAGAATAAAATTGCCTTATTTTAGGAATGTTTGCTCTTTTTTTAAGTACATTTGTTCTTATTGTAAGAACAAATTTTAAGAACCAAAATTTCTTAAATTAAGAACTTTGTTCTTAAATTTAGACTGGGTTTTTTCCCTCAGTGTATTGATAAACACAATAAAACTGAATTTTTAATATTCCGACATCTTTAAAGGTGTGGGATGGCTTAAGGCGATTGTAGGCGTTAGAGGGGGAGTGGCACCTTGTTAAAAAAAACTTGCGCTGCGTAGGAACTCCAAGAATCTGCATGCAAAATGCCAATACTCTAGCTTTTATAGTTCCCGAGATCTCAGCGTTCGTACAGACGGACAGACAGACTTTTGCACGAATACAATATACCCTTTTACTCTATGAGTAACGGGTATAAAAATGTTGTTTTTTTTCGCAGTACAATAAAAAAGAGCCAAAAACGTTTTGTAAACTTGTGCTATAAGTAGTTGATTACCTTTATTGTATATTTTTGAAACGGCAACAAATATATCAGAAATTGTACTGGCTTCTGAAAAACAAAAATTAAACAAAATGAAAAATGTATTTTTTTTTTTAATAAAAACAATTTATTTTTTAAATATTAATTTTTTCAGTGGGCTTCCCAGTTTGTAGTCACAAATAGATTTTTTCAGTTTTCAAATGCTTCCAATTGACGAAAAATGGTTATAAAACATTACCATTAGCAGAGGAACATAGTAGACTTATTATATTTGCTAAACGGTTATCTTTTCAGCTTCCGCATACATTTGAAATTTGGAAGCAGACTTAGCAAATTTTGAAAATGAAGAACTTTCTTTAAATTTAAATTGTAAATCGTTTTTTCGGTTAGTTCATAAGGCATAAAGCAGTCAAATATATATTTTCAGTAGCTTCCGTACGATCGGATAAAACTGACAAAATGAAGATGTTCGTGAAGATATTTCGCGCAGTCTAAGATATTTATTAGAGCAATGTTTTAAAAAACCTGAACTTTTTTGGAATATAAAATATTTTTTATTTTAGTTAATAAACATTTTACACCAATTTTACTCTGAGATCGATATTTTGTAAATATCTTTTCAAGGGCATTCAAACCATTCATAAGCAATCGCACAAGCGAGGTTTAAAAGTATTTCTCTGCCGTCATGATCATGATAAAAAAAATAAGAACAAAGCGGTATTAATGTAAGAAATTGGGTCTTAGATTTTTTCGGTCTTTTTTTTCTGGGTGCATATATTTTTTTAGGGCTTTCAGGGCTATGTTCCCTTATCTTTTTTTTAGTTATCGCTACAGCTTCCACATTTAAAGGTTTCGAATATGGTTTCACGACGAATGGAAGAAAAATTCTAGTAAGAATTTGTAAAATTCAAGATTTATTAGTTTCGTGTTGGCAACGGGCTGGGAAGGTCTTGTTATTTTTTTTAAATTTACAAACAAGCAGAAATACGAATCGAATACTACTAAAAATGTTAACCAAAGTGTGCTACATGGGGCTTGATACTTACGGTGCGATTATGAGTAGGTTAAGCATCATTATCTCCTTCTTGGGCATTATAATTTCTTCGGTGGTCATCGCCCAAGACGTTTTCGATTTTGTCGGATTTTTCAGAAAACTTAAAGTTGGTAAGAATAAAAAAACGGTTCAGCTGGCCAGAGAACAAATCTATAATTCCGAGTTTTTTAGTCCTTGACATCGGCCTTTATGTTCTTTTGACTCTGATGGTGGTCAACATTGTGGCATCGGTCTATTTGGTAGTAGGTACCAGAAAGGTAAGTTATTATCTGTGAACGGAAGCTTTGGGCTGATCCATAAAATTAAAATATAGTGGTGCAGACACAAATACACAAAAGTGTTTCATAAAACTCGGAGTGGAATATGGAAAGTAAAATGTGAAAATCCGCCTTCATTGAAATAACAAATTTTTTAAAAATATAATTTTTTTAATAGATAACTAATAACTAACTAAGTCGATTAAATATTTTACAACTCTTTTAAACGTCTTCAAAAGGAAAAACTTTTTCCATAAAAACTTATGGTTGTACACATTTGTTTATTAGTTATCAGCATATGGGAATTTTATATTTTCAGAAACGCCATCTGCTCATGGTTCCGTGGCTGATTAACAATGGACTGCTCCTGACCTTCTTGAATTTCTTCTGTATCACACTATGGACTCTTCTTGCTCTATACAATTACTCGTTATTTGTTATCATCATAGTCTTCCTGGTCTACGCGGCAATTCTTGGTTAGTTTTACATAATATGATCATATCATAATTACTCTCGCATTCAATGCTGTTTGTGCTATATTTCATCTTTTCAGTGCTCTGCTTGTATCTGTACTACGGGATGTATTCGCTATTCAAGACTATGCAGGCTCAAACGGAATCCCCAAGATCTGACCATATTAATAGGGGTCCTCGCGGCAATTCTTGGTTAGTCTTACATAATATATCATATCATAATTACTCTTGCATTCAATGTTGTATGTGCTATATTTCATCGTTTCAGTGCTCGGCTGGTATCTGTACTACGGGATATATTCGCTATTCAAGACAATGCAGGCTCACAGTGAATCCCAAGATCTTTCCATTTTAATAGGGATCAGCCTTAATATTACTTGTGGCAATTACGAATATTCATATTGTTTTTAATTAAGCCGGCAATTATTTAAAAAATATCTTCCTAAAATATCGTATTGTGTACTCCAAAAAAAAAAACATATCTTTTTGAAATAAAGAAAAGGTAAAATCAAAAGAAATCTCCATAAAAAAAGGGGGAGGGGTGGGTGTGGGGTAGGATCTTTGGCATCACAAAATCAACTAACTGCGATTTTTTCTATAAAATAAATTAGATAAATAACATCGACTAATTTGTATAGCCGATACTATCTACTAAATTACTCATGCGCGGATCCACGGGGGGTGATATGGGTGATATATCACCCCCCACTCGGGTGAAAAATGAAAGAAATTTTGGTACTCAAAAAGTATGCAACAAAAAAATTGTTCTGATATCACCCCCCACAACAAAATCCTGGATCCGCCACTGAAATTACTCTATTAAAACAAGAATGGAAGCTAGCTTCGGCCAGCCGAAGCTTATATACCCTTGTAGATAAAAAAAATACCTATAGTTTAATGCTCACTCGATCGGTGCAGTTCCAGGGAACTGCATGTGTGCTGCATGCGGCTTGATACTTACGCTGCAATTGTTACTTGGTTTAGCGTCATTATCTCCTTCTTAGGCACTTTAATTTTTTCCGTGGCCATCTCCGAAGACATTTTCAATTTTGTCGAAAAGAAAAAAAAATTGGTAAAATTTCGCGTTTTTCAGTACTTGTTGCAATCCTTCATGTTCTTTTGACACTGTTAGTAGTGAACGTAGTGTCATCGTTCATGTTGGCCTTAGGTACCATTAAGGTAAGTTATTGGCTGAACACCTATTTTCGGGTACAACAAAAAGGAATGGTTTATTCCCTAACCCCTGAATTCATAAAATATGTGAAAAAGTACATGTTTAATTCCGGCTTTATAATGTAACTATAATGTTAAAATATGTGTAATAAATAACTGATTCGATTTAGTAATTCACAAATCTTTTTTAGCTCTCTCACTTTTTTTTATTTTAGTGTTACCTATTAGGTAATACTTTTTTATATACCTAAGAACTTAATATTTTCAGAAACACCCTCTCCTCATACTTCCTCATTCTTCATAAGAATGGGTCGCTTCTGGCCTTCTTGACTTTCATCTGTCTTGCAATATGGACTTGTCTTGCTGTATACAACGAGTCGTACAAACTTATCCTAATAATATTCCTGATCTTCGCCATTCTTGGTTAGTCTTACGTTAATCGTACATAATAGAAGCATTAGAAGCTTATAGTGCTATGTATACTTTATCGTTTCAGTGGTCGGCTGGTACTACGGGTTTTTGCAAGAATGTCCAGGACCACAGGGAATCCCAAACATCTGTCAGCTTTGAAAGCGCTCAGCCCATGTAGTACTTCGTAATATGTTACGGCAAAACTATCCTGTAATTAAGTCACCAATTATTTTTAAAATTTTATTTAGCACCAACATAACATTAAACCATTTAACAACGTCAAAATAAGAACTTAATTTGAACGATTTTGCCAAATATAGAGTTTTATCGCACTTGAAGGTATAATATTACATTTGGCCATTTTACACGAGAAAGAATTCGAATCCTTAAAAAATATTTACCAACGTATTTAACATGCGGCTTAATAGCAACGGCTTAGTTGCTAGTTGGGTAAGCGCTATTGTATCCATGGTAGGCATTGTTATACCCGTTACTCGTAGAGTAAAAGGGTATATTGTATTCGTGCAAAAGTATGTAACAGGGAGAAGGAAGCGTTTCCGACCCTATAAAGTATATATATTCTTGGTCAGGGTCACTAGCCGAGTCGATATAGCCATGTCCGTCTGTCCGTCTGTCCGTCTGTCTGTCCGTCCGTATGAACGCTGAGATCTCGGAAACTATAAAAGCTAGAGGATTGTTATTTTGCATGAAGAATCTTGGAGTTCCTACGCAGCGCAAGTTTATTTCAAGAAGGTGCCACGCCTCCTTCTAACGCCCACGATAGCTTATATGCGATTTTAAAAATTTAAATATTTCGGAAAAGTAACAATGCAGTTTTGTTGTGTTTATCAATACCTATCGAAATGTAGAAGAAATTTTTTAAATCGGACCATTCGTTAAAAAGTTATTGCTGATCAAAGTTTATATCTCCACCTCCCTCGCAATCCCTTTAGCCGAGTGACGGGTATTAGATAGTCGGGACACCAACCCGACTATAGCGTTCTCTCTTGTTTTGTTTTCGGTGGTGCTCATCTCAGACGATATCAAATATTGATTCTGATGCAATGCGAGTTGGTAAGATATAATAATACGACTGCACCCTTTAGTCAAACAACTTACAATTCTGTGATTTTCAGCAATTAAAGTTAGCCTCTATTTTTTATTGGCTCCACTAGTAATCAATACAGTGGCATCGAGTATGCTGGCCGTGGGTACCTTGAAGGTAAGTTTTGACCTGTTAAAAGAAGGTATTACAGATCTGTAGGCTTGAAATTATTGTATTTCAAATATACTCAAGAGCTGTTACCCATTTGACAAATGCACTTCCTAAAGAACATTCTTTAAATTGTAAATCGGGTTTTCGGTTAGTTCATAAGGCAAAAAAGTAGTCAAATATATATATTCAGAAACAGCATATGTACATAGTTCCGTGGCTAATGAACAACGGCTTGATCATGGTCTTCTTAACTTTCTGGTATATTGTAACATGGATATTACTCTTAAAATTTGAGGATTACTGGGAGAGTATTCTTTTAACCGTCTCGATCTACACTGTCATACTTGGTGAGTATATATATACCACACTGAATTACCCAATTCTGATTGTGCTCAATTTGCTCGTTGCAGTGTTCGGCTGGTATATGTACTACGGGATCTACACAGAGAGAATTATTTAAGTAATTTGTACTCAAATTGAGTATTTTTGTACTTAAAAATTAAGCATGAACACAAATACTCATTCTGAGTACAAAATACTAACTATCAGTACAAATTTGAAAAATTTTTTTTACTCAAATTGAGTACAAAATACATTTATTAAGTACATTTTTCCTCAAAATGAGTACAAACTGTATTCATTTTTGGAAATTACTTGGATAGTATTTTAAAAATGAGTATTGTCATTTCTCAAATTGAGTACTGAAAAATGATTGAATTGAGAAAAAAATTCTCAATCCGGAGAACTTCCTTTCTTACTTACACATTATTTTAAGGGCTATACACAGTATATGTTAATTGTTTCATAATTATGTGAATACTAAACTGTTATAAATAAAACAAACTTCATTTTTGTTCGACCCAAAGTCGCCTTCTCCGTCACTCGAACCCCCGACCCTTGTGTTCATGCACGCGCGCACTAACCGGCTGAGCCAAACAAGCATCACATTCAGCAATGTCCAAACCGCGTATAAGATTTAAATTGTAATGCATGCAATCAATTAGATTTTAAATATTAAATGGAATTGGGCTGATTATACCATAATAAAATAATAAAAAATAAAAAAAAAACGCAGAATAACAACAACAAAAATATTTGTGTTTACCGGAATGGGGATTGAACTCACGACCCGAACGACATTAGCTATCAAATATTTGATGGCAAGAGTCATTTACTCCCTAGGCCAGCCTTTTAAAAGGTTCCTGTGAGTAATGTCATACTCATTATGAAAATATTTGTACTCAAGTTGGAAATTGAAGAACTTGTTTCCTAAAATTAAGATTTTTGTGATCAATTCAAGTTTTTTTTCTTAAAGTGAGTTCAATTTGTACTCAATATAAGTTTTTTCCCAAAATTTGTACTCAAAATCAGTACATCCTGAAATTGAGAATACAAATACTCAATTTCAGAACGTCAGAATTCTCTCTGTGTACTCGCTATTCAAGCAAGTCCAGGCCCACAGGGAGGGCAAATATAACCCGGATAATAATATTGATATAAAACAGCGGTCGGCAGCGCCCTATTAAGTGAGCATAGGGTTTTGTTCTGCCCAGCTGCTGCTCGCTCACGTATAACGTAGAACAGCGGTCTGCACACACACATCGATGAGCTGCCCAGTGCAAATTACTCACACAAATATAAAACAAAGTGTCATCGTATGTACATCTGTGCTGATATAGAACAACGAGAAGGAAGGAGTCACAAGTAGCTTTGTTAAGCAATTTTGAAATTGGTAGAATCATATTTATAAAAAACGCAAGCGTCTACCCATGGGTTACAAATAATTATCGTAAAATAAATACTAATACTTTTTAACAAATATATCCTTTTAATCAACTAGAAACAGGTTACAAGTAATCCTAATAAAAGGAATCCGATTTTAAATATTTTGCTAAGAAATCGTATTGTTTAAAGTCCTTCTTTGTGGTCCTTCTTGTGAACCTAATACATACCTTTCCCTGGAACTTAAACAAACTTTTTGCATTTTTGATCTGATAGGCATTCAAATATATTTTCTACACACACAGAGGGCATACAATTTAAACCTTGTTTGGGGCGGCGTTCGTTGCAGCTACTTAGTTACCTACTGATAGATGTTGGCTTACAATTCCTTGGTTTCCAAGGACGTACTGTCATTTCCCCAGGCCCAACCACATGTAACTGGGATCTATGAACTGAGAGCCGCGATATCCCTGCGGATTGCGCGACACCAGCGATCGGATCTTCTGGGAGGGTCTGTAGCTTCGCAGGGCGTGCAGGAGCTTTGATGTCTTCCGGTCGTGCTCCTGCTGCTGGGCGGGATCATCCGGAGCGTCGGGCGGCATTGGTGGCAGGTGCAGGGGGTGCGGGTGCTTCCCCTCCAGCATTCGCGTTTCCGACTCGCCCAGCTGCGACTGCTCTGCGAAGCGCAGGTTTGCCTCCAGCTGGTTGAAGAAGCCGCCCAGATTGGTCATGGCTCCTAGAAGAATGAGTAAATCTCACTAACAACGGTGTGATTCAAACACAACAGCATAACATTCATAGATCCTATTAAGACGCTTCTTGAATCTTAAAAAATTATACAAAAATATTCATATTTTAAATAAAATATTTAATGCATGAATCCAGTTGGGAATGATCATTTTCGACTTAGCTAGGACCCAAATTAAGAAAATTATTCATTTTTCGGATGACCTAATCAAATGATTGCTGAGGGTTTTTTGCTCTTTCCTCGATAGCAAAATATTTGTACTACAGTTTTTTGCTTCTAGGAAAAATGCTTTCGGCTATGACTAATTACACGAAAATTCCCAATCAGTCAATGCAGACGCAATATTTTTATACCCGTTACTCGAGGAGTAAAGGGGTATATTGTATTCGTGCAAAATATGTAACAGGGAGAAGGAAGCGTTTCCGACCCTATAAAGTGTATATATTCTTGATCAGGAGCACTAGCCGAGTCGATCTAGCCATGTCTGTCTGTCCGTCTGTTTGTCCGTCCGTCTGTCCGTCCGTATGAACGCTGAGATCTCGGAAACTATAAAAGCTAAAATGTTGGGATTACCAACACATATTCTTAGGCTTCCTATGCAGCGCAAGTATATTTCAGCCGAGCGCCACGCCCCCTCTAACGCCTACAATCACCGATAATCGCCCACAAACGATACTAAAATGTGTCTGGAGCCCACATTTTTAAAAATTTCGGAGAAGTATAAATGCAATTTTCTTGTGTTTAGTTATACACCCAGAAAAAAAAGACCGAAAAAATCTAAGACCGAATTTCTTACATTACTACCGTTTTGTTCTTTTATTTTTTTAAGACCATATTCTTATATTGATACCAAAGGGTATTGATTTAAGACCAGTAAATTTAGATTTAAGTTGAACTTATGCACGCGCGCGTGACATGGTGCGATGGCCCAGTTGGTAAGGCGTCTGCCTCTGATGCGAGAGGACCCCGGTTCAAAAACCGAATAAGTCAAAGTAAGTAAAAAGTTTTTCAAATGTATTTCAATTAACATTTCCTTTATAACTTTAAGAACAAAAATGTATTAAAAAAGTTAAGTTGTTAATTTACTAATTACAAAAAAAAAAA
The DNA here is from genome assembly GCA_037075205.1 of Drosophila prostipennis. NCBI lineage: Eukaryota > Metazoa > Arthropoda > Insecta > Diptera > Drosophilidae > Drosophila > Drosophila prostipennis. Next base: position 2,906,864 of record JBAMCJ010000601.1, read on the forward strand.
ATAAGTTGTGTTGTGAGCGGGAATTGAACCTCGTACCCCCAAACACAAAATAGTACCAGAATCCAGCACCCTGGCCCCTGGGCCATGGCCTTATTATTTCTATGGCAGAACGCTTACAGAAGCATTCAAAAAATTTTATTTTTTTACTAAAAATAAATATAAATTTAAGTACGTTTCGTTCTTAAAGTAAGAACAGCGGTCTTAAAAATCCGTTCTTAAAATAATACCATAAATTCTTATAATGATACCAAACGGTATAAAGCTATTTTTGAGACTCAAACAGACACGTTTTCAGACACAATCAGAACAATTTTTTCCCTGAGTGTACCTATCGAAATGTAGAAAAAATTTAAAAAGTTATGCCCGATCAAAGTTTTATATCTCCATCTCCCTCGCACTCACTTTAGCTGAGTAACGGGTATCTGATAGTCGAAGTATCTCTTGTTTTTGCTTAAAAGGGTACAGTAAAACTAACTAGCAATGATTTGTGGCCCAAGTCACATTTCGTACTCACCAGCACTGATTGAGGGCATATAGCGAAGCGACTCCGGCAGATCTTTGCGTTTCCATTGCAAGTTGTAGGCGTAATCCTCGTCATCGGGTGGCCACTTGGGGGGTGCCCTTTTGGCCTTGACCTCGGCAGCTGGCGGAGATTGCCACTTGTGCTGCACCTGCAGCTGCTTGAGGTGCTGAAGGTGCCACTGGCGACCAAACAACTCCGGATACGGGGAGAAATAGTTATCTCCGAATTGTTTGTCCATTTCCGTGTCTTTCGCATTCGGCAGGGGATTTCCGCTATCAGCAGGGTAAAGGTCGTCAAAAGCCCGTGTCGTCGGCGGCGGGACAGAGTCCCCGTTGCCATTGAAGTCCCAGTCCGGATCCAAATCCCAGTCCCGCTGCCACTCCGCCGGAATTTGGCGGTCACGGCCAGTAAATGTCGCCGATGTCGCTATTGCCACCTGTGCTCCGCCGAAGGGTGCGTTTCGCAGTGGAGCTGTCGGTGGAAATACATATCGGCAGAAGGGCCCATTAATTGTGTGCTCCCGCAGGATTTCGGGTTAGTCACTAAAGAACAAACAGGGTTGGCTTTCCCCAAAAACGGCATGACATCCAATTTCCGCTCCCGCCCTTCAGATTTTAATTAGTGATAGGCGCAATGACTGCTAATAAAAGGTCAACTTTCAATTTAAAACAAGTGCCGAGTAATGAGTAATGTCCGAAAACGTAAGACAGTTTGGCATTAGATTACGGCATGAGATCTATATTAGAATCTATATGAAAGGATGAATACATTTCTATTTGCTTTTTTGGTTTTAATATATCTAATTTATTTATTTACTCTAGAACGTTACAGTTCTAATTTATTTTATTTTTTAATAACCTACCGTATTATTTAAATCTGAAGGAAAGGACCAATTTAAGATTCAGATGAACAAATTCATTTTTATTTCGATGCTATCATTTTTATTTGATTAAAGATCCCATTAATAACATGAAAAATGTAACAGCGGTTTCGAAATTGGAATGTACTCATCAAATTCAAGCCCTATATGGTCTTATTTGTCTTAGCTCGCGATTGGTGATTATAGAAATTTAAAGATTTTGTGTTAAACAATATTTATAAAGGCAAAATTTCCTAAGACAATGCAATTTTCAGCATTTTCAATCCTTGGGTCCATACAATGATAATTCTAAAAATATAAAAATAAAATTTCATTCGGCTCTTCAGATATAGCCAATTTTTACTTGAAAACTTTAAATCACTATAATATCCAACCGCGAGCTACACTTGAAGAACAACAAATGTTATTTATTTCTCTTAAAAAGCGAACTTTTGTAAAAAGTTTTCTGAATTAATTTAAATCAATTAAAAAAGAAGAAGAGACCAGGATTCCCCACCAACTTACCTGCAAAGAGCAAGACCATCAGCAGAATCCGTCGCCGCATCAGCAGGTGCGACATTATGTGGCTGGTTTTTCGTGGGTCGTCTTCGGGGTGCTGTTACATTTCACGGATACACCACCGCTAAATAGTTTGCAAACACATCTCAACCGATTGGCGGAATTTCAAAGAAGATAGCTGCTCCCACGGCGGAGATCGAATGCCACGGCGGAGGACTGACGACTGACGGCCAAGTCGCTCGCTCCTCGCGCTTTTATAGTACCGCGCGGGCTGCGGACCAAACCCAACTCCACGGGAATCCTTTCGGCCACCGCGCGAGCACCTGTTGCCCGACGACAGTACGACAGGTCGTCAGGACGGTGATAAAGGACACTGGGGACATGCGCACCAGCCGGATGGACGTGTCACCTTTGCTTGGTTTTTGAAGTGCGACTTGAGCTTCGGCAATTTTCTAATATGCGTATTCACGGAAATGGCGAATAGCATTGGCAATTGGGAGTCGAGTGTCCAAGTGCCGCTCTGGATGGGATTCCGTTCCACCGTTCGGGGCCAATAAGGCCCAGGTGTGCCAAAGGACCCTTTTTGTTCAATTATCCTGTCATATTGCGCAATTTTCCCAGCAACCGATATTGCTCCAGGTGTAAGCCGCTCTTGCCTCATCCTTTATTCCCTCACAGGCATCCATCCGACTATGACTATCCTAGTATCCCAGTATCCCAGCATCCGGCTGACATGACGTCAAAGGCTTTGCTTCTGAGTTTGGCCACCGTATTAGCATAATTGGGTCAGTGGCTGGCGTCGGTGGCTTTGAGCGGCCATTGTGAGCCGTGCATCCATTTATCCATCCAGGAGCTGCACCACCACCTTCGGTCTGGGCCGCCGCTCCACGCTCCACGCTCCTCGCTCCTAATTGGATTTGCATGCAGCTTCTTTGTGGCACGCTGGGCGAGCTAATGGTCCGGAGGTTTGGCTTGCTTTGGTGGGCCCACAGGACAAGGACAGGAGAACTAGTGGCCCAGTGGCCATTGGCCATTGGCCGGCGAACGCCAAGTTTGCCTCCACAGCGTTTAAAAAACTTTCAAGCACAAACTGTTTGTTAATTAAGCTTCAATTACAAGTTACCTCAAGTCAACTCACGGCGCATCCACATTTGTTTGAGTTATTCGCATTGGCGAAGTTTAAAAATTTAAATCAACTTACGAGGAACTTTTAAATTACAAATAATGTTGGAAAGCGCTTTAAAATGCAGAGATAAGAAGTATACTTATGAATATCTAAATTATCAAAACAAGCTGGTGTTTTTTATAGAACATTGAAGCGAACTTTAATGAAATCATTTAGTTTAAGGGGAAGTTCATGTCCGTAGCCTAATTAATCACAAGAGACTTTAGGGTACATATTTGGTGGCTAGTTTGTTGATACTTGAAAATGTGACAACAAATATGTTGTTCAACTTTAGTTCCTACGTCTATAAACTTTAAAAGCACCCATCAAGAAAATCCATAGTTTAACTCTTATAAGAGTACTATAGTACTCGTTCTATTAAAATTATACTAAATTTTGGATAAATGTTTGGTGTTGATTAAAATTACACATTGTCGCTCGGGACGTTTGCACACCTTTACATTTAAACAAAAAAAATGAAAAAAATCCATTTTAATTTTAATAATTTTAAATTTAATAATTTGTGTAAAAATCTTGATTTTGAACACTTTTAGTTTTTAAGATATCGTTAAAAAACTGCCGAATTCGCTCGGGACATTCAAAACCAGATTTTATCGAATTCTGATGGTATCCTATTATATTGTTGTTTAATCATGTCGCCATTGGCGGATCCAGGATTTTGTTGTGGGGGGTGATATCAAAACAAATTTTTTTTTTCATACTTGTTGAATACCAAAAACCATTCATTTTTTATCCGAGTGGGGGGTGATATATCACCCATATCACCCCCCGTGGATCCGCGCATGCATGTCGCTGTGAAATGGTTTTGGTTTTACTCAAAAATTGTTTGCAGTGTTTTGTTATGCAGTTTCAAACACATGCGCTCGGGACATGTCGCTCATTTATTTTGAACGTTTTCTAAAGTGGATTCCTTTTATTTTTTGAGAGGTTTGAAAACCAATCAACTTGAAATTTGAGAAGATTTGTCCTTTTGAGAATAACTATAAGTAATGGGATTAAATTAATATAACTATTACATTTTGAGTGTAGACTACAGGGGCTTAAAAAGTCGTTGGGGACTTGACTTGCGAGCTTTTCTTGCGTTCCGAAACCCAAACGTTCCGCTCCGCAGAAAGCTTTTGGGCTTCGGTTTTTGGATCCCACTGGATTTTCGCTCAGTCGCTCTTTTTCCGTGCCGCGAAGTAGCCGTTAGCACAGCACCGTTATTGTGGCAGTTGCGACCAAATAATTGGCTTCACAGCAGTTGAAATTCGTAGTGAAAAGTGAACTCCACCTGGAAAAGGACTGGCCAAGGAGCCACCAAAGTTTTCAAGTGCAATTAGGAATACAGAACTCCTGAGGGAAAGGGAGCTACCATTTTTGGAAAAAGGTGCGGCGACTCTTATTTTCCCTTTTTTTTTTTTTTGGTTGGGAGGAAGTGGAGGGTGTGCACATGCCGTTGCATCCTGCTAACTCCTTTTCGGCCACCCCATGGAGTTTTTCAGCAGCCAGTGCGCCGGCGCCATGGGGCAAAACGGCTGTTTTTCGTATTTCCCGCGCTGCCAGCAGGTTGTCGACCCGGCCCAAACCCCAAACCCCTAACCAAAAATCCGAAATGCCGGCTTCCACACTCACTTTCGTTCGATGCGATTTCCCAGCCCTTATCGCATTTTCCTTATTTCCCCGTTTCCCCTTATAAGTGTGTAACATCTGGATTACCAAATAGACCAATCTGTCGGCTTACGCCGCGTATACTTAATGATGGCTGCCCATTGCTGTCTGTTTACTTGGCCCACATCAGTTGTAACCCTCAGCCATATTCGGAGGTGGGAATCTTTTTACCAAGCACGCACTGGCACTTGATTTTCGATTTGGGCGCGGGCGTCTTCAAGAGACTCTTGTTCTTTTCGCTAAAACCGAAAAAATGTGCTAAACATTTTTGGGACTCTTTCGCGGACAACGAATTTAAGGTTCTCTACAGATTGAGATATATACTTACCTTAAAATAACTTATAGCTAAGCTACTGTTTATATTTTGTAGAAATGTTTACCATTTAAAATTTTACACAAAACTTATCAGTTAAGTTCTGTTTATTATAATTATTAAAATATTAAAATTAAGCATTTGGGGCAAAAAGAATTTAACTAGCAGTTAAGACAAAAAAACTATAGTTTATGGAAACTATCAGCTTAATATGTTTGAAAACTTATCGTTGTTATTAAATCTCTAAAGATTTCAGTGACAATCAAATTTCTGCGAAATATTCTCCGGAATTTCTGACCTACAGCTAAGCTGACTGAAAAGTACCCATTTCAAAGTTCGGCTTCATCAGACGGGCAATCATTCGGAAATACCCCCGTTCCCCCCTTTAAGTTAGCTGCTATAATTTGCATCTCATTCACTGATTTTTAGCTGTAACTAACGCTGAGTCTGACGCTCGATTTCCGCTCGATTGCCGAAGCAGTTAACCTTGGGGGGCCGCAGAATATTGCATTGCACCAGCAGCAACAATAGCGGGTTAATCATCAATGAGGCGTGCAAGAAGCATGCTTAAGGCCTTCGGATTTTGCATTGTGATTTTTGCTGGCCAACTCACGTGGAGGTGGAACATAGGTACACTTGGCCAACAACAAACGGGCGAGCGGACTACAACCGGTTCAATGTTTGCACAATATTCTGTGTAGCTCCGTGTGTTTTGGGTTCTTATATTTGTTTTTATTTTTTCTCCGCTGTTTCTGCTCTGTCGCCAAAAGCATTAAATATTACTGAATGACTGCGGCTCTGGCCGTCGGTTTACCCACATTTCGGGCTCTACGTGCGGAGCATGCTGGCTTGTTAATTTGAATTTCACACTCGAAACACTCGCTGCGACCAGATGTTGCTAGGGACCAGCTTCCCGCTCTCTCTCTGCATCTCCTCTTTGATAATCATATTTTTAGTAAAGTTTGTTTTATATATAAAGAGCCACCCTTGCATGTTGACTCAGCGAACCCCAACTCATCGCACACCTGAAGGTCAGCGAGAGTTACACCTTTGCTAAAACCCGCTTCCTGCTCCACCTTTCCCACTTCCGGTTCCTGAACCTTCGCCGCCTTCCCCTACCCCTTTTTGTTTGGCGTTGCGTGTGTGTTAGACATGATTGCCCCTTCAAGTACACAGAGCGAAAGTTTAATTAATAAATTAATTCCACTAATTAATTCTTAGATCAACTGAGCAAATACCTAAATTTATTTTTACGAAAAAAAGGCAAGTTGCTATCTCATCTTTCAAAATATTAACAAAAACGTTTAAATAGTATTATTTCTGTGATTTTGTACAGAAAAATAAGATTGCAATTATCTACTAATATTTGCAATAATTTTCTCCTTCGAAGTAAAATGTCTTCTCACACTTGAAAATTTTAAATTACTGGATTAACGTCTGTAGTTTATTTTTTTGAATGCCAGCACCTTAAAAGTAAATTTTATTATTGTTGTATTTGGCTATATGGATTGCTATTTTCAACTCTTTGCCTCTGTGCATAAATGAGCTCAACTAACTGGTGAATAAAGTTCACATTTAGCATAAATTCATTGTTTTTTGTTGGCCACAAGCAACCGTTAGTCGTGTTAGCTTTGTTACTGAGACAACCGCACCGCATTCTGACCCTGGCTGGGTGCCTTTAATTACTCATACGCCGAGTGTGACGAAGAGTGCTGACCCCGCCCAAAAGTGTGGAGCGAAAAGGGGCGACTGGCTGCAGAATGCACCACGAATTGAGGGCTGTCCCACGATGGAAACTGGCCTGCTTTTGATTTGGCAGGGCAGTAAACATTTAGCCTAATGGGGCTTCTTTTCGAGGGGGGTTTTCGGGGCGGGGTGTTCTAGTCGGCGTTTTTAGGGGGGTGCTGAGCAGCCGGCGGACATTGCCCTCCAGCACAATTGCGCCCTCAAGCATGGCAGGCCGCCTCGCTGGCTGTTGCTCAGTTAAAACTAAAAAAACACAAACTGAAATTGTCGTTAATTCGTTTTGTGTGCAAAGTGAAATTTTGTATGTTTGAGCGGCGGCTGCTGTTAATGTTGCTACTGCTTTTTCGTTGCCTTGTTTTGTTAATGCAGCGATAAATTCGTGACGTTAAATTCACAAACATGTGCCAGAGACACGTTTTGTTGACCCCAAAGAGAACTTTCCCAGTGTGATATGAAAGCTCCCTGCACTCTGAAAAAAACATGTGGTTTTAATCATTTAAAAATATAGAAAATATCTTCTTAATAAATAACTATCAAGTTCTAGCAAGACAAAATTGACCATAATATTTGGCAAAATAAGAAACTCAATGTTTAATTAGATATCTCCCTCTAAATACAGAAATAGTAACAACTAAAATTAAAAAAAAAAACACAACAAATTAACAAGTCATGTATAGGAAAAATGATCTACTGAATTCAACGCTAATCATTTTTATTTATACCAACATTTCTTATTTGCAAGGCCAATGACCGTCTTAAATATTTTAAGCCCAAAGAGGGATACAAATATTTACACACTCAGAAAAAAACGCATCCTAAATTTGAGCGCGATTTATACTTGATTTCGGATAGTATTTTTTGGGCTTGTTTTAAGAATGAGAATGTTGGACGTTCTTGAATTAAGAATAAATCATTCTCAAAACCCAAATTATCCGAAAAAGTGCTTGATTCAAGAACAAAATTCAATAAGCATGACAAAACAAGAACGCTTTATCCTAAACCCAAGTATAATTTATTCTAAAAAAAATATTTTTTCTTGGTAAGCACAAAAATTCTTAATGTGATAACTAAATGTACTTATTTTCAGAAAATAAGGTTTTGGTATTCTGTAAATAAGAATTAATTATTCTCATCAGTAGTATTAAAATTGAAAAATAAAAAGCATTTAGACAAGTACAATTTGTGCTTAAGGCAATGTTAAAACGTACTAATTAGTTTACTTAACGAGAACCAATACTGATTAAAATAAAATAGAATTGGACTAAAGTAGACAATATTAGTTCACAGAAATTTTATAATATAGGTACATATGTTTATAAAACACAAGTTTTTTAAATTTAAATTCATAGCTAAGAATTAAATTCTCAGAATAAGCCGATTTTGTGTTTAAATCGGGGAGAAAATAGGAAATTACGGAAATACGCTTTGATTTTTAAAACATTTACATAACGATCATAACGAGTGATATACCAATCGAAAGGTATAAAATTTAGAAAATTGAAGCTGTTGGGGCTTTTAGGGATAAATGGCCCTTTCAATTAGCCGCCTTGTATTCTTACTGACAATACGCAATATGGTCTTCAAAAACATATTCAATTGCTATTTTATTTTTATTAAAGTTAAGAATTAAATTCTCAAAACAAGAACACGTTATACTTAAATTAAGTATGCAAATAAAAGTACTTATTTATGTTTTGGTCATCGCCGCGTAAGAGCGAGCGTGGCCGAGCTGTTAGGACGTCCGACTGTGGTGCGTGAGGTTGCGGGATCGAATCCTAGGAGAGGTATGTGATTTTAACAAAAATGTTTCGTATGTATAAAACACATTTTTATCTACAAATCTTTATACATTTATCAGTAATTTAGTGTAAGATTATACAAAATAAGTATTGTTAACTAATAAAACAACACTCTGATTTATACTATTAGATTAAGAATATTTCATACTTCATTTGAGCATAACTTATACCTCATTTACAAGTAAATCGGATTAAATTTGTACAAATAATAATATTACCCCTCCACTTCAAAGCAATTTTCATCACATTTTTTAAATTGTCAAATGTTTTTTTTAATAATTTATACATTGTTTAAGTAGAATTTATACTTAATTTAAGTTTAATTAATTCTGGTTTGAAGAACATTTCATACTTAATTACGCCCGAAAATGTTCTCAAATTAAGAATGTCGGTTTAAGAATAAAATGTACTTGAAATGAAAAAACAAGCCCATTTCGTACCTGTCGACCTTTCAAGACCATTTGGGCTTGAAACAAGCACAATGTGCTTGGTTTTTTTTCTGAGTGCAGGTTTTTAAATATTTTGAAATTAACATTTTCATATTATCATATTAATATATTTTATAACTGTCAGATGTGTATGCTTTTCTTATAAGTATACTCAACTTCAGTATTTTGTTTCCTTGTGTACATAAATCTCTTTGCTTTTTTACTGGAAAACAGTAAAATTGCTGGCAAAATGCGCAAGTTGCATGCGACAAGCAATTTGGCGAGGCAACATCCTGCCCCATTTCCTAGGTCCTTCAAATGCTCCCACCCATATACACTCCACATCCTGACATCAACAATGCTTGGCTGCCGCTATGAACAATGGTTAAGGCGATGGAGGAGGCACTTAACCCAGTTTTTAGTTTCATTCAGATGCTTCCTTCGCTTTGACATGCCAAAAAGCCCGAATGATATCATGTCAAGCGAACCATTCCTCCATCCGCGTGACCTAAATTCTAAGCCATTCTATTCCATGCGGGTGGCCACAACAATTGTCCCAGGTATTGATTTTTGCTCCCTCCGTTTCAGCTGAAGTTACGAGCTGAACTGCCAATGAAAAGACTGAACTGAACTGAAGACATCAACCAAGGACCAAGACGAGGAAATGTTTTAGGAGCAGAAGCTGCAGCATTGCGATAAGGGAAGAGCCGCACTAACCCCACATCATTAACATAAACATCGGCCAGACGAAGTCGCAATGTTTTTGCCCGTTAAATCAAATCAGTAAGTGCACTGAAAAAAAGATTAAATAAGAAAATTGATATACAACTTTCGGATCGTTTTGTAAGGAGATTAAACAAAAAAGAACCCTATCTTAAAGTTATTTTTTTAAAATCATTTTTATTATTTAAAAAAAAATGTTTGCCTTTTAAAATATGAATAGAAAGCGATATGTATAATATTTAGTGTTCATCAAAGCTCCTTGAAATTCGAGTGGCGACTTGATGCTCCAAGTTCGCTCCATTCAACCCCCGAAAATGAGAGCCCCACGACATAACATAACATAAACAGGAACATCGAGCATAAACAACCCCCGGCTTTACAGCAGAGGAGGAGTGTTTCTGTTTCTGTTTTTGCCGACACGTTGTCGCCGGCATTATCATTATGTTTACCAGACTTGATTTTATGGGGGCGAGGATTTTCACGAGCTCATCAAATTCTCGTTGCAGTTCCGGCGAGGCCAGCGGGAACAACGAGGATGTCACCACCACCAGCAACAATTCCACACAAACGCCCAGCGATCTGAGCCCACCGGGACCCAATGAAGAGGTCCTTCCCCAGGCGCACCACCAAAATCCAGGCCACTGCATCGCCTCCTTCGCAGCCATCAACCAGATGAGGAACAATGCACAGGTAGCTTAAAACTTAGTTCGACATATGAGGGGTTTCTGAAACCAGATTTAGAAAAAGATTCGCTCTTAAACAGCCCAGTTCTAAACAAGTTATGGTCATGGTCAGATCAATTGCTTTCGCTAAATTCAGCAAACCCATATCATAGATCATATCATCTTGTAGCGAATATTCCGTCAATTGGCACTTCTTGATATTGCCGTACTAATTGCATTAGGCGTGAACATAATTAAAATATTTATTTAGAATGGGCGCGTGATTGAGGTCGTCGCAAGTCCGAGTTGACGCTTGCCCACATGGCGCATACATAATGTCTTTCGTTCGTTTCTCTTTTATTTGGGCAGGCGGCAACATTAATTGCGCCTGAGACCGAGACCGCCCTCCCTCTCAGAGTTCAGCTGGGTGAGGCTATTAGAGCAAATTGCCGATTTAGCCGCCCGGCGGGTGGAATGGATGAGTTGGCCTTAACCAGAACCGAGCCATGATGTAAGCGACACTTTGCTATTTAAAAGTGCCTGCGGCACCGGGGGTCATTGACTGCGGTCACCCTGTCGAAAGTTATTGATGGAGGGCCCTTCTAAGGATTCCAGAGTGGGGAAGGAGTTCGGGATTTGGAGTGCAAATTGAGCACGTAGCCGGGTATTAATCGGATTTGAAAAGCGACACTTTGTCTGCCCCGTCAGGAGCTCCGTGTCTCAACAGCCTGCCCTTCTCCATTCATTCCTTCTCCTGCCCATTTCAGCTCTGCGATGTCCGCCTGGAGGTGGGCGGCGACACCATCAACGCCCATCGAGTGGTCCTGGCATCCGTATCGCCCTATTTCTATGCAATGTTCAACGGTGAGTGCACTTGAAAAGCAGGAAGCAATCTTTTTCGGCATGGTAGGGTCTTTAAGATAGATATTGAACTATTTTTATACCCGTTACTCGTCGAGTAAAAGGGTATATTGTATTCGTGCAAAAGTATGTAACAGCTAGACGGAAGCATTTCCGACCCTATAAAGTATATATATTCTTGATCAGGGTCACTAGCCGAGTCGATATAGCCATGTCCGTCTCTCCGTCTGTCTGTCAGTATGAACGCTGAGATCTCGGAAACTATAAAAGCTAGAGGATTGGTATTTGGCATGAAGATTCTTGGAGTTCCTACGCAGCGCAAGTTTGTTTCCAGAAGGTGCCACGCCCCCTCTAACGTCCACAATAGCTAATATACGATTTTAAAAAATTAAATATTTCGGAAAAGTAAAAATGCAGTTTTGTTGTGCTTATCAATACCTATCGAAATGTAGAAGAAATTTTTTAAATCGGACCATTCGTTAAAAAGTTATAGCTGATCAAAGTTTATTTCTCCATCTCCCTCGCACTCCCTTTAGCCGAGGGACGGGTATTAGATAGTCGGGACACCAACCCGACTATAGCGTTCTCTCTTGTTTAGATTTGTATACCCGTTACTTGTAGAGTAAACGCCCACAATCACATTAAAGGACTTTCAAATGTGTCTGGCGCTCACATCTTTAAAGATTTAGAAAAAGTGTAAATGCAATTTTGTTGTTTTTAAAAATACCTATCGAAATGTAGAAGAAAAATTAAAGATCGGACAATCCATTAAAAAGTTATGAGCAAACAATTAAATGGCCGCTAGATGGAGCCAGTAGCTTTGACGACTGCATATCTCTATCTCCCTTGCACTCCCTTTAGCTGAGTAACGGGTATCTGATAGTCGAAGTACTCGACTATAGCGTTCTCTCTAGTTTTAAGATTTGTTTATGCATTTTATAGTTGACTATGTTTTGATTTTTAATTTTATATCTATGTATATTTCATATTGCCTTAATAGGACTAATTTTTTGCAGTTAAAAAATACTTTATTTTTAGTTTAAAAAATATAAATATAAGTCAAATTCTTAAGCTTAAACCCTATTACATTTATAATATAGTAAACTGATACTTACCCTTCCCATAACCCAGACGACATGCTGGAGCGAACTCAGGGACTGGTCCGCTTGCACGACGTGGACAGCTCGGCGCTGCGGCAGCTGATCGATTACACCTACACCGGCGAGATCACGATCACCGAGCAGAACGTGCAGGTGCTGCTGCCCGCCTCTGGATTGCTCCAGATGCACTCCGTGCGGGATGCGTGCTGCAAGTTCCTGCTGCGCCAGCTGCATCCCTCCAACTGCCTGGGAATCCGCAGCTTCGCGGACGCCCACTCCTGCAAGGAGCTGCACACGCGATCCCACAAGTACGCCCTGCAGAACTTCCAGCAGGTGGTGGGCACCGAGGAGTTCCTGCTGCTGCCCTTCGAGGAGGTTCGCGAGCTGATCTCCAACAGCCAGCTGAACATTAGTTCCGAGGAGCGTGTCTTCGCCGCCGTCATCAACTGGGTGAAGCATGATCTGGCCACCCGAAGACTCCACATTGCCGAGCTGATGTCCAATGTCCGGCTGCCGCTGGTCAGCCGGGATTTCCTCATGAGCTGCGTGGAAACAGAGACGCTCATGCGCGACGACTCCGAGTGCAAGGAGCTGCTCTTGGAGGCCATGAAGTACCACCTGTTGCCCGAGCAGCGCAGCATAATGGGCAGTCAGAGGACCCAGGAGCGTCGTCCGGAGGGCATGAAACCGTACGTGTTCGCGGTCGGAGGCGGCAGCCTGTTCGCCATCCACAACGAGTGCGAGGTGTACAATCCGCGCTCCAACTCCTGGAGTCCAGTGGCTCCCATGTTGTGGCGACGATCCCGTTCCGGAGTAACGTCTCTGCACAAGCAGTTGTATGTGGTCGGAGGCTACGACGGAGTCAGCGATCTGGCCACGGCGGAGAGCTATAATCCGTTGACCAACAAGTGGAGCAACATCACCCCCATGGGTACGAAGCGCAGCTGCCTGGGCATCTGCTCCTACGACGCCTTGATCTATGTTTGCGGTGGCTACGATGGCGCCTCCTGCCTGAGCAGCATGGAGCGCTATGATCCGCTTACCGGAATCTGGAGCTCCTGTCCGGCGATGAGCACGAGGCGAAGGTATTGCCGGCTGGCCGTGCTGGAGAACTGCATCTACAGCTTGGGCGGCTTCGATTCCACCAACTACCAGTCGAGTGTGGAGCGGTTCGATCCGAGGATGGGTCGCTGGCAGCCGGTGCCCAGCATGACGGCCCGCAGGAGCAGCTGTGGAGTGGCCTCCACCGATGGACATCTGTACTGCATCGGCGGTAATGATGGCACCATGTGCATGTCCAGCGGAGAGCGATTCAATCTACGCCGGAACAGCTGGGAGCCCATTGCAGCCATGCACTCGCGCAGGTATGTACATAAGTGAATTAAACATATAGGTCTAGCTTAATTAATTCCTTGGTTTGACTTGCAGATCCACCCATGAAGTGGTCGAGGTGGAGGGCGCCCTGTTCGCCCTGGGCGGCAACGATGGCAGCTCCTCGCTGAACTCCGTGGAGCGTTACGATCCGCGGCTGAACAAGTGGAGCGTGGTCAACGCAATGGTGGCCCGTCGCAGCTCTGTGGGCGCCGCTGTCCTGGACTGCTTCCATCTGGAGCGCGGACTGGTGCAGACGACGAACTTATGACCCTTGGCCAGCATCACGGAGTCCTTCGCCGCAGCTACAGTCAGCGGCACTAGCAGTGGAATTGCATCGGGAGGAGCCGTGCCTCCCTCCACGGGACCGGGTGGCACCCTAACCGTTCCGAGTCGAGCGGAGGCGGCTGCCTTCACGGCCAACATTGCGCTGAGTAGTTCCGCTCCGTCGGCCAGTTCCACGCTGCGTCGCCACCGGCGGGACACTCCTGGGCTGGCCGAGAGCCGAAGGGCCAACAGCAACGCCAGCAGCAGTGGCAGTGAGAGCGGCAGCAGCAGCGGAACCAGCGCATCCGGCGGTGGAGAAAAGCCACCGGCGACGGCCTGATCCTGGTCCATGTCGCGTCGCTTCTAAGCCACCTTACAAATTAACTCATTCATACAAAGCTAACCCCACGCGCCTAATGCAGGAATTTGATTGTTCGAGTTCGTTATGAATAGATATAGGAATATTTATACGATTGGGAGGAGGCCCCGGGCGGTCGGTCGATTGCTCAACCAAGGATGCAGTCCCATAACACACACATACATGTTTCTAGTCAAGATCTTTCACACACACAACAAATGGGAATGCCGCCGGGGGCAGAGGACACAACTCCTGGAGAAGCAACCTAATCTGCCTACAATTTACATACATAAACCTCTATACACTTAAATTATATACTGTATACACTCTTATGTACTATTCTTATGTATTTTATACACGCAATTAAAACGATAAGTCAGTGTTTCGTAGTCGTCGTTCTGTTTTGTACTAGGATCTTGACAGGAAGCCCCCGCTAATGATCAGTGGATCACATCATCCGCTCGGCCATGCTGCTAGCCACCTTGCCCACGTTCTTCTCCTTCTCCGCCGGCTGGGCAACCTTCGAGGCTATTTTCCGGGCATCCAGCCATTCCTTGGGCAGACCGGTGCCAACTGCAAAGATTGGGGGATTGGGATTAGTGGAGGGATGCTGCTCGGGGACACCGCTTCGTTTTTTCACGAATGTTTCCGGCCCGGCAGATGCGAGCTAAAAAGAGGGAGATTTACAGAGGGACACAACGATCGTCAGACAGTTCTCAGTACGCATTTATTTTCAGTTTCCGTTTTACGTGACTCTCGATGATGGGACAAGGAAAGTTAAATGCTGGTGAGGCCTTCCGCCCGCATTGGCCCCATTGGTCCACATTGAGCCGTGCCGTGCTCCGATCCTTGGCACCCGTCGAACGGATGTGGGATGAAGCTGCCGCCGGGTGGCAAGGACTTCGCACTTGGCAGACAGTTCGTGAAAAAATGAAGCCGATGCGCCGCTTGGGGGTGGTTAAAACTAAACGGTACTTAGGCTCTAGCTCAAAGGAATTGCAATACGAATTAATTAACAACGAATGTGGCTCGCCTCCTAGTCCAAGTCGCCGGCTACTGGGTTGCGCGATTGGGAGAAACGTTAACAGAACGAAATTTGGTAGCAAAAAGGAAGAGAGATGGGGTACGGAGAACGCGTTAAAAGTTACTCAATTATACAGGCTATGTCTAAGTTTTGGCCAATGTGGTTGAAACCAAAAGCACAAGTGTTTTCAACTTAAAAGTAAACTCTTTATGTTATTCAAAACGAGAGCTATTTACTTTTGTAAACCTTCTCAGTCATGTCATCGAAGTCAGAGTCCTGGATGTTGAGCATCAAGCTATCCGCCGACAGGTAGACCTTGTTCTGTGAGGTGGCAATCTGTGGGGAAGAAGGGTCTTTTATTATCTTTGAATTATAACTTGGATTTAGCGATCCCTACCGTGCGGGCAATGCTTTGAGCGGCACGCAGCTTGCGCAACTTGAGGTAGGCTGGGTTCTGCTTCACGGCCAGACCTAAGTGAACATATCAGTTAAGGATAACCATTTGTTGGCAATAAAGTGGGTAAACCAGGGCCCTATTTACATTGAACTGTGAAGCCAAAGGCATCTATTGAACTTGGAAGACCATTTAAGTTTTTCCAGCTCACAAGATACTAACGTCTTATCAGTTGAATATGTAAGGCTTTAAAAATTGTATTGTTTGTGTTTTGTAAAAGGATATCATTTTGGCAGCCTCGGCTTCTCCCTCGGCCTGGACAATCTTCTGTTGCTTCTCCTGCTTGGCGCGCTCCACGAAGAAGACGGCCCGCTGTGCCTCCTGCTGGGCCACCTGCTTGGCCTCAATGGCGGCCGTGTATTCCTTGCCAAAGCTCAGCTCGGTAAGGGACACATCGTCCAGGATGATATTGAAGTCGCGGGCGCGCTCAACCAGCTCCTTGCGGATCAGCAGGGAGACCTATTCACAGATAATTATATTTTAAACCCCAATTTAAAATGGTTATCTTTAAGATATTCACCTGCTGGCGCTGGGTAATCAGCTGCGAGGCATTGAACTTGGCAATCACACTCTTCAGCACCTCGTTGCAGATGGAGGGCAGCACCTTCTCGTCGTAGTCCACGCCCAGCTGCTTGTGCAGGTAGGGTAGGTTAATGGAATCGGGACGCGACAGCACACGCAGCGAGATGTTGATCATCTGCAGATCCTTGGAGCCGGTGGGCGAGGATATTTTGCGGGGACGCGAGCGAATGTCATAGATGATGGGGTACTGGAACCAGGGGATGCGCACGTGCAGTCCTTCGGAGTAAATGTCGCTCTGGATGCCGCCAAGACGGCTGAAGATGATGGCGCGGTGACCACCCTCAACTGTAAGATGGAATATATGTAAAGTTTATTTTATTGAGTTCTACCCAAACATTTTATAATACTAGAAGGTGGGCGAATAACCGCAATAACATCAATGAAAATAAAATTTGTAAAGCGGCTAACAAATAAAATACTTTAAAAGTTTGACAATATTAATAAGAATATTTATAGAGAAGAAGACAAATAATATTAATATTAAATAAACATTTTATACTTTTTATACTTTCGCCCGCTAAGTCAACATTTACCAAAAATAAATGGAGTTTGTTATGCAATCATGGGAAGATGAAAAGGGGGATTGGATAATAATATTAAATAAAAAGCAAGGAAATCGGTATGTTAATCTATCCCAACTGCTTAGTAGCTACTAGTTAGACTCCAATAAGAACATTGCAAATCCAATTGTAAGTTATGAAATCCGGGAAACAGCAGAAACACACACATACACCCGTGTATGTATGGAACCCTTTGAGGTTATGTCCACATGCCGCTACTGCTACCATGTTTGTGCTGTTTACCCGGCAAATCGGTGGCTATGGGCGATCGGCTATATCCTTACCGGTGTACAGGGACTGGCTGACGCCATAGGCAGCCGCTCCCACGGCGGCCAGGACCTTCAGTCCGATTCCCAGTCCCGGCGGGCCACCTTTGCCCAGCTTGCCCGCAAGATCGTTCAATTTGCTCTGTGCCATCTTGTTTGTGTCCTTCTCTGCAGCGAGGAATTTCAAAAATATTAGAACAATCGTCAAAGGCAGGGCACACTCTCTAGAATTTGATAATAAACGTATGATTTTTACTCGTACAAAATTGGGAAACTCTCGCACGTTCTGATTAGTGTGACCGTTGGGACCAGTAATACCATTTTCGTGTATTGAAATATACCAAGTATAGACATATTCAATAGGCGTTAAGCATAAGTGTCAGGAGGGTGTTTCGGCTGTCAGGAGGGTGTATTCGCTAACTGCCACTGTTAAGACTTAACATTGGATAGGAAGTTTCCTTAAAAATTACTCATACGACACATATCCCAGTTTGAATTTAGTCAAAAATGTAGTGAGGTTGACTAGATAAACCCGTTACTCGTAGAGTTGCCGAATGCAACGCCCCCTCTAACGACAACAAATCACAAAATTTAGAGTCAGAGATTGTTAGTCGAATCGCTGGGCTATGGCGTCTTTATACCCATTACTCGTAGAGTAAAAGGGTTTATTGTATTCGTGCAAAAGTATGTAACATCTAGAACATGCGCGGATCCACGGGGGGTGATATGGGTGTTTTATCACCCCCCACTCGGTTGAAAAATTAAAGGAATATTGGTATTCAAAAAGTATGCGACAAAAAAATTGTTCCTAAATCCGCCACTGATCTAGAAGGAAGCATTTCCGACCCTATAAAGCATAAATATTCTTGATCATGGTCATTAGCCGAGTTAAAAGTTATGAGTAAAAATGAAATGGCCGCTAGATGGAGCCAGTAGCTGATCTCCATCTCCCTCGCACTCCCTTTAGCTGAATAACGGGTATCTGATAGTCGAAGTACTCGACTATAGCATTCTCTCTTGTTTTGGCATTTTATAAATATTTTTTAAATGAAAAAAATTCGAATTTAAAAATGAAACAAGTGTAAATTAAAATCCAATGTTCAAATTAATTCTTGATAACTTACCACTAATTACTATTGTGCCGTAGGCAAGAGCTAAAAATAGATCAACAAAAGCATATGATGAGACCCACCTGGGGTTTTTTGTTGCTAGCAGCACTTAACTTGTTGTGAGTTTTTTGTAAATTTGTGACAATTACAATTTCGAGCGCATAGCTCCAGTGTGCTGGAGCGGAAAGGAATTTGAATCGGCTGGTAAAATTATTTATGTCCCTTATCGAAACAGTCGGGGGCCCCTTACTCGGCCGTGTTTCGACAATCTGATTTCAGGATTTACCCTCTACGCAGTGTTTACTGCCCAGTATTTATTGCTTAGCCCTCCTGATAAGATGATACGGAAGTGGCCGATTAGGCTCTATTGCTTTATGGCGCTTGTCGCAAATTGGCAACTGATGGATTTGTAATTAATTTCGGCCAGCATCGATTAGATACGGGATGTGAAAGACTCTGTTTTGCGGCTGTCAAGTGGCGCGGAAATTTCCTCGAATTAGCTGCGCTAAAAGCCGAAATTAGGATTGCCAGCTGACGCACCTGCCACCTCTCTTTTGATCGTATCACGTTAAGATGTTAACAAGTGCGCCATAATGGCTGCTGAACTTGGCTCTGACGTCGCCATCGATTTAACCACGGGCCTAAGACAACGTAGGCTTAACAGCGATTGGCTTAATTTCGCATTCGCAATGCAAAAGGCATACCGAATATATGAGAGTGACGTTCGTGTTTGCACTCCCAGAAATCCCCAAGGAAATCTACATATTAAGCTTAACCACACAGAAAATAATGTGATGTGCATTGCTTCCACTATTCTGATACAAATTTGAAAACATTCCAAATCCTTATTGTTTGTCCTTAGTTGGTTTATTATTCATGTACATTATAATCAACTTATGATACAATGAATCAGTAAATAAAAAATTCAATTAAATAGGACTTCAATTTTGTAGATATGTAAAGTGGAACACTTCATTCAAGCACTTTGCGAGGTACAATATCTGTATCATCCAGTAAACAAGTGGTGAATAATTAATAGAAAGAATAATATGGATTTGTCATCATCATAACTGATGATATATTTTCGATTAGGCATTATTGAGATTTAAAAACCCTGAGGATATTATTATTTATATTTAAATTTTAAGTAGTTGTAAGAATGAAAGTTGTAATTTTTTGACGTGCATTAAATGTGTGATGAGTTCGGTTGAAAGACCGCAAAAACTCACTATCGGTAATACCCACGTTCTAGGGGGGGGATGGTGCCAATGTGGAAGTGGGTGGAAGTACCCAGTCAATGTCAACCGAGCGCGTTAATCGCGGACCAAAATCGGCTATCGGGGGGCTATTAACATGCGCAACGGGCCGCTGAAAAAGCCAAATGCGAGTACTCGACTATGGCCAACATCGGATCGGACGTACTTAACTTAGTTATTGGCGGGGCCAACGAAGCTTGCCAATTTAGCGGGAGTTCGTTCGATTTCCATTGAGCGACGCACACTTGAACTTGAATTTCCATGTGACACGGCGAGGGGGTGTATTACTAAAGCTATAGTTTAGTATTGAGGAACTAAAGTCGAATCGCCGACTTGTCTGTGGCCAAGTTCAAACAGAACAGCACGTTTTGCATATTAAGAACTTGAGAATCACTCATCGCAGATCGGGGGGAACTTATGCAATTCGCAGACTGAAAGTCTCTATATAGCATAGCTCGAATCTGTAATGCATTAACAACTGCTCATTTCGCTGCGCTGCAAAAAATGTGTAACGGAATGTAATTGGCCGAACACCCGAGCGATAAAATCCAACGGAGGATGTGTAATTGCATTGACTGGCAATTATTTTGAGCCGATTCTCCGCCCCTTTTGCCACCTGACACGTGAAAAGCGAAAAGTGAAACAAAAGCACAGACATCATACGGTTCTGCCAGTGGAGCATAGCGTGATCACTTGTTTGGGGGTGGAAATTCGGATTGGGAGGTCGGAAAATGCTGCATCATTCGCCAGCGGAAGAGCTGCTCTGTGGCGGACCTTTCTAATTTTCATAAACCAATAACCGATTTGCATCCGACAGCCAGTTATTTTAGTCACTGATGGATCTATTAACAGGTATCTTTTGGCTTTGTGGGGAACCTTTTGTGCCTAGCACGAGATGGGGGAATCTCAAACCACATTCGGCTATCGCAACACAATTAATTCGGTACCGCTGAAGGTTTTAATAATTTATAAGGCAGTCTGGGGAAAAACTAAATTGGGGAGACAAAATATTTAATGGGTCAGTTAGATCAGGGTATTACGTTTGTTAAAAATGAAAATAAAACTATTATGATGAAATCACAAAATTATCAAATATTTCAGAGAGTTTATAAAATCTATAATACGTTTATAACCTTTTATTAAAGTAAAAAAAATAGTTTATTTGTAATAGTAGCATAACCTAAATTTAAACTTAAAGAAATGAAATTAAATATAAAATACTTGGCCTTATGAGACCTTTTTAAAATTACGAGTGTCTAAAATAACTCATGTACCTTTGACGGATTTGAGCTTTAAATCATGTTATTGTACATACATTTACGTATCTACACATTTTACTAAATAATCATATCTCTGCTGATTTAAAGTCACTACTTGAACTATTATATTTCGACAGAGATTCGCCATAGAAAATATGATTGTGAACTTACTTTTAAGCACTTTAATAAGTGGTTTCAAATCACAACGCACGTTTTGATTATTTTAAAATCCCCATGGAGGGTATTGAAAATGACTTATCGGCCAGAACTGAACCAATCGATTCGTGACTCGACGATCAATAAGATCCCGAGTTATTTTCGCTCTCATTGACTCGCAACTCGTTTGATGAGCTCGAAATTCAAACAGCGGCATCATGACAGGTGTATTAGGTGAATATCCATCCCCCCGCCTGGTACCGAATTGGGAATCGATATTTGAGAGGATTTAAGATCGTTTAGCACACCCATTGTGGAGCACGCGTTCGGATATTTTGTTCGATGCCCGACTCCGTTGTTTAGCGTCTGGAGAGATAATCAGTTTGTTTTCATTTCCCCCGGCGACGTGAGCCATGAGACGGGCGTGTGTCCAAGTATCTGGCAGATACTTCGCCTCAACTGTCGCGGAGCTATCTAAAGCACTTGTTTGCCCTGCTGACGCACCGTTAGATCGAACTTTCATTTGCGGGGCCGTAAATTTGGCAATGTGCGATTTGAGCCAAAGCCAGAGACCCGAGAGACTCGAGGCAATGAGATATCTCTATCTACGTGGCGCGGTACATAGTTGCAAGAAATTCCAGTTGTTGTCTAAAAAACAAAACAATGTGAAATCACAATCGCAGATCGCTTGAGGGAGGGAGAGATCCGAAACGAATTCCATTGGGGCAGCCAGGCATGAACTATGCATAACTAAGAATCTTAATCAACACTACTGCACATTTCTGAGAACATTTCTAATGGCCCCCCTTAGACGACGGGCGAAAGTGAAAGTGCCCTAATGTCAAGAGCACTCGGCACTCCACTCACTGCCAGGAATTCCCAAAGACCCCTCAGATAGTTAGATAGATCGTTAAGCTTGAAGTTCCGTGGCATCCACGAGTACGCCAAGTGATCGCTTAACCAGTTTTAGAGCTACGCCACTCGGCGCTCTTTTATTTCATTTTGTCAGTTTCGGTTGGGCTGGGGGTTCGGGGTTTCCCTGGTCGGCCAATAATTCAATCTCTGTTTACCAAAAAGTTTCATTCATTCGCTGAGGTGAAGACCCCCAACGCGTCGTAAATTTTCCACTGGCCCATTTCGGTGCTTTCGGGGTGCATGGCGTTCGCATCGCCCTCGGGATTGATACCGAAGAATATATCATTATGTCAAGATCATCACAAGAGGTTCCTTTGATTGGGTGCGAGGTCCGCCCACTTGACTACATATGTATGTTGTACTACGACGTCGGGCGTCCCTGACAAGTCGGGTAATCTAAAGATGACTTCGATAAGATTCGATTCCGCGGATATCTCAGTGGGCAGAGCGCCCACCACCCCACGGATGGCTGTCCACGAACCGGGCAAGTGGCAAGTGGGGAATTTCTCTGTCTCCGTCCGCCGGAATCGCAGTGGAGTGGTAGCTGGCTGCTACCTAGCTTCATCGAATCTCCGGTGACGTATTCCTCAGCGAGCGCCGAGCGTGTTTGAGTGGCGATCGATCGGGCAGCAGTATAAATGGAGTCCCCGCGCCGACTCAGCGTTCAGTCGGTGTGAAAACGCAGCGGCGGCGAGAGCGGTACTTAAGTACTACCCATTAACTTTCGATTCGAACTTCAAACCAAAGTCGGGCAGTAACGAAAGCAATTGCAACAGTTGTGAATATGGTGACATTTGCCTCGATCGCTCGCCAACATTTAATTACCACGCCTCATTAAGAACGGCCCAGCCGTAAAAGTGCTAGAACAATACATACAACCTACAACCTCCCACTGCCAACACTCTCAGCGAAGAGAGTTTGTTTAGTAAATATTTATTTAAAAGTATACCATAGAGTAGTTAAAACTCCATCATCATGAAGCTGATGTGTTGCGGTGGCTCCAATGGATCCATGAGCGTGGACGCGAAAAATTCCACCAAAGAGGATGAGGCCGTGGGCAAACGTAAGTGGAGCAGTTCGATGACACGAGCTACGGGCTGCGGTTAGATAACCCCAATAAGTCGGGCCTTAAGTAATTAATAGGAATTGTCGCTACTCGAGGGCATCGTAAATTTAGCGGATATCGAAAAAACCGTTTAAAAACTGGGTTACGACATTGGAGGTGTTAGAAAGCGATCATCTCTATAACGCTATTCCAAACACATTACCCTCTCTGGAAACAATAACTATTCGAAAGTTATGACCAGTACTCCAATTTACTTTACAACCCATTAAAGTTCACTGACCATTAAATCAAAAAATGTGGTTTAAGATTTTTATAGATCTTAAAGAAATTTATTAGAATTCTAGTCAATACTTCACGTGATAACGCGAACCTGGAAAACAGTTTTTTATTACTGTCATTTGTGCGCAAAAGATCGAACATAATACATCGTTAGCCGAAAGTTTTCCAAACCTGAAGTGCTGTTTGATTAGGTTGAACAATTAATGTTCAAGTGCGGGCAGGTTGCTAATTTCAGTAAATGTGATTAAATCTTAAGTGGCAGTGACGGTTACTTTTTTGTTTTGTTACTTGTATTCCTTGTTTTCATTATTTTTTTCTGACTGCAACAAGTGTTTTCTTGGTGCCAAAATGGGGGCTTAGTCAGTGGATCGAGCTTGGGGCTAATTATTATGGGCCAAACAGCTGCTGGGCATTAAATATGAATTAGTTGGGATTGGGGGAAGGGGGCCTGTCTCCTATTTGGAGAATGGATAAATCGGATAAAGACAGACAGGAAGCGGGCCCACAAATATAAATCATCAAAGTTCGTATGCAAATCGCGACCCAGGGCAAAAGTAAACACACACGGCAATCCGATTCATTTCATTTCATTTTTTTGTTTGGGTGGCAGTCAACCGGGCGTATGAGGAATACGAAAAAAAACAAATCAGATAAACAAAAACAGCGGATCACAAAGAATGCTCCAATACTCGACAGGCTGTCTGAGGCGAATCCAGTTTAGTGCCGGCGGCTAATGAGCAACTATTGCAAAAATACTGCGACTAAACAACGGCAAACATCGGCTTCGGACTCGGATTCAGATTGAGATTGAGAGATACGATTCTTTGAACAATTAGAGTCGGCCGCGTATATGGCGAAAACATAAATCTCGCATATTTCCTATTATGTTCCTGCTTTGACTAAACGGAACAACAACCACTTGGTTGGTTGGCTGAGGTTGAGGGGGAAGTGGATTTGTGTAAGTGGATATTTTCTTATGTGGTTACATGGATATTTGGATATTTTAGGGACACAAAACACCTTGCTAATTACATATGCACAAATGCAATCGTGCATATATCACTGATAAATCGCAAATCTTTATTTAGAGCTGCGTGCAATTATCGGGCGCCAAGTGGCCTGCATGCAAATTCATTAGCACTTGACAAAAAGCGGGGAACTCTTCCGTCAGAGCATAAATTACTCGAGTGCGCTCAAAATACACATTGAAGTTTTGATTATTTGTAATTGTATATTTAAATAATTTCACTAAATATTCAAATTGGCAAGGCAGGCGCCATGGCGCCCGATAAATAACGCAAAAAAAGCAATGCGAGACGAGGCTGACACCGCAAGTCGGGTCACAAATCACAGTTAGAACGGAAGGTTGTGGAGCTGATAGGCCACAAACTACAGAGGAAAAATGTTATGTTTAATATTACCTAATATGTTTTAAACAGAATCAATAGATGCAATTTTTTAATGATATTTTATATTAAATAAAAATTGAATAATTTATACAAATGTGCTTCGCAATGTTATACTAATTAATTTCATTCAAAAATAAAATCTGTTTCTATACTATAAAGTTTTATTTTTAATCAGTCGATTTAACTGACGTCAAGCCGAAAGCCTTTAAACACTTATTAGAATAACATTCTTTAAAATCCAGATATGTGTAAATAAGAAACAACGTTTGATTTGATCTTATACCAACGTCATCGGTTTTTTCTCTGTGTTGTGGGTGGCTTTATCGTTTAGAGAAACCCGCTCTGCCAGTTTTTGTGCGTTCAGCTGATACTGATACTGGTCGAAAACTCGGCCAAAGAGCCGGCTTATCAGCCGTCCATCCATCCATCGAGCGGCACAAGGTGGCCAAGTGACTGGGCCTTGTCTGGAGCAGGTTGTGACATCCATGTCGGATACATCAGCCACTTGACGGCCAGTGTCCCCTGGCCACCACCCACCTACACCTATCATCGGGGCCTATCAAAAATGTCATCGAGTGGCGCTCGCTATCTGCTCAATGCGAAACTGAAGTGCCTGGACATTTGAAAGTCGTTGGTCTTAACGTCTTCGCCGTGGAGTTTCCACCTGCCAAATTGACCATATCCTTATCAGCCATGATAGCGGCATTAATACCCCTTCTTAAGCTGTGAATGATTTGCCCCAGAAGCGTGTCCAGAGGTCTAACTGAAACTCATTCAGTTCTTGTGGGAAACTGAAATCAATTCAAATTCAAATTCAAATTCATAATACCATTAGGTGCCAGCTGGTAATTACATCTATAATTGCGTGACTTGTGGTTAAAAAGAGCTTCGAAGTTTGGATCTAGTTCTTTATAGACTTTATAGCTGCTCACGTAGTAAACAATAACATTGCAGCTTTGGGGGCTAGCTTTTTGGGGCTTGGGGCTTTTGGGGCTTTGCGACTGAATGAAAAGCTCTGGTAATACGATCCAATAATTTCCACCTGCTTTGCTTTCAAGTTCAAAGCTAACGGAAAACGATTTGAAAATCGGTTGGCTATAAATCTCAGATAATTTCAGATCAGATAGGAGTCTACTAGTAGCACGCCTTGGCCTAGTGATCATGGTGTTTGAATTAGTGCATTCGTAATGCCTGAATTGGTTACATCAAAAGCTGGAGATAAGCCCACCCCCAGGGGTCGAAAATGGGCTGGTGCTTTGGGGGGTGGCGGTGCAACTGGGGGGAACGAGCAACTGCCACGCGCTTTTACACCGCCAACAAATCACAGCGACAGCCAACGTCACAGGTCCAGATACAGATACAGATACGCCTCGGGCTGTAGCTCTATGTAGAGATACGAATACCCCATGCACCACCACAACCACCCGGCGATGCTGGTTAGGTGATCTGACTATTTGCGTAAAGCACCTGCGGATGCTCTGCCAAGAAGCCATCAGTTAGTGAACAGGCTCCAAGCCGAACGGTAGTGCCTGGCTGTGAAATCCCACACATTTTAACTAAGAGCTAATTAGTCTAATTAAAACTATGGTTACCACTGTGAAGAATCGTCGTTTTGAGGATGAAGGTGGGTCCTTAACCACCTTAAGGTGTTCTATAAAGAATCTATGTGTAAAGTCAAAAAAAAAAACATATTTTCGAAAATTCTTAAAAGATTCAAAATATGAATGATTACAAAATTATAGTTAAAAATATCTTTTAAGAACAACGAGCTGTTAAAGTATTCGTTAAAAATACATATTCTCCCAAAGTAAAATCTAAGAAACTTTAGGAACAATGAGGATAAAAAAAGCCTCGTTCTAATATTTTAGAAAAAGGACCTAGAATTACATTTAAGAATAATCACTTAGGTCATTACTCCCAAAAGATGGTAGTTTTTCTCAGTGTATATATAGTTTTTGTGGTTACTGTAAAAGAATGTCGAATAATTTTCCAACGAATATTTTATTTTGAAGAAAACATGAAAATACATATAGGACCTCAAGATATTCCCAACATACCCACAGTTTCTTCCCAGATCAAGATCTACCAAAAGTAGCTGTCACCAAATGGCTTTGAAGCTCTTATCAGCGATGATAAGAGAGAATATCCATAAAAGACGAGCCCCCGTTTTCAGTGAATCCATATAAAAGTAAAAGAGGGGTGTGATTCAGGACTTTACGGGCCCACTAAAGCCCTTGGTGTAAAGCCGTTGTAACTGGTATTTTACGGCCCACTCACAGCCAGTTAATCTCTGTCAGAACACTCGAGATTAAACAAACACCGAACATTAGCCCACTACTTACAGATACAGTTTCATATCTAACTGAAATCAAGGCTGAAGGGGTCAAATGAAGGGGGTGGTGGGTAGTTCAGGGTCCCAGACATCTGCGCTGAAGTGTGGCCGACAATTCGGCGCCATATCTATGAATGGAATTTTTTCGCGAAATCCCGAAACCAGAAACAGAAGCTGCCCCCCAAATGCAAATAGAAAGGCAAGTAATTACGTCTCCGGCGCTTGTCTGGCTGATAAGGGATGATAAATTTGGGCGTAAATTACGGCTAAAGTGGGAGAAAGAAGCACCTGATGTAGAACATTGTCAGTCATAAATCCATTTCGCTGGGGGCCCGCGGTCGGCTCTTTTGGCTCTGAACAAAAAAAAACGCAAAAGGAAATTCCGAATCTTGGCCACAAGCGACCTACAGGCGACCTACAGACACAGCCCCACTTTAATTACATATATATACCTCTGATAGTGCGCCTGATAGCTGATAAGCATAGCTAATCGATGGCTGACTGCCCATTGATTGGCCTGAAGATCAGTTCGGGAGTCAGATTACCCAACCCTACCTTATCGATTACGTTCTGATTGTTTTTAGATTCCGGCTTGGGCGTGCGTCACCTGCAGGTCTTCCTGCTCTTCTTCGCCCTCACGGTGGCCTATGCCCTCCGAGTGAACCTGTCCGTGGCCGTGGTGGCCATGACCGATGCCGCCTCCGTGAATCCCGATTTTCCTGTAAGTATAATCCTCCTTTGACTAACTAGATATATGCAAAACATGTCTTAACTTTTAAATGAAGAGATTACAATTTAATCATTTTAAATATTTTGGAAATGTTTAGCTAAACATGATTATAAATTGTCCATAAATTATTATAAAATAGAGCTTTATAATCTTAAAAAATGCCAGAAAAGTTTTTTTAATGTTTATAAGAAAGTTAATTAATCCTTATGTTCTCTTTTATTTCTCTTTAAATTTTACTATTTCATTTTAAATTCAGTAAACTAAATTTATTTTATTAATGTTTATAAGAAAATTAATTCGTATCTCTATGTTCAATTCTTCTCTTTAAATACTATTTTTACTATTACTATTACTATTTACTATTTAATTTTAAATTAAAAAAAAAGAAAAATAATTGTATTACCTTTTTTTTAGGAGTACGATTGGTCGGAGAAGACGAAATCCCTGCTGCTGAGCAGCTTCTTCTGGGGCTATGTGGTCACCCAGGTGCCAGCGGGTCAACTGGCCCGCAAATATGGCGGCAAGGTGATGATCCTCACCGGACTGGCCATCTGCTCGGTCCTGAACGTCCTGACACCCATTTGCGCAAGGATCGGGGGATGGCAGCTGGTCTGCGCCCTGCGAGTGGTCGAGGGTCTGTGCCAGGGAGTGGTCTTCCCCTCGACCCACACCATCCTGTCCCAGTGGGCGCCGCCCAAGGAGCGGGCCACCCTGGGAACGTGTGCCTACTCGGGCAACCAGTTCGGAACGATCATCATGCTGGCCACCAGTGGAGTGATTGCAGCCTCGCCCATTGGCTGGCCCAGCATCTTCTACATCTCCGGCGGAATCGGTTGTGTGTGGTCGGTGGTCTACTTCTTCTTTGGCGCAGGATCGCCAGCGGAGTGCAAGAGCATCTCGGCGGAGGAGAAGAAACTGATCGAGATGTCGCAGGCCAGCGAGGTGAGCAGTGCGCAGGAGGTGCCCAAGGACCAGTTGCCGACGCCCTGGCTGAGCTTCTTCACCTCGCCCGCCTTCCTCGTCCTGATCGTGGCCCACTCCGTCCACAACTGGGGCTTCTGGACCCTCCTCACCGAGATACCCAGCTACATGAAGAACGTCCTGGGCAAGGACATCAAGTCGAATGCCCTGCTCTCCTCGCTGCCCTACGTCTGCATGTTCGTCATGTCCTTCGTCTTCTCCACGCTCTCGGCGCAGTTGAACAACCGCAACTGCATTACCACGGTCACGAGCAGGAAGCTCTTCAACTCGATTGGTCTGTGGATTCCCATGATCACCCTGATTTGCCTGGGCTACGTGGACACCGATCAGTCGGAGCTGGCGGTGGTGCTGCTCTGCTTCACCGTGGGCATGAACGGAGCCACCTACCTCGGCTACAACATGAACCACATCGATCTGTCGCCCAATTTCGCCGGCATCCTCATGGGCATCACCAACGGAGTGGCCAACATTATGTCGATTATCGCCCCGCTGATCGTGGGATTCATTGTCACAAATGAGGTGAGCTTGGAATATTTAATGATCATTAAAGGAGAAAATAAGGAAGTCATGAAAGAACTAAGCTAAATTCATTATTATATTCACTACTATATTTATTAGTATCTGGAATTTTCCAAAAATTTTTTTTTCATTTTTATTTTCTTGAGATAATTTAATTCTAATGAGTGTCATAAAAAGATTGGTTGGATTATTGGTTCATTTCCTAGAATATACAAAGGATTATTATAGGATACTCGTATGATCAAAATTTTCTTACTAATATGTACTTATTTATCTGTTTTCCAGCACGATCCCGAGCAGTGGCGCATTGTGTTCTTCATCGCCGCCGGATTCTACCTGGTGGGCAACACTCTGTTCGTGATCTTCGGCAAGGCGAATGTGCAGCCCTGGAACGATCCTCCGGCGAAGCCTCGTCGCAACTCCACGCCCCAGGTGGAGTCGCAGCACTAGACGGACGGAAGGGCTTGAGTTTAGTGAAATGGGTTCCGAAACCGCTAGTCAGCTAGTTCCGTTCTCCTCCAAATCCAAAAACATCAATCCTAACTGCAGCCGGGCACAATGCATTCTCGCATTGGCCGTGTATATTTGTAAATTGTATTTGTTAACTGTGACTACATCGTATTTGCATTCCCCTCGTCTTAAGTTCTAGTTGTTAAAGACTAATTGATAAGATCAACCATGAGAAAAAAACAATAAAACATGCATGTGCAACATGTGCAAAGAAAGCCACAATAATCTTTGATTCCCACGTGCTGTGGGGATTTAATGTGGGTGGGAACCGGTCGCTTATTGAAGGTCATAAATAAATAAATAAATTATTTAAAGTTTTCATATGACTCTGGGGAAAGCGCTCTAGAATTAGTCATTTTAATTTTTACCAGAGGGGCTTAGTAGTATTTTATAATTATGAAATATTAATATTATAAATTTATTTTTAGATTTATATTTCTTTAGTAACTACACACCAATCGTCAGTACTCAAGTGGATAAAATGGCATCGCTTTTTTTGTATGAAAACAAACCAAAGAAATGAAGTTAACTGCGGCCAGCCGAAGTTTATATACCCCTGCAGATCATTCCCATTAAATTACAATAATAATAATTTTAGATTTCTTGCGTATATAGTTTGATCCATCTGGTTCCGACTTCTTTACTACCTGCAATACAAATAAGACTTTTGAGAGAGCTTCATCACGATAGGTTTACTAATTAAGAATGGTTGAAATATGTAGACAAAAGTTTTCTTTAAAATATGAGGTGTGAAATGTGAAATATCTATAGTATTTGCCTACTGGTTTTATGAATGGCAACAATCAATGAATTATATGTTTTTTTAACGAATGCCTTAAAAAGTATGCTTTAAATACCAAAGATCGCTATGTAGAAAGTAATTAGTTTGTCAAGTATACTTGAGGGTTGAATACATGAAGAATACATGTATATTACATGTAGAGACTACCAAAGTAGTTTTGGATGATCAACTTGGTTCAGTAGAGTTTTGGACATGCGATCCGATTAGCTACAAGTCCAGCAAAAATGTGTTGAGGCCAACCTCACCGATCTGAGGCCCTGCTGACGTAGCAAATAAGGTAGATTTGATCCGAAAACTTAACACTGGGCTCCGCCATCACATAAAGTTGTATCACAAAACTAAGACAAGCTGGCAAATCAATTTTGCAATCATTTAATCCCCATTTCGAGCGTATCTCTCACATGCTATGGAGAGTGCCGTGCACATTTTATAGCTTCGAACTCGGCGGGCAAATGGAAATCGGGGGATAAGACGGCTGGTGTGGGGGGCTCATTTCAGTGGCGGGGCGAACTTGTTGATAAGCGGAATTTGAATAAATGTTTTTTTCCCCACTTCAAGCACGCGATATGAACAAAGGCAGTGTTATGTATACGGCGACATATACAAACACAGAGGTATTTTTAGTTGTGTGACGGGAATGCGAGAGAATTTGAGTCAACCTAATTTAAATTCGATTCCCAGTAAAACTATCATTTCGAATCGGATCTCGTGCTGGGTAAGTTCCGAGTTCTGTGTGTATCAGCCATTTTCATTCCAAAGCCACATGCTCTGGAATCTTGAGCTCTTAAGCAACCGAATGATAAGGGAATCCATTAAATGCCCATTTAAAGGGAGTTATTTTTATGAAATCTGAAGAGATCTTATCAAGTCGCAATAAAGCCGTAAACTGAACCGTGGCCACTTGTCCTATCGGCCAAGCAATTTCATACACGGAGAAAAAGTATAAAAAGGTAAATTATTATTAAAAAAATTGTAAACACATTTTAATAAAAGGATCCAACTCCTCACTATCAGAGTTAAAACTCTGACAACTTTAATGACACCGTGGCGGAATCGTAGTTTAAAATTTGTTATATCTCAAATTAAAAACTTTTGATATTTGTTATCAGGAAAAAAAATGAGAAATTAGCTGCTTTTTTCAACACTCAATGAAACTAGGAATTTGTTCTTTCATTTAAAAACTTCAACAAAGTGTTGATTAAAATAAATCACTAGAATTATATGTTATATGTTAAAATTATATGATTAAGAAAGTAGCAAAAACAACAAAACGTTTTGGATACAGGGTTATTAAAATACTATTGTGTAGATATCTGAAGGTTAATCTTTCCCGGTGCAGGGCTTCGGTTAGTTTTCTGTCCTCGGTTTTTGGCCATCATCGTAAACTGGTTGGATGGGGGATCGGGGCCCAAAATAAAATGTGCAAATCTCGACCAGAATGGGGAATGAGAAATGCGTGATAGTCGGCCGACTCGGTGTGAGTCGGCAGTTTCTCAAGTGTCTCTCTCCGCGGCGCTCCTCGGTGGTGAAATCATGGGTAACACACCCATGGGGTCCCAACTTCATACCCCCCCGCCCTCCACACGCCCCCCACAAAAGTGCAAAAAAATGGCAACTCATTTTGTGACTCGTTTTCGACATAAAAATATAAAGAGAGGGAGAGCCAGCGCACATGCTTATCACGTGAACGGGGCGCCGAGCGGCGGAATCGGGTGCCTCCGTCGTGTGCGGGAAACGTGATCAAAGATCGGCCGAGAGAGCCCCAGTGCTCTCGGGGTCTTGGGCTTATGGGTGTGTGAGTGATTCGGATTGGGGCCTGCAAAATGGCAAAAACAATTAGCACAGTGCGGCGCCCCATTCTCTTTTTCTCTCTCTCTCCGATCGGCGATCGCATTCTTTGTCCCCCTCTCGCTCTCGCTCTTTCTCCCTCTGTCTCTGTCTTTAAGGTTATCGCTTAATCATTTTTGCACTGTTAACGCAAATAATACCCAATGTTGTTTGTTGTTTTTTGCAACAAATTATATTCGTATTTATATTCAAGCGAGTGTTCAGCTGTCTCCGCAGCGATAATGAATTGTTAATTTCCATTTCACAACCAAAGCGTCGCTTGTTGTAGCTACTTTTGGGGCCCATTACTGCCCAGTCATCCTGAGCACTTTTCGCCTGATCTTTGGATCTGGGTTTTAGCCCTACGTCGCTAGGCAATCGCCTAATGCCCCGTGATGTCACGCCGCTGGTGATAAATCACAGCTACTGTTCGCCAGAGTCGCCTGCAAAATGATAAGGCTTACACAATAAAATGTGAAATACGCCTTTGGCCATAAAGCCTCGAAATCTTCCCCGAGATAAGATTCTAGATTCTGCAGTCGCACTGCGTCCACGGGAGATTTGTCGAGTGACTCAAGGCAATCGTTATTTTTTTCCACCTCCGGCGGAAATAACCGCTCCGAAAAAGATCTATTTATAGGGGATCGTCTCTCAGGCTTCCCGACTGCAATTAAATTGAATAAACTTTTGAATAAATTTTTCCGCAAATACGCGTCTTTGAGTGTTTGCCAACTGGCTGACCCACAGACATTTTTTCCCCGAAAACGGGGTGCTAATAGAGGGCCGCGCCCCCAACTGCCACACCCACAAGCGGACCGCCGGTCAACATCCAATTCCAATACATCCGATAAAAGTTTCCAGCGCCAGTGGACCCACGCTAATTGAAATTGGCGGGTGGCAGTGGACAATGGACAATTGCCGCTGATTGGACACAATTCAATTACGCCGCCAGTCGGTAACTCAAATATGCCTTTGGAATTCACACAATCCCAATCGATTTGATCCCCCGCTGTAATGAGCCATTTGCCCAAACATTTAGATGCCACAGAAATATAAATTCCAATATTGTGATCGATATATCTCCTCGACTTGTTTGCTTGCAAATCCATCTAAATTTGGTCAGGAGTCGAGCAATCGACGCTGGAATACTCTTTTCCACTTGTTGAAATTTATTGGCTGGCCAGCGGTAACTGATATTGATCGAAGTTAATTAATGCTATCTTTAGGAATGGAAAAGTTTCTGCTATTTAAAGATGTTAGGTAACCTTGATTGGTTTTATGAGAGCCGCACGACTTTTTAGCCAAGTCACCACAGTGTCTAATTGATACCAAATTAGAAAATGACAGTATTTTTTGGACATTTTCGAAAAGTATAAATGTTATGATGTTACTGAAATATATTTAAGACCATTTTTCCAAGTTAAAAGTTATGTTTAACCTTTTAAGCCAAATATTATCTTTTTAAATCGGCAAATTTTTTAATAATCCATATTTTGTTTTACAATAATAAATATATTAAATGTGTCTTTGGATTTTAATGAAATGAAATATAAGTGAATCAAGAACATTACATTTTAAAGAGTTTATTTTCTTTTTTATATAGTTGGTTATAGGTACAGGATGTAACGTAATCTTTAAATGCACCTGAAAATCAATTGCTGCCAAATCGCACACCATAATGCGATATACCCTCCCCGAAGAGTGCGAACAGAGACTCATTTTCATAGGCCAACATTTGCGGAGGGCATTAAAATGCTGTTGGCGCCAACGCCTCAAACAATGTCCATGTGTCCCGGGGACATCGTGATTAGCAGTGGAAAAAAACTCTCAACGAGCACTGGAAAGGAGCCAGAACCATCGATATAGATGGGTACACAACACCACCGGATCACAATTAGCCCGTTTAGAGGGTTTTTGTTTGGTTACACCTGGCGTATACGTAATGCAGCGTAAATAATTTTTCCGCTGAGAGATCGATATTTGAACAATTCGTGTAAGAAAAAGCTGCATATTAATTAGTCTGGAACAGGGCTCACATGTGGGGGTGCGCCATATGGTGGAGGCTCCTCCAACCCCCCGATCCAGCGATCCTACGCCTCATCCCCCGTGTCCCATCCCCCGATCCCCCGAATAGCTGACGTCAAGCGGACTGACTGTTTACCATTCGTCAGGCGATAAGCTCTGGTGCTGTAACAATCACATCCATCAGTGCCTGCCTTTTGAAGTGGGCGTGTCACCCGATTAGATTGCCATCGCTGGAATTTCGCGACATTCTCTAATTTTAGCCGGCCATAAATCCGCAATTCGCCCAAATCACTTATCTAAAATGTCCCATTAGGGGCGATGGCTAATTCTTTAGCCGCAGATCCGGTGCCGATAAGAGGGTTATGGATTGGGGTCCCGGGGGCCTGGCTAACCGAATGCCCTCCGAAATCGGAAGCCGATAACGTGCATATGTCTCGAGATTCGCAATTCAGGCAGCCAGTAAATGAACGTGCCTCGAAACGTGTCTGCCATGTGCCAAAATTGATTTGCCATCAGCAAAATGCACGGAAAACAAATAAATATATTTAATTGAATGAGTAAAAGTCCTGCACTGGAAGTATTTTTTATGTTTGTTTGTATAGTAAAGTCAATCTGTAAACAGAATAATGCATTTCATTCAGAACAAAATACAACCCATTCATTATCAATTACCTTTACATAACTCATCTTCATAATATAATTAATTTTCTAAATCGAACTAATAACTTTACACTTTCGCAGTTTCTAGTTTTAGGTCCTAACTTAGGTAATATTTGGAACATCTATATTTCTGATCTATATAATCCAGTGCTGCCAACAAAAAAAAAGGACAGGTGTTGAATAAAACGCAAAAACAACAAAATACAATATTTTTTAAATACAAAACACTTGATATAGGGAAAAATTTCCGGAAAATAAGAGTTTGATGGAGCTTTTCTGGCTAGATCTATAAAATTATTAATGTATATGTCCTGAAGGCTAGAAATGGCAGCCCTGATATAATCTGTATTAGATTAGAGGATCCAACTCTAGGAATAATAAATGAACTGTAATAAACCCACTTTCTTTCCCGCCTGCAGTCCTTAAAATTTCAAGAAATAAATCATAAAAACCACAATAAAACGGTGTGCTAAAATTTTTGTTCTCTGTAAAAACGGGAATGGGAGTGTAGCGTTATCAGCCAGCGGCTGTCGTCATTGGCCCCTGACTCCTGTGCCTGCCCCTCCCCCTCCCCCCACGGGCCGTCGTCCCTTAGGTGTTTGTCAGAATCAGAATGAATTTGCAGAGCGTTTCCTGGCCGAACAATGGAGAGAAGTGGGTCGGGGTGGGGGATCGTCCAGTGGTTGGCTCATTTACTTAGTCGAAAATCAAAGTCTGAAGTGTCGGCCGCTGATAAGCATAAATAATTTGTTTTAAACATTTCATTTTCAGCAATTATATTTTGATAAGCCGCGTGCGGGGAAGAACAACAAAAACAATAAATATGGAAAGCAAATAAACAAGTGGAGTAATTAAAGTGAGGCAAGTGGAAGGGGGAATTCGTGTCATCTTGAAGTGAAAATTGCATTGATCAAAAGGTCTGTGAATAGAAGCGAATCAAGGGTGTCCATCGATCACCCGGAGCGTTGTAATGGATCGTCTCGAGGCTGGGTTATGTCATTAGCCAGCACACAGAGAGTTCTTGGAAGATGTACTGTAACCGAGATGAGGTTGTTCCAGGCTTATCAGTGGAACACAATGACCTCGTCGGCGGTTTTCGTGGCACCTTATCTCGGGTTGGGTGATCTGTTTACCTACGAGTTTGCAGGACTTAAGGATTTCATTCATGCCCATGGTATGCATGCTCTTGTATCTGGAAGATACCGGATTGTCCGAACAGAGAGACCTCGAGAGAGGGAGAGAGTTCGGGATTTAAGGCTGAGAGCCCGAGCGATCTGTGACTAATGTTACAGCCTGCTGCAGCCACAATACCCAGAAATCGGAGGTTCGGGTGGCGGGGTAAGGTACCCACTTGGCCCGAACTGATAACCATGTGCTGGTCTTGGTGTTGTTTACTTACTCCCGTTCGCCGGTTCACCCAGAGAGAAATCCACTGGCATACACAGCACGCACACACACAGAGAGTATCTGTGAGTGCCAGCGTGTTCGGTTTGACTGATAGCGGAATTCACGCGATACACACGCTCTCTCCGGACGAATAATGGTGTTCGTGAGAGCGGCTGGTCGAGCGGTCGGGCGGCCCGAGTTCGATCATATTTATAAAAGAATCGACCGCCGCCAGTTACTCAAGCAGTCGCAGTCGTTCGCCAGAACGTTCAAAACCCGCTCGTCGCTAAAAAACACAAAATTTTGAAAAGTCCTACGCCCAGAATCTCTGGATCCGAAAACGTTTCGTTTCGAAAACCAAAGGCAAACACGCGTAAACAGCAGCAGCTACAGCTACACACATGTGCGGCAACTTCATGACGGAACCGGAACACGCTGTGTGAGATATCGAGAAATTCCAGTGACCCAAACGCGAACGTTAACGTTTCGAAAAAACCGTATAAAAAGCATATAAAATACAAACTCAACCCGCGCCGCACACATGACAACTGCATTGACCATGGTGAAAACGGGTGGTAAATACGCCAACGGTAAGTCCAATAGTAAGGTAGAACACACCCCCACTGGAGATTTCTCTCTAGGCCGTAAGACGTCGACTTGGTAAACTGCCCAAAGCACGTGTCTTATGTAAGCGTCGCGATCGTTCGACTTGATCCGAGCTTGTGTTGCCGGAAACCGCTTAATTGGTTCTCTAACAGCACTCCCATATTCCTATCTCGATCTCTATCTCTGTCGCCAGTAAGCTCCATTTGTAGAATCACTTTTTTTTGTTCAGTTTCATTTTTAACCTAGCCGTTCAACTGGAAGCGATGCTTCAACGGTTCACGCAAATATCAGAAATAATTATACATCTATACAGACTATAGACGACCTCCACTGCACAGAACTGCATCCTCCGAGATACAATTTAATTTTTCCTCAATTTATTTACGTGCGTTTTTTTTCTGTGATTTTTGGTTACGCTGACAAACAAAATAAAATCACATTTTAGCACTTTCGAGTGATAAAAATAAACAAAAGGAACGAAGACGAGAAAAGAGAGGTGGTGGTGGTGCCAGTGTTTCTGCGCCAATGAAATAAAGAACTTTAAATAGATCCCGACATTAAGGGGTTGGGGGATAGGGTGGAATGGTGAGCAGCCAGTTTAGTCAGCTGATAAGCCGTAAACCCAAAGACAAATTCACAGTTGTAAAATAGTCCGCCATCTGTACACTTGCACGTTCCAAATGCATGTGCCGATCCCCCCGCCGTCTTTCCCAGGTTCTAACGGTAAACATAATGGTCTCGCTGTGTGGGTGGTGGGTGGTATAACGGCAAAGGCGACGCTGTAACCGGCGATTATCTTATCACTCTGCCGCCTGGGGTCTGGGGTCCTCTGCCCGCGCCTGGAAAGCTCGGCGGCGTTCCAGTTTTATCGGGGCCCGGGCTATCGGTTATCAATACGGCACACTTGACTCACTTAGTGCTGTGTGTCCTTCGCTTGTCCCGTCCCACTAACGGACAAAAGTGCGGTGACTGTACCCCCAAACGGAGACGGGCCGGCAATCAATCAAAATATACGCGAATATACTATAAATGGTGCCCAATAAACACTCCAAGCTGGAGCTCTGCCTTTATGGCGGCTCATAAATGCTGATTGATTTGGCTCGTCGTGTATTCCGCAGAAAATTGGTTTGCAATCGTTATTTCGGTCGTAGGTTTTAATGTATACGGGGATATCTGATTCTTTTCTGGCACTCTCCGTCTCGAGACAAAAAGTTCTATATCTTGGCCATAAATTTGCTCAGCGTTACGCCTAAGGGGGAAGACATTGCGCAAATAAATTTAAAAACGTGTCAGATAAAGCGTTCTCACACGACCACGAGTCATCGCATTCAACACGAAAGAGACGGCGCGACGAGGGGGAAAGAGAGAGGGCGAGAGTCAGAGAGAGACAGAGGGAGCGCCACTCAAGCAGGCAGAGGAAATGGAATTGGAAGTGGAAGTGGGAGAGAGAGCTCAAAGTTCGGACGTCAGTTTCGGTTTCGGACGGCAATTCAAATGTGAAATTACTGGAAACACAGTACAACCCGTATATGTAGCTTGTAGCACCATCATCTTATGGTTATTATTATACTGTTTTATGAAAATAAAATGAGTTCTTTAACAATCAGCAGTAGTTATTTTTTATCAAAACTTTATTTTCCTGGAACTTTTTGTTTTTTAAATTATTATAAATACCATTGCGATTTCCTAGAAGATTAAAACATGAATCTAAAAAGAAATACGATTGTAGTGGCTTCGGACTGTAGTTATACTCGTAATTGATGGTTTGGAATCAAACTCGAGCTTGGAGTTCAATAGACCCCAGCGCCTTGTAAGGCCGCGTTGCAAGGTTGCCAGCGGTGGAGCGGTGTTGCAATCTGCGCCACCCTCCCACCGCCCACCGCCCACTTGCCGCCAGCCCACTCCTATTTATAAAGACTAAGCCATTTATGGCGAACCAAAGTCGGGTTTAAAAATAGCCAAATGCACGAAAACAAATCCGCGTAAGGCAGAGACCAGTGAGATAGGTGATGTGCAATGGTGTGCCGAGTTGTACCGGCGAGAGATCGTCACGTGAGGATCGGCCGATCGGGCGATCGCCTCGAACAGGTAGTGTGTGGACCACTGCACCCTATACTTTATGCCTTATACCTTATGGCATAGTATAGTACAGCACCGTCTCACTGCATTTTACACGACAATAACAAAGACAGCGGCTGCGGGTCTCTCAATGCCCGATTCTCAATATTCGCAGCCAACTTTGGTCGAGTGGGTGTATCTGTATACGTGATCCACCCATCTCTTTCTGGCCCGCTGGCATGTGCGTGCGTGAACAAGATTTTGACATAGTCAAAGTGTTTTATAAATAAACGCGCCCCACATACTTACATGGCTACCAGTTTGGGCTTAGTGAGCGAGAGGCATAGAGAGAGACAGCCAGAGAGAGATAGAGAGAGAGAGAGAGCTCCGATAAGGGGCTAAGAGAGATGGAGAAAAAGCGCCACATGTGAAGACCCCCCTTTCCCCTCCTCGATTCAATATTCCCCACTAACCTTCTCCTCCGATATCTCTCCACCTACAGAGAAATTCCTCGGGGTGAGGCACGTGCAGTGCATCCTGTGCTTCTTCTGCCTCGCGATGAGCTACGCCTGGCGGGTGAACCTCAGTGTGGCCCTGGTGGCCATGACGGACAACAGCACCGTCCTGGCCCAGAACTCCACCGATGCAGGCGCGCTTTCCAGCAACTCCGAAATTGACATCTTCAACTCCAATGTAAGTGGCTTTTCCGAAGATTTAAATTCATACATATGTATGTATTCTGGTGTGATCTTAACACAACTTAAGAACCCACATAAATGGTATTCAGCATTTCCGAATACTATTATTGTTTGTGGTTTCTGAGGTTTTCACTGTGAACTTGAAGTTAGCACTGATAGTCTCAGTGAGTCCATCAAAATACATAGGTTTCCCAACGTTTCACTTGCCTTGAACATTATTTAATATTTCCTATCCCCCACAGCGTTACTACAACCTAACCACCCAGGAGAAAGCCACCATGCAATCCAGTTTCTTCTTTGGCTACATAGTCACCCAAGTGCCGGGTGGCTACTTCGCCCAGCGCTACGGAGCCAAGACCATGCTGTTGTACGGACTGGGCATAGCGGCCATTATTACGATGCTATCGCCGTTGTCCCTGCAGTTTGGAGTGCTCCCCTTCGCGGCCATGCGCTTCATAATGGGCCTGGCCCAGGGTGCAGTGCATCCGGCCACGCATGCGCTGTTGGCCAAGTGGTCGCCGGCCGACGAGCGCGGAATGCTGGGAACCCTCTGCTACTCTGGCGCCCAATTCGGAACGGTGGTGATGCTGGCCACCAGTGGCTTGATCGCCGACTCCCCCTTGGGCTGGCCGAGCATCTTCTATCTGGGCGGAACCGCCGGCTTCCTGTGGATGGTCTTCTGGTACCTGTTCTCGGCCAGCACGCCCGAGGAGCACCGTCTGATCTCGCCCGAGGAGCTGAAGTTCATCACGGACTCGCGCAGCGATGGCAAGATGCAATCCGCCGAAAAGCTGGCACCGACGCCCTGGAAGGCCATCTTCAGCTCACTGCCCTTCCTGTCCCTCCTGGTGGTGCACTGCACCCACATGTTCGGCTACTGGCTGCTGCTCATGCAGATCCCCACCTACATGAAGCAGATCTACCACGTGGACATCAAGAGTGGAGCGTTGCTTTCCTCGCTGCCTTACATGGCGATGCTGCTCCTCAGCTTCTTCTTTGTCTGGCTGTCGAAGGTGCTGCAGAGGAAGGAGGGACTGTCGCTGTCCTTCAACCGGAAGATCTTCAACAGCATTGGCCACTGGGTGCCCATGCTCTCGCTGATCGCCCTGGGCTATGTGCCCACCGATAATGCTCCGTTGGCGGTGACGCTGCTCACCCTGACGGTGGGCATCAGCGGAGCCACCTACCTGGGCTTCCAGGTGAACCACATCGATCTGTCTCCGAATTACGCCGGCACGCTGATGGGCCTCACGAATGGAGCGGCCAATGTGATGAGTGGGGTGGCCCCACTAATCGTGGGCTTGATTGTCACTGATGATGTAAGTTTGATAGATTGATAATTGTTAGGAAAGTAGTTACTAAAGCGATGTCCTCTTCCCCCACAGACTAACGTGACCCAGTGGCGTGGAGTCTTCCTGCTGGCCGCCACCTTCTACTTCCTGGGCAACCTTCTGTTCGTGATCTTCGGACGCACTGAGGTCCAGTGGTGGGACTCGCCGCGGGACAACAAGGAGCAGGACGCGGAGCAGGGCGCTCCCCTCGCGCCCAATGGCCAGGTCAAATAGAGGCTGCTGGCCCTCCCGTACCGCATCCAGAATCATCCGGGCTGTTGTTTCTTAGTTTCGTAGTCGTAGTTAGTTAGTTAGAGATCAGAGACCAGACGAGCTGAAAGTTAACTTTAGTGACAATCGCGTGCTTCCATTAGCGATATTATACGGTAATTGCTTAGTCCTAAGGCAGCGTAAATTATTATTGTTTGCAGTATTTTCCATAATGTACATAATCCAAAAAGAAGAAAAAAACAAAACAAACGAACCAATTAAACTTGCAACTTGAGAGAACGTTCAGTGTAAATAGGGACAAAGCCCGCGAGGAGAGAATTCGCTGCTGCAACACCAACTCTATTAATTGTTATGTTTTAGTGTTAAGTTAGGCGTTAACGAAAACCAATCTTGTGATGAAAAAGGAAACTAAAAAAGGCAAAAAAAGAAAAATGAAGACAATACTAGCCATGAATAAAACAGCTCAATTCGCAGCTGCAAACTATATCGAAATCAGTGGTGTTTTATTTGGGGAGGTATTTGAATTTGATAGCCAGTCGCCGGCTAATTATCGATAGCAGCGCACTATCAACTCTATGGCAAAAATCGAATAGTGCTGGGAAACAATAAACTGATTCCACTAGTTTTAATTATTGGTGCATATTTGGTTATGTCAACGTTTTAAAATATAACGATTCTCATACTTTATTAAAAGACTTATTAACGAAAACCAGGGACCGAAAATAACAGTTTTTTTTTAAAGTCCTTTAAAATTAAATATGAAGAAAAATAGATAGAATTTTTCTAAAAATCTAAAAGTGTTTATTTTGATGCACTATTTTGATTTATAAAATAAACTTTTATCGCTTCACTTTTATATATCTCACAACAAATTTTAAGTATAAAAAAGTCAGGAAAATAACTGTTACCAGATGACTTTTATTTTAAAAGTTATAACTGTTATCCTGACGAAAATATATGCATGCAACCTGTAACCACAATTAAAATTAACAAAATAAATTAAAATTTGCCTACGAACATTTTGTAACTATTTTCTTAAATGTAAAGATTTAAAAAA
The DNA here is from genome assembly GCA_037075205.1 of Drosophila prostipennis. Classification (NCBI taxonomy): domain Eukaryota; kingdom Metazoa; phylum Arthropoda; class Insecta; order Diptera; family Drosophilidae; genus Drosophila; species Drosophila prostipennis. Next base: position 2,949,317 of record JBAMCJ010000601.1, read on the forward strand.
TTAAATATTTTTAATTATGTATTCAGTCACGTTTCCCCCTCGAACTATCGCACTTGTTAGAGCGATAGTTTCGATAGTTCCGATAGTTGAGTGGGCAGCAGCTGGAGATTGTTGTTAGTATCAGCTGTGTTTATGTTTGGACGCTCGTTTGTTCCCCCATTCCGAGCCGCCCCGTCGCACTAATCCAACGCATCATCTAAGTTGGCTACGTGGAAGAGAGTGCACCTGCAGTATGGTGCTTGGATGCCTGCCATGTTGCAGTCGCAATGGGTACCAGCAGATTGGAAACACGGGTGAGGATGAGGGACTGGTTACATGACCTTCTGGCCTTTGTTTCCGCATCCGCAATTACTTATATTCGCGGTTATTGCGCACTTTTGCAGGTCCCCGGTTCGGAGTGCGTCATCTGCAGTGCATCCTGGTGTTCTTCGGACTGGCCGTGGCCTATTCCCTGCGCGTGAATCTCTCCGTGGCCATTGTGGCCATGACGGATCGCAATGCCAGTAATCCGGATTTTCCGGTATGTACATATGTCGATTGCAGCTCTGGATGAATCAAAAATGCATGAGTTATTTAAAGTGAAGCAGATAACATTGCTTCTAGTTAAATGATGTGTTCAGCGGTTTCGTACAGAGCTCTAATATAAATTACCGCATGTATGAATGTCCAATTATAAAACTTTCTTACCGCAGGAATTTGACTGGAACGAGAGCACCAAGTCGTACCTGCTCAGTAGCTTCTTCTGGGGCTATGTGGTCACCCAGGTTCCTGGCGGCTATCTGTCCGCCATCTATGGCGCCAAGTACATGCTATTCTACGGCGTGCTCATCTGTTCCTTTCTGGCCCTCCTGACACCCTTTTGTGCCGTAAGTGGTGGCTGGAAGCTGGTGGTGGTGCTCCGGGCTGTCCAAGGACTCTGCCAGGGTGTCATCTTCCCCTCTACACACACGTTCCTATCGAAGTGGGCACCGACGGAGGAGCGAGGTCGCTTGGTTGGCTACAGCTACTCGGGCTCGCAGTTTGGAACCGTGGTGATGCTGTCCGTTAGTGGGTACATTGCATCCTCCTCGCTGGGCTGGCCCAGCACCTTCTACATTCCCGGATGCGTTGGCATCGTTTGGGCTTTCGTGTGGCTCTACCTTGGCTCCAGCACTCCGGCCCAACATTCCACGATAACGCCGATCGAGCGGCGTTACATTGAGTCCTCGGGACAGGCGAGGCGACCCTCGGATGCAGGACGCGAGGAACAGCCACGGCCGCCGACTCCCTGGTTGAGCATCTTCACCTCGGGACCCTTTCTGGTGCTCGTCCTAGCCCACTGTGCTAACAACTGGGGCTTTTGGACTCTACTCACGGAGATTCCCACCTTCATGAAGAACGTGCTGGGCATGGACATCAAGAATAATGGGCCGCTATCGGCGCTGCCATACTTCGCCATGATCCTGCTGACCTATGTTTTCATCTGGCTGTCGGACGCACTGAAGCAAAGGGGAACCGTAATCCCCCTAGGATTCTCCAGGAAGTTCTTCAACACGCTGGGAATGTGGCTCCCCATGCTTGCGTTGATCGCACTGGGTTACATCACTGAGGGTGAAGCCAATGTCCGCCTGGCCATTGGACTGCTCACCGTGGCGGTGGCCACCAATTCGGCTACTTATTTGGGCTTCCATGTAAACCACATTGACCTGTCGCCTAACTATGCAGGTACACTGATGGGCATTACAAATTGTGCTGCGAATTTTATGAGCATACTGGCTCCTTTAATCGTTGGACTGATAGTCTGGGATGAGGTAAAACAATGGAACATCTATTCTTGTTCTATGATTTCTTATATAATCTTTTTTTCCTTTCCAGACGAATCCGTCGCAATGGCGGATAGTATTCTTCTTCACCGCTTTTGTTTATTTTATCGGTAATCTGCTGTTCATGCTTTTTGGACGCACAAAGGTTCAACCCTGGAATACTGTTGTTCCGACGAGAACGCCGTCGCCAGCAGGAGGAGAAGAGCCAGACAATGCTAATGAGGATCGAGCCCCGCTAATCGACGCATAAACTATAACAGAACGTAAAACGTGGCCTAGGGATTGGTTGTAAATGTGAAACTTTTGTACCTTGAGGGCGTAGCATTCCATGGAATTGATGAATCGCAATTAGTATCGTATTACTAGTTATACACAAGACACATATTTATATCTACATATATATACAGAATATATATACTATTTATGTATAAAGCATCGGAAACACTCAGTGTGGATTTTTCGTTTCGTTTTTATTGATATTTGTATCTGCATTCGTATTGTTAGTACACAACGATGTACATATGGTACAAGACTTATATGCTGGCTATGTGGTATCCTGACGTAATGCTAACTCTAAGATCTATCAACTAATTGTTCTAAATGGAAGCATCAAGAATTTAAGAAAGGAAGTTCAATGCAGGGAAATATTTCTTTATAGAAATTTCGTTAAATGTTCTTACGGAGTAGATTACTTCTTAGCTTATATGAAATCCTCTCTAAAAAAATTCCTGGAAATGTCGGGCTGAAAGACTCAAAGACCTTTTCATTTTGTTTTTATACTTCCATCTTCTTATCCTTAACATATTTGTAGTTAAAGCTAGGTAATTACAAGTGGATACGGTTTTGTATTTTGGGCCAACGCAACTGGAGGATCTGTCCTCCATCGTCCTGGACCCTTGAACCCCATCCGTACCCCCTCTGCCCCTATTTACATGATGAATCTCTTCACCTTCCGCTGCCGGAGGAGTGTGCTCAGTGCAGTTTGTGGTTGGCGGGCAGATCCTCGGAGCGGATGCAGCGTCCGCGATAGCAGATCTCCGTCTCGGAGGTGACTTTGGTCGAAGTAGAAGTGGCGTACACCACGTGCTCCATCAGATCCTTGTGGAAGCTGTCCTTTTTGCTCTCCGCCACGGTGGCTTCCGTGGTGGTGGCTTCATCCGCTGGCGCCACAGTGGTTTTGTCCAAGGGCGTGCCTGGACTGGTGCGTCGGATACTCGTGTACTCCTGGCGACGCTTACCCACGGCAGCCAGGGCGGCGGTCACTGCCTCGTCCTCGCTCTCCTCGATGGCAAACAGATTGTGCAGCTGTTTCTTAACCTCAGAGAGGATGCTGGGCTGCACCTCCAGGTCGTCCACATCCGCTGCCGTGTCCATGCGGCGGGTGGCGCTCTCCTCGCTCACGGGCAGCGTGGAGGTGATGGTGGCCTCCTCGACGGCCTGGGCGGTGGTCACCTCGTACTCCTCGGGCGTTGTGGGAGCGGCCACTGTGGTCGTCACTACCGAAGTTTCTGTCTGGGCCTCGGTGGAGGGAGTCAGGGGAGTGGTGGTCTTGGGCAGTTCCTCCTTTTCGCTGGCTGCTTGGAGGGCATTATAGAGCTGAGGTCCCAGATTCTGGGACTCGGCCGTTTCGAAGTTCTCGGCGTTGTCCGAGCTGCCGGACAAACGGTTCTTCTTCTGCCACTTGCCACGTCTGCTTAGGCGACTGATGGTACTGCTGGTGGACTCAGTGGTGGATTCCCCCGGGGCCTTGCCCATCACCTCCTCCAACAACTCGGCAAAGGATTTCTCTGGCCTACAAGAAAAGATTTAGTATTAGGTTCATTTACTTAGGAATCCTAGGTCTTACTTCAGGTTGGGTGCCATGATGGTGGTGCGCTGAGCCGTCGAACCCCCCAGATCGGCAGTCACATTGATCTCGTAGGTCTCCGGCTGATTGGTTGGTCCTGCGGTCACAATCTCCGGTTCGCTCTCGAAGTTGTGCGTTTCGGTTTTGTACTTGGGACTCAGCGGCTTGAAGCTGTTCGAGTTGGCATTGCTGTTGGCTGTCTCCGAGGATGGCGACCATTGGGACTCCTGTCCCTCCAGCTGGAAGGGCTGCTTGTAGCGACGACGCTGGGTGATGGGTGACTGGAGGAGCAACCAATGTTAGTAGGGCTATTACAATTTCCTAGATAATAAAGTTACCACTGTGGCCTCCTTTTCCTTGGGTTCCTGGTTGTTGTAGCGGCTCAACTTGCGCAGATTCGGCTTCTGGGTGATGGGTTCGGATTCCTCCTCGGGCGCCAGTGTTGAAGAGGAGGCGGGATGCGTGGGACGACGCTGTCGCTGACGCACCTTCACCACTCGACGGGGTGGCAGACGAGCGCGGATCTAATGGAATTTTAAAATATTAAGTTACAGGTTTAGATTGAGGGGTAATTTGTGCAGAGAATATCTTACCGATGGCCTGTCCTCCGAGGGTGTGGTGGAGGTCACTGGTGCCTCTGTCGTCGTGGTTGTGCGCAGTCTCGGGTAGTTCCTCCTCACGAAGGGCGAGCGACGTGTTGTTGTGGTCGTGGTCAACGGAGCCTCAGTGGTGGTAGTTGTCGTGGTCGTGGTGGTCGAGGGCGTTGTGGTGGCCAGTGTGGTGTAGATGGGGCTCACCTCGTTGCGCACGATGGCCTCCGTGGGACTGAGATCCTCCTGGTTGGGGAAGTAGCCGGGACCGTAGTTGTCCTTGGAGAACTCCTGGTAGTGCTGGGCAATCTGCATGGGCTCGAGGAGATTGCCGGGGAAGCCGCTCTGCTCGTTGCCGCCGTCGATACTGTTGCTAGGCGTCACCGTGTACACCTGCTGGGACTCGGAGGCGGGACCTTCGGTGGTGCCCTGTACATCGTAGGAGCTGGGGATGGCCGTGGGGCTGGTGGGTCGCCTGGACGGGGCCTTGAACACCGGGTAGTTCTGCTTGAGCACATCCCTCTGGTAGTCAATGTCCTGATCCTCGTGCGGCTTGCCGTTCTTCGAACCCTTCCTGGGCTTGGTCTTCAGGGTCTGACGCTCCTCGGTCGTGGGCCTGTAGCGGATGCGATTGGGGTTGCGGATGAGGGGGTTCCGGGCACTGGTCGGACGACGAGTGGGGGTCACTGCCGACTCCTCGGCGCCATCTCCGCTGCCGGTGGAGGCATCTGGCGCAGTGGTTCCTCGACTGCTGTATGGCCTTCGGATCCGGTGCGTGGGCAGCTTGCCATTGGACTCCGATTCCGAGTAGGAGACCGAGGAGGTCACCTTTGTAACGGCCGGCTTCCGGGTGCGCAGCACAGGCCTCCTGGTGGGTCGTGTTTCCGGTTCCGGTTCGGCCAACGGAGTGGTGGGGATCGGTGGCTGCAACTTGTCCTTCTCCTGCAGATTGTTAACCAGTCCAGGAATATCCGGAGTCAGCGCAGGCAGCTCCGAGGGCACATGGTAGGGATTCGGTTCGTACTCCACATTGCTGTTGTCCAGAATCTCGTTCTGGACTTGGTTATAGCTGGGCCGATGGTTCAGTGGCGCCTGCTGATCCACACTGTTGTAGCCCACATCCGACGTGGTCACCGGAACGGCAGCGGGGGTATACAGATTGACCCTGTGCTTCGTCTTGATCCTCTGGGTGGTGGTGGTGGTGGGCAGAGGAGTCTCGTAGTCCACAGAACTGGGGGTGTATTCGAACGGAGGGTTTGTGGTGTGAGGTCGCTGGCGGAAGGCATCCTGCTGACGGAAGTACTGCTTCATGCGGTGCTCCTCCTCAGCCGTGGAGGCAGTGGGAGGTCGGGTGGTCAGTCGCGGAAGTGGCTCCTGCACCGGCTTCTGGACATACTGGGGATACAATTGGCCACTGGAGCCGGGGAACTCGATCTGTGGTCGCGTGCTGTAGGTAAACAGGGATTGCGGAGCAGCCGTCGTCGAAGTGGTGGACGTTGTGGTCGTCGTGGATGTGCTCGAGGTGGAGCTGGTGGTGGGCTTGCTGCCCAGCGTCTTGAAGAAGTCATCGCCGCCGATCTGGTTGAGGGTATCGAAGGGGTTTTGTGTTTGGGCCTTGGTGGGCGATGGTCGGTAGATGGGCTGCTGCTGTTGCACCTGGACGTTCTGTGGCCGCTTCTTCTTGTGTCGCTCCTGCTTGGCGGGAATCTTCGGGGAGCTCACCTCCTGGATGCCATCCTGCACATAGTAGTAGCTGAACTTGTTGCCCCGCTCGGGAACTTGACCTTGAGCCTGGATCTGTGACTGAGTGGTGGTCTCGAACGGATTGCGGGTGCTGCTAACGGCAGCATAGGGACGTTGGGGTCGCACAGCTGGGGATAGCTGCTGGCTAGAACCGATATCCTTGGCCCTGTTGACCACAATGGAACCCACATGGGGCTCTGGCAGCAGGATCTTATTGAAGCCGTTAGGCGTACGGTAACTCAGGGGAGCCACGAAGAAGGAAACGTCACTCAAATCGCGATTGGAGGTGAGTTGCGACAGATACGGCAGATCGAACTTGACATAGCCATCGGGAATGGGCATGCCAGCCGGGCCCACAAAGATCTCCGGGGTCTGCTTGGTGGGCGAATCGATAACCGAGATGCTGTGGGCACTCCTCAGGGCAGTAACGACATCCGATTGAGAGGGACGGGAGCTGGATCGCAGCAGGAACATGGCCAGTGGAGGCTGATGGGCCTTCGGCTTGGGCTTCGCTGTGGTGAACTGCGTCTGTGTCTGCGACTGGAGCTGAGGCTGTGGCTGCCCGAAGCTCTGGAAGATGCTCTGCGGCTGACTGGTGGTGGTACTGGGCCTCGAAGTGGTTCCCGAGCTGAAGTAATCACTGCCCCCACTGGGATCCTGGGTGTAGAACTGGTTGATCTGGTAGGGATTCACCGCAGGCAGACCTGGATTCACATTGAACTTGTTCACCTCGAAGTTGGAATTCGATCCCGCCTGCTGGCGCTGCTGGTTGTACAGGGTATCGTAGGGCACATACAGCAACTGAACATCCTGATCGCGGGTGGAAGATGGAGCCGACGAGGGAGCAGCCTTGTTCGAACCAAAGAGGGTATCCGCTTCGGGGTCCACGGGAAAGACCTGTGGAGTCACACTGTGCACCGAGGCCTGGGTGGGCAGGGGTTTGCCCAGGGTCTTGGGAGGCAGAATATCCTGCACGTAGTTCTGCTGATGAAGTGGCTTATTCAGAGCCTGTGCCAAAGGCTTCTGGGAGCCCAGCGAGTGGAAGTCTGCGCCAAAGGCTTGTCCCTGTCCCTGTTGTCCGAAGAGAGACGGCGGACTGAAGAGGGAGGAGGGTGCCGAGAATCCTGGAGCTGCACCACCGAAGGTGTGCTGAATCTGGTAGCCCGTTTGAAGGGTGGGCGGCGCCTGAGCCTGTCCCTCGCTGTTGCCATGGAAGGGCATCTCGAACTTGAAGAACGACTGCGAGGTGGGCTCCTGACCCGCCTTCAGTGTGGAAGGAGGTGGTGGTGGGGCCTGGCGAAGCGGCAGCGCCTGACCCGCTCCATTGGGATACCGCTGGAACTGGAAGGGGTAGTCGAACTGGGAGCCCGTCTTGGTCAGATCCCCAAACCGAGCGCTGGGCGGAAAGGTCTGGGAGTAGGTCAGCACGCGTCCATTGCCCGTGCGATCCTTGCTGCCGTCGAGGGGCTGTGCCAGGGGAATCCAGTCCAGTGAGTCCGTTTCGGAGGTGGCCACATTCTCCAGTTGCCTTGACCACTTGGCGGAGGATTCTTGGTTTTGAGCCAGACTAGCCGTGGCCAATAAGCACAGCCAGGCGGCGGTGAGTTGCATGCCTTGCTTCATAGCTTCAGTGCCTGGAAGGAAATATGGATTAATTAAAATAAAGATATATAAATATTATTTTAAATAAGTATTATATTAGATCTTAACTTTGAAGTCGAACATACAACCCTAATAATGTGTTAAACTCTGTTTTGACAGTAGCAAAATCCCATATAAATCCTACACAGTTTGGTTAATTATTTTTTGCATGCAAGGCTTGACCTATTGCTCTTCTGAATTTGTACCAATTTATGGTAAAAACTCCACATTTTGGGTCATTTCAACCCACAATTATCGAGATTTCACAATGCAAATACAGAAAACCTTAATGAATTGCAGGTTGTTTTCAGGCCGATCGTAAAACTTCGATGAAAGGTCAAAAATAGTGGGTTGAGTGCCGAAAATGCCAAAAGCACGAAACCGGAACCCCCAGAACCGGTAACTAATGGTCCCTTGTAATTATACAGATGAAAATGCAAATTCTGGCTGGTTCCACCATTGAATTTGCAATGAGATCTTTTCCCATTCGATTGCCCAACCAAGGTCGCTGGGCGTTGGATGCAGCTCGATTGGACTGTCGATTCTGGGCGATTTACATTTTTCACGATCGCTTGTGACTGTGGGGTTCAAGTGAAAGGTTTCTCCTCGTTTCGCTGGCTGACTGGCTGGCTGGCTGGCTGGTTGGGTTGTAAATCAAGAGATAATTGCAGGGGTCTTGGTCTTGGCGGCGGCATCTGGATTGGTTTGCTGGTGTGGCAAGTGTAACTGTCGGTGCAACTGGTCGGCTAGCGGTCTGTGGCCATAACTGCCAAGCCAAGTGGCCATAATTGTGCGCTTGTTTGTTGTTTTCATTTGGCCAATGCGAGAAATTGCAATACTTAAGGCGAAATGGCAGCGGCTTTTGGCGTGGCTTTGGTAATGCGCCATTGGGTAGCCATGATCCATGAACCGCGATCAATGATCGGCGACAGATTTCAGATTTCCTCATTGCAAAACGGTTTTGCATACGTCTGCGGAGAGATGCTAATTGCGTCATCAGCCGGCGTAATCATTAGGCCTTCCTTTTTTCTTTTTTTTTTTGAGCAAGTTAAGCCAAGAGACCGCCAGAAGATTCGCCATATGAATATATGAAAACGAAAGTGAGGCTGGCAACCGACCAAACCTGATAACTGACCACTGACCATCGACCACTGGCCAAGTGAGCACACAACTGCAGATCGCAGATCGCAGAGCTCCGATCTCCGACGAGCACTTTCGTTTTCACTTTTCCACTGAATTAATCGCACATATGCCCCCCAACGAACGGATGCCGCATTAAATGGGTTAAACGAAAGCAAAAGTCCGCAAACCGAAAACAGTAAAATAATGCGAAATATCGTAACAGCGAAAAACGGAACTTGCAGCGGTGCAGCAAGTCGGGAGAGCACTGTCTACCGTCGACTGTCTACAGGTGGCACAGTGAAAGAAGAAAGTTCATTTGGCGGCCAGCCCGTTCAGTGTGCTATTAAATGTTAAGGCTCTGCGACCAGAGAGGGTTGGCGGGAAAATGATAGAAATTAGACTCACTTGCGGTCAATATTTCGGACCACTCCGCTGGCTCCGAGAAACAGAAACCAGTTATCAAAAGGTTCAGCAAGGCAAACAACGTCACACCTCAGTGGGCTTTTTTGTGGCTTTTTTCCTTTTAATTTTTCTGCTTTTTTTCAGAGAGGCGTACTGCACTTGAAAACTCCGTCGATCATCGAAAGTGAAATGTGACAATGCCCTCGGAACTCGAAGTTTCCCTTTCATTTCGGGGCACACACACTCACATCTGGCGGAATCGAAATCGAAGCGGACTTTCCTCGCTGGCGGGGGCGTGTCTTCAAGAGTCTTTCGAATTAATTGCAGATAGGATACCAAACGCCATAAACCAAAGCCACAGAGCCGGATGTAAACAAGCCAAGAGCTAAGCCGCTTAGAGATCTACATGGTTTTGGATGCATGAAGGGATTACAGTTCGCCTTCTGGCATTGACATTGTTTCATCGCTTTGCTGATCATTTGGGTGTGATTTAATTGGATTACCTGTGTCCACACCCCGGCACACGCACCACACCCACTAATCCGACAAGGTCACTCCATTTCCATTTCCATTGTACATTATACATTTGCACTTACCATAAACAGCGGCAGCAGTCGACAGCTAAACTAACGTGGCCCGAAGATCGTCGAGGTAACTGCAAGGCGAAAAGCAAACCCAAACAATGTGGCATTAGTTGGCGAGTTATTAAAAGGGATGCAAACAAATGGGGATTACAAGATGTGTTTGCGCAGGGCTGTCTTGAGACTTTTGGATGTGGTAACACGAATGTATCGCGGTTTCTAGAGCTCTCCGGCTTTAATTGCATCTGGAGGCTGCAGCGGCCACGCTTAGCTGGCCACGCAAGAAACACACCTACTCTCCGTTCACTTGGGGTATTTTTCGTATTTTTTTGGAAACGCCTGCGGATCTGCAGCTGGGTTATTAGAGCGCAGAAACCCAAGAATGTGCGTGACCCAAGTGACTCACTATTGGCAAACCAATCGAAACTATGCCAAAGCATGACACACACTGTCCGCACAGAAACTTGCACAATTCGCACATTAAATATTGACTGATTGAAATCAGAAATCCGAGTTACGGGTTAGAGTTACGGCCAATTAGCGTGACTGGCTAACGACGGGCCCGGGATTGATGGCCACCTTATTCACACAGACTGTTTTTACAAACGCATAAATTATCCAGAGCCAATGAACTCGTCGCCGAACAGAAAATACAAAACAAAAACGTAACGAAAGCGACAATGAAAAGCACTTTTCCGTCTGATGGCTGCCATTCAGGGGGCGTTGCTGGCCAGGCCTGCCGGAAAGAGCCCCAATACCGAATAGCTGAGGGAAAAACGGTAGGAAAAGCACTGATTTCTTGTTCGACTAATTCCTCAAATTTTATGCCACAGCGACCCCGAAGAAATGTTTGAAATTATTAAACGAAATGTAAATTTCACGCAACGCAGAAAAAAACAAAAACTTTCATTTCTCGCTGCTTTCCAAATGAGGTAAGTGGTTGGCTGATGAGCGTGGAGGTGGCTCGGCTATTGGTGGCACCTGCTCAGCAAACCAAAACATGCCGCTGGCATTTAGCTTGCGTAATCCCAAGAATTTATGCTCGGGCATTTGAAAGCGAAAGTCTTTCTCCCCGATCATTTGTTTATATCGTTTGGCATGCGGGGGAGCGGCGGTTGCGCAATCCGCAATCCACATTAAAACCGGATAACCGGATACGTTGGGCCGTTTGACGAGCGGAATTCACCGCCCTAAATGGCTTATCGCAAATCGAATTGCGCAAATGATGGGCCAAGCTAATTGCAAAACTGTTGCCACAGGCCCCGTCGCCACTGAGCCGCAGATAACTGGCCCAAAACAATGTGACAATTGCAACAGAGCAATACTGGAGCTGCCTCCTCTACATAAACCCAAATATATATATATGAAAAACCATAAAGCAAACGCTGACAACACAAAGCAGCAGCAGCAGCCAACTGGAGCAGCTGAAGAAAGCAAGAGTGGCTCGGAAAACATTCAGCCAGCCAAGTACTTGTTGGCCAAGTCTCGAGACTCGAGTGTGGGGCTCATTCTGGCCCAGACTTGGACTTGTGCAACGCGGCGAGGGTATCCACATAAGCCGCCTGCCGCAGATATATACCAGTATGTGCCCAGATGAACATTAGCAATCAATCCACATCCGTGACCAAGACACGGAGTGTGAGAAAAAATTCAGTAGGCCAAGACACTTCAACTTGTCGGCGGGGTCTAGAAGGAAAACACGGAGACAAAACGGAGCAAAAAGCCCCAAATGGTTGCCTTGTCTTAGCAGCCGGCTGCTGACTAATCAACTGTGTGGGTTTTCAAGGGGTGCAGCGGTGGGTCTCGCATGCAACTGCAAATCACGATTCGGATCCAGCGGACCAGCAATAAATGCCCGGCCTGGAAGCCATTTGAATTGATTTTTTTGAATTGGCTTAAATGCACTTTGAATCTGATATTGCCGAATGCAAGGCAATTACTCACACTTAGAATTCAGTGCGTGTCACAAGTGCTGGATAATTGTGGTTTTGAAAGACCGCTGAGCATAATCGATATTAATCTTTCCAAACGGAGGGGAAAAATACTTAATTCATTAGACCGCTAATTTGTGTTTTAATATCTCTTGAGTGTAAGATATGACTCATAAATATCAGAATGTGCTCATTAATGATCTTGTATTATTTAATTTTTCCATTGTGTAACCAAAGGCATTTGGATAATTGGTCATTTAATTATAATTTTAGCAAATTATCATGTTACCGAACCTAAACGATAGCAGATAACTGACCTAGCCGCATTAATTTCTCAATTCAACAACTAATTAAAGTCCGTGAGGCACCAAAAGCGAAATAACGCGGTGACCATTAGGTTCTGCAACACATTCCGGCGAACAAAGCCAGCTAATGAGCCAAGTTCGGGTCTTAAGTCTTTCGTTTGGCCCGCTGAGAAAGTCGTAATCCCGGGCTCAACGCTTGACAAATTGAACATTTTGCGGTTGAGTAATTGAAAGCCACGAAAGACGGAGACCACACGGCTAGGATCGCTGGGCACGTGCTGAGCGATGGAAGCTTCTGCAGCTACGCAAAGTCATTCGCACGTTTCACTTTCATCGAGGGGGGTTGGCTATTGAGGCAGTGGCAAATAAACACATCAGGCGCCACATTAAGACATGACAATAAAGAAAAAGTGAGTCTGAGCGGTATTATATTTTCTTGACACTTTCGCGAGTTTTGTGTCTGCCCCTCCCCCGCCGCCCCTCCTCCTTTATGTCGGCTGGCATTGGCCGATGCGGCGGCTACGTGATTTCAGTCCGCTGCCAAAGGCTACGATGTGGACTTCGCTGGACGTGGGACAGGCAATTGGCCGGCCGGCGGCCATCGCCTGCGTTTATTGTAATTAGAAAGTATTTAATTTCGAAAACGCTGTCCGCTCGCATAAGAAAAAACAAACTATATGCTCGCATAAAAATAAATACAAATTTCAAACAAAAAAGACGTCGTGAACGCGCCGCAATTTATTTTTTCCCTTTTCTGTTTGCCCTCATGTTAAGATGACAAACAAACGAATAAGTGCGCACATTAGTTCCGTTAAGATCGGAGGCCAGATCGCAGATTAGGGAAGAGAAATGTCGGTTTATGTAAATTGGCCCGATAAACAAGATTTTTCTTGTCCGAAACCAAAAGTTTCTCCAGGTGAAAATTGGGTTAATGAAGTGGAGATGGAGATGTGGATGTGGATGGAAAACCCAAACGAACCCAAAGAATACACTGATGGACCAGTTTCTTTTCTTTGGTCAGGGGTCTGGCTGGTGGCCACCTTATCTTTTAATGAGGAAGTCTGCCCATAAAGCTTGACTCAACTTGACTCTCTAGAGGATGGATGGCCGTTTGGTTAGATGGATGGACCGTAAGTCTTTGGGCAAACAAATTGCATGCCAGTTAACGAGTGTCGGTGGGCAAAAACAAAATGAAATTTCCAAATAATTAGAGCATGAAAAAATAAACAGCAAAATTGCCAAGACAGCCAAATGCGTTGAGTGTGTGGTTAGTGTTGAGTGGAGAGCTAAAATTTCTATTCGCCTTTTTTGGCAAAAAAAAAAACACTTACCGCTCTCCCCTGCTGCTGCTTCTTCTTCTTCCTGGACAGCCGCCGATGTTTCTCTTTCACTTGGCTTAATTCAATTAAGACCTTAATTTGCCCAACTCGCCAAATTAGCAACAATCCAAGCGTTTTACTTTTATTTTTTATATTTCTTATTATTATTTTCTTTTTTTTGATTTCTTGAATTGCACTCGAATTCGAATTTATACACTTGAAACGGCAGGAAGCTCACGCACTTTCGGCTGGTACCACTGTGCGTATACTCGATACGTATGAGTGTTACAGTTACAGATCAAGTTGCTACTTAGCTTGCATTAACAGTTAGCCGGAGCTGGTTTTTAGACGCGTCTGCATCGTTGGCGTGCCGTTAACAGACTGAAGAAATGAAAAGCGTCGCGGGCCAAAGTAAGTAAGAGTGGTTCGCTCGTGGTTTTCATCCAAGTGCCTCGCAGTCGACGTCGGCAGAGCAGTCGCCGTTGGCAGCGCGGTCGCGGTCGCAGTCGCAGTCGACTTTGGCGCAACTAAAGCGGCTTTTTATAGCTTTTGGGCCAACAAAAGACTTGGCCAACAGCAGCGGGCTTATGGCTCCTAGCTGAAAAGATCCTCAAATGATTTGTTGTGGTTAATTGAATTTAACAGGAGAGCGGGGGGAGATGTAACATTACGAGGGTGGTGAGGGGGAGGGGGTAGTGTCCACAAGAATGCACTAAATGCAAATCAACTTGGCCATAAATGCTAACATGTTTTAGCATTAGTTGCGGCGATGCTGTTCCAGTTTTGCAATCTTTACTGGCGACAAGTTTTTTTCAGCTGGGAAAATCGATCCGACTGTGTGGGTCTCATGAATCGTGTTACACCCCTCGCTGGTATATATCGACTATACATATCCGAAGACATAACAACAATTCCATAATTCTGACTCAGTGCCGTGTGGCTTTCGAGCCGTGCATCTAGATTTTAATTGGCTTTTTAGGCTTTGCTCTGCAGCCAAGGTCGTTTTGTTGTTACACAAATTCCATTATGAGTTTAATTGAATTGTTTGTTTTGGTTTTTTTTATGCGTTTCCTCGTATTTTTGGTTGGTTTGTTAGCAAACGTATAAACACATTGATATTTACCAATTAAACGCGTTGAAACCATTTTTTCTAGCTGACCTTTGCCGCGTTGGCTTTTGTTACAAATTAGTTACAAACTTGGTAAAAACTATAATTACAAAGAGTGCCAAATGTTGAGTGATAAGCTTAAATATATGGTTAGGGTATTTGCCATAATTAGCAGAGGCAAGGAAAAAATGTAACTTAGTATTAGGCTGTATTAAATAATAAATTACAATGCACACAAAACAAAGGGCATTTAGTTTTAAAAAAGGGGTAAGCGATTGTGCCAAGAATATTTATCATTTTCTAATGTGCACTTTATTTTTTCTAATATTTATTTTTTACATTTTAAGTAATACATTTACAGGCAATACATTTTTCTTTCTGTGTGCCCAACTTAGTTGCCAAATATTTCTTAGCCGGCAAGAATTGGCCTTAAAAAGAGGTCTTTTTCAGCTTCTTTGACGGGCAATTAAAATATTCTCATGCCGGCAGCCGCACAGTTTCCGCCAGGCAAACAATTGTCCAAGTGAGACGTTTACGGATCGTGGAAATTGAGTTAATTAGCATATTAGCCGTCCGCCATTGCCCATTATGCATTGGGTAACCCAAACAAGACGGTCGCTTTTCATTCGCATTTTTCAATTTTCGATTTTCCATCGGCAGTCGAGCAGGCGAGTGCAACGAGGGCATTGACAGGAGCAGCCGCAAATCCAATCAGTCAACTTGTCATAACGCCTGCCCACCTGTCTCACCTGCCGCCCCCGGGTGGGCGTGAGTTATGTGCGGACCGATGACGTACGAGGAAGGTTTCCACCTCGCGGCCTGAGTTATGTGACGGCATCTTTTGGCGATCATTCAACCGCGACCGCCTCGCACTTCCGCCGGCTGATATTTCCACTAGAACAAAGCACTTTCACTCCGCAGCGGAGTTCGAGAATCAATCGAATTCAATTGGCGGAATCCAATGGTTAAGAGCAATTAGCGTTGACCTTTTCACAGGTGTCTCACGCCCAAGGCGATGCCAAATGGCAAAGGTAAAACGGAGCGTGACCTTCAGCCCTGCTTATGAATGGCTTTTCCCGCGCTCTTTGCGCATTTTCCACGACGTATGCGGAAAAGAGTGACGAGATTTGCATAAAATTCGAGTCGAATGGTTCCCACAACACCGCACAGATAGATAGATCAACTTAATTGGGTCTGTTTTTCTGGCATAATTCAGCCTAATTAGCCGAAGAATCTTTTGGGGGCCAGGAGGCGATTACGAGGAGCAACTGAAAACTGGCTGATGCAACACCAAGACAAGAAGACATAAATTTGACTTATGCAATCCCGTGATTCCACTTGACGAAGGAGAGAGCTGGGATGTCGATGCGTCGACGCATCGGGAGAAAAAAAATGCATTTAGGCTCACGAAAGTAAGACAACTTTTTGCCCCTGCCCCTCGGGGTGATGCCCAAAATGCTGGCCGGTGCTTTTGGCCATAAAACGCTTCCTGCTCCCGCTGCATCGGTGTGCATTGGTCAAAATGTGGTCGAAATCTAAACTGGATTGCCGCCGGAGAGCCTCTCGAGCTCTCGAGCCGACTTTTGCTTGGAGCGCCTCGCTAGTTTCCTTCCTTGTGTGTGGATTTGGGTTAGCCAAACATTTATCTGCCGCCTGAGCTGTTGGTTTTTATGTTGATGTAGCTGACGATCGAGATGGGGGGATAAAAACGGGAGGCGAAGTGTATCAGTGGGTGAAAACAGCAGGAGTTTGGCCCGAACAATGGGGCTCTAATCAGCTAATTTTCTACATGTTGTTCGGTATTTTTCCTAGTTTTTAGTGCAGTATGAAGTGAAACCAATACCATTAAAAAGTGTATATCAATTTATTTTATGTTTTCATTGAGGGCCATACAATATAGTTAAGTGTTCCGCTACCACAACATTTTTCAATTATTTCCCAGGCCATTCGAAGAGCATCCACTCTCCGCATTTCACTTTCCTCGACTGCATTTATTTTGGTTCACTCTGCCGACTGCAATTAAAATTTTGTAATACGGTGACCAAAAAAAAAAAATACAGATGGAAAACACACATAAATCCCAAGCACAAACAACATCGCGATGAAAAATTACGACAAACAGAAAAAAAAAAACATTCGCTTTAAACGGCCGCGCGGAATGTGTGTTTTGTCGGGCAGCGAATAATTTTACCACTTTCAAAAATGATTTTCAATTTCACTAAACTATAGGCCAGGGTGTCGGCAAATGGGGACTAAGTGAAGAGATCCGAGCGAGCGTACACATAATAATTATGCATGCGGCGTATTAAAAAGCGCGAACCTTAGAAACGATTCAAAAACCGAATGAAATCGAAAACGAATTGAATCGAATTGAGTTGTGGCACTGGGAAAGTGGTGGCCGCGGGGGGATGATGGTAATTTCACTTTCCTTTCCCAAAACCGCTGCAGTGACTCCGACTGCATTTCAATTTTCCGCATTGGGCGTGTGTGTGAGTGAGTGTGTGCCCGGTTAGTTTTTCATTTTCATATCGCTTTGGAGTGGTCTCTTCAGCTGGCATGTTAATGTAGGTCCGAAAGTCTGATCGAGAGCAGAGCAGAGCCACTGGAGAGCGAAAGTCCAGTCTAGACTCGCACAGGGAAACAATTAAACCCCATGAAAGTGATTATCGAACGCAATTTCACTGCCAAAATTTCTGGCTTAATGTAATTTCAATTACGTGCTGGCCGGAAACGAAATCGAAGACAGGCAGCCGCTGCCCGAAAATGTGAGTAGTCGCTCACGATGTCACAACCGATGGTTGCTGGCAAATTGTAATGTGTTCCTCGGTGAGTCACGGATCTACGCGGTGGCATGCAGATTGTTGCGAACTGTCTCATTCATCAAATTGCGTGCAGTGAGTTCAGGGCGGGTCAAGAAACTAGATCCACGAGATACAGTCTGATCCGGCGATATAATAACCAAGTTTGGGCATTGATTTTCATTCGATAATAAAACAAGAGAGAACGCTATAGTCGGGTTGGTGTTCCGACTATCTAATACCCGTCACTCGGCTAGAGGGAGTGCGAGGGAGATGGATATATAAAATAGTTTTATTACGTATAACTTTTTAATGAATGGTCCGATGTGAAAAATGTCTTCTACATTTCGATAGGTATAAATATACACAACAAAATTGCAATTGTACTTTTTGGAAATCTGTAAAGGTGTGGGCGCCAGACACATTTTAAAATTTCAGCGTTCATACGGACGGACAGACAGACGGACAGACGGACATGGCTATATCGACCCGGCTAGTGACCCTGATCAAGAATATATATACTTTATAGGGTCGGAAATGTTTCCTTCTAGCTGTTACATACTTTTGCACGAATACAATATACCCTTTTACTCTACGAGTAACGGGTATAAAAATCATGTATGCCACTAGAAAGTGTTTGAAATTCAATTAAAAATGGGTATAAAGTTTATACTATAAACGTAGGTTTAAACTTCAAGCGTTGGGATCGAATTGTTTTAAATTAAAGTTTGGTTTAAACTTTTAAATGAAAATACAATTTGCTAGAGTTTATCTGCTGTACAATTTAATTTAAGTCATTTTAGGTTTTATATTACAGTCTTTTAAGATTTACATCTTTCGAATTACCATTTAAGATAAGCATAATAATTGCAATAAATATATTATGCATTTTTCCCCAGCCTCTAACATACCCCTAGTCTTCTGCAGCGCACTGTAATATTCGCTAATAATGCAATGTTTGCGGGCAAATAAAATTCAATCAAAATTCAACCGCCTTCAAGTGCACGCTGTTTTGTGGGTGCGCTGTTGACTGTGAGTGAAATTTCGCCTGTCTGCCTGTGTTTGACATGGAAATTAGTGGCAGCAAACAGCGGTACAAGCGCTGCAGAGAAATGTTATAATGGCTGCCTAATGAGCTTGGCACACCGCTGCGTATACTTGATGTACATACGCATAAGAGTGCGGTGTACAAATGCCGTGAACATGAACATTTTCCAAAGCCAAGCCCAAACAGTCCACTTGAAGCTCGTAGTTTTGCGCTTTAATGCTTCACTTCGCTTGCGGCTTCTTTGGCGCCTTTGGCTTTTGAGTTTTCGTATTATTTTTTGTCTTTTTGGCTTGTAAATTGTAAATTGTTTCAAAGAGAAGCGCTCTCACCTCTTATAGTTGTTGTTGCTTTTGTTGTTGTCGCGGCCCATATTCGTGTTAATCATTCGCTGAATTGCACTTTATGGCGTTAGATAAGGGTCTTGCTGGTACTTTGACAATTGACAAGCGATTATATAAGCCAACGCTGCCGGGCAGCCGATGTCCCCCATTCGATGGGATTTTTGCGCCATTGTCGCGATCTCGATTCGCTCCACTCCCCAAATTGAAATGCACTTAAGCGAGCGTCGCACGTTGGCGGATGCTGCAGACGCGCTGGCCCAGATAAATCACCCAAAAATCATCAGCGGCGGCTTGAACAGTGATTGATATATGTATCTACTGGTTCTCTTGGGCGAAATCAAGTTAAGGTTTATGACTGCTGCAGAGGAAAAAATAAAGGGTTTTTACAAATTTCTTTTGAAGCAGAGGCAGTCTTTATAAAATAACTCTATTGAACATTGTATAAAATCGTTTGGAAATATATTGAGAATTTTTTAAACATCATCAAACATCTATAAAACCTATAAAAAAATTATATCAAAATTTTGATGGGTACTCTGTTCTTCAACTGCTTTAATCCCAAAACACATAAATTTATATTTACGAAATTATTTCTTCATATTAAAAGGACGTATGAACGATATTGAAACTAAAATTCTCTTACATAACCTCTGTAAATATTTATTTTTTGTCAACTTAAAGTTGATACATGCCAACCACAAAATTCATTTTGTTTCTTAAATTACTGGACACAAGGGATCACGATAAATTTTAAGTTGGCCTAGGTACAATATTGTGGGAATACCTATGGAAAAATAATTTGTTTTTTGTGTGCACCTCAGCTGTTTTCTTTTGATAAAGCATAACGATGTTGCCGCTGACGCAGGCGCTGACAGCGAAGTCCGGATTGCGTAAGATCCAGGCCACGACAGGCGGGCCGTAAATTGGCCGAGATTTTGCGAAACGCAGCTCGAACAGTTGCAATTTCATGCATGCCGATTTTATGTGAGCAACAACATTAAGGCAACTACAGCTACAACAACATCGGCAGCATCGAACCTTATGACCATTGTACAATTTGGGTGAAAAAGCTATCTCTGCCAATTGAGGTTCGGAAAGCTGTGATAAAAATAGCACAGGAAAGCAAAATCGCAAAACATCAAATTGTTTATTGTGGGATCAAGTATTGGCAATGCTCTAACGCAAGAAAGGTGCAAAAAGAAAAACATTCAAAATGGTTGTCAGTATGACAGGGAACTTCAAATACCCTAAAAAATTAGAAAATAAATACCTCATCACATAAACAAAGTGCCATATTTATCTTATTTTTATTCAGCTCTTAATACTTACGAGTAATTTACTCTGTGTAATTTCTTACAAGCAACTGTGATTTAAGGTTCAACCATATACCTTTTCTTTTGATTAAACACATTTCTTATAAAGCTAAATGTACCCCTGAAGTGAGTGTAAAGTGAAACATCAGTTTGGAAATTGCGCGTGCGAATTTAGTTATGCACGATATTTCACGCAATTGAAGCGATTCGCAAGTTGTCGTTCATTCATTTATTTACACAAAGCCAGAGGCGTTGAACCAACAAAGTTCGATGGCGAAATTACAGAATTAAATTAAATTATTTTGATTTTAGGTTTCTACTCGAATTACTCGAATTCAAATCGAACCATCAGCGTGAAAGCTTACAGTTTTGGAGCCACTGGTCTTGGCACTCGACGACAAGCTGACACACCCACAATTTCTAGACCTCCCCACACACACAGGCCCCTGAAACGCTGAAGGTCAGGGAAAGTAAATGAAATCGAAAGTTTTTCCCAAGCTGATGAACGAAACAACGGCACGTGTCGTCCAATTAGAACATAAATCAAGCAAAAGCATTGGAAAGAATAGAGCAATAGAGCTTTTGCCGGCGTCACTGGAAACTTGTATAGTACATATAATATATGCTAACCATATGGTGGAGCCAAAGAGAGGGAGCCGAGCTATAGAGAACTTGTTTTGATCTGACAGAGTTGTCGGGCCGCCAGAAGGCCTACGGAGGAAGCCGTAGAAACAACAGTTCGCATTATTATTTACATCTTGTCGGTTTAATCTTGAAAACTATCTTTCTCATATTAAACATAAATTCTTAAGATATTGATATACAATTTGGGTATTAGTCCTTAAATCTTAAAATGACAGTTTTAAATATGAATCGCCAAACTATTCTAATATTTTAAAAAACTAAAAATTAGTTTTATTAAAGCTAACAAAAAAAAGTAACATTTTGTTAAACCAATTGCCTATTATACTCACGGTTACTTAAATAGTAAATACAATGTAGTTTTTAAATTAGAATTACAAAAATCTCTTTCAAATTTGTATTATTTATTTCTACTGCTAATCCCATTTTTAGTGGACTCGACAACTCTTTGGCAGCCGCTGGAACGAAGTGAAATTACGTGACTCGCCAGCTGCCGGGAGCAGTGTGCTTCTGACAGCGGTCCGATCGCGTAGAACTTTCGCAGTTTCAGCCTTGTTTCCCCAGACTTCTAGATCAACAGGTGGGTGAGATTTTGCGGCTAGTAGCCCGTCCGTGATTACATAACTATTAATATATGTAGTATTTTTTCCCAGCCATGTCGCTCCGTGTGATGTCCCCCGCTATGCTGAATGCCTGGAGCCAAACGTTGGTGCGGGCCATGTCCACCCAGGGCGGCAGCAAGAACATTGGATTCGTGGGTCTGGGCAACATGGGCGCCAACATGGCCAGCAACCTGATCAAGGCCGGCCACAAGCTGCATGTGTTCGACATCTCCAAGCCCGCCTGCGACGGGCTGGCCGCCAAGGGAGCCACCGTCTACGCCAAGACCTCAGAGTTGGCCAAGAACTCGGACTTTGTGATCACCATGCTGCCCAACAACGCCATTGTGGAGGCCTCCTACGACGAGATGACCGCCGATGGCGTCAGCAAGGACACCATCTTCATTGACTCCTCGACGATCTCGCCGGATCTCGTGAAGTCGCTGCAGAAGAAGATCAGCGGCAAGGGCGCCCGCTTCATCGATGCCCCCGTTTCGGGCGGAGTTCCCGGAGCCGAGCAGGCCACCCTCACCTTCATGGTCGGCGGCACCGAGGCCGAGTACCAGGCCGTCAAGGCCGTGCTGGAGTGCATGGGCAAGCGGATCACCCACTGCGGCGTCTACGGCATGGGCCAGGCCGCCAAGCTGTGCAACAACATGATGCTGGCCATCTCGATGATCGGCGTCTCGGAGGCCATGAATCTGGCCGTGCGCCAGGGCCTCGATGCCAACGTCTTCGCCGAGATCATCAACTCCTCCACCGGCCGCTGCTGGGCCTCCGAGATCTACAACCCGGTGCCCGGCGTCTGCCCAACCGCCCCCGCCAACCGGGAATATGCCGGCGGCTTCTCCACGGCCCTGATCACCAAGGATCTCGGCCTGGCCTCCGGTGTGGCCACCACCTCCGGCTCACCCATCCCGCTGGGCTCGCTGGCCCA
Source organism: Drosophila prostipennis (assembly GCA_037075205.1). Classification (NCBI taxonomy): domain Eukaryota; kingdom Metazoa; phylum Arthropoda; class Insecta; order Diptera; family Drosophilidae; genus Drosophila; species Drosophila prostipennis. The sequence goes on from JBAMCJ010000601.1 coordinate 2,971,385, forward strand.
CAAGGTCTACCAGTCGCTGTGCGAGAAGGGTCTGGGCAACAAGGACTTCTCCGTGGTGTACGACCTGATGAAGAAGGAGAAGTTCAGCGTTTAGGTTGCTCACAGACAGTGGTGGCCAAGTCCGCGTCCAAATCCTCACCAGACCTGCATTTATATATATAGCACTAAGTTTGGGTAGCCTGCCCAGTTTGCAATTTCGACTGTGCAATTACCATGTTCTATGCAAATATGTGCGTAAATTAAAGACCTATTCGTATTCGTTTATCGTATTGAGTGAAAAAGTTCCATGGTGTTGCGTAATCGTGGGCTGGTCTGATTTCGTCTGGCTGGGGATCGTCTGACGAGTGGAACTCCGAGAGCTGTTAAGCGCCTTCAAACATCTGTGTTGGGGTGTTGTTTTATTGCCACTTTTGAGACCCCAGCAAATAGAATTTACGATTGTGCCTTATCTCCTGCACTCGTGGCATTAGATTAGAGATTCCACATGGCGATCGCTTTTAATTCATAAAGCTCCACAGGTAAACAGAGAAGCGAGCAAAACAAACAACAATGAAAAGTCGGAATGGAAATTATGGCGTGGTTATCAAAAGCTCACCGATTGAGAGGCACCGATGGAATATTTAGCTGAATACACAGTTTGAGAAGCGCTTTATCAGCATAAACAGCTCATATAAATAGATTATTTCTTAGCTATTTTATAGGTTAGCATAGAACTATATTAATTTTACCTCTCAATTTTAATTAGAGCATGCTCTCAAATTAGCAAAAAGGTGATGAAAGAAAATATTTATATTTTATTGAAAATATTTCTCACAAGTCACTTAGTTGTCGCTTTTATTAAAGGCGCTGAGTTCATAGGTAGGTGTAAATTAAAAAGTAAGCCATCACAAGTCCATTTTCTAGAAATTAATAAAACAATCTGATGAAACAAAATTTGTTACATATTTGTTTTTATTTTTTTGCAGATCTCTGTCGAATTTCCCGTAGTCAAAGTTGGATCGTAGCTAAACATGCCACTCTTATTGCCCCGCAATCTTCTTGTCTTCAAGAAAATAATGCTCCAAAGAAACGCCAGCCAAATTGGTTTTATTGGACTTGGTAATATGGGTGGGCATATGGCCAGTAATCTAATAAAGTTTGGACATAAACTACATGTTTTCGATATATCACAAAAGGCATGTGAAGATCTTGAGACCAAGGGAGCTACAGTTTATTCAAGAACTTCTGATCTCGCCAAGAACTCCGAGTTCGTCTTCACCATTCTGCCAAATAATTCCGTAGTGGATGCTTCCTACGATGAAATGATTTCTGAGGGCTTCAATAAGCGGACACTTTTCATAGACTCCTCAACGATTTCCCCGCAATTGGCCCAGTCACTGCAAAAGAGAATTTGTTCTAAAGGAGGTAGGTTCTTAGATGCTCCAGTTTCTGGCGGCGTTCCTGGAGCAGAGCAAGCCACACTAACCTTTATGGCGGGTGGAAGTGAAAGAGATTTCAAGTCAGTTGAAAATGTACTGCAGTGCATGGGAAAACGTATCATATATTGCGGATTCAATGGAATGGGTCAGGCTGCTAAGTTGTGCAACAATATGATGCTGGCGATTTCCATGCTAGGGGTATCAGAGACCATGAATCTTGCCGTTCGTCAAGGTCTGAGTCCCAAGGTCTTTGCCGAAATCCTCAACTCCTCAACTGGGCGCTGCTGGACCTCAGAGTTTTATAATCCAGTACCAGGAATTTCTCCGTCAACTCAATCCAACAAGGTTCCCATATCGTTGATTAATAAGGATCTGGAACTGGTTGTCAACGTAGCTCGCTATGCGAATTCCCCGATTCCTATGGGTTTGCTGACCCACGAGATCTACAGTTCCTTAATTTCTCAGGGACTTGGGGGCCGCGATTTCTCAGATGTTTACGATCTAATGGAAAAAGAGAACTTCAGTTATTAGCAGCTGTTTACTTGGCACTCGCTACTGATTAAAGTTATCAAAATAAATATTTGTTTATCGCATTGTATGGAAAAATTTGCGTTTATTGCATAATACTTGAAAGAAATAGAGGGAGCAGAACCGCTGATAAGCAGTATCTAAAAGCGGACTGTGTTTAAGTGTCCAGTTCGACACCCAGGTTTTATCTAAATGTGATTTCCAGTACTTGAAAGCTAAATTGGCAAGTAAACAGAGGGCTGGGAAAAACAAACAATGATAAAAAAGAAATTAAAACCAAAAGCTAAAGAGCTTACGCTCAACAAAATTTGAAAAGGAATGTTTGAAAAGCACTGTACAGTTTTAGAAGAACTGCCATTAATGGTAAAAATAGTTTCATATTTTGAGCGAAATCCAAAAATATTTATTTTTGCCATCATATATATATTTTGAAAAATAACAAACTTAACTTAGGTGCTAATTAATTAATTGAGTTGGTATGTATATAAAAACTTTGTTGTTGCTCTTGTTGTGGGGTATAAAATAGTTGAACTATCTAAAATGTATCAAATCGATCAATCGGAGTGGGTTACAGTAGCATTTAATTTATATATATTTGTATGGCTGGGCCGGGGCCTTTACGAGCTGATTATCCTAGACATAGTTAATAAATATAAATTTTAGAAAATGTTTTGAACAATCTTTTCGAATGAAATAATTACAATAAATTTGGTTAGGCTTAGGCTTAGGCTTATTTAGGTATATATGTAAAGGTATATAATGAAGAAGCGTCCTTAAACGAGTCGAGTGCAATCGAATGGTAAATTGTAAATGGAGTTGAGGGAAACTTCGGTGCGGTACGGAGCTTCCGTGGGTTAAGTCACATAAGTAGTAAGCCTAGTTGCAAAATTCTTTGAAAATATCACAAATTGAAATACACAATAAATAATTATTAATCGCATTTGGATTCGCGCAAAAGGAATCTGGTAGTTAGCAATTAGAGTTGTGGTAAATATTCGAATAGATCTTTGAGAGAGGTTACCTTAGGTACATGCAATGTTTCAATAGAGTCCTAATATCCGCTATCTTCGTGTATGTACAGAATCGGTTTGTGTAAATAGTTTGGAGTTTTGCATACATTTACATTCATATTCATTTTCTTTTCAGTGTACATATATATATAGTTCTAGGAAAATAAGTGAAGCAAACTTTGTGCTGCATAATTGAGTCAAGTTGAATTGATGTTGCCGTCTATGGGTGGAACTAGTTGACTTGGTGCCGCCCTCGTACCCTCGTACCCTCGATTCTTAACTAGCTAACTAACTTTGGTGTCTAATTGAATTCGCTATGGCTCAGACTGAGGCTCTTGGCCTGGCCAAACTTGTGCTTCAGCTGGCTGGTGTTGGCCCGGAAGCGCTGCATCAGCTGCTGCCTTCCGCCGGATCCGCTTCCCCCTCCACCCGCTCCTCCCAGTGCGCTGGACTGCGGCGGCGAAAGGGACGCCAGTGCCGCATCAGCGCTGGTTATGGACTATGATCCCTTCAGCTTCTTCTTCGGATTGTTGCGCATCTGATCGGTGGGCGCCGATGGTGGCAGCTCTCGATATTGGTTCTGCAAAGGGAAATCATAAGTTCTAGTTAATCCCGCACAGGAAGTTAAATTAAGTTAGATAGAATTTCAAATAATCAACATTAAACATCAAAGGAAAACTAAAACATAATGATGATGAGGAAATATGCAACTTGGGATCTCGGGAAATTAAAAATTAATGGTGTTTCTATCAGCTCTTCACATTAATAATATAAAAGGTATATAATTCTCTCTATATAAAGAAAACACCAAAGACCACTTACAATCTCTTCGTTATCTGGCACTCGTGAAAGAAAGTCCAATAGCTCGTTGTTGGGAATGGTATTGGGTCTCAGCAAACGCCTGGAGAACTTCATCAGGCCCCAGAAGAGGAGCAGCCAGCGGAGTGGGACGAAATGTAGGACCAGAATGGCGCCCAACAGTAGGACCACAGCCAGCCAGGTCAGTTCGGGGACGGAAAAGTTGAATGTGCTATGGATAACAAGTTATTCAAGTAAACTTTTTTATATTCGATAAATAGTGCTCACTTGATAGTGCTTTCGCCCAAAGAAGCCAGATAGCCTATAGTATTCTGCACGGTCTGTGACACTTCTTGGATGGCCTGTAATCTTTCCTTGATGGACTTCTTCTCCTCCTTCTCCTTGTCATCGTCATCATCTTCATCGTACTCGTAGTCGTAGTGCGCAGCGGCATCTGTGGTACCCGTTATAAGGCGATAGAGCCACTTTCTGGAATATCAAATATGATCAAATTAGATTATTGGAATCTATTCTCAAGGGTTTAAGTTACTCACTTAAGTATGATGAGTAGTAGAACCAAAGGTACTGTCTCTAGATCGCCATAAACGCAGGCCACAATCCAGAAGACGAAAGCTATGCTGGAACGCACAGGAGATTCCCACTCAAAGCAGCTCCTATAAAAGAATACCTCTATAAAACACTTATACTTCAAAGAATATCCCCAAACTCACTGGACATAGCGCGCTGCATCTAGGATATCCATGATAATCTCCTTGAGTCTATTGACATTGCGCAGGAAGAGTTGTCGCTTGAACTTGGCCTCCTGCTGGATGAGTTTCTCCTCCTTGGGCTGCAGGGCTCGACAAACAGCTCGAATCTCACTCCAAACCACAGTCAGTTCCAGCTGAATTTGCGGTGAGTTTCCCTTGGCCCGAACGCAGAGGTTCTTATCCTTCAGCGTGTACCATCGCTTGACTCCACTCTTGATCCTCAGCAGGGGGATGACTAGTTTGCCCAGGAACTCGACGCGATGATCTCGATCCTCATCGAAGACGGTGATCTCCAGAACCTGTGTGATGTCCTTAACGTTGCTAAAATAGGCATTAAACATAACAGTTAGCTAGAGGGAGCTTTTGAAAAGTAAAACCCATACTCACAAAGTAAATATCTTATTCCAATTGGGAGTGAGTGTTTTGTACTCCGTTTGGGTTTGCAGTCGAGCGTTTCCCAGTTCCAACACACAAAAGGGATCCGATTTTCCACCTATATCTGCTGCAGCCAGTCCAGTTGCCCCAAAAACCTTCACAGTCAGGTGACCCACATCCCGCAGATTTTGGAGGCATCTTAGGAATCGATACCGATCCCTTAGCAACTGGGCCTCCCGCGGATCCTCCTTGAAGGCCTTCAGATCGCTGATCGTCTCCAAGGCTGTGGTGCCACTAATCGTGAGCATTAGGTGGACTTCGCCAGGACAATCTTCGAGGGGCTTCCAGATGCCATGCGTGTTTTCGCGCTGGAAAACGCTCAGGTCTATGATGGCCTTGCCATACAGGGTATTTCGATTCCAAAGGGCCAATTCCAGGTTTTGATCTTCATCGAATAGGTGCAGATCGAACTGCTCCAACCAGCGCTCCGTCCAGGAAGACTTGCTCTTGTACTTCTCGTTGCCCAATCTGAATTAAATAATGTTGATAATAATGATTTCTAGACTTTGTAAACCACTCTCTCACCTGAACTTAAAGTGCGTGTCATTCAGCTTGCTGCCATCTTCGGCCAGCGGCAAATCCTTGGCTTTGACCAGCAAAATGGTGACCACCGAGCTCCAGATCTGCGACTTCAATCGCTTCGATGACTCGGCCAGCTTCGAGTTGCGCTGAAAGTGCTGCAATAGAGTGCAATCCGGGAAATGAGACTCGGCCACCTCCATCAGTTCGTCGCATCCCTGCTCCAGTTGCTCCCGCAGCTCCTCGTGCTGCCGCCTCACATGTTTGAGCACCATGCGAGGAGCCCGCTTGCAGCCGGGCCAACTGTTGCCCAACATGATCTGCGATCGAGAGCCCGAATTACACAGGCCCACAAACAAAACTCAAAGCCGTACTTCGCTTTCGACGCGCGAACAGTGACTAAAGCCACTTGGGATCGAGGTCTTGCGATTGCGAGAAAAAATATACACTAATTACAAAATAACAAGGTATGCCGGACTAGACAAAGCGCACATATGTGCATGTAAAAAATGAATTTACTATATATGGAGGTAGATGACGCATCTTTACATCTGCTTGTTAATTTAGGGTATTAGCTATTAAACTGCCATTAACATATCAGGGTAATGTCGGTACCTTCCTAAATCATATACCTTTAGAGTTAACCCTATTAAGTTTGAATAACGTTTCGAAAATGTTTTGTAGACATAAAAATTACAGAAAATATGTACAGGAAATGAATTTGCATTTTTATTTTAAAATATTTGAAAAGTGTCGGAAATTCGACTTTTTCTATGTATTTTTAAAAATATTGTACAAACGTAATAATAATATTCATATTCTGTTTATAGTTCAGTAGCATTTTTAGCTCATAAATTTCCTACTTTAATTTAGACAGGGTATTCGAACTTCGACTTTCTCCTATACCCGTTTTACCACTGTATTTCCCCGTTTGTCAATTGTTTGCTTTGGAGCGCCTTCGTTAAGAGATAACATGCAATGCCAATGACAGCTCAAGCTTTTATTTGTTGAGCCACGGCGATCGTTGCTCTCACCGCTTGAAAGCTAGTCATGATGAGTTGCCACACTTGAACAAAAACAGCTCAATTGTTCGGCTTTAGCTCAAGTTAGTTGCGGGCACTGGATCAAAGTTTAAGCTTCGTGTGTGCCTATCCAAAAATAAATCCCCAAGCCGTGCCTAACCAATTCAGCTGGGCCATAAATAAAGTTAGTGGGTAAGCGAACGCTTATAAATAAAAGGTGGGTCAAAGTTGGGGGTGGGTGGGCTGGAGCCTGTCGAGAGGCAATTAAGAATGCCAGACAAAAGGTAGCGAGACAATCGCTTAGCTCACCGTGGAAAACCGCCGGTGAAGGGCTGATTGATGGCCCAGACGAACTGCTTCCGACTTCCCCAAAGAACCCCCTCCCATTAAAGACCCCGAACAATAGAGTGAATCGATTTATGAATGCCACCTACCATTTCCTTGTCCTCCTGACTGCGCGGCCAGAGCGTCAAATTGATGAGTATCTCGCCCAAGCCGCTGCCTCCATTTCCGCCCGAGTCGCACAGCTGCAGGTGGATGTCCTCTGCCTTGCCCAATTCCAATTGGGTTAAGTCCAGCTTGGCCGAGCCCATAAAGTCGTCCTGCAGTCCCCAATCGTAGTCGAAAACCTGACAGAGAGGGGAATGAAAAGTGGCGAAACGGAAGTTCACTTCGATTAGATTGAGAAAGGTGCTTTTGGGAGTTCGACTGGTTTCCACGCGATTGTGGGTTCATACACATCGAAAAATATACTCGTAGATTAAATTATTTAATAAAAAAAACTTTCTTAATGGCAGCGGTGGGATTCGAACCCACGCCTCCGAGGAGACTGGTGCCTTAAACCAGCGCCTTAGACCGCTCGGCCACGCTACCATGCTGAAGACCCGCGGCCCATTTCTTATCGCATATCGCTGTCCTTATCTGAGGAAAGCTATTTGTGGAGGCACAACAAAGCATTAGAAAACCCCATTAAATTGTATGCTGGTATTAAAATTTAGCTTTTCCGTCTTATTTGGACACTGTAATTTCGGGGAACATATTTTAAAGCAAAAAAAAACAATATTTAAAATTATCGATATGAGCTTTCAAACTATTTACTAGAAATACAGAATATTTGTTACCAAATATATTATTATTATATTTCCTCTTACTAACTAAATAAGAAAAGTAAGCGTGACGACAAAGAGACGTATTTTTCAGGGACCGAAAATAATGATTATTTTTATACCCGTTACTCGTGGAGTCAAAGGGTATATTGTATTCGTGCAAAAGTATGAAACAGCTAGATGGAAGCGTTTCCGACTCCATAAAGGATATATATTCTTGATCAGGATCACTAGCCGAGTCGATCTAGCCATGTCTGTCTATCCGTCTGTCTGTCTGTATGAACGCTGAGATTTCGGAAACTATAAAAGGTAGAATATTGGCATTTTGCATGCAGATTCTAGGAGTTCTTACGCAGCGCAAGTTTGTTTCAAAAGGGTGCCACGCCCATTTTAAAAATTTAAATATTCTGGAAAAGTAAAAATGCAGTTTTATTGTGTTTATCAATACCTATTGAAATGTAGAAATTTTTAAATCGGACCATTCGTTAAAAAGTTATGCCTGATCAAAGTTTTATATCTCCATCTCCCTCGCACTCCCTTTAGCTGAGTAACGGGTATCTGATTGTCGGGGCACCCGACTATAGAGTTCTATCTTGTTGAGTAATATAATAAGATTTAGAGCATAATAATTATTTTTGATCAAAAGAAAAAAGATTACGCTGTGCAACAAAATGAATGCTCTTTAAATTTACCTCGATAGATGGCTTTAGTTTTTAATTCGTTAACTTTTTGGAAAACGCAGTTTAACTTGGAAATTAGTAAAGGATTCAAAAATATAGCATCCATTGAGGTAAATTTAAAAAGCATTAATTTTGTAACACAGTGTCATTTCTTGAATAATAATAATTCATTATCATTTTGTGGTACACTTTCTCTCCGTGCAAAACCAGAAGCAACTTTTCTGGAGTGCCTGACAGACCACCCTAGAACTTTCTCCGCACTCACCTTAACAATAATCGGCTGGAAGGGGTCCTCGATGGGCACGATGAAGACCTCGTCCCACACGGGATTCAGGTCCCGGTGAATGGTGCGCGACTTGTGGAGGAGGCGGCCGCCGACCTTGAACTTGACATAAGGATCACTCAGTCCTGCGGCAGGGGCGAAAGACAAAAGAAATTTCTCGCTGCAGTGCCAGTGCATTGTGTGTGTGGGATAATGGAAATGGGAGAGGGAAGGGGAAGGGGAAATGGGAATGGGTGGGTAATTCTGGGTGCCTGCTCACCGTTCTTGTCCATGGCCACCAGGTCGCTGCCGGACTTGAGATGCACGCGCAGCTGAAAGAAGACGAATTGACGTAATTGGGCTTCGCGCTTGCGACGTTGCTCGTCGGCCTGATCGATTCGATTGCAGTTGCATTTTCATTTTTCAGTTAGTTAGAGTTGTGCAGCACAGCGAGTCGTTGGAAAAGCGAAAATCGAAAATTTCAGAAATTCCAGGAAATTTCAGTTAGTGCCATTGAGTAAAAGAAAAGGCGATAAAATCAAACAAAAGCCAATTGGTAACAGAAGCAAAGCGTTAAACAAGCCAAATGCCGACGGCACCACCAACCTGCAAGGCCTCCAGCTGCTGTTGGGTGGTCAGTTCCGGTGGACTGCAGCCCGCGGATCCGTTTTCCGGATGCTCGTCTATCCGGCCCTCCATGGAGCCCCCGAATCGCTGGATAACCTGAGCCATTTTCGCGGTGGCTCGGAACTCGCGGGCCAGTGGCGAACCGCCGATGGTGGTGCTCCGATGGCGGGGACTCTGGGTTACGGAGCTGCTCTCCGAACTGTAGTCCGCTGCATAGTCGGTGCTTTCTTCAAGGAAATCGCTGGGGGACTTGCGACCCAGGCGATCTTTGCTTTTCGCGCGACTCCAGCGGTGTCGAAGATTGTTGAAGAATCCGTGGGTCTTCTGCAGCACGCCCACGCCGCTGGCCACGCCCCCCGATCCGCCTCCGCCGACCAACTGCTGGGCTACGGCACTCTTGGCCCTCTTCGGTGATATGTGCGGCGACTCGCTCAAATGGCAATCGTGGCCATTCAACTCCGAGGCGGATTTGCTGAGGTGTTTGCCCAGGCGCTGCTGCGTCTGCTGCAGCTTCGGTGAGCCGTGCGGCGAGATCCGGAGGGGCGGTGTGGATCCGCTGATGGTGAAGCTGCTGCCAGGCTGCTGCTGGTGCTGCTGATCCAACTCCTCCTGCTCCACCTGGTCAACGTAGTGGATGCGTGCTGGAATCAGGCGAAAAGTGGCAAGCGGGTAAGTGTTATTTCGGCTGGCACGCAACTCCCACAATCGATTTAACAAAAAACCAGCGACCGATTGATAAGTAGTGGTACCAACAGGAAAAAAATATACCCTATGCAGTATTTACGGAAATTTGAGTGTTTTCAGCCGATTCAATTGGCACCCATGACATCACTGCTCTTTCTGGCGATTGTCTTAATTATGAGAATTACAAAGAGCAAGAAGAAAGCGGAATGATTCTTTCCATTTGTCGATGCGGTCATCAAAGGCAGGGAACATGCACTTTTAAACCTGAATTACTTATACGGAATTACTAGCCTCATAATATAAACAAATTATACAACCGGAAACGTATGACATTTGGGTTTAAATTACCTATTTTCCTGACCACCGTAAAAACATTTATAGGCAATTAAGAAAATGGTTTTTAAAGTATATTTATTTTTATTACTTAATTTACCGCCACCTAATATAATATCAAAGTTTACAGTGTGAAAATGTGTGTCATAAATGTCAGCTATTTTGGCACATAAACTTGTTTACAGATTAAATGTCGCTTCATTTGAACTTTTAAAGTGGGAGAATTATTTGTGGAAAAGTTTCTCATAAATTCATGATAAGTTATTGTGTATTTTGCTCCCATTTCTCAGTTTTCACTCGCATTTATCTTTGGTTCTCCACAGAAAAGTGACAGCCAGTTGGATTATATCAAGCTATATGTATCTATAATGAATGAAGGAGGATTTTTGCCGAGCTCCTTATATTTATCTTTTCATATACCCGCAGGGGTCGCACTTTTACCTGTGACTGGGAATATTTTATTAATTCTGTGGCACAACACTGAGGCTTGTGGCTTCTTCGAGTTCTCCGAGGACTTGGAGGCGTGCCGCAGATGCAGCGGTTGCATGACATGGCAAACACTCGCGAGCACGAGTAAATTGAAATAAATAAATGATTACAGCACTTTTTGCACTTTGATTGCCATTTAGGTTTATCGTGGATACTTCAACACGTCACAAATGTGGGGTAAATATTTCAGGTTTTTTGCAGAAATATGATTCCGATGACTTGGGTTTTCTCTCCCGATTTTCCAGCGCGAAGCTTGGCGAACTGCACGCTGGCAGTGCCCCTAGAAGACTGCTTCGGATTCGGTTTCGCTGTCTGCCGTTATGGTTTCATCCCTTCTACCGCCCCCTCTCTTGGCCCGCCGTAACTTTTGCTCTCCTTTGGCATTTGTTATTGTTAACGAAGGCTCACATACACTTACAGTTTATGCCACGAAATCGAGCGTGTGTGTGAGTGGGTGGATGGCATTGAGTTGAAGGTGAGGGGTGGGTGGTGGCTGGTTGCGGGTGCTCTTGGGCGGTTTTGTGGGTGGCCGATTGCCGGTCTTACCCTCTTGCATTATTAATGCCCTGCGATGCTGCAGCTGGTTTTATTTCTCTCTGGTGCCGCGAAAATTGGAAAAGCATCCAACGATGGCGTCACTAAATGCAAATGGCAGTGTGAGGAGCCTGTTTGGGGGGATAAACGCTAGAGCTTTACGCACCCCGAGAAAAAAAGCTCTGGGTTTTCGGTATTTTCTCGGACATTTTATACAGTTTGTTTTATTTTAATGAATGAAATGGAAAATGAAGGGGGTAGGCAGAGAACCCTTGGGGCAAGGACACTAGTGTTGCAATAGCAATTTGTCTGACTCTGACTCTTGTGCAACCGAATGCCTTTGCATGTAATTTCAATTAATTTAATGAAAGGAAAATGCAGATTTCCCAACGCCCACATTCAGGTGCGGCTTTTTCCCTCCCCCTCCTATTGCCGCACCCAAGTCATTCCGAATATTTGTGGCAAACTATTCCCGGGGGAGCACTTTGCGGCTTATGTGCCTGCCATTAGTTTTCCACACACCCCACATATGTTTCATTCAGTTTTTTGTGTGGGCCTTTTAGTTTGGCCGTGAGTGTTTAGGCCATAAAAGTGTTGCATACTTTTTGGGCCAGTTACAAAATAAATTTACTTGAACCTTGACTCTGTGCCTTGCAATTAGCTAACTTTTTAAGGACTCGGGCCTGCAAAAGTTTTGTGGCCGTAAACCTTGAGCGAAAGAAAAAGTTCCTCAAATTATCGCACATACGCCATGTGGCCGGTACTCATTTAATACCATTAACAATGTCGAGTGGCATTTCGTTTGCCTAATGATCGCATCTGAAGCACGTGCTTTCGATAAGCATAAACCCGAATGTTTTACCGCCTTTTTTACGGCCCCAAATAATGAAATTGTATACGAAGGCATATCCTTTGCCACGCCGAAGGCAGGGTTCATAAAGGCAACGTCATTAATGTTTTTGTTTTTTCGGCCATATCATGCACGTTACAATATCGGAAATTGGCCTGCCTAATCGGGTAATATAAAGGAAACATCATACATCAATTATGGATTTGACATGGCGCACGGACTTGTTTCTATCACAGCTTTAGTCAATAAATCAAGCTCGAGGTCAGTCGTCAATTATTTAGACATGGGTCAGCAAGTGTCATATGGCACTAATATCACTGTCTCTCTTGCACTTTCACCGTGCCTGTCTTTCTCCACGCTCACCTGTTGACTTTTTCTGACATTTTAGCGATTCTATTTCCGTGCGACTGCACTGGGAAAAAAGGTATTGAAGAAAAAACTATTTTTACCAACTAAATTAAGTTTGAAAGTGTTCCTAAAAGCACCGAATATTTTAAATAAAAATATGAAAAGATTAAATACCGTATTAAATAATTAAATATTAAAAATATTATTAAGTATGAAAAAATTAAATAACATATTAAGTAAATATTGTATTTAATGCTTCTTAAATTCCCACATTTTTTATTTTAGAACTAAAATTAAAATTTTGAGAACCTTTTTCAATGATCTGAAGTCTATGCTTCGTTTGAAGATTATTATTTCAATCAAATTGTTAAATTCTAAATTGTTGTACATTTTTTTCCGGTGTGAAGCAAACTTTTTTTTCCACACAAGTTCTTTTTGTGTCCCGTGTTTTCTGCATTGTTGTCCTCAAGTCTTTTTCTGCCCTTTGGCTTATTGGCCCTGTAGAGTAAGGAATGACGTCACTGCCGGCTAGCACAATCCCCATGCCATTCATGCGAAATTGCCGACATAGGGCTGTCTGAATATCCCGCTGTTTCCAGCTTGGCCGACTTCCGTCGCCGTTAGCGTTGTCCGACTGTATCCCACTGTGCTGGCTTGTTGTGGCTCTGATTATCATGTTTACCGAGCACGCAACGAACCGAGACTCAACTTATCACAGGCCTAGAGTTTAATCGCTGTTCGTAGCCGAGGCGTTTCTTTTGGGTCCCCAGGTGGGCGTCGAGGCGAGAATGAATGAATGCCTTTATTGGCTTCTTATCCTTTGCGCCAGACAAGCGAATCTTTCATCTGCGGCCATATGGATCAGACACTCATAATTAGCACATTCTGATGCTGTCAGAAAAACCTAACAAAACAAAACAAAGCCAAACATCTGCCTCGAGTTACTCGAATTTCGAATCGATGAGAAATTCCTTAACTTTTATTTGCATTTTCCCATCGCTGCGCAGCTCTCATCGTTCGCTGGTCTTGGATAAATGATTTTTCCTCAATTTATTTGCGACTCTAAATTATTCATGGAATTTCTTTTTACCATGCATACAATATTTCCTTGGTCACCACTCCCGCAGCTGGCGATTTAGTTGTTTTTTGCGTTTCGGCTCGAGTGCTGAATTATGCATGGATTATTTATGCGAATTGTGTCCTTATTTGAAGTCTGCGCTCTTGGAAATGCACAGCAATTGCAAGACCCCTAAAATGAGGACTCGTGGCCGCAATTGAATTCCTTATGCAAATTGCGTATACGCATCGTGAGCCCAGCTGATGGACAGCTCGTTTGGCAGCTTATAAATGCAGCAAATCTTGAATGGACTGACGCTTAATTAACTGCCAGGATAATGACGAAGTTAAACGGGATTATGCCAGTCTTTTTGATGGCCTGGCTTACACTGATGCCCCATAAGAGCCTCTAAAGCAGGGATTACCAAATGTGTCTGCATGTACGTGTGCCCGCCCTTAGGGATGAAATCCGGGGCTTACGTGGCAATTGGGGAACCACAATATGCGCTGGCCCGAAGCTTTCATTTTAATTAACTGGGTTACCTTTGTGGGCCAGCCATTCCGGAGCCAAGTAATTACAACTCGCCGGCAAACAACGGCAATAAGAAACAAGAAAGGAAGCAAGCTTCTGCAAGCCGAAGCTTATATACTCTTGCAGATCATTCCTATTAATTTACAAATAGCAAAAGTGTTAAATTTCGTATTATTTTATCTAACCTTCCTATGGCAGCTATATAATATCACATAAAAAACACCTTTTAACGAGGTAAAAAACTAGTGACGATCGCACCTTCAACATACAAAAGTTCTGATATCAACATTTGTGACGAGTAATGACTACACTCGTCATTGAATACACTTTCTAAAATTTTCTGATTCGGCACGCCCTAGCCTTCACAGGCGATTTCTATTGCAGCGTTAATTAATTAAATTTTCATTTTGGGACGAAGAAGAAAATCTTCTTTTGGGTATTTGTAACTTTTGAACGGAGCATCCGATTTGATCAACTAAAACAACAACAGCTCCAAATTTCGAAATTTTCACTTTTTTACGTTCTCCGCTCTCTCTCCCAAGCCATTTGATTTTCTTAAATGATGCTGATCAAGAATATATGTACTTTATGGGGTCGAAAACGTCTCCTTCACTGCGTTGCAAACTTCTGACTGAAATCATAATAACCTCTGAACGGGTTTAAAAACACAAAAGAGAAAAATAAAAACAAAATTGCTCATCAGATTTCTAAATATGAGACATACATGTTTTTGGAACAACATTTTGTGAATCAAAATTGTAATATTTTGTGGTTCGTATTGTTATTTATTAAGCCAAAACAAAATGAATAATGATTTTACCTTTAATCAAAATAACATGTGTAATAGGTACACATTGTGTATATAAATAATACAATACAACATTAACATAATATAAAATTAGACATATGTTTTACAAAATAACATAATTATTAAATTAAATTAAATTTTGTAATATTATTAATAATTTTTGAGTGATAAGCGATTTTTTAGATTGTCTCTCTGTATGAAGAAAACACGATGTACTGTAAAAGAAACTTGTCACTGCGGGCTTACATGTTTTTCTTTCCCTGCGTGTTTTTCCCCTTGATATGTGAGATGAACTTGCCAAGGAGACAACTTTTGAAACTCCATCCTGACATCATTCCCAGCTGCGTCTGAGCCAATTCCAACAATCAATTTATGCGTTCGTGCTCGAATTGCTCTGTCCCATTTTATGTTTGGCAATTTGCAGATGGCTGCTGCAATTTCAATCAAGGAATGCGAATATGCGGTTCTAAACAGCGGGGGATGGGGAAGCAAGAAATAGGGATGAAAAGGGCAGACACCTCGAGGCCACCAGTGGCGACAGTTTTCTTCCTCATTCTCCCTGCTTTTCCGCTCTCGGATGTTGATTTGTCAAATGGTCACATAAACGGGAACAAATTAATGGCCAAGTGGAAAAGAGAAGAGCTGGGAAATGAGCGCCAAGCGATAATTAAAAACTATATCAGGCAAATAGCACGCGACATCTAGACAGACCATACGAACTGAACAGAACCGAATAGAACAGCTCAGTGTGTTGGCCACTTATTTACATTTAGCCATGCCAACTGCCATCGACGTACTTGCGTGTCTCTATAAGGTCTGTGTGTGTGTGTGGATAAGTGCTCAGTGGTGTGTGTGTGTGTGTGGACCGGAAGCGCAGCGGCATGCAAAGACGCCATAACTGCCGTGAAGAACAGCAGCTGAAAGGCGAGTAATAAGGAATGGAATGACCTGACCGCCATAACGTCCGCGGAACCTGTGCGTTTCAGAGGTTATCGGTCCTAACCCCTTGCCGACATGGCGCCAAAATCATTGCGAGGGTAGCATAATAAGTTGTGAGCTGTTTATACCCGTTACTCGTAGAGCAAAAGGGTATATTGTATTCGTGCAAAAGTATGTAACAGCTAGAAGGAAGCGTTTCCGACCCCATAAAGTATATATATTCTTGATCAGGATCACTAGCCGAGTCGATCTAGCCATGTCCGTCTGTCCGTCTGTCCGTCTCTCCGTCTGTCCGTCTGTCCGTCTGTCTGTCTGTATGAACGCTGTGATCTCGGAAACTACAAAAGCTAGAAAGTTGGGATTACCAACACATATTCTTGGGCTTCCTACGCAGCGCAAGTTTATTTCAGCCGAGCGCCACGCCCCCTCTAACGCCCACAATCACCCATAATCGCCCACAAACTATACTAAAATGTGTCTGGAGCCCACATTTTTAAAGATTTTGGATAAGTATAAATGCAAATCTGTTGTGTTTAGTTATACCTATCGAAATGTAGAAGAAATTTTTTAAATCAGACCATCCGTTAAAAAGTTATACCTGATCAAAGTTTATATGTCCATCTCCCTCGCACTCCCTTTAGCCGAGTGACGGGTATTAGATAGTCGGGACAACAACCCGACTATAGCGTTCTCTCTTGTTTCATAATTCCAATATTCCAAAGGTACTTATTAGGTAAATATACTTTTATATCCTAATCAACAGTATTCGGAAGCAAACTTGCTGATTGCTTTCTAGATTTTATTGTTCTCATAATATTATACGGACGAACAGATATACGGACATGGCTACATCGACCAGACATCTGAACCAAAACGTATACATACATCATTTTTGTAACATACTCGTACTTTTCAACCAAAACAAATCTCAATTGTTTTACTCAAAATATTTTTTATTTTTTACCACTTGCTATGAGTAAAAACAATTTTTTTTTGGTATAATATTAAAAATTAATATTACTTTGAAAATGCATTTTTTGAAATCTTATCTTACACAAAAATGTTGGCATCTGTATCTATATTCACATATATTGTTTTTCAAATAAAAGCTTTGAAACTCAGCAACTTTTTCAATGCCTATTTGCCTTTTTATTTAAGCAGGTGTTATTGTATGTACTACATTGTATGTGTATGTAGGTTAAACAAAACTTTGGTAAAAATAATAAGCATATGTGTGCACATAAACATATTCGGAAGGTCTATGATTTATTTATGTTTTTATTACTAAGTAGGTAACCTGTTTGTTTGTTTTTTTATTTGAATGCCCTATTTGTTATTTTGTTTCTTTTCACAAACATCTTAAGCACCCCATTTGTGAGGTGAAATTTATGCACAAACTAATTTAGCCAAAGCCGCACTCAACCCGCATAAAAATAGCTGGCCAAATTGTGCGGCGTTGGCTTTTGAGAGCGACTCAGCTGCTGAAGTGGCAGCATTCAGCTGTATACTCGCAGCCATGTACCAGCATCAAAGGGAGTTGGGCGGGCCCAAAGGATAGGGGATAACGGATTACGTGAGGGCTGTCTAAAAAATGTACAAAAATATATACAACACACGGGGGCAGCTGTCGTAGGTAGGAAAATTCGCGTTGGCCCTAGCTTAGCCAGGTGTGTTTGCTGTGTTTGGTGGCTTATCAATGGCAATCGTGGGAGCCAAACATTTTTATTTCGCCAAAACACTTACACATCGCGACTGCTGTATGTGTGTGAGAGGTCACCAAGACAAGTGCTTTTAAATACGCGACTACATCCTCCTTCCTGCTCGCTTTTCCGAATTTCCTTGTTGGCTGCTGGTACTCATCGTGATTTTCCTATTTTCCCATTTAGGACCTGCACCGCCGCTTTGCATTTGCAGTTGGCCAAATAATTTTTCACAACACACTGCACTCGTTTAAACTTTTCCTTCTTTTATTTTGCAGCACACACACGCGAGATGAATGGCTTATTCGGCGGGGCAAAGGGCACAAGGGGCGAGGAGGAGTCCTTCCAGAACTTCGCGTGGGGAAAAAGGGAGCGGGAAGTCCCGACTGATTTTACACAGAAAGGCGCGTTTCGAGTGAGCGAGCGGGAGGAACGCCCCGCAATGCCGTCCGCCGTCGGGGAGAGTTTTCGCGCAACTGAACGCTCGCCAAGAGCTTTTCCGCACTTGCTGGGCTCGGAAAGCTTTTCCCGCCGAGCGGAATGCGAAATTGAGTGGAATTCGGTCGAGTGGCTGCTCAAAAGGGCCGAAGGGACGAAGGGTCCTTCAAACAGGATAAACAAACCAGGTAAACACGATTGTCATTGGTGACTGGCTTTAAAACCAATAACGAGAAGCTTTAATTTGCTTATCTTTTACTCACGACATATGGATTTTTGTTATATCTCTTTATGAGGAGGTATGGTACTCTGCACCCTAATTAAGAAGTCAATTCAAAATCCTTTGTAATATTTTGTCATAATATCTAATGTATACTGTTAGTCCTATAAATTTCTCTACTTAAAAACCTTAAATTTAACCCAAATTTTCTAAAACTTTGTACTTTTTAAGTTGAGGAGAATAACATAACGCCTCACAATATGTTTATAGACTTCAATAGCTATTAAAAAGGTTCTATGCGTAACTTAATACCCTTTTTATATGGTTGAAAGAAACTTTCACAAAAAAAACAAAATTGTATTATATCTTTCTGAATAATCCCCCAAATCAGCCCTCAAACTTCCTATAAACGATATCATGAGAGATCGTAAGAAAAGAGAGGCATGAGCGAGATTACTAAAAGAAGAGATAACGCAGACGACAGATGACAAGACCGCTCGTTTCGAAAGCCGAGTCCCAGCCGATCCAATCGACGGCGGTTCGAGAACCCACAATTCCAGAACCGCTGTTCAGTCAGTCGGGAGTTGTTCAGCCGGAGGGTTTGAACCAGAGATC
Organism: Drosophila prostipennis; assembly: GCA_037075205.1. NCBI lineage: Eukaryota > Metazoa > Arthropoda > Insecta > Diptera > Drosophilidae > Drosophila > Drosophila prostipennis. The sequence continues at coordinate 2,990,106 of JBAMCJ010000601.1, forward strand.
GTTGGTCCAGAAACTTAAGGCGGATTTGAAAAAGTGTACCACCACAGTGCTTTTACTACCCGAAAACCTTTTAGTAACTGAAAACAGTAACTTTCGAAACTAGCGGCTGGATCGAAGGTTTCGAATAACCAAAAAGAAAATCACTAAAAGGAAATCCAGAAGACCGGTAAGTGGACATGCTTTAGTCGGTCTCTGCGTCTTCCCCGCTGATTCTCGAGCGCCATTATTGTAGGAAAGCGAAACTACCGTTATCTGTTTAATTTCCAGTGCCTTGCACTTTATACTTTCGCTCTGCTCCTCCTCTCTTCCCCCTTCTTCACTCGCCGAGAACTTCTGCATTTCCATCTCGTTACACTGGCCAACAGGGACTGGCTCCAATATATTCAATTGCGCCATGTGCATGTGTGTGTGTTTTTAATTTTGCATTTTATGGAGGGCAGATACACTTTGATCCCGAAAACAAATTTTGTGATAATTTTATTGTTTTTGTTATTTTATTGAGAATTCGCGTATTTTCTGAGCGATGCAATAAGCGCTATAAATATAAAATAAATGATTGTTATGCTTGTGTAATTTTATATTATATGCCAGATTTCTTTCATCACGCCCAGAATAAGAATGGAAGCTATCAACAAAATGAGCAGCATTCTGAAAATAATTTATGCGGACAAGTGTGACCGAAAGAGGGACTAACCTAGCATTTCATTGGCTTCGTGATAGGGAATATTTTCAAATCGCCAATAACCTAACTATTAACCTCACCCACAAACCGATTGCAAAAGTTCCGAGACGGAGATCTTCCGTAATCAACGTATGGAATTGGAACTATTCCTCCAGGCGGAATCGTACAAAGTTCAGTTGGTCTAATTTTAATATACTTAATTTGTTTTGATTTTTGTTGCTGCTTCTGCTTAGGTCTTCTTAATTATTTGCCGTTAGTCATTGTCGGCGGAAGGCATTAGGTACTATATAGTAGCGGCTATAAGTTTTGCCAGACGGCAGTAACAAAAAACAAAAGCGTTTCTCAATCTCAAACTCAAACAAGTGCGAAGTTCCGATCCGCTCCGATAAGCGATCCACTTTCGGTTCCTCTGGCAGACGACCTCGCGTTGTCAGGTTTATTAATACTGTATTACCGTATTCTCCGGTTGTTCAGCCGCTAATCACGCGGCAATCCCGAATTGTACGGATACCTTTATGGCTGTTTTAGTAATTGCCGATAATTAAATCGCCATTAAGAAGAATATATGTCGAGTTATGGACGAACTTCCAAGATAAGAAACACGGTTTGATTTTTCTTGTTATGTTTTTTATTTAACAAAAATTAAATTTTAAGGTAGTTAAAAAATAGGTAAAAGTTAAAAAAAACCAAAAATAAGTCCAAAGAATAATGTAATACAAATAAGAATGTTATAATTCAACAAGAGGTTACATTTCGACTAACTGACTTCATTGGTTTAAAAAATCATGGTATATCTGAAAATATTTCTACCTATAAACTTCGATTTTTCTATAGGGTCCCATGATACAAAGGTATCCTGTCAGTTAGTCAAACTTCATATTATTACCATTAGGCACATTTTGTTGCAAATGTACCCCGAATTTGAAGTTGTACTTGTTTTAATTAAAAACCAATCAAATCTGTATTCAATCAAAGCAAGATGGCACAGGAGACGAAGTCGGTGGCGCCAGCCAAGGACCAGCATCAGCAAGACCATATCGACGAGGAAGAAGTCAGGGAACTGAACAAGTCGCGCAGCTTCTACGATCGAGTTCGCGAGCAGGCGGAGCGCTTTTCCAGCACGCGAATTGGCCAATTCGTGATCGAAAGGGCGGATCGTGCCCTGGTAATGATCGAGGATACGGCCAAGTGGAGCCTGCCGATAGGTGAGCACCAGACCTAGCTCCTTTTGAGCTTATAATATATTCAGAGATTGTCCTCTCATTAAACACAGAGAAATCTTCTGCTCCCTTGGAACGTCCTTTGCCTTGGGTTCCTTTCCTGATGCTCATCATCCTGCTGCGAGTCACTCGCATTTGGTTATCGGTGGGCGCCCTAATGATCGGCAATGGTCCAATATCCCCATCGGACATGGTCTACTTCATCCAGACGCGACGTCGTAAGCTGCGGGCCATCCGGGTTCATGGCCTTCGGGTCATGAGGCATCACCAGCAGGAAGTGTCCTACGGCAGTGGCAAGGGCTTGACCCAGAAGCTCACCCACTGGTTTTCCCGGGCCATGTGCCGCCCAGGAGTTCAGCAGGACAACAGCAGTCGACGGGTGTTTGTGCGCCACTCGGAGCAGGTTAGTCTATGCGGTAACTAAATCATCTAAAACTACAAATGTTTCTTACAGGGACTTAACAATTCCGTGGTTGTAAAGCGTCCGCGGGAGGAGGACTCCAATGCTGATGCCGATCACAACCTAACCATCGATCAGATGCTGGCCAAGTACGCCAACGATAACTCCGAGGATGACTCCGACTTTGTGCCCAATGAAGAGGAGGAGGACGAGAGCAGCAGCAGCAACAGCAGCGAGAACAGCGATTCCGAGTCCGGTTCCAGCGAGGGAATTAGCAGCGGCGAGGTGGAGGAGCTCATCGACCAGGTGGGTTACATCGAAGCCACCAACCCCTTACTTCAATTAACCAAGATTTTATTTCAGGCCAAGCAGAAGCCAGCGTTGGAAAACGGTGTTCACAAGGCCGAGGAGAAGGAAAACGATAAGGGAAAACCGAACGTAACGACAACCAGCAATGGCAACACCGACAAGGAGCAGGCGGAAGTTGGTAATGGACATTGAACTTGAACATTATTAAGACTCTCGTGCGTAGCCCCCTAAGTCTAGGTTAACTCCAAGTATCGAATATCGATTTAAGCGTAGATGAAAACTGAACTTAAAACGTTGTCATGATGAAATACAATACAATACCGATACAATCCTCGAGAACTCGATTCAGTCATTTCCGTAGATCATCCATCCATTTGCGGGCCCGAAAAAAAATTCGAAATTTTGGCACCAAGCCTCTTGTGAGTTTGGCCCCCCGTTTCATTGCCTTCCCGATGCCCTGACCTCGAATCTCTCTCTGTTTCTCCCCCATTCCCCAACCCCCCAGCTGCTGGCTGCAAACAGCAGGACGAGGAGTGGAAATCTTCGCCGGGACACATAAGCGCCGCCATGATGAACACCCGACTCTACAACAATACCGCCGCTGCAGGTAACTCACGCGAGAATCGCGCCATGCGGTCCCAATTAACATTTTAACGTTAGTATTCTGTCTCTGTTTCTGTTACTCTGTGCATGTGTTCAAACACAACAGCCAGCACTGATCCCGACAAAGAACCTGAACCCGAACCCGAAACCCCATCCGAACCTCCATCCCAATTCCAACCCCAAAGCGAAAACGATGAATCAGACGAAGATGCGGACGATAGTTGCAGCACCAGTGGCAGCAGTCAAACAGGAAGCACTGTCTACCAACGGGATGTCCAGACCCCGGAGACCCAGCCAGATACCCAAACGGAACAGATCCTCGAGATTGCCGCCACCCTAAGCGACTCCCAGCTATCCAACTATCCCACTGTCAACACCCTAACTCCTGCCACCTCCTCCGAAGACATATTCTATAGCCCTATCGGTGGGTTCCTCACTCCTAGTCCTTGTTGCATGTTGTTTAAACCATAAGAAATTAGTATCATATATTGAACTGAGTCCTAATATGTATATCTTTATCTACAACTAGGTTCACCAACTTGCTTCAATACTAGCCTAGGAACCCAGGCTCTCCTCAAGAGGGCCAGCATCCAATCCGTCCTGGGCAAGTAATTAAATTGTAGTATAGATTTCAAAACTGTTTAATATCACCGTCTGATCCTCAGCCCACTCCACGCACACTGCGGAGAAGACAGATCAACCCTCTGAAGAGGCGAATAACCCAACTCCCCAAGCACCTGCAGCCGAGAAACCCCAACCGCCGAAGGAACTCCATCAACAGAATCAGCAGCAAAATCAACAGCAGCGTCAGCGCAATCACTCCCACCAACGCTACCGTGGACGCAATCGGCGTTAGACCTTTGTCATACCGCTCGATTTTCCTCCTAGCCAGCTAGCTTTTTCCTATTCTTTTACATTCCCATATTGTTAGTGAATACTGCGAGTAAATCTCTGAACTTAACCGGAAGTCTGTACTTGAGCTTAGGATGTTAAAATCAATCACATTGAATCACCGACTGGCTGCAGTTTGAAGCGAATATCGCCGCAGGGTGCCAGGATAATGGTGCTTTCGTATTGCAGCGGCGTTTCGGGCAGCCAACTGACCTCGTAGTTGCGCAGAAGTCGCACCAGAAGCGTTTCGATCTCCAGTTCGGCAATCCTCTTGCCGATACAGGTGCGTGGTCCGAAACCAAAGGGCAGGTACACGAAGGGATTGCGGGATCGAGCTTCTGGACACGCCTGGACATCGGCAGCCAGGTCGGACTTCAGCCAGCGTTCGGGTATGAAGTCGGCACTCCGGGCAAAGTACTTATCGCTATTCGATAGTTCCAGCACTCCCATGAGGACGCCAGTGCCACGGGGCACCTGATAACCCGACAGCACTAGATCCTTGGTCGTAATGCGAAAGTTGCCGGGTGTTATGGAGGTGATACGCAGGCTCTCCTTGATACAAGCTCGCAAATAGGGCATGTTTTTGGTATTCTCATCCGTCAACAAATCCTTCGTGTTCGGCAATACACGCAGTAATTCCCTGCGCAATTTCTCTTGCTTTGAGGGATTACGAGCCAAGTGATAGAGGATCGTAAGGCACGCCGAAGAAGTCTGAAAGAGAGATAAAATATGAATACAAACGAAGGAAAATAGTCATTCGCATACCGTATCGATTCCAGCCATTAGCATGTCCATAACCATTGCCACAGCCACTTGTTTGTTAAGTTGCAGCAGCTGCTCCAAAACGCACTTGGTCTTGCGATTTTCATTGCCCCCAAACCGTTTCATAGCTGTCTCTATGTAGTTTGAGGTAATCTCGGTGATATCATCGTAGGTTTTAAGGAACTTCTTGAACCCAGGTGTTTTATAATAAGGCCAAATCGAGGGCTGCACATCGTACTTAAAGCTGTAGTTGAAGAAGTCACCCATGTGCTTAGCCAGAAGAGCTGCATTGGGATCTGGATGATCACTTAGCAATCCCATTCGGGTATTTAAGGCCACGAAGCTAATGGACTCGAAGGCCCACATTTTGAGCTCATTATGGAAGTCAGCACTTAGAGTGTGGTCTTCTGGACTCCTTAGAGTTTCCAATCTAAAATGTTATCATATTTCAATTAAATAGTTTTAGTAGATGAATGTAACTCATACTTGTCTAAGAACTCCTTAGATATCTGGTCTAGTTGCGGTAGATTCTGCCGGACATTCTGCACTTTCATTAGAACAGGATTCACCTTGTTGCGTACATCAGCCCAAGCCTGTCCCTGACTGAAAGCATTATGTTTTGAAGATATTGGCTTTTAAGAACATCAATGTTATCTCACTCAGAAACTAGCCCACCAACGCCTTGGAAAATATCGGGTCTATGGACCTTGCGATAGTAATTGAAGCTCTCCAAACCTATTCGAATGGGCCAAACGCCCTCGTTGCGGTAGGTCACCTCAAAATCCTCTGGGTTGTACGTGAAGACTACGTTCGGTTTGCCCATCATTCCAGGAATACAATAGATATCCCCATACATCTCCCTCATGCGGCGGTTCATCTGAATCAAATTTGTGTTGCGAAGGGCTCCTATAAATCGAGTATAGAATAAGAAATTGATCAAATTATTTTAAGCTACGCTTACCTCCCGGCATAAAGTATGATATCATTCGCAATGTGCTGGGTCCTGGCATTTCTCCATAGGGCCTGGCCTGTTGCCATTTCTCATCGATGCGAGGCGTCGAAGTGTCCAATAATTCTAGCTGGGTCTGTGAAAGCGAATATATGCTTATAGTCTTTGTTTGTAAACAATATTTCGCTCTTTAAAAGCTCTTGCTCTTTTTGCCAATTTCTTACCTGCTGACTGAATATTCCACCCACTGAGAAATCCCTAACAAATCTCAGCTGACTGCCTGGACCATGTCGTTCAATAATTGTAGTATAAAATTTCCACATTCTTAAAAATTTGCAGCGGTTAACTGGTTTAAACTAGTATATTAAACTTATATACTATAAAAAAATGAATAAAAATAACCGGACTCGACAGACAGCGACCGGTGGCGACAAATTTCCAATTGCAACTGAAATGAGAGAAAACAAATTGCTCTAGCTAAGCTTTATTCTCTTGAAAATATTAGAATAAAAGTAGTAGCTTTCTCTACACTGAAATGGTAAGTACCAAGTATATCTCAAAAAGATAAACAAATTAATTAAACTAAAAATAATTAAATTTGCAACTTCAGCTGGGTTTTATTATTTGTAAACCTTAAAATTTCTCTCTGTTTTGCGTTTTTATCTTTAACAGACATCTGACATCTTCGCTAAATCCTCCTAAAAAAATTTGTATAACCATATCATCAACCAACTTTCTTATATTTTTAAAATTTCTAAATTTTTTTTAGTTGGAAACATATTTTGTAAAAAATCCCATGATATCTCCAGCAAAATATATTTTACTTGTATTTTACTCAGGTTTGTGTCCAAATCTCTTGAAAGCTTTCTAACCAAAGTTGATGTATAAGAAGTGTTAGAACCATCTATTAAAGCATAAGGATATACAGACCATATAAAGTCATATAAAAGACAAAACCCCCACATATTTTCCGTTTTTCGAATTACATTTATTTATTGCATGCGTAAAATTTTCCATAGCATAAAATGTTGATTCTTGTTGGTTTTCTTACAATTTGTTGAATTTCTATACGATTTTTCATCGTCATTAGTTGATTTTTTTTTTGTAATGTTTTGAATACTTTTTGTATGTATGTACATTGAAAGTTTGAATAAGTTGCAAGAGTTGAGTTATCATTAGAGTTTAAGTTAAAGTTAAAGAAATAGAGAGTTGATTTTTAAGGTACATTATAGTTGTTGAGTTTTGCACGTTCAATTTAAGTAGACAATACATCAATAATATCAATATATCAATATCAATGGAGGATCTAGATTTGAGTTAAACTTTTGATATGTATTTTGTATGCAATTGGCGTAGTTCAAGTTAGAGGACAAAATGTGACTACAAATTGCTCTTTGAGTATTTTAATATATAATTTCGCATTACGTTAATATATTTTAAACGGAAATTGGTTTTCCTTCCTGGATTTCGGTTAATGTACTTTTCACTTCTGTATAAAAATATAAACAAATTAGAAATTTTCGTTGTCTTTGCTACTATATTTCTTTTAGGATGGTTTGTAAAATTCAAAACAAATCCAGTGATTGAAAAAAAAATGAGAATAAAATATTCTGCGGAGGACCTTCAGTCTTGCTTTGAATTTATATTGCTTGGTTAGTTTCATTCCTTTTGTGGTTCCTTTGTTGTTGAGAGATCAGCGTAGGATGTATATAAGGAGATACACTGTAAAAACAAGGTTTATACATTCCATAGTCTATTTTCTGTTTATTATTGATTAGGCGCTAGTCGAGTTCTGTGCTGAAGATCCCTAAGAACTGGTACACGAACCAAGGGGGAGGTATGTACATATATATCTCTATGTATATACGTGTGTTTGTTGGAATCAACCGAAATTGGATGGATCGTCACGGAAAGTATTAGCCTAAGTTGAGATTTTCACATTGAGTTTGATATGCATACGAAATGTTTAAACGTTAGCTAAACAGCTGATAAGTGTATATATATATATTATGTGTATCTATAGGTAGAGTGGCCGTAATTGATATGGCCTTCTCTATTTAGGAATATAAAATAATCCGGCTTAAAAATGCATTAAAAAACTATCTTTGATAAACTTATCACTATGTGGGTGCAGTATAATTATCTAAACAGACATAACTATTCTTTTGGTTTAGGCAGTGCGTTATTAACCTAGGATACGGCTATATTCAACTAGAAGTTTGTCTATGACGATTCCGTGACACATCGCGCACTACAAACTAGGTCAAAATCAAAGTCATTTACAACAAATTTGATGCTCGACTTACGGTCTGCGATACGTTTGTATATAATATATAGATATGTACCTTGTATATAGATTTATTCTTGTATATTTGCCGACGATTGCAGCTGATATGTTTCGATTTCATGGTTGGTTTAGCATTCGATATGTAACATAACGTACGAATTGCATTAGTTCAATCATATTCAGTATTCAAGTTGCTTGAGGACCTCGAGTACCTCTGATATGTTGTGTATATACTATACTATGCTATTTAATACTATACTAAGTGTGATATGTTTAGTTTTGTTCATGTTTCTGTACGCACACATTTAATTTAGCCGACTGTTAGTCTAAATACATTTTTAATTGCCCCTTCACTCCTCCTATGATCTCTCCCTCTCTCTCTCTCCATCCCCACATACCCACAACCAGCCATCGCAATCATTTTCAATTTGTCCTATGCTTACTTGCTATAAAATCACATTTAGTTGCTTAATTAATTTTTATGCTCTCAGACACTCGAATTCACTCGCACACGCGGAGAGAGAGAAAATAAACATGTAGAACACAGGCAGACGTAGAAAACGTGTAACCTTCGAACATCATGTAGATATTGCTTTTCATTTCGCTATATATATGCGATATATGCGATAGATACATATATATATGCGATATATGGATATCTCCATACACACATTTTCATGGCCTGCTGCACACCAAAAATGCGTGCAGTTTATTTTACTATATTTTTTCATGTGGCTCCTTGCTTCGCTCCTTTCGCTTGTTCTTTGCTGGTGTAAAGGCAAATTTGCATGTGGTGATGGTAAGTGGGTGGCTGGGTTGCGCTGGGAAAATAGGAATGCAATTTTTCAATACGCGCACATAATTGAACTGTCAGAGCTGCTCGACTCGGCCAGGCAGAAATACTGCGAACCGCCCTTCGCAAAAATATGCAACGGGAAATGGCAACTGAAAGTCCGGGATAACTTTGCCACGCTATTTGACCCCTTTTTTTGTACATGGCCTGCTCTTCCTTGTAATTAAATTGGCTGCACAGCGGCCCAAACGATTGACCAACGGCAGATTTATTGGCAGCCAGCCCAGCGAAGAACTTTTCATTTGCCATCCAGTTTCCAGTTTCCAATTTCCTAGTCCCAGTTTATTCCTCCGGCCAGCCGAGATCCTCGCCCACCAGCTCGTAGAAGCGTTGATTGTACTCGGCGAAGAACTTTCGCAATCTGGAGACCACCACGGGATCCACATGCGGATGCTTCCTGCCCTTCGTCTCCCGGAGGCAGCGATCCCCGTTGTCGTAGCGCAGGCAGTAGAATCCCTTCGTCTCGTTGAAGTAGAAGTGCTCACTGTTTACCCGATGTTCAATGCCTGAAATACAAAAGAATTAATTATAATAAATATTATATGGCTCTAGAGATTCTTTATAGAAATTCACGTTAAATATACCAGTAAAATCTAAAATTTACTACTAATAATTTAGATACCTAACGTTAATATTTCTTATTTGTGGATTTTTGTTTGAGTTGACATTTCATAAAATAATTTTCAAATATTTGTAGAAAAAATCTATGTTAAATTAATATTAGGATTTATACCTATCAAATCTATAGTATAGAGTTTAAATCGTACTTCTCGTTTAACTTTAACTTTACTGCATTTTTAAATTTAAATGAAAAATGTACGTTGTATACCACCTGTGAAAGTTACTCACCCAGGAAAGCCTCGATGCGTTTCAGCTGAGAAACCGGATCCTCGATGAGGCGATCCCCATTGACCACCAGGAGCTGCTCCCGCGGAAAGA